>OX438743.1:23229205-24474830 GCA_949316235.1 Oegoconia quadripuncta
TATCCCACCATTGTTTGAATCGGGGCCGGAATGGATTAGTTTAGAAGGGATTCTATTAGTCTATTGTTGTTTAATTAATTTAATTAATAAAGGTGCGGATTAATATTTACGAAAACTTAATGTATGTAAGAAAAAATCTAGAATTGTTTAAGAAAAATAGTGATATACATAATGTTAATACAAGATATAAAAATAAACTTGCTGTTCATGTCAGCCGTTTACACAAAGTCACTAACTCATTTAAGGGGCAATGTATACGCTTTTATAATAAGGTACCAGTGCATGGACATTCAAAATGTACCTTTAAATAAATTCAAAACCATCATAAAACAGACATTATTTACCAAAGGCTATTATAAAATTTCTGACTATCTGGATGATAAGCAAGCATGGACATAGACCGCTCGGCGATATTCAGTCTTAATTATACGATATAATATAATTGTAACCCAAACTTATTTAAAAGAGTAACCCTTGAGTTTCTTGCTCGTTCTTCTCTGGGGAATCTGCTTTGCGAATGAGCAATAATGTCAATAATTTTTATAATAAGATAAAAAATGTGACGTTTTCTAGTGATAATTTTTATCCTACGAAATAAATATTTTTTTGATTTTGATTTTTGATTTTTTTTGATTTTTGATTAGGATGTTGGCAAGTGGTGATGTGGGGAATAAGGGACCCGTAGCTATACGTTATCATCGTCAGCGTTCCACGTCTTATCTCAACAGTGGGCACAGCCTCTGCTTACTGGGAGCGGGGTCATAATCCACCATCATAAAAAACACTACTGTTGGGACGTTTTTTTTTAAAATATAAAATATCCTTAGACAAACACACAGCGCCATCTAGTTCCACAGTAAGCAACAATAGGCTTGTGTTGTGGATACCAGATGGTTGATATACTACATAAATACATAAATTTTGTAAATAAATACTTATTATAAATGAAAACATCCATAACTCGGGTACAAAATGTCCGTATTCATCACACAAACCTATGCCCCTAGCGGGATTCGAACCCGCAACCTTTTGGTATAGTGGCCAGAGTTGCTAACCACTACACCAAACAGGTCGTCACCAAACATAAAGGATATGCTTAATTTAATTTGTAAAATAGTACTTTAAATATTATAGCCTGTAGAGCTGTAAGAATGTTACGAGCTTTACCTGTTATATACGAATTTATAGGGCTGATTTAATTTAATATTAAAAATTTTAGCCAAAAGCTTCAGTAGTGTTTTTGTAATCATGGTAAACAGCAAATATCATTACATATTTAGATGATTGTGTATATCCACAGGGATTCTACGAGTAGATGCAGTTTGAACTTGTAACGAAAAGTGTAAAGACGGTCGTTGTGATTACCATTAAATGTGACAAATCGAACATCATCAGATCGAACTGGTATACTCCAACTGCCCACGTAACATGTAGGAGCGAGAATGGTTGCCATTAGGGCAAAAATTATCACGGAGATTGGCGTTCTAAAATACTTAAAATAAAAAAAAAACCGAAGTCACTGAATCAGCCACTACAAAGTCAAAAATTATTGTATGTATTTATAGTATTACATTCCCTGTACTATAACGACTTTTGGCCCAGGAAAAGTTTGTTTTCCACTATTTTCCGGCCGGAAATCGAACCCTTCCATGGCACTCGAGGTAGCCACGGAAGTCATAAATTATATTTAATTTTACTCTTCACGATATTAAAATGTCCAGACAGTCATCACTTAGAGTTTTAAACGCCACTTAAACACGTTTTACCTCAGTTAATTTGACAGTCACTGTTATGTAACTTTACTCGAGTTAACTCATTTAAATGGTGCTGAATCTTAATTTTTGTAAATATAAAGCTTGTGTTACACGAGCGGTGAAACGATGAGGTATCCCCAATAAATGTTTTTTTTTCGCGTATTCCTTTTTCCTTCTCTCCTCTACTCAAAGTTGTCTGGTAGAAAGGGTTGCACAATTCAATCTTTGTTTATTTGTATCAATTGTTATCTTAAATTTTGTGCAATGATAATAATAATAAATAATAAATATCCTCAAGACATACACACAGCTCCGTTTAATTCCACAGTAAGCAACTATAGGCTTGTGTTGTGGATACCAGATGGTTGATTTTTTTTTTTTATTAAAACTGGTTTCGCGTTTTACTACAATCTCACCTGATAGAAAGTGACGATGAAGCCAAAGATGTATCACATTATATATACTACATAAATACATATTTTTTTGTTGTAAATAGATCCTTATTATAAATGAAAACATCCATAACTCGGGTAGACATGTCCGTATTCATCACACAAATGTATGCCCCTAGCGGGATTCGAACCCGCAACCTTTTGGTATAGTGGTTAGTTGCTAACCACTACACCAAACAGGTCGTCAAATGATTGATTGCAATTCGCTCTAAGAACGTTATTAAATTGTTGAATGAATTTGGCTGTTGGCAGGTCGAGAAATTACTCATCCGAGATCAAATCTGTGATCTCTGTAATCACATTGCAGTGCCATAAAACTGGACCGATATAATGGAATGTAATAAGATAAGCTGTTCGGAAAGGCAACACAATAAAAACGACATCGGTTTTAAAATTAAAACTGCATCCAAATATTTTTTAAATACTTAATTTTCAGACGTCTCTATTCAATAATAGGTCTGTGGCCACATGCACCAATGTACATTTTTGTATTTGTTTCAAGTGCCTCTATCGAAACCTTCCTAGATTGCTGTACTTAGCATATATACATCATAACGTTACGACTATTATCCCACATGTGTGGTCCAAAGTTTAAAGCTTGATACATGCACGGTTCGTATTACGAAATATACAGAAATGCACACGTGACAGGGTGTGAGCCCATCGCCGTAAAAACTTGCAAATCTATAATTGCTTTTTTTGGGGTACCTTTTACGACACCCACGGGAAGAGACGGATTGCTTCCATTCTTTTGATATATACCGACACCACACAGCACAGTCATATGATATTCATTACATAATATAGCAACCATTTCACTACCCACCACTGTGAAGAAAAGCTTATCTGTAAGTCTACAAACCCCTCGTGCTGATACAGCCGTTCGCTATGAATCAGTCAGGAATTCCGGAATTCCTCTAGGGCATGTAATTGTGACTTAATTAACGCTGCTCTTTCTCCACAGGTTTTCCGCAGATCAAGTCGCCCTACAGCCCCTCCAATCAACCCCATCTTACAGGTCAGTTGGATTTCTTTATTTTCATGCGAATACAAAAAGAGTTTTATGTTTATCAGCGATTTAAGTGAAAATCATTTGAATTGTGTCCAATAAAGTTAGGTAGGTAAACCAAATTATTAGAGTCAGTAGAAATATTATTTATGAGTTTATAGCAGAGTTTACCTAAATATTGGGTCTTTACCTATGAAATTGGAATTTTTTTTTCTTCGTTAATCATATGTACCAATACCTGCGATTTTCAAAGCTATATCCAAATTTGTTTTTTATTTGGAAAATGGAATATTATTTCAAGGTTTCACATGAAATATTTTTTAATTTCTGGGCTAAAACACATAATAAAAAAAATTGAACAGAGCTCTTTTCATGTCAAACTCAAACTCAACCTCAAAGCATTTTATTTCAACGTAAGATACATGTATATCATTTGTTGAATGTCAATTTAAATCTATTAGAAATAAAAATAGCGCTAAGCATTTTTCGGTCAGTCAGTATGTCCAAGCTACCACCGCTTCGGAAAGGGAAATCATCTGTGGGAAAAGAAGCGAAGAATGTGCTTCCCATAATCATTATTTCAAGGTTTCACATGAAATATTTGTTAATTTCTGGACTAAATCACATAATAAAAAAAATTGAACAGAGCTCTTCTCATGTGCTTCCCATAATCATTTCTTAGATTCGCAGAAACTTTTATAAAGCGGTTACTTTTAAAAATTAACGCACTCTATACTTAACTTAATATTATCCGATAATACACACAAAGTTTAGCTAAATTTTGCCGTTCTTAAAAAAATCAAAAATGTCTGTATGGAGAAAACAGTCTTAATGAAATTCTTCATACAAAACGCCAATTTCATAGGTAAGGACCTAATATTTATATGTCATAGTTTGTAACAGAGTTACCAATATATTTATTATGTCATAGTTTCGCAAAATGTCAATGAAAAGATTGTATGTACTATTTTATTTATACTTTAGAAGGGCCCTTCTTTGTGTCACCATAATGATGTCTGTTCCCAATATATTAACAAACTGAACAAAAGAGTGTGTACAGACTTACAAGTGGTGTGAACGGAAAAGGCCTTAATTAGGCACTTTTTCAAATCCCGCCCTATCGTGTTACATAAGGTTGGCTGAACAAACTGAGAGGGCTATAAAGACTACAGATCACAAACAACCGGACCTGTCCGCAAAAGTACCCTCTAAAACTGTAGCCAGCTAATGTCCCAATAACCAGAGTGCACTGATGTTTTGCTCCAAACCCAAACTAATACCAAACAATACCCTCTCCGGGTGATTTAGGAAAGTGGCTGAAGGGAGGAGGGGGAGGTATCCCTCGTGTGTTTCCCTCCCCCCGCGGCCCACTGGTCTCTCCCCGCTTTGTTTCAGTAATGAATCCGCCAAACGCCAAACGTCGTCGCGCAGACGCACCGTGCGCCACAAAACACACGTCGCATACCAACCATCTAATAATCGGAAATTCTGCCCTATTTGAGCAGCTTTACAGCTGATTTTTCAATTAGCCGTCCAGCTACATGTGGCGTTTTGAATTCGAGATGAGAAAGAATTTGCTTAGGACGCGAGGTTTTAGAAAATATCCCGTTAAATGCAAATTAGAGTCAGGATAAAGATAAATATAAGTAAGTTGGGGGTGCTTAAATTACTTAATTTGAGAACGACTTTATCGCTTTGGTTTTTTAAAGTGCTTGATATAGGGGATAGAGCTCTAATTCATGTGTTAGCTGAAAGCAGTACAGAAAACATAACACCTGCCTGGAGCCGGCAGCCATTTGTAAAAATTGCCTCCGCCGCCATTTCTGCGCGGGAATTTCATATTTGGAACGCCGCAGGGCGAAATTCGTGTGGATTTGACAATCCACCAACATGGCTGCGATGTTTTATTGTTTCTAAAACAATGCGTGCCGCGATGGCCGTTTCGACTTCCATTGTTTAGAAGCCGCCATTTTAATTTGAAAATTAGGGGCACATTAGGGGGTAAGTACCTGTGAAAAGAATTTTTGCTAAATGTCTATGTAAAATTGGGGTCATGGAACGGTTCTGTGACCTCATTGGTTACCATACCTTATTGTTTGACTTTACATTGTTTCTTTGTGAGCTTTCGAATTTCAGTAACTTAGTGTCTAATTTTACCCGATAGCCCCAAGAAAAGGAGGGTTATGTTTTATTCGATGATGATGGAATTATGTGAAATAGGCTAAGTAAGCGATTAATTAAGTTAGCTGTTTAGACTACGTTCTGGGCACTATCCATCAAACAAGTTTGGATATCTGATGAAAAGAACTGACACTCCTAACTGTGAAGTCTGTGGAGTAGTTGAAGATGTCCAACACATGTTGATGGAATGTGCTAGAAACCGAAATGAAAGAGATACACTGATGAAACACTTAAAGCTGAGTCAATACGCTGTAGGTTTGGCTCAAACAATTTTGGGTAAACCTGGATCAATAGCGGCCAGATTATTATATAATATGTTTGTATCTTCTCATCAGTGAATCTTGGTCAGGGTACGATGGGACTGTCATGTCTAGAAGGACTCAAGTCCCTAAATTAAATAAAGATTAAAAAAAAAAATTTGAAATAGGCTACAAACGCGAGCAGATTAAACAACGCATTATTCGAGAACTACCTATGCCAATACCTTCTATTTCCTTACATAATATGCTCTATTTTTTTCTTTACATTAAAAACACTAATCCGGTATAATATTAGTTAGATTCGTATGTGATATGAATCATATTTTTTTTTTTTTTTTTTTTAATTAGAATGGGATCGCTCTTGACCTTAATCTGGACTAATGTCGAGATAAGGTCTACGATGGAACGAGCTTTCCCAGAAGATGCCTATTTAACCTGACTTTAAAGAGCTGCGGGTTATATGCGATTGGAAACACAGACGGAGGCAATGCGTTCCACTCCTTAGCCGTGCGCATGAGAAACGAAGACCTAAAACGCTTGGTCCTTATAAATGGCACGTCAACTAAGTGTGGGTGATATCCTGCGGTACGTCTTGAATTTCGTTGTAAGAACGGGGATGGCGGGATCAACTCATGCAGTACTTATTATGATCCTTATATGAAATACGCCCCAACCCCCTTGTCTACGAAAGCTTGTGTAGTAAAACCGTAACGGTATACTGCGACAATTAGACGCCACTTGGTACCGCGGCGCGTTTGCACAACACTCGCGACACGCAATGGATTTGTTACAAGCGACTATACGCGACAGTATGAGTATTACACCCACTTAGTGTGAGGTTACAATCAAATATTGACATTCAATTGTCTGTGGAATGTATTGAATAATAGTACAACAAGACTAAAAGCAATAACACAGCCTGGTTGTAATTAAAGCTATTTAGGTATTATTTATAAATAACCCTTACATTTCTCGAGTACCCATAGGTCAGACCGATTTTTTTATTTAGCCAATGAGGGCGCTACTGGACAGAACAAACCCTCTTAAGTTGACGCCTGAGAATTTGTTACATCAAAAAATAATATCATAAGATAGACTTATTAACATTTTTTTATGCACCACGGGTTGGTACTTGACCTCAATCACACCTGAGGTCGATGGTGGAAGCGTACTGTCCCGGAAACCCCATCTTATTTGGGGAACTGGCTATCTTATCTCTGAGAACCGGAACATAACGATGCTATTAACATTGCTGCTTGGCGGCAGATTTAGATAAGATGGTGGTAGCTAGCCAGGCGGACATTTAAAATGCCCTACCACCAACCAAACAGAGTACTAGATATGTACCCCGCTGGGGATCGAACCCGCGACCTCCGAATCGTAAACCCAATGTTGTTTACATTGAGCCTCGGAGGCGGTTACTACACTACACAAATTTAAACGGTCATAAATCAACTACATGTTGAGATTGTTTTTCTTTATTAGGGCTCTGTTTATGAGATATACCTACATATAATTATTACCATTTCGTGAGGCGTCCCCTTAATGGTTTTAAATTACGTGAAGCAGATTTCAGACGTCAGACTAGTAGCATAGATATACTAAATAATAAGAAATACCACACAATATAACGTTTTAAAGGTCAGCCTCCACAGAAATCTTATACATGGCGCTAAATAAAGACATCTCGGATTCATGGACTTTATGTTGTTATTGAAATTCACCCATTTGTTGGTATGGCAGCAACTACTCTACTTGGAGTGGAAATCAGTTAATCTGCTGGTTGATTATTTCACTTATTTGTAGAGGTGCCACTAGCTACCACCAAACCCAAACCTTTGTTCAGCGCCATCTATACGATTTTTTTTTCGGGTTAGCACTTGACCTCTATCACACCTGATGTTAAGTGAAAATGAGGTGAAGGCGAAAGCGTACTGACCCGGAAACCCATATATTTGTGGAACTGGCTATCTTATCTCTGACAACCAAAACACAATAATGCTATTAACATTGCTGTTTGGCGGCAGATTTAGAAAAGATGGTAGTAGCTAGCCAGGCGGTTTTGTTGAAGTTCACCTGATAAAACCACACATTAATTTATATTGATATCTGTGCAACACTAAGGCCCTTATTTCAGATAGTTGCTCAACCAGAGATCTTCGTTTGAGGACAGTTAAAAAGGGACAGCTTTATGTAACTTGTATAGCGGCATCTCTTACTAAGTATGCTCAAGTGCAAATCTACGCTTTAGCATCATTTTGAAAAAAACGCACCTTTCATAGTAAGTAGTGATTGCCGAGAACGCACTTCGAAGTTTAAGTAGCTCATAGAGTTGGGTCTCGATTATTTAATTAATAATCCATGTAGTGTTTTTTTGATTTATATTATTATCGATCAGCCATTAACGAACCTTTCTCATGAACCTAATATGTTCGACTTTCAAAAGTTTATATCATGTATCCTACATTGATTTAGACATAAAATAAACGATTTGAATTTCTTCTAATACAGTTCATTAAATCCAATCACAACATCAATGTAACAGACCAAAATGTAGCATACGTCCGCGATGCAATCCGACACGCCGGGCCGGACGACCGCAGAATTAATATACTACTTGTTATTCCAACACGTCGCCACTTAGCGCCGTCGCCTGTGTCACCCGATCCGCCGCGACACAAGAATAACACCCTCCACCGCAAGGAACGGGATTAGTTCCTGGAGACATAAGGCTGGGCGGACACATGCGGATCCTATATCCGAGTCCATGCAGATCCGGTTGCCTGAAAGTTGCTAATATTATTTGCACTTTCTTTGGTTATTAAGAGACTTTAATTTTATATTATTTCAATTTTTTAAGAAGACTCTATTAAATGACTCGACGTTAGAAACTCTTAAATAGAAACATTACAAGTCATTAAACTTAGTAAGTTTTACGGTGTTTAAATGACATAGTAAAGAAATATCTATTTTATGCAATCTGAGTTCTTTATTTACAGGTCTCCGTGGTAAATACATCCTAAAATGTATATTTTTCACTGGACTTGGAAAAGGACCAGGGTTTTACAAATTGCCATCAAGGTTTACGTAATTGAAAGCTATTGATTTTCCGTAAAAAAATAGCGTCAAGTGTATTAAAAAATTAATTTAGCTACCAACGATGTATAAATTCTTTCAAAATCAAATTAATTAAAATACGGCAATTTAACATGTATGTTGTGTTTATCTGTTAATATTGGTGCAACTGGAATCAGAGTGTAAGCTTGATAATAGTTTAAGAAATGGTGTAATAAGTGTTGATGAACCTTTTTAAACAAATAAAATAAAACGTTTATTCATAAAGACCGTTCATCCGATTACCGAATTCTGCATAATAATGTAAATCGCTGAAGTATGCGCTTAACCTAAAACCAAAAAAGTCACCAATATGTGACGTCATGTCAGCAGTCGCTACTCGTCTTGTCTTGACAGCGGAAAAAACAAGTTCTCTGTTAACGTATTGAACTGTTACGAGTCAGTGCCGACGGTTTGTCGGCTGTCACATTTGATCTTACACACTCCGGGAAGAGGAGAAAAAAAAATGAGTTTTTCGAAAGCAAAGCTTAGATATGTAAAAACAGGCTAAGTGCTTATTCGACATTTAGACATTTATGCGTTTTTCCGAGGTCTAAACGTATGTTCCTGAGCTATATGTCACTTTATACAACAGATAGTTTGTGTAGGTATATTTTTTTTTTGTGTTAGAGGAGGCCAATTTGTTTACTTTCTTGTCAAAATTTCTTTCAGTGAAAGTGATCTCACAAGGGCTTCAACTTGGAACTCTTGTAGCTTCGCCATGTCCATCTTTACGTCCGAAGCTCAGCTCAGAGGTTCTTAGTACAAGAAGTTGTAAGTTGGCATAAAAATCGTCGTTGTAAAAGTCGTCGGTAGCTCAGCGGTTGAGACGCGGTCTCCCAATTTGGAATACATAAAAATCACGCGAATTTTTTAATAAAATCTTGAAAAATTTCTTTTAGGGTTCCTACCTCCCCCTACACGTAAAGTGAATTTTAACACCTGATGTTAAGTGAAGATGAGATCGAAGGTGGAAGCGTACTGACCCGGAAACCGCAACACTTTTGGGGATTGGCTAACTTATCTCTGACAACCGGAACACAACAATACTATTAACATTGCTACTTGGCGGCAGATATTTTAATATAAATCTATAAAATAGCTACCAAGCTAGCCAGGCGGACATTTAAAATGCCCTACCACCAACCAAACCGAGTACTTGAACATGTACCATCGTAAACCCAATGTTGTTTACATTGAGCCACGGAGGCGGAGGCGGCACTTGGCCGGTTTTAACTTTTAAGGTACAACACTCTAATGAGAGGAACTAGACAATAGTCTAGAAACAAGCAATCACAAATGCAAACCTGATCAACTCATTATCCTGAAGACAGCCCAAAACTGAAATCGGATATGCAAGGCGCCGACCGCGGAGCACTACAGTTAATTGAATCATCTCGTGTGTAGGGATGGACGCATACGGTACGGGAACTTGGCTAGGGCTGGCCCAACCATTTTCTAAATTTTATTGTAGAGTGTATGTCGCTAATATTGTTTGTATGTAAAATTAACAAACATACAAAATATTCTTTATTGCACAACAATAATAAACACAACACAAGCCAAAGGAATGTACCATTTGGCGGCCTTGTCACTAAAATCTCTTCCAAGCAACGTTTGTGTTAGGAAGCATTACGCGCATAAATCTAAGCAAATGCTTACATAAAATGTCGCTATCAGTTTCTTTCTGATATGTGATTGGTTGGTCCCTTGGGCTAACTCCCACGGTACCGTAACCAGATCTAATGCCGCACGATTCTCTATCTAAGCCGAAGAGATCGGATACATGTTAGCCGCCCGTCCGCACGACCGAGCGGTATCAACCGCATTCGCCCCTCCGCGCAGAGGCGGTGATCAAATACAGTGTCATTCAGTTCGAGGCCTAACACACGTACAACCGAACAACCATTCGAATCACAGGCGCGATAAAGTCATGTTAAAGTATCAATACATCTTTGCGTCGCTAGGGTAGCCAATTCAACCGCGCGATTATCATGTGAACGAGAACTTAAAATGAAAGGCTTTGGCGTCTAGTAGTAAATTGTAGACTGATGGATGCATAAAGGAAAGTTTAGTAGGAGGCCGATTGGGTAGAAGCACACAAATTCTGCCGACAAGTATCAATTTCCTCATTGTGTTCAGATGTGAAGGATTCTTATCCTTCTCTCTTGAGCTAGTTAACTTACAGTCCTTCTAAGTCCTCAACAATGCACATGTGACCTCTGTATTTGAGGTCGAAAAGTGTTAATTTTTGTAGGTTACATAATATGTAAAGTTTTCTCGGAAAGTGATTACTGTCCATAACATATTATGTTATGGACAGTAATCACTTTCCGAGAAAAATTGCTTTTCGAATAAGTGGCAGCTTAAACAAATGTAAAACATGATTATCTTAAGTGTATTATGTGTACCAACAAAATGAAGAATTTTTGATTCTGACTTTGACCCTTACTCATTAATCATGCCATTAAATTAATTACCAAATCTTAGAGGTTAGCAGCCCTATCCGGCACTGCCCGGAGTAATGAGTAAATAGCGTAGAGATGGGCCCACTCGTCTCGCATCGCGTTTCACACAATTAGAGTGGGTTTGTTCCATTAACATATCATTTCGAGTCCTACTTACTGGAAAATCAGTAACTTCTCTACAATTAGGTATTACTTAAACACTTTAAAGCTTTAAAGTCATGCCATTCAAGATATATCGGTAGGCTTATCAACAAGTAAATTAATATGGAATTCTGTCTAAGGCCCGTATTTTTTTTTATGCACAACGGGCTGGTACTTTACCTCAATCACACCTGATGTTAAGTGAAGATGAGGTCGAAGGTGGAAGCGTACTAACCCGGAAACCCCAACACATTTGGGGGACTGGCTATCTTATTTTTGACAACCGGAACACAACAATACAATTAACATTGCTGCTTGGCGGCAGATTTAGATAAGATGGTGGTAGATAGCCAGGCGGACATTTAAAATGCCCTTCCACCAACCGAATTTCAGAATATTGCACAAGCTTGGGCACAGTTAGCTGTTTACATAAAGCTGTTCCTTTTGAACTATCCTCAAGTGGAGATTTTTGCTTAACATTCTGAAACACGGGCATAAAAGACTTTTATTTTTTTACCTGACTGCTCCAGGAAAAAGGGTAATGTTTTATGAGTGTATGTATGGATGTAGATTTCTATATGACCTCCTGCAAACATTTTCACCGATTTTGAAGTATAAGGTAGGTATCGTTACATTCGTCTGATCCCTGGAGTGTCATGGATACATTTTATATTAAAAAATCATGGCGCCATCATCATCAATGGCGCCCGTTAAAGAGACAATATTCTGTCGGGTTATATTGTTATTATTAGGGTTGAATTAGATAATTTTTGGGGGCGTGGGGAGGGATTCCACCCGTATATAGTTAATATACCGAACATTCGCACTAAGAAGTTCGATTCTTCATTCATCATCCGAACAGCCAAGGCATGGAACTCCCTTCCGGCGTCAGTCTTTCCTGAATCCTACAACCTTGGGACCTTCAAGAGCAGAGTGAATAGGCATTTACTGAGATCGCGTGCTTCATCTCCGACCACATCGTCACTTTCCATCAGGTGAGATTGTGGTCAAACGCGAATCCAGTCAATCATAAAAAAAAAAAAAAAAAAAAAAAAATACGGGCTTTAGACAGAATTTGATATTAATTTCAGCTTTATACCTCCAGCTATTCCCAAGAAAAGGGGTCTTGAGGGACAGACAGACAATAAAGTGATCCTATAAGGGCTCCATATTCGACGACCTGTTTGGTGTAGTGGTTAGAAACTCTGACTGCTATACTAAGAGCTCGCGGGTTCGAATCCCGTTAGGGGCATATATTATATACTATAATACTCGTATATAATGAATATGGACATGTGTACTCGGATTATGGAGGCTTTTCATTTATATATGTATTTATTAAAAAAAAATAATTTGTGTAGTTTATCAACTATCTGGTAATGTATAATACAAGCCTAGTTGCTTAGTGTGGAACTAGATGGCGCTGTGTGTATGTGCAAAGATGTTTATTATTATTATCATGTAATATTTACTTTTGGAGGTACGGAATCCTAACACACATACAGTCCGCTAGTAAAAGTCTTCCATCAGACAGATTTAACATAATCTCAACAGCGATAGCTATGTTTATCAAAACCTCTCCCTAGGTATGTAAAACCGATCGATGGGCAGGTACGTGAGGGTCTCAAGACTCCGAAAGCCTCCGTAATGAGCAGGCACTTACATCCGAGGACAGTGCCCATTATAATTGCTAATGGCCCGCTTCGCTTTGATATTTCGGAGAACGGCCCGCTAGTGCTGCTCCGTTATTGGGAAATCGCTAAGTTTAGCGACAAAAGTATTTTTTGTTACTTTGATCATATAAAAGGATTTAATCCGTCCAGTGGCACCCTACGTGGCGAAACACAATTTTTTTTTTATACAGAATAAATAAAAAACACGCTCTTGCCTTATAATAAAAATACTTTTATTTCTCCTGTAATAGTATGTAACAGTATTGAGGCATCCCCAGAGAGTAAAATATAATACTCGTGTTGGGGTTGACTCGCTCGTTCCCCGGACATAATTGGCGGAGCTTAGAAAAATAAAACTGTAATTTAAACATAAAGAAAAGAAAAATACTCATTTTAAGTTTTCTATGCGTTGGTGATTGTGCTTGTGTGTGTGTGTGTGTGTGTGTGTGTGTGTGTGTGTGTGTGTGTGTGTGTGTGCGTGTGCGTGTGCGTGTGCGTGTGCGTGTGCGTGTGCGTGTGCGTGTGCGTGTGCGTGTGCGTGTGCGTGTGCGTGAGCGTGTGCGTGTGCGTGTGCGTGACTGCCAACTATCCCAACTAACATTATAAATGCGAAAGTTTGTATGTGTGTATGTATGTATGTTTGTTACCTCTTCACGCCTAAACGGCTGGAGAGATTTGGTTGAATTTGGTTGGTAGACAGATTAGGACCTGGATTGACATATATGCTACGTTTTATCCCAGAAAAGTGACTGGTTCATGTAGGATAGATACTATTAGTGGGAATGCTTTAGAGTCATAGTGATTAATTTGGTAGTAGAATGAATTCTACGCGAACGAAGTTGCGGGTAACAACTAGTTATAAATAATACCTATTTTTTTTATAATCGTGAATTCCGGAAAATTATCCGAATTAAAGCTATTTAGATAATATTTATAATTAACTTTTTGGCTTCTGGTGTGCAGGTCAGAGCCACTAGCCGAAGGAAACCCTCTTGAAGTATCAATGAAACTTTTACTATGTAAACATCACGGTCAGATTAAGTTTACCAACACATACATTGGGTATCTCGTATCATTGCAACAATAAGGGAAATTACAAAGAATAAAATAAAAGTATCAAGAAACAGTTGTTTGGAAATATATTGATGGATTTGTCGAGTAGGCAAATCGATTTTCATTACAAACTTAATTCAACTGTATCTCTCATATGGTAACTATTAAAGTTAATCATTACGCGACTTAATTTTCAAAGTGAGGATAAAAGTAAAAATTTAGCATTGAACCACCCAATGCCAATGCTGCATTTTCCCATATTTTCTCAATACATAAAGAACGTCAAGCGCATAAAGATCTTCATTAACTCTTGATCTTTACCTTATAATAAATATGGTTGAAATTAGCTTCTAAGGAAAATTTGATCTACCTACTCTGATCTGTGATTAATTTATAATTAGTTGTTATTGATACAGAAACTATTGATAATTAGGTTGAAATGAAATGAAAATCATTTATTCATGTAGGCAATACAATATGCACTTATGAACGTCATTTATTTTTAAAACTACCACTAGCTCGGAACGCGACCACTACTGAGAAGAGCTAGCGAGAAACTCAGAGGGTTTGTCTCTTTTCAATAAATCATTTACAATCAAGAAAGGTTACAACAATTTTATATATCGTGTAGAGGAGCCGTTTAATCCCATGGATTGCTTTCATTAATATAGTCTGAAATTTTGTAATATCCCTTTTTACATAATTTTTGTTTTATAATAAGTTTAAATTTATTAAGCGGAAGATTCCGTATATCCATGGGAACCTTGTTGTAGAAGCGCACACATTGACCTCTGAATGACTTACTAACTTTACTAAGTCTACTAAAAGGTAAGGTTGTAAATTGATATTTAAGTGAATTGTATGTTCCAAAACGCAAAAAGGGAGGGTTTAAACAAGACGAATTGTTTGGATAAAGGCGACTCACCAGGATGATTGAGCCATCCATCGAAGATCTCCACAAAGAGGTGGAGGGTACCTTCAGCTCTCTCATTGAAGCCCAGCTGGACTTACCTCGAGATCGCCTATGTTACCTTTCTCCTGGGAGATTGTATGGATTTGAAGCCAGGTTTGAGTAGCCTTCAGCAGCGAATTTGTGGCGTAGGCAAACATGGTAACGACATTTAAATTAAATGAATACCGAAAAATCGCGAAAGCACGGTGGTTACCCGCCAATTCACACACACGACCTAAGGAAACAACTTATTATATTTTACCCTAAAAGTTGAGTGTTGCCAACTTCAAAATCATTAATATTAAATTGGACAGGTAGTAAAATTTACAATTATATTATTATAAAATTTTGCTAGACGTATGAATGAAGACGGCCAAGAGAAGCGACAATACGGGTGGGCAGACCACTGGCCAATGTTGATCCAATAACATTGACAGGATCTCACTGTATGCGACTGGCACTTGACCACGAGAAATGGCAATTGAAATTGATGTGGGCGGATGCCCATGATACTGATATATAAACTTCCAATTAATATTAACTATCATTAGCAAATGTTTTGAAAATTGTGGATCCTAAATAAAATAAGTGCAGTTTTGGCGACATTTAACGACTGAGATGTAAGTCCACATCTCTATTCGGCAATTTCTTTGTTCCAAGGGTCACTGTGCCGTGGCGGCTGAGCAAATTGGTCGTTCTATCGCTTCTTAATTCATTAAGCGATCAGTGGCCTTAAGGAGTCCACGGGAGGTGGAAGAGGGAGTCAGGTGACCTAAGTGGCCTTAAGGAGTGTGTGTAAGGTGGGAGAGGGAGGGAAGTGATCTAAGTGGCCTAAAGGATGTGGGAGAGGGAAGGAGATGAACTAAGTAAACTTAAGAAATGCGCTGAAGGGGTGAGAGGGAGGGAGGTGATTTAAGTGGCCTTGAGGAATGCAATGGGTGGTGAAAGAGGAAGGGAGATAATCTACATGGCAATGCTCGGGATGTCAGAGAGAGAGTGAGGTGATTTACGTGACCTAAAGGAATGCTCGGGAGGTGAGAGAGAGAGGGGGAGGTGAGAGAGAGAGGGGGAGGTGAGAGAGAGGGGGGGGTGAGACAGGGGGGAGGGAGAGACAGAGGGAGGTCAGAGAGGGGGGAGGTGAGAGAGAGAGGCAGGTGAGAGAGATGGAGGTGAGAGAGAGAGAGAGAGAGGGGGAGGTAAGCTAAAGCTTAAACAGCTTGACCGATTTCGAAGTCAAATCAAAAATGCTTTATTTTGTAGGAACCCAGGGTACACTTAAAATGACTATTTTACGTCTTTAAAGCTACTACTGCTTGTTCGAAAGGCAATTTTCGCCTGAGAAGAACAAGAAAGAAACTCGAGAGGTTTTTGTATTACAAAAAGGCACAATTATATTTCATTATTAATTGTGAAATAGCCTGGTTATGCGAACGAGCTGATTAAGCCCATGAATGTTTATCATCTAAATAATCTGATATTTTATAATATGCTTTCTTAATAAGTTTCTGTTTTATAGTACCTATCTTTAAATTTATTGAAAGGAAGCTTTTGTATATCAACAGGAACCTTATTGAAAAACCGTATACATAACCCTTTGAATGAATTACTGACTTTTCGGAGGCGACTAATGTGCCCTGCAAGTTTCTCTTTATTTTTCCTAAATGATGCTTTTTTTTTTTTTTATATGAGAGGGCGGCAAACGAGCATGCGGGTCACCTGATGGAAAGCAATCACCGCCGCCCATGGACACCCGCAGCACCAAAAGGGTCACAGATGCGTTGCCGGCCTTTGAGAAAGGTGTAGGCTCGTTTCTTGAAGGTTCTAATGTCGTACTCGTTTGGGAATACCGCTGCCGGAAGTCCGTTCCACAGGGCGGTCGTACGTGGTAGGAAGTTTCTTGAGAAACGTACAGTGGTAGACTTCCACTCATCCAGGTGATGTGGATGGAATTTTAATTTTCGGCGAGAAGTGTATGCTATATTTTTTTTTACATAGATTTTCAAAAATGTACTGTGACGAAAAGGTTAGAATATTGTACTCTTTACATCTAGGTCTCAATCGATAAATTGCGCGAACGGCTCGTTTTTATTAAACAAAGACTGTATTTATATTTATTGTATGGTGTTGTTAGATTCGTCTTGATCCTTGGGGTCTCATAGGATATAATTTATAGTAAAAAATTAAACATGGCGTCCGCGAAATACCAAATATACTGTCGGGTTATTTGGTTTCTAATAATAAATTCTGGTTAACTTTCATTAGTCTGTACAATTTAAAAATTAACTTTTGTTAACCTGAACAAATATAACAAAAATATTTCGGTATAGTATTTAACACATCAACACTTTTAAGTACATGCCCCCAAAGTTGGGGCACAGTTTGCTCTACATAAGTAAGATCCATCACCACGTGGGTCTTTGCGTTGGCAGTTCCATTTTGACAGCCGCCTCTGACGAACACCGACTTACTGACCGACCGAATAGGTATATTATAAAAATGCCACTAGTGGTCACCCATCCAATAACGAACCACACCATACGGTGGTGCGTCAGAGTGCTTCACAAGAAGGGATTTATTTTGATTACTTATAATAATCGGTTTGGTTAGGGTATTTTTAAATGTACACCATGTTATCTAAATTCTAAATGTTATCTAAATCTGCCGCCAAGCAGCAATGTTAATAGCATTATTGTGTTGCGGTTGTCAGAGATGAGATAGCCAGTCCCCCAAATGTGTTGGGGTTTCCGGGTCAGTACGCTTCCACCTTCGACCTCATCTTCACTTAACATCAGGTGTGATTGAGGTCAAGTACCAACCCGTTGTGCAAAAAAAAAAAGAACCATTTGGAGGTTCCATCTTCAGCCTCATTTTGCTCTTCATCAGGTAGTTTGGGATATCAGTGACCACCCTACTTATGTTGTATTGTATTTGTGGTCAATCCCTCATCCAGTATGCATTACAGAAAACGAAACGCCAAAAATAATTGAATGTATTGTCAGAATCCGATTGTAGGTAGGTATATATCAATAATTTAAAAGGAAAACAAGCCAATATCTCACCTAAGTGGCGGTCCCGGTGTCCGGCCCCGCCCACTCCTCCCTGCTCACCCCCTCTCCAGGGAAACCCGCGGGAAAGCACTAGTAAACCCATCCATTATATTTCCACGCGTCACCGCTCGTCTCCCCTCGTAGAATGGATCTCTTATAATTTTTGCGTGTTTTTCCTTCAGCTACTCGTTATGCATTGTTCGTTTACATAATAATGCTTATATATACTAATAATTTTATGCATTCTGTTCAAAAATGTAAAGCTATATTTCAATGCAAAGGAAAAGTCACATCCACTTTCCATTTAAAACACAAATAATTATTTTCGTTACAAATAGTAAATGTTTGCATTCAACTCTATTCTTTAGTTAACAAAGCATATTATAAAATATCAGACTATTTAGATGATAATCATCCCTGGACGTAATCAGATCGTTCGCATGCCAGGCTATTTCACAATTAATAATGAAATATAAAAACCTTTTTGTAATTTAAAAACCTTTATGTAAAATCAAAGCGTGATTTTAAAAGAGCAACCATTCGAGTTTCTTGCTTGTTCTTCTCATGGGAGAATTGCATTTTGAACAAGCACTAGCTTAAAAAATGTAAAATTGACTATTTTTAGTGTACTCTATGTACCTATAAAATAAAGCATTTTTGTCTTTGACTTTGACATCACCTTGGTATTAAAATTAAAAAATATATAACCTTATTGATAACCTCTTCTTTTTTTTGAAGTCTTACACCAATCATCGAGTCTCAAACAACGCAAAGCTAAATACTATAATAATGAATAAACATTAAATATTCATATAAACATCCATAATTCGGGAATAAGTGTTAGTATTCATCACACAAACATTTACCTCTCGCGGGATTCGAACCTGAAACCGTTGGTTTCGCTAACAGGCTCACTATAAATTACTCCAACCGGTCGTCAAAGGTAACTTCGTCATCTTATTCCAACAAAAACAGATACGCCTCAATCGTCTATATCATTTTACATAGTGGCGCATGTGAACAACGTACGTGTCTAATCGAGTGGTCGTATTAAGAGCTACATATTCTGCCTTTTTAAATTATTCCTCTTGGCCGCGTCGAGGTGTGAGGTGTAAAAATATAATTTGACGAACGAACCGCATATTGAACAATGCATCCATTGACAACATGAAAGACATCTTATAATTATGTACAATATTCCTCTTTTCTACAGGAAATACAAATTAAAATATATCTGTTTGTATAAAGGACGTGAAACAAAGCATTGTGATTATGCATTGACGATTAAATAAACGATAGATGGCGAACATCGAACTATTTTGTCATTGTCAAAAAAATTGGTAGAAATGGTAGAAACATTTTTATTACAAAAATGTTTCTACCATTTCTACCAATGGCCTAAGAAGTAAGAAGTAAGAAGAAGAAGGCCTTAGGTATTTCAGAATTTTGCTCAAGCGTAGATCAGATAGTATCTGTAAATAGATTAAGCACCGAGTTCTTGCTTTATTTCAAAGATTTTGTAATCAAACACCTTCATAATGGTTACGTGTCAGAAAATTAAAATGTAACTAATAAATTATAAATGCGAAGTTTTCGATGTTTAATATTAATTAATAATATTAATATCTCGGACACTTACACCAATCACCTAGTCCCAAACTAAGCAAAGCTTGTACTATGGATACTAGATAACGGATAAACATACATAAATATTTATATAAACATCCATGACACAGAAATAAATGTTCATATTCATCACACAAACATTTACTCGTCGCGGGATTCGAACTCGCATCCGTTGGTTTCGCTGACAGGCTATCAACTACACCAATCGGTCGTCAAATGTTTGATTGTTTATTTGTTAGTGTGTTGCACAATCACGGCTAAACGGATTTGGATGAAATTTGGTATACCTATAGGCATTTAGGTAGAAAATACCGTGGATTAAAATTTATATTGATAAAGTGAGTAGTTCCAGCGGCATAAACAAATTAAATATCCGCGGTAAAGTTATGCCACGCAGGCGAAGCCGCGGCTATAAGCTGGTATAAAATAAATACCTGCCATTTGCATACTCAGAAATAACTTAATAATAAAAGCATGTACTGAATAAACCTTCACTGCAATACGTACGCATTCATTATTACTTTAACGATTCATTCTCACATCGACATATAAAATCATTAAAACTATGTTCACCAAATTGGATAGAGTAATACAAATCTAAGTATATTCTTACATCATTACTGTATAAGGGGACACAACAATATCGTTTTCAAAAAATTGCGGAAAGTAATACCCTCCCCTCCCCACCCCCTAACGAGTCCCGAGGGGCCTTTCTCCCCAAAAAATGATTTCCCGAAGCCTGGGGCACTCGGGCCCTCCGCGAAGTCAGCATTAAGCTGGTTAAATACGTGGCGATATGCATCGGCGATGAAAAGTCGATTATAATTATTTGAGATATGGCTTTTAGCACGAGGTGTTTATCACCTTTGTATCTTTGAGTACGAAATGGGGAGGTTTAAAAGACTAATATAACTAATATTGTAAATGCGAAAGTTTGGATGTTTGTTTGTTTGTTGCCTAATCACGGCCGAACGGATTTGGATGAAATTTGGTATATAGGTAGAATATACCCAGGATCAAAACATAGGATACTTTTTATCCCGATTAAGTGAGTAGTTCCCACGGGATAAACATGTTTCCGTGATATTGGTTATTCTACGCGGGCGAAACAGCGGAAAGCTAGTACAATATAAATATTCTTAATAGCCACAGACATATAAATATTTGCAGACCGAATAAGTATTAAATTGCGTAGACAGTTTCCATACAAAATTATTATATAGCCACGTTTAGATTTTGACGTATGAGCAAATAACTAGAAATGGCTTCTAATTGTTTGGATTATCAAATTACGACTTTATTAACACCTTAATTAATGCGTCTAAGTATTGGGTCTTTACCTATAAAATTGAAGTTTTTTTTCTTCGTTAATCATATGTACCACCTGAGATTTTCAAAGCTATATCCAAATTTGTTTTGTATTTGGAAAATGGAATATTATTTCAATATTTCACATGAAATATGTTTTAATTTCTGGGCTAAATCACATAATAAAAAAATTTGAATTTTTGAAAATTTTTCATTTGCTTATTATTTCTTAGATTCGCTGAAACTTTTATAAAGCGGTTACTTTTAAATATTAACTTAATTAAAAGTTTAGCTAAATTTGGATTTACCGTTCCCAAAAAAAAATCTAAAATGTTTGTATGGAGAAAACAGTCTTAATGAAATTCTTCATACAAAACGCCAATTTCATAGGTAAGGACCTAATATTTTGTTTAGGAACAAGTAATATTTGTAAATAAAAGATCTCGTAGTTGACGTATGATACATAGACGCGTCGCCTTTTGCATGCATATCAATGTCTGGTATTCATAATAGTCCAGTGAGGATACATTTTTAACTTCCTATAATTTTAAAGGCCGTAATTTATTGCATATGGATAGAGTACAAGTCAGTGATAGAATAAAAATTCTAACAAATCGGTAGCTTGCTTTAGATATAATATAGATATTTTGTAATAAAACATACACTATATGAATAAAATTACCACTGTGAACTTCATTGCATCGGAGAATATACTTAAAACCCCATGTAACTATTTTCATAAAAATCGATCCATAACTTCTTTACATTGATGAAAAACTTCACCGAGGGCAAATATCACGACTCAATAAACTATTTTTAGAAAATATAATGTAGCAATTGATTAATCTTTTTAGAAAAATGTTTTAGGAGATCTTAGCATGTTCTGCAATGCAATGAAGTTCACATATAGGTTACTTTAATGTAGGTTTTATAACTAAATACCTATACTATGCTTAAAGCAAGCTACAGAATTGTTGAAAAACATTTTTATTTGATTACTGATGGGTGCTGACTCTACGCTTGTACAAAAAATTAGGACCTTTAAAATTGTAGGAAGTTACACCACAAAAATAGTGTATTTTGCTTGACTATAAGTCTATGTCAATTGCATACCAACAATAGTTATAGTACAATCATGAAACTTAAAATATGGCATGTACCTACAATCAGGTTCATAACTGCTAAAAATCCTAGTTCAAACCGTAAATATCGTCGATGATATTTAACTTTCAAGACGGTTGCTTTGTATTTTCAATTTATTCCAAATGAAATCGTCTTAACCTAAACCACAGCTAATATTAAACTATTTCATGGCTCATATAAAGGTTACAACTGTTACACTATGAGTAGTATTATTTAGTGATTAAAATAATACTGTTTGTTGAATTAAATACGTAAGTACATGAAAAATATTAATACAATGAAGATTGTCATATTGGTACAAACTTTAAGACAATACCACCATTAATAAGGCTCATACAACAATATGGATAATTTAGCGAGTTGCGTAAACTGCGTCCTCCTGATTGGTTAACGTGCGGTGACTATCTCAAACACTCACTAATTGAGTCACATTGTCTTATAGATGGCATAAATGCTATCGTTTAATTATGCTATCCATTCAATTGTATATTTGTCGTAATAAGACGATGTAAAGAGACAATATCAGTAATTATCGATGTTTCTAAAAGGCAATTCATCTGTTTCCCTGACAAAAAGACAACAAATTTTTCATTACGACAACAGTCTTTGTTTTCGCTGTTCTGTGTCCACTGGAACTGCGGACTTTATGATATTCTTATATTTAGAGATATTGATTTGAATAGGTATTGTTGGAGCTGACCCACCGTCCACTATAATTATTCAGTATTTGTGTTAAATATTTCTACAGAAATTGTTATTGTCTTAACTTCTGTGGTTTCACCAATCAGTATTTTCTTTGCTTTTTTATAGTTTTTTTCTAGTTTTCGACTCGTCATTGGTGATCCGGTTCGAAGGACCAATAACTATTCCGTATGGCTAAGTACAGTACTGCATTAAGTGAAATGGAAAAACTTCAACACATTTCCATTTGCTGAAGGGAAGAATTTTCTTTTTAAATCTTCAATGTTGGATACAAACATGTTACTGATCAGGTTTTCATGAAGTGTTATGGTTGGAGAGAAAAAGCGACAAGGAATTTTTTGTTTTCGATTAGCGTTTTCAATTGTTGATTATCGGGTGATGATCGGGTAATTGCTGAATATCAGTGTTTTGTTTTTTGAGCAATCTCATATTGAGCTGTGACATAAATACCTCATAAGAATTTTATTTACATTTAAAAAGAGTATAAACTTAAGCTGCATACGCTGCCATTAAACGCATACATCACGACTTTTATCCCAAATATGGTCAGAAATATCCCAAACATTAGTGTATGGGTGTTCCAAATACCGAAGTTTAATGTTTGTAACAACAGCCATAGTTCAACAGGCAGCCATTGCATTATTTGGCTTAAAATTACTTAATTTCTTTAGTTTGACTTTTAATACTATCTTTGCGGCTAAAAATAAAGAAATTGGTGATTTTCTACCTTTAACTATAAACGGGGACGTTATACATAGAACTAACAGCGAAAAATACCTCGGATTAATTTTAGACAGTCAATTAACATGGCAACCGCATCTTGAAAAAATATCCTCTAAAATAAGGTCTCTCACGGGAGCCCTACGAGGCATTGTCCGGTGTTTGCCAAAGCAAGTTCGATATACAATCTATAATTCCCTTGTAAAACCACATATAAACTATCTCATTGAAGTATAGGGAACTGCTGCCAAAACTAATATTAATAAAATACAAACAGCACAAAACAAATTAATAAAAGTTTTATTCCATCATGATTTCATGGCGTCAACTAACACAGTTTATAAAGAAACGAAAATTATGAATATATCTCAATCATATATATACAGTACTTGTGTACTTATTCGTAAGATATTAAACAAAAATATACACTCACAAATCAGTTTCACGAAAAAGATACAAGTACACAAACGTATGCTCAGGCATGCCAATCTCATCCATCCATATGCCCCCAGAACTAACTACGGTAAAAGAAATATTATGCATGAAGGAGTTCACATATATAATAAGCTGCCATGTGACATCAAGGAAGCCAAATCACTTAATGTCTTTAAAAAGGCATTACAAAATTATATAACAAAAAACCCAGATACTACATATCGATAATGTGACAATAAATATGAAAGATACCCATAAAAAATAAAGATATTGAATAAAAAAAAAAAAAAAAGAATACATATTAAAAAACCTTAAAAAAGACAACTATTGGTAACAATAAACAATATTAAATAATAACACATCCATATATGTATATATTATCTGTGTGTATATACAAAACTAAACAAGATTAAATACTAATATCAAAGTTCCTCCCCATGTATAAATCACCTTGCAATATTACAAAAATATAAAGTAAGCTCCATGTCAGTTCTAGCAGATAGTAGTTCCGTGTATCTAAATAGTGTTACTTTTGTGTTCTACGCTCGGTCATGCATGACTGGCGCTAACGCCAGCGAGATGTGAGCGCGCGCTCTGTGGTCTGTTCATACTTACCAGAGCTCTATATATGTTGGTTAATAGTGCTTAATGAGTTTTGTTTTCTTACCCACGATTTTCTATTCCTAACTAAATTGTTTATTATAATACGCTCGCAATAGTAACTAACAAATATTTTATGTTTCTCATGTAAGTGAATTGTAATTATTCTTTTGAGAAATAAATTTCTTTACTCACATACTATGCAATTTAGACTCACTAACATAACGACTCGTGTATTACTGAGGATTGTTTAATTGATAACTATATAATAATAATGTAAAAGTACCATTTTTCTTGTAATATAATTAAATTAACACACTTAATTATAACGATAACTATTGTTAGTAACACAATAAGAATCACTAATTGGCATAAGTTTGGTATTAGTTTACTATAATATAATTTCTGCAATAATGCTGTTGATTCTATGTAAATAAGTAAATAAATAAATGAATAAATTGCATAGGTATATGGCATGTAAATGTAAAAATCCCACTATTAGAAGTGTACCCTGAGTACCTACAAAATAAGTCATTTTTGACTTTGAATCTTAAAGTAATATGAAACAGTCGCTATTCGCGTGCCTGTTTATGCATCTAGTTTAGAAAAACTTTGTTAAGATTTTCACGGTATGTGATTTGTTCCGAAAGGTTTACATGTAGGTATAATTAGGCTGAATATCGCCGAGCGGCCTATGTCCATTGTCCATGCTTGCTTATCATTCAGATAGGGGCCGCGCGCTCCAAGTACTTTGCAGATAGCCAGAAATTTTATAATAACCTTTTGTAAATGATGTCGGTGTTATGATGATTTTGAATTTATTTAAAGGCAACTTTTGATTATCACCTGAAACCTTATTATAATATAGATTGAACCAGACTCCAAACATTATGCGACCTTAGCACAAAAAGAGTAAAAATCCAAGATCATAATATCTCCGAACAAAGCTGACATTGTACGTACCTACTATAGTTATTATAGTCCAGCATAATCAGCAAGTCCTTTGTACGCAATTCGGACGGTGTTGTCAATGGTTTTGGCTCTTATTCGCCTATTTTTGTTAACACCTGCGCTGTATGGGAACAAGAAAGTGAAATGCGATATCGGGACTTGGGTTTTTCTTAATGAGGTCTTTTTTTCCCAAATATTGTTTTAAATAGTGTTTACGGTCAAAAGATTTTATCCATAGGATAAAAATGTCATTTGAAAACGTTATATTTTTAATTTAAATATTAAGAATAGTGCGTGTATTAGTTGTATACTTTTATATTATATAAAAGAAAAGAAAAGAAAAATGATCCTGTGGGTTTCTTGCGCCGCTTCTTTTCCCACAGATGATTTCCCTTTCCGAAGCGGTGGTAGCTTGGACATACTGACTGACCGAAATAATACTTAGCCCTATTTTTATTTCCAACTAGCAGCTGCCCGCGACTTCGTCCGCGTAGACTACATGAATCAACACTTTATTACTTTCCCACGGGAATACATTCAGCAGAAAAATTACCATGTAGAGTTTATCTCAAACAGGAAAAGACCCTGGGCAGATAACAAGTATGTGGAACCATGTTGATGTTTTGCCAGGTAAATGAATTAAGACAGGGATCCATTAAAAGACCTTTCTGAAAAATTCTGGTTTATATTTATTAAAGTACTTCCTTATAAACAACATTTTTTGCCATGTTTGAAGGTGGTAGCAATAGAACCAAACTTTGAGGTGAACTTACACGTGAGCCTGCCACATAGAACTGACCGTGAGAGAAACAGTCCTGTCGTAGGTCTACTCCGGCGAATTTGAGAGTTTGCCCCTGCGACTTATTTATTGTCATGGCAAAACAGACCTTTAGTGGAAACTGAAGCCTTTTGAATTCAAAGGGAAGATCATTTGGTATTAATGGAATACGCGGTACAAACACTGTTTCTCCCTGAGCAGGTCCTGTTAAAATAGTGGCCTCTACTACGTTCCGGTGCAAAACCTTGACTTGCAACCTAGTACCGTTACAAAGTTTGGGTGGCTTTAAATTTCTTAATAACATAACAGGTGCACCCACACGTAGTAAAAGTCTGTGATATGGCATACCCGGTGGGTTCAAAGTGTTCAACTCACCCTTATCTCATTCTCTAACCCCAAGGGGTTAGCTTCAAAACAAATGGCATTTTCGTAATCAACGTCCCAAAAAACCTAAATAATGACACCAATATTGACTTTTTTGGTATCAACCCCCACCCCTATCTCAACCCTAGAGGGTTAACTTAAAATAAATGTCATTTTCATAATCAACATCCCATAAAACCTAAATAACGACACCAATATCGATTTTATGGTTTTAACCCCCATTTCACAACCCAGGGGGTTGAATTCGAAAAATCTCAAAACACGTATTAGCTTATTTGTTCCTAGGAGTACTCTTGCGAAGTTTCGAGTCGAAAATAGTCGAAATGTCCAAGTTATACTGTTTCTTCATACAAACTTCCCACTCCTGTTTCACCCCCTTAAAGGGTGAATTTTGAAAAATCCTTTCTTAGTGCTCCCCTAGACCTCGTAAGGAACCTACGTGCCAAATTTGGAAATTCTATTCACCCCTTTGACTATGACTATGACTTTGACTAAAACTTTAACTATGACTTTGACTATGACTTCGACTATGACATTGACTACGACTTTGACTTTGACTATGACTATGACTATGACTTTGCCTATGACTATGACTTTGACTATGACTTTGACTATGACTTTGACTATGACTTTGACATGACTTTGACTATGAATTTTACTTTTCGACTTTGAGTCTTCGACTTTGAGTCTTCGACTTTGAGCCTTCGACTTTGAGCCTTCGTCTTTGAGCCTTCGATTTTAAGCCTTCGACTTTGAGCCTTCGACTTTGAGCTTTCGACTTTGAGTCTTCGACTTTGAGTCTTCGACTTTGAGCCTTCGACTTTGAGCCTTCGTCTTTGAGCCTTCGATTTTAAGCCTTCGACTTTGAGCCTTCGACTTTGAGCTTTCGACTTTGAGTCTTCGACTTTGAGTCTTCGACTTTTAGCCTTCGACTTTGAGCCTTCGACTTTCAGCCTTCGACTTTGAGCCTTCGAATTTGAGACTTTGACTCTTCGACTTCGAAACCAATTTGAATTTGTGATTTTAACCCCTACCACTATCGCAACCCGTAAGGGGTTAGCTTCAAAATAAATGTCATTTTCGCAATCAACGTCCCAAAAAACCTAAATAACGACACCAATATAGACTTTTTTGGTATCATCCCCCACCCCTATCTCACCCCTAGAGGGTTGGCTTAAAATAAATGTCATTTTCATAATCAACATCCCAAAAAACCTAAATAACGACACCAATATCGATTTTATGGTTTCAACCCCCATTTCACACCCCAGGGGGCTGTTTTTCGAAAAATCTCAACTCACCCTTATCGCATTCTATAACCCCAAGAGGTTAGCTTCAAAACAAATGGCATTTTCGTAATCAACGTCCCAAAAAACCTAAATAATGACACCAATATTGACTTTTTTGGTATCAACCCCCACCCCTATCTCAACCCTAGAGGGTTAACTTAAAATAAATGTCATTTTCAAAATCAACATCCCATAAAACCTAAATAACGACACCAATATCGATTTTACGGTTTTAACCCCCATTTCACAACCCAGGGGGTTGTTTTTCGAAAAATCTCAAAACACGTATTAGCTTATTTGTTTCTAGGAGTACTCTTGCGAAGTTTCGAGTCGAAAATAGTCGAAATGTCCAAGTTATACTGTTTCTTCATACAAACTTCCCACTCCTGTTTCATCCCCTTAAAGGGTGAATTTTGAAAAATCCTTTCTTAGTGCTCCCCTAGACCTCGTAAGGAACCTACGTGCCAAATTTGGAAATTCTATTCACCCCTTTGACTATGACTATGACTTTGACTAAAACTTAACTATGACTTTGACTATGACTTCGACTATGACATTGACTACGACTTTGACTTTGACTATGACTATGACTTTGACTATGACTTTGACATTGACTATGACTTTGACTATGACTTTGCCTATGACTATGACTTTGACTATGACTTTGACTATGACTTTGACATGACTTTGACTATGAATTTTACTTTTCGACTTTGAGTCTTGGACTTTGAGTCTTCGACTTTGAGCCTTCGTCTTTGAGCCTTCAATTTTAAGCCTTCGACTTTGAGCCTTCGACTTTGAGCTTTCGACTTTGAGTCTTCGACTTTGAGTCTTCGACTTTTAGCCTTCGACTTTGAGCCTTCGACTTTCAGCCTTCGACTTTGAGCCTTCGAATTTGAGACTTTGACTCTTCGACTTCGACACCAATTTGAATTTGTGATTTTAACCCCTACCACTATCGCAACCCGTAAGGGTAAGCTTATTTGTTTCTAGGAGTACTCTTGCGAAGTTTCGAGTCGAAAATAGTCGAAATGTCCAAGTTATACTGTTTCTTCATACAAACTTCCCACTCCTGTTTCATCCCCTTAAAGGGTGAATTTTGAAAAATCCTTTCTTAGTGCTCCCCTAGACCTCGTAAGGAACCTACGTGCCAAATTTGGAAATTCCAATTGAAACTCTAGATCCAGCGGTTTGGCCTGTGCGTTGATATGTCAGTCAGTCAGTCAGTCAGTCAGTCAGCTTCTTCCTTTATATATTTAGATAGATTTAAATTGACATTCAACAAATTATACCATTGTATCTTACGTTGAAATAAATGCTTTGAGTTTGAGTTTAAGTTTGCTTACAAAGCTGACTCCCCAGAGAAAACTGAGGATTATGATGTGGTTGCTATTTTTAAGTAGGTTTTGGATTACAATTTATGATTTGACAGTGCAAGCAAAAATATATTTAGTGTGAGTTTTCATAAAGTGCACATATTATTGTGGGTGAAACTAGACACATTTTTATCGACGTAATATATTAAAAAAAAAAAATATTATCTCTTTAAACTTTTCATACATTCATTTTTTGATTATCACTTTGTGCTGATGTTAAGTGAAGATGACGCGGAAGGTAGAAGCGTACTGACCCGGAAACAAAATTTTATTTGTGGGACTGCCTTTTTTTTTTTTTTTTTTTTTTACCAGGAGAAACGCTCATGCTTATCCGCCCTCCTCGGGGGAGGGGGGCGGATTATGTCGGACTCCGGCACAGAAGGTGCCGGCCTACCGACTAAAAACTCCTGGGTGTTCCCTCGCGCGCGCCGTTGACGGCGTGGCCACGGGTACCATCTGGTATTCGTCCGCAGCCACGCCAGCGCGGTGCCCGCCGCCAGGGCAAAAGCGGCGGCAGGCCCACCTCTGGGCTGGAGCAGGGAGAAATCGCCTGGTCCAGCCACCTCTAGAAGGCGCGCGGAAAACACCGCGCGCGCCTTCTCGCGGGGCCTATGTGTGGGCGGTGATCCCCCCGGATCGCCACCCACGGCCCCGCAGGGTAGGGGGGGCAGAGGATCGCCTATCAGTAAAGATAAGCTCTCCTCCGTGCCCCCCGTGCGGCTGCATTTCCCCTCGCTCCGCGAGGCCTCTGCGAGTGACCGACCTCGCAGAGGTTTCCACGCCTCGCAGAGAGAGAGGACCGCTTTCCACGGCCCCTCCTTGGCGTCCGCAGCTCAAACCTGGCTGCGGGCGGCAAAGAGTGGCCGTCCCGCACGGCTACGACCTCTCAACAGAGAGGTCGTCCCCTACCATAGCGGCCTGCAACAGCGGGAGGCCCGTAGAGGCAGCTGATTTGTGGGACTGCCTATCTTATCTCTGACAACCGCAATACAATAATGCTATTAACATTTTGGCGGCAGGCTTAGATTAGATGTTGGTACCTAGCCAGGCGGACATTTAAAATACCCTGCCACCAACCAAACGAGTACCTCGCTGGGGATCGAACCTGCGACCTCCGCTTCGTAAACCCAATGTAGTTCACAATGAGCCACAGAGCCAGCCAGGGGGTCTACTCTCTAACGAAAATAGCTTCGGACGGCCGTAACTTCGGACTTTTTCTTTTGCAGTTTGCTGCGTCAATTATAAACCAATCGTCATTATTTTACTTTTGTTGTATAGAGTTGGACGTCACAAGTTAGTACGGGACGCAACGGCTGAAGTTATGCAAATAAAGGTTTCTTAGCAGAAGAAAAAGAACGAAGTTACGACCGTAAGAAGCTATTTTCTTTAGAGAGTAGATCCCCAGAGAATTATTATCTTATCTTATTCCTGCTCTGGCCTGATTGTATGTTTCAGGCGAGACTGACTCTGAAATTGATAATACCAACTAATATTATAAATGCGAAAGTTTAGTGTGTGTATGTCTGTATGTATGTATGTTTGTTATCCCTTCACGTCTATACGGCTGGATGGATTTGGATGAAATTTGTTGGATAGACAGATTAGGACCTGGATTTTTTTGATAAAATCTTCCACGCGGCCGAAATCGCGGACGGAAAGCTTGTAAATTTCATAAACTTCCATATCTTGGCTGTTCATATTATGAAACAGTTGAGTGCGATATTAAATTATTGATAAAAACGGTCACTTTTATTTATAATTTTAATTTATCGGAAATAAGAAGAATAAATATAAATATTATAAATATTTCTGACACCTGACACCAGTTACGTCTCACACAAACCGAAACTTCTACTATGGATACTAGATAGCGGATAAACAAATATTTATATAAACATCCATGACTCGGGAATAAATCGTATTCATCACACAAACATTTACACCTCGCGGGGTACAAACCTGCAATCGTTGGTATCGCTGACACGGTCGTTATCCACTACACCAATCCGTCGTCATTGAATGATAATATGTAATTAGAATTACGATGATTTTCGAGTGCAACCAGGGAATGCATTTTGGATTCATGTGGTATTTATCAAAATATGCTTTATTTTGTATGTACACAGGGTACACTTAAAATAGTCAGATTTTAAATTTTTTAAGCTACTGCTTGTTTAAAACCAATTTTCCCATGAGAAGAACAAGCAAGAAACTCGAGAGCTCTTTTTTTAAAAAAAAGGTTATTACGTTATATCATTATTAATTGTGAAATAGCCTGGTTTCGCGAACGGGCTGTTCATGTCAATCTGATATTTTATAATATGCTTTCTTAATAAGTTTCTGTTTTATAGTATCTTTAAATTTATTGAAAGGAAGATTTTGTATATCAACAGGAACCTTGTTAAAAAAATGTATACATAACTCTTTGAATGAATTACTGACTTTGCGGAGGCGACTTATGTGACCTGCAAGTTTATCTTTATTTCTTGTATTGACATCATGTTTATCACTATTTTTCCTAAATGATGCTATATCAAGTCTTAATATCAAGTGAGGGATGCACCCTCTTAAGCAAGACGTACTTCTTTTTCCACACTAGGTATTTTTAGGTAATTGGAAAAGTAAACCTGACGTGCCCTGTCTTTTGTTGTTTACACCAATTTCTTGTGTCCTGTACTTATGTTAATTTTATTTGTTTCATGTATTGTAGCAGTCCGACAATTTTATTCAGGTAAATTTTAATTTATTTCACTATTTACTTTATTAATTTTAATTCTTTCTTACACGACTGATGAGAGGTTTAATACTAAGATTTTAAGAAGACTGATTTAATATTAAGATAAAAAATGTGACGTTTTCAAGTGATAATCTTTATCCTACGAAATAAATATTTTTTGATTTGACTTTGACTTTGACTTAGAGGGTTATTTTTTGTAAGTATGTGAGACTCTTTATTTTCTTTGTAGCACCCAAACGGCTGGATGGATTTTATTAACGACGTCAGATACGTCATAATAGTCAGAGGGGTACGATATGTTACGTCACAAAAAATTAAACCACAAATTCAAATTCAGAAAATGCTTTATTTTGTAGGTACACAGAGTATACGTACAATAGTTAAATTTTACTTTTTTACAGACTCCGTAAGCGTTAAAGTTGGTCAAAAAGAAAAAATTGTTCTAGGACTTATGTGTATCATAAGGTCTCATCATGAGGATTCTGGAAATGTACAATTACAAGTGAGATATAACTACGGAGCAGTCGTGTGGAGAGCTTCTAAATCACATAGACGTTTCCATCTTTTTACTCAACTACCCAAGAAAAGAGGGTAATGTTTTCGATTGATTGTATGTATGCTTGACCGATTTCAATGTGCAAAGTATTGTTCGATTCATCTTGATACCTGAGTATCATATGATACATTTCATGGTAAAAAATATAAAATAGCGCCCACAAAATACAAAATATGCTGTCGGGTTTATACAAATACATATTTTTTTTGTAAATAAATACATGTATACATGAAAAACATAAATAACTCGGGAACATATGTCTGTATTCATCATACAAGCATATGCCCCTAGCGGGATTCGAACCCGCGACCTTTCGGTATAGTAGCAGAGTTTCTAACCACTACACCAAACAGGTCGTCAAATTTTCTTTTAAATATTAATTCGATTTTTGTAGAGTCGGGGTTTTAAATATTTTTTAATTAGGTTTTTATTATCCATTATCTATTAAAGTTTTATTCCTCATACAACTTGAGCAAGAACTTTAACCTGTTCAATGATACGCATCGATCATTAAAAACGCATTTCTGAACCAATAATGTATGCGCCGGCACGACACCCTCCTGTGAAAGCGTATAAACCTTATATCGTTAATTTTAAAGTTTAATCTTGGTGTATCTGACGGAGGTCGATAGAGGGGAGGGTGCGGAGGGTGTTCAGAGGGGGTTTGTAGGGAAATGTGACTCCTGGAAGGAAAGCTACTTGTGTCGAGTCCTCACTCACCACCCATTGTGACCGCTATAACAACGTAAACTGAAATGTTACGGACATACGTACCCATTGTAGTAATGATTGTACATAATAGATCTCTCCCTCTCCTCGCACCCCTCATTGCTAAGGATCGGGATCATTATCTAATTTCTTGACAGATAAGAGTGCGAGTTTAAATATGGGGATTTCATTTATGTTGTATTTTTTATGGGCACATTTTCTTACCGCATTTTGTTTCGAAGTAAAAGTTACTGATTTTTTATCTCGTACTTTTAATGTGCAGTGCAATGTATATTTATCCGAATGTATGTTACCTCATGTAGCCTAAACAGCTTGACAGAATTTGAAATGGAAGATCAAAATCAAAATCAAAAAAATGTCTATTTCGTAGGATAAAAATTATCACTTGAAAACGTCACATTTTTTATCTTAGTATTAAAGTTTTTATGACATTATTGCTCATTCACAAAGCTGATGCCCCAGAGAAGAACGAGCAAGAAACTCAAGTTGCTCTTTTAAGGAAGTCTGGGTTACAATTATATTGTATTGTATAATTAGACTGAATATCGCCGTGCGGTCTATGTCCATGCTTGCTTATCATCAGAAGGTTACATTCGTCTTAAGACCCAGAGTGTTATTAGGATCTTATGGTAAGAAATCCATGGCTTTTGACTTAATTGTCAGTGCGAATTCTTACCACATTTCGCCTTAAAGTATTACTGCTGTTTAGGGTTCCGTATATAGCCCAAAGAGAGAACCCTGTTTAGAATATCTCTAAATGTGCCTTCTCTGTCACACTCTTTTTCTCTCTCTCTTGCATTCGGTCGTTCAACACGCGAGCACAGCCTCCACATCTTTCAATACGTTAAAATTATAAAGATGACTGAATGCAAGAGAGAGAGAAAAAGAGTACGACAGAGAAGTCGCATTTAGATATTGTAAAGAGGTGCCAACTTCAAACTTGAAGCGTATTAAGTTTCACCTAAGTTACATCAAATTTTAAACTAATTTAATTCGAAGCTATTGGCTCAGGGGTGGCTCTTTTTAAATAAGTATTTATATAATTTATGATTTCGAAATTATGAAAGTGAGAAGAAATTTTTTTTTCAACGATTTCTCTTAGAGGCTATTTTAGTGCAATGCTCTAGTATAATGGAACAACAAATAATAAAAGGGCTTACACTAAAATTGTTTTATAAAAGGAATTTGGTCTACTTGTAAAAGACCCAACGGGTTCACCTGCAACACGTCGAGGAGTAAAAGCACGTAAATCAATAGTTAACTGTGACATCAGTCTTGTCTTTGTGCTCAAGTCCGACGCATACTTGACTGGTATTTTATTTGGGCGTGATCAGAGTCAAATGGATCATTTAACTTACCATATAATTCTTATTATCTGCTAGAACTATAAGAAAAATAATGACGAGATTTCGGCAGACGATTCCGCAATGTCTGAGAAGGTGACACTTCCGCAACAAAGTAACTAAATTGCCGCACAATCTCTCCCATTGAAGGCGGCAAATATAATATATTGAATATCGTGTCGCATACTTATTTCACATATTGGGCCAATCTCGAGCAGAGGTGACACGCTCGCAAATTGGCAATTCGGGCGCGGCCAATTTAACTCGAGATACGTCGGCATCCGCGGCAGATACGACGACATCCGCGGCAGATACAACCCCCGATTAGATTTGCAACGAGAGAGATATGATGAAAAAATAATTGGCTTAGGTCCTTACTAGTATTCTAGTAGTGACAGTAAATTTCTCTCTATTCAACAAATAGAAGATTGCTTTATTTTCGCGTCTAAACCACTGAGTCGATTTATATTGACGATCTGTTTGGTGTAGTGGTTAGAAACTCTGCTACTATACCAAAAGGTCGCGGGTTCGAATCCCGCCAGGGGCATATGTTTGTATGATGAATACAGACAGATACAGTTTCCGAGTCATGGATGTTTTTCATTTATTTATTGTATGTATGTATTTACAAAAAAAAATGTATTTGTGTAGTTTATCAACCATCTGGTATCCATAACACAAGCCTAGATGCATACTGTGGATCTAGATGGCGCTGTATGTTTGTGCAAAGCTATTTATTTATTATTATATTTTATATAAAATTTAGAAGAGAAAATAACCAATGTTCAATGGTATGTGATGGAAGGATGTGACATTTTTCTAAATCAAGGTCATCGTGCGCTTACCCTCTTTTCGCATTTCGGATAAACTATGTCTCAGCGTAACAGCTTCCGTCCGGTCCTGAGTGTCCGTAAATTGTGTGTTACCTTCGGTACCACGTGTGTGTTAGAAAAAGTTCCTTTGGGGGTGGTAGCTCCATCCCTTCCAGGGATTCTCAGCACCCCTCATTTACCATGGCCGTCACTAAAGAGAGGAATAGCGGGGTCGCCAGGCACTACGGACCTGGATCATGATTCTCACGCGATCGAGATTTCAACGTCGATAGACATCAGTATGTCAGTCACTTTCACACTTATACGCGAGTGCAAAAGTAACAAATCTATGGATGATTTTTTTTTATACGAGAGTGCGGCAAACGAGCATGCGGGTCACCTGATGGAAAGCAATCACCGCCGCCCATGGACACCAAAAGGGTCACAGATGCGTTGCCGGCCTTTGAGGAAGGTGTAGGCTCGTTTCTTGAACGTTCCAATGTCGTATTCGTTCGTTTTGTAAATAGTATCTTTATCGGTACCTTTATACTTCTCTGCTTATATCTCTCCAAAATATCAACAAAACCGTTTTAAATCAAAAAGAAAAAAATTTCTTCCAAAATTGGATAATCAAGGCAAACTGGATTGTGTTTGCACGCGGGATGCTTAGGGGTTTTTCGCGTGGCGATGCGTTGTCGGCACCAAACGCGATTAGGCGCGAGTGAGGGAATTGGCAATTTTCCCGCCACCAGCCAATTCGCGGAACGAATCGCGGGATATTTGATTTGCGTGTGGAGTGTATTGACGGCAGCATCCGCGGCGGCAGAGAGGAGTTTACAGGACGACAATTAAAAAAAGAAAAGAAACCACAGCAAATAGGTGACGTTATATTGGGTCTTTACCTATGAAATTGGAGTTTTTTTTTTCTTCGTTAATCATACATATTTTTATTCCTGCGATTTTCAAAGCTATATTCAAATTTGTTTTTTATTTGGGAAATAGAATATAGGTTGCAAGGTTTCACATGAAATATTTTTTAGTTTCTGGGCTAAATCACATAATAATAAATATTTGAACAGAGCTCTTTTCATGTGCTTCCCATAATCATTTCTTCGATTCGCTGAAACTTTTATAAAGCGGTTACTTTTTAAAGATTAACGCTGCCTATACTTAACTTAATGTTATCTGATAACACACACAAAGTTTAGCTAAATTTGTATTTGCCGTTCCCAAAAAAAAAAATCAAAATTGTTTGTATGGAGAAAACAGTCTTAATGAAATTCTTCATACAAAATGCCAATTTCATAGGTAAGGACCTAATACTAAAATCAAGTTTCTATCGAATGAGGGGATCTGCAGGAGAACCAAGGTGACCGATATAGCTTCAGTGGGCGGGGCACATTAAGACCGACGTCCGTTGGGGTGGAAAGGTTCTCGTGTGGCGACCACGCAGCGTGGGCAGGTGCAAAGATCGCCGAAGGCGGCGAGCAGTGGAGGACCGATCGTTGTGAAGATCTTTGGGGGAGCCCTTTGTCCAGGAGTGGATGGCTTTCATATCATATCAGCATAATATTCTGATGATACGAAAATAATAAATATCTTTGCGCATACACACAGCGCCATCTAGTTCCACACTAAGCAACTATAGGCTTGTTTATGGATACCAGATGGTTGATAAACTACACAAATAATGTTTTTTTTATTAATAAATTACATATATAAATGAAAAACATTCATAACTCGGGAACATAATATGTCTGTATTCTTCATACAAACATATACCCCTAGCGGAATTCGACCCGCGACGTTTAAAGATAAATAAGAAAATATCTTTGAAACTGCTGAACTGAGTTTCATCAAATGTGGCTAAGAACCTTTCCCATAGTATCATATAACTTTTAAAATGGCGGACATTTTCGCTTTTACAGAAAACTGTATTAATGTGGGGCCTACATTGAACAGTGCAGTTTCCAATAATTCAGAAAATGTTCGCCGTACATTACGATCCTGGGTATTCAATTAAATGGCTAATTTAATAATCTGCCTGCGACATACGTATATACAAAACCGAGAATGTGAATCTACATGTTTATAGACAATTACTTACCCGTGACGTTAGTCCCGAGGCGCACTCGCTTACTCCTTAGGGAAATATCGTAAGTTAGAGGGTGAGGTCGAAGATAGTGTAATTCTGGTTTCTTAATTCCGTGACATTTGTGTGCTGTTTTGAAAAAGGCCGAGTCAAAATACAAAAATTAATAAACCCGACTATCACACTCATCAATTAGTATTTTATTGGTTTGAAATGTTTTTTATATTTTCACCCGCGACAATGTATGCACATTACTGTAGTAAGTCGTACACTTACCATCAGGTGAGATTGTGGTCAAACGCGAATCCAGCCAATCATAAAAAAAAACTCTTTTTCGGAAATGTTCTTTTTTTTATGAACAAAGGGTTGGTACTTGACCTCAATCACACCTGATGTTAAGTGAAGATGAAGTCGAAGGTGGAAGCGTACTGACCCGGAAACCCCAACACATTTGGGTGACTGGCCACCTTATCTCTGACAACCGGAGCAACAATGCTATTAACATTGCTGCTTGGAGGCAGATTTAGATAAGATGGTGGTAGCTATAGCCAGGTGGACATTTAAAATACCCTACCACCAACCACTCTTTCTCTCTCTCTACTGATTGTAGTGGTCGAAGATACAGCACGCGATTCCAGTAAATGCCTATTCACTCTGCTCTTGAAGATCCCAAGGTTGTTTCAGGAAAGACTGACGCCGCCGGAAGTTCCATGCCTTGGCTGTTCACATGAGTATTGCAACTAAATTTAGTTTTCCATAGTTACAGAAATAATGCAATAAATATTCTTTTGAATTCTATATTTTGAAAAGTTTACAAACTTTTTAGATCTACAAGTATGTATCTTGCATATACTCGTATGTATAAAATTTCATTAGAACGGGTTTATTCATTTCGGAAAATATCGACTTCAAACTTCAAAAGTTCTTCAAGCATTTATTTAGATGATGAACATTCATGGACACAACCAGCCCGTTCGCATAACCAGGCTATTTCACAATTAATAATGAAATATTATAATATAAAATAATAATTAATAATTTCGTAATATAAAATCCTTCTTTTTTTAAAACAGCAACCTCTCGAGTTTCATGCTTGTTCTTCTCAGGGGAAAATTGCCTTTTGAACAAGCAGTAGCTTTAAAAGTGTCAAATCTGAGTATTTTAAGTGTACCCTGTGTACCTACAAAATAAAGCATTTTTGATTTGATTAGTCTTGAAAGTTTGTTTGGAATGACGTGCGGGATAAACCCTCTTAAGACATTTCGAAGATATTTAGCTTTTATCACTATCTTTTGGTCTAGTATACCAGCACTAGGAGCATGATAAACGTTTACGTCGCGCGATATAATATTTGTCGTACTCATTCGTTTGGTTGAAAATATACAACTATCCCACTCCCACGTAGCGTCGCGCGGGACTAACGATATTATGGTACGGGGGCTGGACGATGTAATCATTTGTATAGTTCATGTTGTCGGGGTTTAGTTAAATTTTTAATTTATAGATAGCAGGCAAATAAACATAAACTGTACTTATTATATCTCACTTCTAATCACATCAAAAGCAACAGTAAAATAAAATATATGTATCCTTTTAACCAAACTGCAGGTTGTCTCAAATTATGGTTCCCTATTTTATGGATCCATAAAAAGCTAACAAAACAAAATAGGTCCGGCGTGGTGTGCTGGGGTGACCAATCGATCCGCCGGACAGTCCGGATTGGTCACACCTCGCACGATGCTGATGCCCCGTGTCGCCCGCCCGTGTCCCGCGTCCTACGATAATTGGACATGTGTCTGCCGCACTATTCACAGCATGTTGAAAATATTTATTTTAATATTAACAACACCTCATGTAAAGTAACTCATGTTTTATTATTATTATTTATTATTAAACAGTCTACACATGCTCCTAATACTATTATATTACTTAATAAAACTTTATAAGCATTTCGAACATACATAGATCAAAAAAATTAATAGAGAATATTTTCGAAAAAGACTAGAATTACTAAATTAGAGCGATTTCAAATTTTCCATAGTAACAGAAAAAATGCAATATATTCTTGTAAATTCGGTATTTTGAAAATGTTAGCTACTAACTTTTTAAATCTTGAGGATTTGAAAGTTTGTATTGGAATACCGTGTGGGATAAACACTCATAAGCTTTTGTTATTGTAACTATTATATTTATATACACATGTTGTAAGTTCACCAAGTTTGTCTGTGGCAACTCAAATAATAGGAGAATGGAATGTACTGTTTGCATTATGTCAAGGCATACGTCCTATAAAAAGTCGGTAAAAAGTCACAATATCGGTGATAAAGTATTGACGAAAAAATCGGCACGATTATCGGTGCTACAAATTTCTTGGGGGCGCCCTGAACCTTGAAATCGGTCAAGCCGGTCCGGCTACAGCAGGTAACATAGAAATCTATATACATACACACGAAAAATATTACCATCCTTCCTTGGGCAGTCGGGTAAAAATCTAGGTATTGTATCTTCAAAATGAAAAATAAACTTAGAAGATACCCAAACTTCTCGAGGAGGCTTGACTTTTACTGCGTAGATTGACCTTCATAAAACGTAGAGACAAACCTATTTGAATACTTACTCTGTTGTTCAGAGAAAGTACAAATCCACTTTGGTCCTGTATAAATAATGTGTTATCATCCCCGTGTCCTTTGACCTCATAACTTAGTGATAAACACGTTGCATGCACCCTTTCTAAACAATTTCATTCGCGATTCGTCACACAACCACATCGACAAACTAACAAACCTAACAACCAATTCCATCTGTTTACCATTCATTGCTTGTTCACAACAAGGGACTCTAGGTGTATGGTAAGGGACCGAGGAGTGAAAGCTGTGCCAAATTACGGGATCGCAGTGTACGGGACACGGGATTGGGATGAAGGTCCATAAGGGAACCGCTCTAAATTTAATAATTCATTGTCGTATTCATTGGCGCCAAATTCAATTACCAGCCGTCCCGGGGGTTTAGCTCCCCTGCCCGCACCACCGCCTCACGCCCCTAACACCCCATATATCCCAGATTAGGGTTGGTTTAGAGAATAACTTAAGGAACATTTAAAGATTCATAACGGAAATAACTAATTGATATTGGGTTTTTATATAATACGAAATCATATAGCAAACAGCAAGTTTTGGGGTAAGATTCCGTTCGTTTCCCACACCCGTTGATGCGCTGATTTGCAGTCCAGTTGAGAGGTGGCAACCTAATAGGGCACAACTTAGTTCGTAAAAGTTTTATCTAAAACAATCTATTACTATGAGACATTTCATAAAACTAAACTATATGTATGATAGTTCTTGACTGTCCCGGTAGCATTTGTTGGCCAAATAGGGTATCTAACTTTAGGTTACGTAGTGGACAATAATGGTTCTTGATTGATGGACTGTATGACTAATCTTTTTATGATCGATCACGGAAGGAAACGATTTTTTACGCTTTCCGGGACACGTCACACAGACACAATAAAAACTTTATTGTTGAATAATGTCGAAAGGCGTGTGTGTGTCCAGAAACGTGCCAAGATGAAGAAGGGAGTAAATATTTCGTTAGACCACCTGATGGGACATGCCAAGAGATATTCGTAAATATAAAACTAAGGCATGACGTATGCATTTCCACAACATATTAGTGTATTAGTGCCACCAAAAAAGATCGCATCAATGCAGGTTGGTAGTATAGTTAGACTAAGAACGATGTGTCAACCCTGTCCGAGCGTCCCCCGGGACACGGCGGATCTATTCTGTTACCCGCTCGACACCTCACCGCTCGTGTTTACTAATTCATTTGGCAATCACATTCGGTAATTATGTGACAAATCGTCACCCGGCCGGCACAGGGGAACATAACGGGACATTACGAGACAATGGCGCGGGATTGTTTAGCGCCTCTATAAATTTCGAGGTCTGTGGCTAGCCAAAATTGTTTATTTTTGGATAAAGCAACACATGCCAAAACAGTATCCAATCAAATTTATTAATCAATATTATGGCATACTTGCCCACAGTATAGGTGGGCAGGTTGCTTGCTCAAGTCTTTTATGAAACTAACAAATATCACTCTACCTCTAATCGTTCTTGAGAAGAATGGTTTTTACTTTTTGAGGTACTATATTATGGAACTCGAAAGAAGACTGTGATCATGCAGAGATTACAATAAAGATCTATTTGTTGCGCAGGAGTGTCCCCTCTGGAGGCGGCGAAGGACTTCACCGTCGACGGCCTCACCGGATACAACGGGAAGAAGAAGAAGAAAAAGCGAAGACACAGGTATTTCCAGTAATTAAAGTTTTATTATATGAGAGCGAGACTAAGAAAATGATGGAAGGGTTGTGTATGATAATGAACGAAAAACGAGGGAATGATGAAGGAGAATGGGCGAAAAAGACTCTAAATTAAGTAGGGCCAGAGGGTCTCCCGCCTAACCAGTGATAGCGATACCAATGCACTGTCCGTCCTTGTCATTGTGTTACGATATGACAGGGACAGACCGTACATTGACGTCATAAAGGCTAACAGTTCCCAAAGCAAGAGTTAGGTGGTCTGACTATCAGAAACTAATGACACAAAGATTGCGTTTGAGATTAGGTGGGTACCTAATATGAAGTAATTAAAATCGCTCTATGCTAAATAAAATATGACTAATATCTAACTAAACTAAACATCGTCACTTTGCATCACCTGAGATATATAAAAATAAAATGGGTATGCAGTTTCATTACATAGAAACGGTTTACATTCAAATTAAATTTTAAAAAAAATATAATTTCATACAATTATCACTGAAAACGTGACATTTTTTAATAAATATTAAAATTAGTAAGCTTATTCACAAAGCTGACTGTACAGATAAGGACGATTAAGAAACTTAAGGGCTCTTTTTAAACTAGGTTTTACGTTACAATTTATTGATTAGACAAAACAAAGATAAATAAACTGTTACTACTATTAGCGCGGAAAATTCAGGAAGATGTGGGGCTTCTCTAATGATGACAAGTTCGACTGCGGTATTACGCAATCTATGGCGCACTTGTCGTGTCCTGCCTCTCCAGTTTCTTGCGCAGAGAAGGACCTTTTTGAAGCAAACCAAAGAACCATAGACGTTGCTACTTTTTGGGCCAAACTACTTTAGGTCATTATAATTTTTGCCATTGACTCGAAAAGAAGTAGAGAACGCTGGTACACCAATCCTTAGCGAAATCAGCAGGGCTAAAAATCCCTCAAAGTATTTCTCCAATTATACCAAGTAGGTAGAAGAATTGCGTCTTTCTCCCCCAAAGCATCAACATCACAGTTGGCTTCTTTTCTTGTCGCTGCGGAGAGACAGCGGGTCATACTAGCCCCTAAATACATACAATTAATCACCCCCCTTTCTACGCAGCCGCACCATCTTCACCTCCTACCAACTCGACGAGCTGGAAAAGGCGTTCAAGGACGCCCACTACCCGGACGTTTACGCGAGGGAGATGCTCTCGCTGAAGACAGACCTACCAGAAGACAGGATCCAGGTCAGTGCCATTGTATGTTAAATAGGAGCAAAGCAGTATAACCACATTTCTTCACCGTGAAAGTTTGGATATAATGGTATTCGGACAGTATGTGACTAGACGGTGTAGTCGAGAGTTTTCTCATATTATTTTCAATGGTGATAATGAAATTAAATGTATTATGTGTAAATATCAAAACAGAGGAAAAAACCGTTACTGAAACCTTCAAGTGGTAAAAGTACTCAATAATATCAATAGCTACAGGATCAATTCGGAAACCAATTTTTTTAAAACTATTGTATGGAACATAGAAAGAAAGAAATAAATTATTTATTTGACAGAATACAGTTTATAAGGTCTAATAAGAAATTTAGGAATCATGTATTCAATCTGCATACAGATGTGCAAAATATAATTTGTGACACTTTACATAGCATTCTGATAAATATTCCTTAACATCATAGAAACACTTTGCCTGAAGCCATCAATAAACCCTATAAGTATAGTTCTTAAAAACATTTTAAATCATCGTCACATTCAATAGAGTCAAGCTGATCTTTATTGGATCAACAGAATACCGAAAACGGTATGCTTCGAAGGCGCACGCGCAAAAAACGCGTATTGTGTGCGCATTAGCCCGTCAATTGCCATCGATTGCTGACGGAGCGTACAAAGGTCTATGTAATCTGACGCTGATGCTAGCAACTTAATATCGGTAACACAACCTTAAAGTTGGTTTAGGCGTCTCTGAATCTAACTGTTTATTAGGTGAAAGTTTGAATGTTTATTTCTTGCTCAATTGATTTGGATGAAATTTGGTTTATATACATAGAACAGGTTTATATTTAGGATAGTTTTTATCCCGATAAAGTGTGTAGTTCCCGTAGGATAAATATGTTAAATTTGAGAAATGAGTGTTAAAAAAATATTTTTGGACGAATCAAGAATGTGGTAACATTTGACTGTGCTCAATTGAGGTCAATAAATAATACATCTCTCTTCAATTTAAGAGCTATGCTCTTATCGGTTGAGTCGCTAAAGAAAAAGTAAATGCCGTGTCGTATCAGGAAGTCAAAGAAAAGGCGGATTTCTTTTTTTATTAAGTATCTTTCCACATACACACAGCGCCATCTAGTGCCACACTAAGCAACTAGGCTTGTATTATAGATACCAGATGGTTGATAAACTACACAAATACATTTTTTTTGTAAATAAATACATGTACAAAAAATATACATAACTCGGGAAGACATGTCTGTATTCATCATATACAAACATATGCCCCTAACGGGAATCGAACCCGCGACCTTTTGGTACAGCAGCAGTGTTTCTAACCACTCCACCAAACAGGTCGTTGAATACATAATAGAGGTAATTAAATAATTATTTAAATGTATTAGAAATCTTTCACTTACAATTTGATACCTTACCATGGTGCCAATACCTACCTATTTTTCTTTAATGTCGACGTCATACAGACCTTCTACAATTTTTATATATATTCATTACAAAATACATGATCTAATTGGGGGATATAGTCTTTTTGGTATACAAAATAATAGCCTTATAATGTGGTAATAATAATGTAAAAGTAAACGCTTCTATTAAATGATGTTATAGTCAATCTTACCTAAGTCTGCGGCCAAGCAGCGATGTAGATAGCATTGTTGTATTTCGGTTGTTAGAGATAAAATAGCCAATGCCCCAAATAATTTGGTCAAATAAATAATTTGATAAGCCTGAGGGAATGAAGTCTAACTTTGTACCCTAATCTCGGCTCTGAAAGGGACAGTTTTGTACATACCAACTTATTCCCCCCGCAAAGCAACTTCAACAATAAAATAAATTTATCTTCATATCCATACAAAGTACAGTTAGTTGAGTGGACATGGAATTTTGTGATCACTGATACACTTTCCTCAAAGGCCGGCAACGCATCTGTGACCGTTTTGGTGTTGCCCGCACCAGGGACCGCATCAGGTGACCCGCACGCTAGTTTGCCGCCCTCTCATATATAAAAAAAAAACACCCACAGAGCACCCACAGCTAGGAGTTAACCTGAATTTCAGATGCGGGGGCAACCATAGGCGCAGAAGTGGTCACATACAATGAAAGAAAGAAAGAAAGAAAGAAAAAATTCTTTATTGTACACAACTTAAAAATATACACAGTGACATTATTCTAACAGGTGTTTGAGTGAGTGAGTGAGAATGAGTTAACTATCCACAAGCCATAACCAGTACATATTGTAGGCAAGAGTGATTTTGTATAAATATTTATCCTAATTCCCTATAGTTTGCCTAAATATATACTTATGTATGTATATCGTAAATGGGTGTGGACGTTGCTAACGACCGGGATGGTGTCAGTCGAGTGGTAAAGGGTTGCTCGGGCAATGGCGACATTATTGCAAGCTACTATAGGCGAATCAACGTATTCACATTCGATTATGATCATGAAACCCGAAATGCTTACTGGTGAAAAGTAAACATATGCACGCCCCTCATGCCATTGGCCCTCGCGTGCAGTCTGTGGAATTCAACCGGACCTAGTCTATAATTCCTCCTTGCTCAAATCCCATGATCAACTTCTTATTTAACTAACGACTCACCGGATTCTTCCACGCGTCGGTGATAGTAGGTAATCAGAATCACTCACAGTCGTTGAGGTGTTCAGTGGAGCTCCGACTCCTTTGAAGTCTAGTAGCAAATTCCCCCCCATTTTCGATGTGCAGACCTTATATTACTGTTAACGTCGTCACCGCGCAGTTTCCGGCTATACCAGCGCCACCAGGTTTACTTCCCATTAACCGCGTATTATGATAGTCAGTTGACCGTTCGAATAGTGAATTCTATCGCTTTTTTATCGCTATCTACGACATGTATGTTTAGCCAGTGGTATTTAAATTGCATAAACTACAAATTAATGTCGCTTATCGCTTTGGCTACAGATTTAATTCAAACTGTTTTGTCTGTTCGACAACGTAAATTGATTTATTTTCAAAAATCCTGTCCCAAATGGCTTTTATTTATACGTACCCAATAGAGTAGTTAACGTCATCCCGATTCATGTCAATCGTCTGTGAGCGAGTGAATTCGACACCCGGCCGGCAATACGATATTTTGCTCACAATTTCGCGGAAGGAAGCTTTTTTTGGCAACCAATTATTAAAAGAACATTAACTCTATTGTGTGTTTTGTGGCATGCCTTAGAAAAAGATATCTTCTAAAATTATTTAGCTTATAGGTACTTGTATATTGATTGTTTTTGTGCTTATTAGGGTTAGGTATCTATAACTTTGTAAAATTAGGTAGTTCTATGTTATTCCAGTTAATATCGATATTCGGCTATCAAAATATAAACCACCACTATACAATCAAAACTAATTTTTAAGGTTTAAATTTGAAGCCTATGTCAATACAAGATATAAAAATAAACTTGCTGTCCATAGCAGTCGCTTACACAAAGCCATTCAAGGGACAATGTATACGCTTTTATAATAAGGTTCCGGTAGACATTGAAAATTTTGCCTTTAAATAAATTTCAAAGTCAAAGTCAAAAATGCTTTATTTTGTAGGTACACAGAGTACACTTAAAATAGTCAATTTTACATTTTTTAAGCTACTGCTTGTTCAAAATGCAATTTTCCCCTGAGAAGAACAAGCAAGAAACTCGGAAGGGTTGCTCTTTTAAAATCAGGCTTTGATTTTACATAAAGGTTTTTATATTACAAAAAGGTTTTTATATTTCATTATTAATCGTGAAATAGCCTGGCATGCGAACAATCTGATTATGTCCAAGGATGATTATCATCTAAATAGTCTGATATTTTATAATATGCTTTGTTAATTAGTTTCTGTTTTATAGTATCTTTAAATTTATCGAGAGGAAGATTTTGTATATCAACTGGGACCTTATTGAAAAAGCGTATACATAACCCTTTGAATGAATTACTGACTTTGCGGAGGCGACTTATGTGACCTGCAAGTTTATCTTTATTTCTTGTGTTGACATCATATTTATCACTATTTTTCCTAAATGATGCTATATTTTTTTTGACATACATTAGATTTTCAAAAATGTACTGTGACGAAAAGGTTAGAATGTTATACACTTTAAACCTATCTCCAAGTGATTTAAAACAACCATTAAACAGAAACTACCTGCCAAAGGGTATTATAAAATCACTGACTCTTTGAATGATAAGCAAGCATGGACATAGCTGTCTTATTATTCATATTATTACGAAATCACAAATTGTAACCCATAATCTGTTTAAAAGAGCAACCCTAGAGTTCCTTGTTCGTTCTTCTCTATGGGGAGTTAGCTTTGTGAATGAGCAGTTTTAAATGTAATATTAATAGTGACGTTTTCAAGTGATAATTTTATCCTGTGAAATAAAATATTTTGATTTGAATCATGCCATCCAAGAGCTACTTTCATCCATTAGTAGCCGTAGCCCCCCCCCCCCCTTAATAATTAGTGCTAGAATCATAATAATTATTAATAATTTTTCCTTTCGTCACTTACAACTGGGCTCAAGTATCCCCTTCCCTCGGTAAGCGGGGAACACAAATACTAACCCCCCCCCCCCCCCTCTACCTCAGCACACACCCCCGCACCCTCTACACCCCACGATAACAGTTATGAAAATTTCACTAACAACACGACAAACTGTACTGGACCATAATTCTAACCGCACAAAGTTTATTACCACTTAAATCAAATTCACGGAGGAAAATTTGTATTTTCCGATCGAAAATGGAGTTTATACCGGTCGTTTCAGAGAGTGTTTTAGAGTCATGCCGGCTGATTATGAGCGATGCCAGTTGAATTTTCGGTATAATGGCTGACGTGGATTAGGTTTCCGGGGCCGGGGGAGGATTGTGAGACGTTGCAATAAATGGATTATTATGCAATCAGACGTCTCGAACCGAGAGGCCTTTGATACGCCATACCACGACGCTCCCAATTCTTTCAATAGATTTTTTTTTTAAATAAGCTCCGGCTTCGCTTAAATTGCGCCCCTTTCGAAAAATCAACAGATGAAAAACAGCTCATTAATTAAATAACATATCGGCCTTTTGTTTGTGTGTGCTTATACAACATAACAAAAAATAGGTACCTACATTATCATGTGCGTAATGCTTCCTAACCCAAAGGTTGCCTGGAAGAGATCGCTTTTAGTGATAAGGTCGCCAAATTGTACTATCCCCCTTTTCTTACGTTTCTTATTGTTGTTCAACGTCAACGTGTGGTCAAACGCGAATCCAGTCAATCATGAAAAAATGTTACAATAAAGAATATTTTGTTTGTTGTTGTTGTTGTTGATACAGAGGCAAACTTATCCCACTTAATTTAGACCAGCCAAAAGGACATGACAATACTAAATAAAACAAGCGATACCCATATTAAACACATAAATACTTAGCTTAGCTATTATTAACAAATGCGATATACTTATAGACTTAAATATAATACTAACCAACTTGACAAAAAAATTGTGTAGATATTTTTGTATGCTTAATAGAGTACCTACTTAAGTTATCGGTCCAAATCTTGATACTTGATATAACATTTTATTTTCATTGTCATTAATGATGCAAATCAAATTACATACGTAATTAATTACGGATTAAACCAATAAATAAATAAGTATCTACTTAAATACTTATGTTAACAAATCACTTGGATAGTAAACAAACACCATTATAACACCGCAACATCGCACACAATTTCACTTGTTCAGAATTACCTCAAGCAGGCAATCAATACAATATACTCCGACAAAGCCACACAAATCGGTTTTCAGTACACTCGTCTCATTAAAATTATAGCTATGAAAACATATTCCGGCAGCGCCATCTAGCGACGCCGAGCGGTAACCGGCCAGTAGCCATGGCAACCGCGCGCTGATTGGCCACTTCGGCGCGCCCCAATCGCAACGAAACGCTGTAACCGCCTCTAACAGCCACTCAAATCTCAAACTTAAGCAGTCGCCCGAAGGCTTATTTTTAATTGGTTCGTAAGGGGATTTTGTTATGCTCGCGACGTGTAGTGATGTTTTATTAGCTCCGCCCTACGTAGTGGCATGGCGGACTGGTTTTGTCTTGCCCCGGTTTGTCTTTTTACGTCTGTTTTGTTTGTTTTACGTATGTCTTTATACGTGTAGATATGTATATTCCTTTAGCCTGTAGGCGAATCGATTACATTAACTTGATTTGAGTGGTTGCTTAGTAAAGCAGCTATAAGTGTACTACTTATATAGTGTAAATTACATGTACATGTAATATTAGATTAATAATCGATTTAATAATTAGCACTTTATCTGTAATGGTTTTATTACTGTTTGAGCTATATCGCTCAATTAGTGGGGTGACCACAAAGTGAATGAGTCTCTCATCGCTCGTGACGTTCGAGCCGGAACGTTCCATTTCCCGTCGGGAACTGGGAGCCAATCGCGCTATTTTACACTGGTAGGTAGGTATTACCGTTGGAACGGAACGTTTTTGATTTTAGATTTAGTTTAGCTGTCGTAAAAAGTGAACGCATCGACGCATAGAAGAAATAAACACATAGAGGAAAGTTACCTACGCATGATATTATTAATTTAATTGACATTCTAAAATAGAATTATGCATGACATTATTAATATTGGGTCTTTACCTATGAAATTGGAGTTTTTTTTCGTTAATCATATTCCTGCGATTTTCAAAGCTGTATCCAAATTTGTTTTTTATTTGGAAAATGGAATATTATTTCAAGGTTTCACTTGAAATATTTTTTAATTTCTGGGCTAGATTACATAATAAAAAAAATTTGAACAGAGCTCTTTTCATGTGCTTCCCATAATCATTTCTTAGATTCGCTGAAACTTTTATAAAGCGGTTACTTTTAAAAATTAACGCTGCCTATACTTAACTTAATGTTATCCGATTATACACACAAAGTTTAGCTAAATTTGTATTTGCCGTTCCCAAAAAAAAAAATGTTTGTATGGAGAAAACAGTCTTAATGAAATTCTTCATACAAAACGCCAATTTCATAGGTAAGGACCTAATATTATGGACATCTTATTATATTCGTTGAAATAGGATAGAGTGTACTTTTAATTTGCTATTATTTGTTTATTGTTGATTGACTGTGGAATTGGAGCACTTTCTTCGAACTTGCAACACACATATGTCGCTTCATAAAAATTATAACGATTGGTAATTGAAACGACATTAATAACATAGACATCCCTTTCGTCCATATTGCCATGCCTGACAAGGTACATGTGTATGTTAGTACTTACCTATGTATTGTAACTATGACATGTGTAATGCAATAAATATTGGGTCTTTACCTATGAAATTGAAGTTTTTTTTCTTCGTTAATCATATGTACCAATTCCTGCGATTTTCAAAGCTATATGCAAATTTGTTTTTTATTTGGAAAATGGAATATTATTTCAAGGTTTCACATGAAATATTTTTTAATTTCTTGGCTAAATCACACAATAAAAAAAATTTGAACAGAGCTCTTTTCATGTGCTTCCCATAATCATTTCTTAGATTCGCTGAAACTTTTATAAAGCGGTTACTTTTAAAAATTAACGCTGCATATACTTAACTGTTATCCGATTATACACACACAGTTTAGCTAAATTTGGATTTGCCGTTCCCAAAAAAAACGAAAATGTTTGTATGGAGAAAACAGTCTTAATGAATACAAAACGCCAATTTCATAGGTAAGGACCTAATATATGAATTATGAATGTTTACCCGACTGCCCAAGGAAGGAGGGTAATTGACTTTTTTCAATTTTATTAAGGATAACAAACAATACCTTACATATTCCTTAAGAAAGTTGACAAATTACATACTTAAATGTACACCTAGCGATATTATCCACAGATTACTTTTAAACTGACATATAGTTTGTAGTGCCTAAATAAACAACGCAATATCATCTTTAATAATAATGTTATTTATTACTAAAAAAAGTATTCGATTTAAAATAGAAGCCATTATGGAGGTTAAAGTTAATTTCGCTGCCGAACAGTGGCGTGCCCTCCATACAGGCAGAAAGGCATCGCCTACTCTAGAAAAATGTAAGCTTTCCTCGAAATCGATTCATACTGATATCACCAGAAATATTCTAATTATTTTGTAGTTGCATTTTTTCTCATTTAATAGCAAATATTATAATTCTACCTAATCTGTGACAAAACGCTGTGCACGTCACTGCTACCCAATACAATATCAGTAACAAAACGCATTAATTTGTGGAAGAGGACTTGTTCATTCGTTTTTTTTTTTTCATTTATTTAGACAAAAACGCAAGTAACATAAAAAACGACAACTACTTATCGCAAATATTATAAATTACTTGCAATGTTTATATTATTTCTTCTGAATGCTATATTTACACCTGCGCATGACGTTATCCCACATTAAATAGTTCACATAGTTTGGTATGGAGGACATACAAAGCGGCTGTGGTTGGTACGTCCATTAAAATTTCAAAATCAAAAATATTTTATTCAATGTAGGATAGGATAGAAAAATATCACTTATTGTTATATAAGGTTTCCATCTTTACAACCAATTATATTACATACTAGCGTTCTGCTCGCGGCTTCGCCTGCGTGGAACAATTTTATCGTGGATATGTTTAAATTGTTTATCCCGCGGGAACTAGATCGGGATAAAAAATATCCTATGTCTTAATCCAGGGTATGTTCTATCTATATACCAAATTTCATCCAAATCTGTTCATCCGTTTCCACCTTCGACCTCATCTTCACTTAACATCAGGTGTGATTGAGGTCAAGTACCAATCCGTTGTGCATAAAAAAAAATTCTTCAGGTAGGTAAGTAGCTTTATAACAGTTTATAACATTCCTCAAACATTTTGATTCAAGACAATGGCATTGTTGACATGCAATAGGTACAATAAGTTATTTATCATCTTTTTATTATGTTACATTTACTTAGTAGAATGTAATTTATGTGTCATTGAATTTTTTAATTGCTAAAAATTTTAGTTTTGTACAACAGTAAAGAAATCCAATATAATTTAATTTTAAATAAATAAATACAGAAATGAAGAAATATTACATAGCCCAGCGGATTAGCAAGTTGAAGAGGCAGTGGGCAGCACATAGCTCGAAGAACTGATGGCCCAGGTTTCCGAGAGGAAACGTAGCGCAAGTAAGTCCACTACAAGGTGGGCAGACCACCTGATAAAGGTCGCGGGAAATTGCTGGATGCAGGCCGCTTCCGACCGATCACTCTGGAATTCTATGGTCGAGGCCTATGTTCAGCAGTGGCCGTCCAGTTGCTGCAATATAAATGTTTAAATAATAAATAAATGTTTCGGACACTTACACCAATCATCTAGTCCCAAACTAAGCAAAGCTTGTGCTATGGATACCAGATAACGGATAAACATACATAAATATTTATATATTCGTATTCATCATAAAAACATTTACCCCTCGCGGGATTTGAACCCGCAACCGTTGGTTTCGCTGATAGGGTCACTATCCACTACACCAATCGGTCGTCAAAAATATGATGATGATATTCGATAGAAACAAACCTACAATTCAGCAAGTAACCATTTGCTATATTTTTTCTTTAGTAAACTAATTTTTTAAAGGAAATTCATAAGAATAATTTATTTTTAACCACAGATAAATACAGTAGTTTACAACCGGTAAAATTTTGTAATATCTATTCATTAGAATTTCTAAAAATATGTTACCAGCTGATGCCCATGCTAAGCATTAAAATACTTGTGTTACAAGCATCAGCTGCTAACTCCTCAATGGACTCCTCAAAGTCTAAGAAAACCTGTGTTTGTTATCGCCTGTGTGTGAGGGAGATAAATATTTGTATGTGTATTTGACGACCGATTGGTGTAGTGGATAGTGACCCTGTCAGCGAAACCAACGGTTGCGGGTTCGAATCCCGTGAGGGGTAAATGTTTGTGTGATGAATACAAACATTTTATTCCCGAGTCATGGAGGTTTATATAAATATTTATGTATGTTTGTCTGTTATCTAGTTTCCATAGCACAAGCTTCGCTTAATTTGGTGACTGGATGATTGGTGTAAGTGTCCGAAATATTTATTTTATTTATTTATTATTTATTTATTGTGTAAGTGCTTGAAAGTGTATACGTACGCTGAATGTATGTGTTTGTGTGTGCGTGTATGTGTGTATGTGTGTACGTGTGTGTGTGTGTTTGTGTGGACGTGTGGACATGTGGGTGCGTATCAAAGTGTACTTCATTCGTATACTAAATACATATATTACTAACAATACAATACAATACAAATACTCTTTATTGCGCAAAATAATTTACAATAATTTTTGATGTCGTAACTAACGAACGATTTCTAACCTAATCCTTTCTATGATAGCTTTTATTACAGAAATATAATGAAATGAAATGAAAATCGTTTATTCATGTAGGCAATACAATATGCACTTATGAACGTCATTTGTTTTTAAAACTACCACTAGCTTGGAACGCGACCACTACTGAGAAGAGCTAGCGAGAAACTCAGAGTATAAAGACTAGTGCACCAATTTTATACATATAAGTAGGTATAAATATCTGTTAGTAACCGGTCGGTGCTAAGCTCGTTCCAGCCAGCTCCACTGTAGAGGTAGGTGCACCGACCGGAGCGGATCATATTTCGCGCCAATTACGCCTCGATAACGGATATATCCGAATACGCTCACTAGAGCAGTCTCATCGCTGTTTATCGGCTTACTCTAGGATACAAATACATGTATGTCCTTGTCGTTTACAAAATTAATGACTGCATGAACAGACTAGAACTGGTAGAGTCGGCACCATATAGAAACATACAGGGTTGCTAGCTATTTAAGCTGCACCATTCGAAGTTATTTAAAATGATAGTCTAGACAATAAGGTAGGTACTTTTAGAGAACTGCGATTGATATAGCTTGAATAGGCAAAATGATACCATTGTGTAAAAGATTACATGATTAGATTAGATTTATTTAGCCCTCTTTTCCAATCATATATGTATGAATTTCGTAAATTAATGAGGTCTAAATAGAAGTGATAGTTAAACATGAAATAATAACATTGTACATTAATAATAACGTTATACATAAATAATAACATTATACAATACATACCATACTAACATTCATTACATACCATTAATTAAAATTAAAATATTTAAATATACATGTCATAATTTATAGAATTTACACAAAAAATAATTGTAAAAAAATTTACCAAGTCAGTCAGAAGAAATTATTGTGTAAAAGTAAATAACAAAGAATACATTTGTCCGTTAAATGAGTTAAACGTTTAAAATCTATTTTAATTGAACCCGAAACACATTTAATATTTTTACTCAGTTTAATCTTTAGTTACAAGATTGAATTACCAAAAAATTTATGAAATAAAGTCATTTTAAATGTGTAAACGGTGAAGGAATCTTGTCTGAGAAATAAAAATTCTAAAGGTCTTAGCACGTGACGTGTTTATTCTCGTGCCGGACGGAACGGGACGATTTTTTGACATCGTTGCATTTAAAAACATAACAATAAAATACGCGGGGCGAGAAACACGGGCGGAACGGGACGGGACGGCAATAGAAAAAACATCGTTATGGCATCTTCTTCATCTAATACTACGGCAACCATTGCTAGTTCTTCAAAAGTAAAATCGAACATTTTGTGCTGAAATATGGTTGCAGCACTAGCACGAGTATCGTTGAACACCGTCACTGTACGTATGTTTTAAAACCACTTTCACGTTAGGAACTATACCCGTCCCGTCTCCGTTCCGTCCGAGAAATTACCCGTCACGTATGCTAAGACCTTAAGACATGCGATGTCCCCAACCCGCGTTGGGCCAGCGTGGTGGACCGTGACCCATACTCCCTCATTATACGAGAGAAGGCCTATATCTCTGCAGTGGGATCGAGTTTAATAATAAATAATATTATCCTTAGACATAACACAGCGCCATCTAGTTCCACAGTAAGCAACTATGGCTTGTGTTGTGGTTACGGTTGATATACTACATAAATACATTTTTGTAAATAAATACTTATTATAAATGAAAACATCCATAACTCGGGTACACATGTCCGTATTCATCACACAAACATATGCCCCTAGCGGGATTCGAACCTGCAACCTTTTGGTATAGTGGTCTGAGTTGGTAACCACTACACCAAACGTAATAAGGGTATTACGTTGACCAATGAGAACCGTTAAATTGCAGAGCGAGCGACGAACCAACCAATCACATGTCAGAACGTAACCGATGACGATAACGATGAATTTGTGTAATAGAACCCCTGGTCGTCTCAGTTTATGGGCTGAGATGAGATGATGAACTGTAATTTGGCTGATTCCACAACAGGAATAACCTCACAAAAGGAAGGGAACAGGAAGATTTGATCTAGCTCAACGGACAAGCTGACTGACGGATAGTGCAACTTAATAAACTTATAAAAAGGACACTATTGAATTTATTCCGTCACTTTTCTCTTCGATAGTAGAGTTTTTTAATTGCACCGAATTGCAGTGGATCTAATTGCTTAGAATGTTTTACCACAGACGGCGATTGGGAGTAGGTATTACTGTAGGCTATAACGTGGTCGCAATGCAGATCGACGCTTTAATTACATATGCCTGCATCTCTTCCTGTATATATGGCTTTGAAACGGAACTTCAATACGAGCACCGGATTAAATTCACATCCGAATGGATCAATCAGACATTGATCAACCAACTCCAAACCAATCTCTAGATATATCGTTACATATGTGTTGTTGGTAATTCAAATTGTGTTCGATTTTATCGAATATGAAGACATTTGTAAAATGTTAATATAAAAATGAAATAGAAAACAGTTCCATGTCGACTTAAAATGATGATCGTTGCCCAAGTTTACAATGCACTTTAAGTTAATATTGGGTCTTTACCTATGAAATTGAGTTTTTTTTCTTCTTAATCATATATGTACCAATTCCTGCGATTTTCAAAGCTATATCCAAATTTGTTTTTTATTTGGAAAATGGAATGTTATTTCAAGGTTTCACATGAAATATTTTTTAATTTCTGGGCTAAATTACATAATAAAAAAATTTTTAACAGAGCTCTTTTCATGTGCTTCCCATAATCATTTCTTAGATTCGCTGAAACTTTTATAAAGCGGTTACTTTTAAAAATTAACGCTGCCTATACTTAACTTAATGTTATCCGATAATACACACAAAGTTAAGCTAAATTTGGATTTACCGTTCCCAAAAAAAAATCAAAAATGTTTGTATGGAGAAAACAGTCTTAATGAAATTCTTCATACAAAATGCCAATTTCATAGGTAAGGACCTAATATTAATGATTAGAGCTATGGATACTACAGAAGTCAACTACCGTATTAACCCAATGAATGATATCTCGTGCCTGATTCACGTTAAAACAGAGCCACACAAGATGGATGGACAGACAGGCAACTATAGCTCGATAATAATAATTATGTATATATGTGAATGTGTGTAGGTCATGTGTATGATAAATGATAATATAGGGATATGTTATATATGTATACTTCTTTTTAATTCATTCGTGAATTTCATTTTAACATTTATGGCGTAATATAATTTTAATTTTGATTAATATTATTGTTTGTATCAACTCATGAGACAGTTTCATGCCACCTATTTTATTTTTTTATTTTTTTTTTATGATTGACTGGATTCGCGTTTGACCACAATCTCACCTGATGGAAAGTAACGATGTGGTCGGAAATGAAGCACGCAATCTCAGTAAATGCCTATTCACTCTGCTCTTGAAGATCCCAAGGTTGTAGGATTCAGGAAAGACTGACGCCGGAAGGGAGTTCCATGCCCTGGCTGTTCGGTTGATGAATGAAGAATCGAACTTCTTAGTGCGAATGTTCGGTATATTAACTATATACGGGTGGAATCCCTCCCCACGCCTAGTGGTCCGAAGATGGAAGGGTGACGGTGGAAAAAGATTATGTAATTCCAACGCACACTCCCCGAAATGTATCCTGTAAAAAACTGAGAGACAGGCGACTTTGCGACGGTGTTCAAGGCTCTGCAATTTAGCAGTCATCGAACTATCACAACAAATTTTATTGTTATGTATAGACTATCACTTTTAATTTTGGAATGCATACTACAATGTACCTGTATACTATAGATACAGCAAGTTTATTTTGTATATCTTGTATTTACATTGTGTATTTCACTTTATTTACATTGTGTATTAAGCGACGGCCATGTTCAAACTTTTAACAAGCTTAAAGAATTTCATCCAACCAACCAACAGTGCATAGTCTAAACGGTGTTCACTGCTCACTATAGGTTTCATTTGCCCGCAATTTCTTTACTAACCTTGAGTAAATTTCCTTCACAAAACCACTTTCGAAACTCAAATAAATCCGAGACAGCTTCGAGACTCTCAGCAGTGTAGAGTGGATAGCAAGCTATATCGAGCAGCTTGTGATCGTATTTCGCGGCAATTACGTCACGACCAAGCTGCAAAGCGGATTCGCGCTGCTAGCTTACTGCTGGGTGAAACTGGGTTACTATCCGATGAACGGCTTGTTAGGATGATTTATTTTAAATATGTTTCCTGGTAGCCAGCAGATTGATAATAATTTAAAGAAAGCTTCATCCAAATGACGCCGACTGTCTAACAAGGATTATGCTTGGCTGCACATTAGAAGAAAACAAAGAAATTGATTTTAAAAAGTTTTCAACATATTATTTAGGACAATTTTAGGTATTTAAATCCAATAGTGAAGGCGATGACAAGAATTTCATTGAAGTTATTTAAATTAAAAATTACTTTATTGCTCATTAAGGATGGCCGTTTACAAAGCTTTAGAATATGAGTTTAAATCGATTAAAGAAACTGAGGTAAAACAAACAAAAGATAACCAATCTTACAAAATTAATTTAGTCAGAGGCCAATTTAAACAGGCTGAGTTATAAAAAGAAAGAAAGAAAATTACTTATTTGTTTGATTTTGTGTATACAGATAAAGGTCTTATTTTGTAGATAGGTAGGTAGTCCAACAAAATCTGCCTGTTAGGGCGTACAAATATTTAATATATAAAAAATAGAATTAAAAATTCATGCAACGATTATAAACAGACACAATAAACGACAACATTGTGTTAACCCTGAATAACTTTATTCTTTATTCTTTATTGCAAATAAACACAAAAGATACAATTGTCAGATACAAAGATACAAAGGTGAGCTTATCTCTAAGAGAGATCTCTTCCAGCCAACCCTATAAGCGGTTAGAGAGTGTATAACGGGGAATAAAAAAAAGGCGTACAACGCAATGGTGATTAAGTAAAAAAAAAAAAAAGTCTATAATACATTAATACTTGTAAATAACTAAATATAACTACATGAATATAATACTAAATAAACCTTTAAATATTACAATGTTACATTTAAAACTGAATTAATGTCATCTTACCTCATATATTTTGTGTCTAATACAATTAAATAACAAAATTTAACTAATTATTAAATGTCAGATTCTCATATTAAATTACAATTTATAACAATAATACAAAACAGATACTCTCTATTGTGCAAAATAATTTACAATAATTTTTGATGATAATAATAGGACATAATTAGGCGGTCTTATCACTAAAAGCAATTTCTTCCAGACAACTCGCAGCTATAGGAAATTTGTAGATAGAAAAAAGACAATGTTATTTTCTATAATTATTAATATATAGTTTTCAGTTTCTGTGATTAAACAAATAATAGTAATTATATAAATGTTAGCTCCATTTAGTGAACAATAATTATCGCAACCCATCACAACTAAAACCGAATATTGGCACTGTCGTTATTAAATAAATAAAAAAAAAATGATTTATTGTGTAACCATAGTCTACAGAACCGTATTTCATTGCTGAGGACCCCTATTAAGTAAATAAATACCTGTACCAGGAGTCCTCGCTCTTCCATGATGACAGTTACAATTGCTATTAACCTAAATACAAGATTTACATACTACAAATGCAAGGTACATTGTCATCATGGGATGCTTTAATGTCTAATGTGTCGGTCACAAGCTAAGCTGTTTATTGATGTCAACACATTACTAGCCCATTGACATTGGACTACTTCTTAATAACCTTTTTCATTAACACTCTTTTACAATATGATGCTTCATTAAACAGAATCATAAGCTTGGAAATGAAACCTCTCAGCACCTCTCAGTAACCTATAGATAAATAAATAAATAAATATCCTTAAACAACTAGTAGTTCCACAGTAAGCAACTATATGCTTATGCTACCAGATGGTTGATATAATACATAAATACATTTTTTTTTGTAAATAAAATATTTATTATAAATGAAAACATCTATAACTCGGGTACACATGTCCGTTTTCATCACACAAACATGTGCCCCTAGCGGGATTCGAACCCGCAACCTTTTGGTATAGTGGTCAGAGTTGCTAACCTTTACACCAAACAGGTAGATTATTATTATAAATAAATAAATAAATATTTTGGAATACCGTGTGGAATAAACACTCTTACATTTGTATCAACAAAAATTGTATTGAGACTGAGACGCGATCTCAATATCAAGATCAATTTATTAATAGATACGGCCCTACATTAAGATTGACTTGAATGACTTCCCCGGCAATCTTTTACTTTAAATGCAAAGTGATTTAAACACAAACAAACGTTGTAACGGCGCATGTCAGTTTGTGTAATTTGAACAATTTAGAATGTTTAGAATTTAGTGTGAGGTCATGAGTATGCCCATTGTCTCGGATAAATAAATTATGTCACAATAAAAAATGACAAATAGGTATATATTTAAAGGAGTGAACATTGAGATTAACTACAAGATAAATAATGGAATAAGAGCAAGAGAAAGAAGATCTCAAACAGTTAAGAAACTTGATCTGTCGACCGATAGTAGAGGCGTGTTTTATAGTATTGGATGGTTAATTTTTTTTTTATGCACAACGGGTTGTTACTTGACCTCAATCACACCTGATGTTAAATAAAGATGAGGTCGAAGGTGGAAGCGTACAGACCCGGAAACCCCAACACATTTGGGGGACTGGTTATCCTATCTCTGACAACCGGAACACAACAATGGTATTAACATTGCTGCTTGGCGACAGATTTAGATAAGATGGTGGTAGCTAGCCAGGCGAACATTTAATATGCCCTACCACCAACCAATCGAACCCGGGACCTCCGAATCGTACACCCAATGTTGTTTAAATAAACCTTAGTTGAAGGGTGCATGCAGACGATTTGCAACAAAATATAATTTGAAGTTTCTATAAGATATTTAAATATTTAAACATTAAACTACTTCCCAAAAATCACCCAACTGTGGAGACAAAGTTAAGATAAACCACTAAACAGAGGCTATTTCTAACTACTGATAGATTGATAGATATATATAAAACATTCAATCACTGCACAGTACATACAACCAACATAGATGAACACAACAATAAACACTACGTATATTAACTCACCTCTACCTGTACACTGAAAGGGCTCTGACTCAGCATAATGCTGCAGTACAGACAAAGGCCCTACACAGTGCTGATAATTTATTCTTCTTATTATTATTCTTATAATTCTGCCAGTACCGCTTACGGAAAAACGTGTTTCAGACAGTTCGTCATAAAAAATGAGAGTGGAATTCATATTCAAATAAGAATATATAACTAAATTATTATTATAAGAAAGTTCACATTTTTATTGCCTTATTTTGTGACTAAATAAGTATACTCTGTTGTGTATTAAATATATATATATATATTTTTTTTATGCATAACGGGTTGGTACTTGACCTCAATCACACCTGATGTTAAGTGAAGATGAGGTGATATTTATATAAAGTCTGGTTTGAAATTTTAATTCAATGAAGATCCTATTGATTTTTATGAATATCTATCTTATGTAGGTATAAGATCTGATATTAAAAGTAATAATATCCGTTCATATCCATCTACATACTTCATATCACCAGCGTGAACACAGTGGAATAATCCATCAAACATTTCTCATACGTTTCATGAACAGATATATTTAATTGATTATTTTATTAGAGACAATGGAATGGTGCGTAATCACCTCTAGCGTTGCCACCCTACTCGAGGCGGTCGGAATGCGCGCGCCAGTTAATTACTGACACGTATTGGCCCTCCCCACCCCCGCGTACCTCACCACCCCGCACCCGCACACCTCAGCCATTCACTGACCGACTAGCTACTAATTATGTAGATACACATTGTTGGGACAGGCGCTGCTGTATTATTACAAATTATTACTGCTTAATAATTAGTATTGATAAATGCTAAGCCCTACATTTGGTGTCCTTAATAGGTACAAGTATTTTAGTAAGAGACCTGGTAAAAAATTATTATAATAATAAACATTTGAGACAGTTGCACCAATCATCTAGTTCCAAACTAAGCGAAGCTTGTGCTATGGATTCCAGATAACGGATAAACATACATAAATATTTATATAAACAACCATTACTCGGGAATAAATCACACAAACATTTACCCCTCGCGGGATTCGAATCCGCAACCGTTGGTTTCGCTAACAGGTTTACTATCCACTACACCAATCGGTCGTCTTTTATATTATTAATATCCATATCACTACTGCACTACAAAATGCCAATAAGTATAAGTCGAGTACCTATACTTATTGGCATTTGGCAAACAAGCATTCATTGAATCCGTTTCTTGCGCCAAAATTACAGTTATAGAGAGATAAAGTACTCTCCAATTGGAATCATTCCATGAATGCCTAGCTTTACTCCCGGGGAAGCACGATTGTATTTCGCGCGACGAGAATTATTATCAACTTGTCTAATTAAAATAAAGTGTGTGTAATGTGTATAATGTAACCATTAGACGACGGAGTTATTAACGGCTTTACTTAGCCATGTTTTAATTATAATTTTATAAGTACAAGCTTTCCGAATGTATTATTAATACCTAACTATAAACAGAAAATTTAGAAAATCCCCGAGAAAACAGGCGATTCTAGATAGATAGATAGATAAGGCCTTTATTTGTTTCCACAGTCACACACATACATTTAGCTTATACATATTGATACACGGATAAGGTAACACATCAACAACAATAACGTAATATTTTATCACACACGCACGTGTGTGCTGCAGCAGTACAAATGGGTCATAGCTCAGTGTCAGCTCAGGGTGATTATGTCATCTAGATAAACCAAACACCATAGAAGGTCACTGACATAGCCCAGCGGATTAGCAAGTTGAAGTGACAGTGGGTAGAGCACATAGATCATGGGGCATTGAAGTTCTCAAGTGGAGACCACGCACCGGCAAGTTCAGCGTAGGACGTCCACTCACAAGGTGGACAGACGACCTGATAGGGTTAGATTTTCAAGTAATCTTTGCCTAATTTTAGTAGAGGCGATACCAGATATGAAGGCATCCCTAATGCTGTCATTCCTGTTAGTCTCAGCATCCACAGAGGCAAAGTCACAGTCTTTAGATAGTTGCTTCAATACCCTGCATATAGACGTCGATGGTTTCCCCTGTGCCCTGCTTTCTGGTCGCAAGCACATGCCTTGCGTAGATGACATTTCTAGGTTTTATATATCGCTCAGAATACCCTGGAACTAAAAACCAAAAACTTTGTTAAAGCTGTAATATATCTTGGAACGGATGATTTTCATCAATCATGGCTAAGAATCTGTTCTCTAGTTTAGTCTTTAATGGGCTCTCCAATGGGACCTCGCATTACTCAGATACGTTCAGACAAAGGCTGGACACATACACACACACACACACACACACACACACACACACACACACACACACACACACACACACACACACACACACACACACACACACACACACACGCACGCACACACACACACACACACACACACACACACACACACACACACACACACACTTACACAAACACACACACACATAGAACGCCGTCAATCACATAACACCAGTCGTTTTTCGTCGGGGTTAAAAAAGTAATTATCTTTCATAATTACCTTTGGATTTACCTTTTCGAAGAATTTTACTGTTGACTAGACTAGACTTAAATACATACATAGTGCCTTTTGTACATCCTATATCTAGTATGTATTTGACTTTTATGTGTACTCGTGTGCAATAAATTATAAATAAATAAATAAATAAAATAGAAGCTACGGATGTGGATTTTGTGAAAACGAATTCATAGTTCGTGTTTGATTGTTACTAAAACAGTATTCTGTTAATTACATATTTATTGGTTCACTAACAGTTGTTACAATAACACAGTTAGTTTAATTTCTTTATTCTTTAAACACTGTAGTATATGAACTCCCGGCGCCCATAAAAATAACATCGAAAAATGCTTCCACGTATCATGTCATCAAAATTGTCCAATCACAGAAAAGAAGTACAATACGTATACAACTGATTTTAAAATATTTAAAAAAGAAAACTATGCCCAGCTCTGCCCAAAGGGGCAGCACTGGCAGGATCGCCAATTCGCCATGTGATGTGGAGACCTGGGAGAGCAATTAATAGAAACGCACAGGTTGATGATACGTATATAATCCGTGTCGAATACATGGTACAATCGCTTATATACTACTCTTAACCTCGTTAAAGTAAGAAGGGTAGAGGTGCGTCATGACATATACTACACACAATAGTATAGCTACAATGAACTATTATATAGATATAGCAGAGACCAAAAGCGTTTCCACTGATAGGAATTTAGAAGGACACCCGAACCAAATTTAATTTAAATCCGATCACCGAACAAGCATCCACACTATACTATTAACAATTTGTATTTTTTTTTTGTATCATTACTATATCATATAAAACAATAGTAGATTGGTCACCCTACAGGCATGGGTCGGCGCGCGGCCCCACACATCCGGGGAGTTCCGAGCGAATTTAGCAATTAGAGTGCGTGCGCGAATTCTCTCCTCGTCCCCCCGCGCCCGCTCCGCGGCTTCCACACCTCTAGCGGCCAACTAAAATGACCGCCACGACTTACGTGGGCTCTGGTAAATTTAACAGCGTAGACCAATGAGGGGGCAGCAGCGTCTTTGGTAGGAAGCTGACTAAATAACAAAGATGTTTTAATCAACACCACGCTTTTAAAATTCGAGTTGTCCCATGAGGGGCGCCTCAGGCAAATCCACACACTGAACAGCCTTTTTGTGTACTTCGGCACACATATAATATTCGATGTTTCTGTACTTGTGTTTTATTATTTTGATCTTTCATATTTAAGACTAGCTTTACGCCCACGGTTCCGCCTGCGTGAACTAACTTTATCGCGGACATGTTTAATTTGTTATCCCGCGGGAACTACTCACTTTATCGGTATAAAAAATATGCCATGTCTTACTGCAGGGTATATTCTTCCTGTATAGCAAGTTTCATCCAAATCCGTTCGTCTGTTTCGCCGTGATTTTTCGAGCAACAAACAAACAAACATCCTGGTTTGCTATGTTAAGAAAAAAAAACGTTTATTAATCGATTTTCTATTTGTTCTTTTGTGATATAATTCCTTTTTTGTAACCGTAAACATCTCGTTGGGGTTACACTAAGTCCTTCGTGAGAATAATCCTACTGGCCCCCCAATAGATTCCGCCGACTTATAGCCCCACAAGTGGGTAAAGTTGATTAAAATGCCTTATGTCGCCACTTGGTGCGACGGTTTTGTATAAAGCATTATTATCTGTGGTAATCTTTTAATAGTGAGTCTGGAAAATGCTAGTTAAGTGGATGTTGCAATTGGATCACAATAATGCAAGTATACTTACCTATTGATTTTTGGGTATGTAGGTTTGTGACTTACTATCTTTTAAAACTTACAAAATAGCTTTTATTTAAATATGATACTATATGTTAAAGTACCAAGGTATATTTTAGTATACTGGGTGATTTTATATTCGCTCTCATGGGCGTCCGTGATCTCACCTTAGCCTCCACTGAAAAGCAGCATCGAATGACGATCGCTGAATTCTTGGGATCTTCGCACAAATAGTGCTACCTTAGTGCCTTTACAACACCCACAGGAGAGAAGCGTCAGTTCTGTTCTACTCTGACGAGAACACACGTCGCTACATGATAACATGAATTCACATGATTAAGTTAAACACAGTATCATTCCCCTCTCCCTAGTCCTCAACAAAACGACTCCCAACATAATCGTATTACCATAAAATTAATGACATTGTCAACAAAGAGCTCGCATAAAAGTAACTAAAACAATTTAATAACTACCCGCAAAACGTCGCTCGATACAAAGACGATGCACCATAATAGGATTATAGCTGATTTATACACCGCTTCGAGTATAATCAATTTATGAGATATACTATAAATTACATGTCACCAATAGCAAACAAGAGACACGCTTAAATATCAATGCGGAGGGTCGGTTTTTGGTTAACTAAGAGGGTGGACTAGTGTTGGCAGATCCGCTTTTCAAATAGCGGGGACTTAAAAGCAGGGCTGGTACGAAAAAGTCGGGACTTAAAAATATAACAATAGAATAGAATAATGTTTATTCAGAAAATGTTACATAATTGAAACTAAATATGTTAGACTATACTTAGTACCACTAATACAAAAGCCATAGCTGCCAAACTAGATTTATGCAACCTGTATTTCAGCATACAATGGTCTTTTAATTCAAAATCATAGACATTAATAAGCAGACCAAACATTAAATGGCGATGCGTAGGCCAAGGTTAAGGTGCAGCTCTTATAGATATTGCTTGTATCCAAACAAAACATGAGGTATTAGATTTGGTATAAATAAATTAACAATAGTATATCTAGTAATAGTCAATATGATCAATTTCCTGGTACGCTAAATGTAGCTTATTGTTTTGTATGAAAATTGGTCACGCTATATGTTTGTTCGGCTTCATATCCATATTCATGAAATTCTCCTCTACATTCTACCTAAAAGTGCAACTTAATACAACAAATACTTGCAATTCTATGTAGTGTGGTAAGTCATAATCGAGATAAACAATTAATTAATTTATTATCATAATCAAACAAAAATATGTCATTTGCTCGACGAATTTACCTACCGAATAAGATGCTTAAATGAAAATGCAGAATTTTGGTGTACAGTTTGGGGAGCTGGAGGGAAAAAGCGGACTGAAAAAGCGGACATTCCGCCACAAGCGTGATATCTGGCAACACTATTGTATGACTACACGCCTCCGACCCACCGTCAGTAGTCGGTGGTGGATGAACAGGGGTTATAATTTCTAATAATGAACTGGTACACTGACTTCAGTGTCATTTTGTATGGAAGCTTGGACGCAAATGGATATTTATGATTTTAGTGGGTCGTTCCAATGATCGCCATGACGCTGCTCGATGGATTGTTGATTCAATAATACCAAAAATCTGTCATTAAAATATAAAAATATTAAAGAACTGTATCACTTACATAATTATATATTCTTTACATATCTCTTGCTCTGTAAGTAGTCACTTACTTCCCTGAATGCTGGGGTGTATGGATATCATTACAGCATAGGTTTCAAAACCTATCGTGTAATGTTAGCATTACAACATAGGTTGTGGAATTTGAAAAAAGAACTGTCATACTGCATGAAAAATATTTTTAAAAAGTTAATTATTTTTTTCTCGGTATCGATTATTTACTCGAATCGGAATCGAGACAATTTATATTAGAATTAATGAAGATTTTATTTTAAATATCGAACTATTTGTTTCGCAGTCACATCGTATGTTAGTTGAAATCGATTTAAAAATCAAACTGGCCAGCACGATTTGACGCGCTTGCGTGCCATAGTTTTAATTAAATGCACATGTTTCTCTTTAATAAATGTTCATAGAAACCAGCTTTCTTGTTTTTACTTACCTCACAATCGATATGTAAAGCAGAGTGTTTATCTCGGGTGTAAGCATCAATTGCATACTCGGGCTAATTAGCCAAAAACCTCGTATGCAATTGATGTCATACAGCCCTTGGTTAACAATCTACTATTATTACACCTAAACATCTATAAATGCGAAAGTTTGGATGTTTGTTTGATTACTTGTTTGTTGCTCAATCACGCAGGAACGGAAGAACGCATTTAGATGAAATTTGGTATATAGGTAGAACATCCCTGGATTAAAACAGAATATTTTTTATCCCGATAAAGTCAGTAGTTCCCGCGGGATAAACAAATCAAACATATCCGCGATAAAGTTATTCCACGCAAGCGAAGCCGCAGGCGAAAAGCTAGTATTGTATAATTAGACTGAATATCGAGGAGTGCCATCCTTGTTTATAATTTGGTGATTTTATCAAAATCGGTTCAGCAAAAAAATTGCCTATATGTTAATCCAGATCCTAATCTGTCTATTACTACCCACAAAATTGTATTAGTTGTATACTTTTACTTATATAAAAAAAAGAAAAGAAAATAATCCTGTGGGTTTCTTGCGCCGCTTCTTTTCCCACAGATGATTTCCCTTTCCGAAGCGGTGGTAGCTTGGACATACTGACTGACTGAAAAATGCTTAGCGCTATTTTTATTTCCAATAGATTTAAATTGACATTCAACAAATGATATCATATCGTTGAAATAAATGCTTGAAGTTTGAAAGTTTTACCCACCAAATTTCATCCAAATCCGTCCAGTTGTATAGGCGTGAAGAGGTAACGAACATACATACAGACATACAAACTTTCGCATTATAATATTAGTTGGGATTTGGACTATTTAGTCATATTTTAAGCCCCAACGAAAAATGACGGTTGTTATGTGCTTTTTTCATGGTAAAGTCTCTAATATCAAGTGGATAGGAAAAAAATTGCCATAACAGAATATAAGGATCAACGGCAGGATAACACGGATAAAGAAGTAAGTTTATGGTATATAGAAGATTTATGTATGCACCCCGCGCCCCCGCCCGCCCCGCTCCCCGCACTAGTGCGCAAAGCATTAATATTCATTACGCGCTGTACACGAGTTCGCGAAACAACAAATGTAGTTTTAAACGAGATGTATTTTAAATTTTTAATACGATTATCTTTTAAAATGACATGATATCTTTAGTTAGATTTTAGAAATGGCTAGGGAATAATTTGTGAGTTTTTCAAATCATTGAAATAAATCAAGAAAGAAGTTGGTTGGTGGTAGGGCATTTTAAATGTCCGCCTGGCTAGCTACCGCCTTCTTATCTACCTAAATCTGCCGCCAAACAGCAATGTTAATTATTGTGTTCCGATTGTCAGAGTTAAGAAAGTCAGTTCCCCAAATATTTGGGTTTCCGGGTCAGTACGCTTCCACCTTCGGCTTCATCTTCACTTAACATCAGGTGCTGATTGAGGTCAAGTGCTAAACCGTTTTGCATAAAAAAAACTGTTTATTCGCCACACAAAAATATACAACAATAGCTAACATAGCTAAATATACAACAATAGCTAAGATAGCTAAATATACAACAATAGCTAAATCTAATCTAATATTGGTTATTACTTAGATTATAAATAGATGCTAAAGTTTGGATATTTCTTTGTTTGTTGCTCAATGACGGCGAAACGGATGAACGGATTCGGATGTAATTTATAATACTACAAAATAACGATTATGTATATATAATCGTTATTTTGTAGTATCACAAATTATAATCTACTTACCTTGGGATCTTTAAGAGCAGAGTGAATAGGCATTTACTGGGATCGCGTGCTTCATCTTCGACCACATCGTCACTTTCCATCAGGTGAGATTGTGGTCAAACGCGAATACAGTCAATCATAAAAAAAATTAACTTAAAAAGAGCAATTTTAATTTTAAATTAAGGAATGAAAAGTTTGCAAAAAAAAACTTTTATCATCACCATCTTCTTGCCCTGGTCCCAATTAATTTGTGATCTTCCCATCTGCTCTGTCTGCCGTTCCGTCATCATTTACGCCTACTTGATACTTTTATCATAAAATAAAAGCTATTGACTATAATAATAAAGGCCTCATGATGCCGTTAAAGCTTGTGTAAAGACTAACTTGGTACTTGACCTCAATCAACCTGATATTAAGTGAAGATGAGGTTTTTATAGAGAGGAGATTTAGATAAGATGGTGGTAGCTAGCCAGGCGGACATTTAAAATGCCCTACCACCAACCAAACCGAGTACTTAAACATGTACCCTGCTGGGGATCGAACCCGCGACCTCTGAATCGTAAACCGAGGCGGTGTCTGGACGTTTCACTGGCATAGTGTACTAAGGGATTACACATGCATGATAACTTATTAAACAAACGCAGTGCACACCCTTAAAAAGTAATAATAGATCACCAACTATTGAGCATTTATAATCTTCCATCTGAACTATTCCCCAGTACCGAACGCCCCAGGCCACAGAGGAACGTGCCAAATACAACTTTAAAAAAACCCTCATTTGCTGTAATTGCCGATTATGAGCGCGGCACGTGCCGTGTGTCCGACTGTCCCTCTTATATTTGTAGCTACATTGTATTTATATATAGGAATCAAGGCTTCAGTATAAGTACTCCAGACTTCATGTGGATATACGCATATTGCTGTGGTCAGTGGCATGCACAGCGTTTTGTCACAGGGTAAGCAGAATGATAAAATTTTCTATTAAATCAGAAAAATACAACTACAATAATAACTTACTCTTATAACAACCCTCGCAACTTTTTCGGGTGTTAGCCGCAATAGTTCGAAAATGATTATATACGACTTTAGAAATTATAAATTTTATTATATTTAATTATGTTAGATGAATGATGAGAGTGGTTTACTTGCTACCTATAAACGTGAACTGATTTATAAAACTGATTTTTACCCACAATAAGGAACAAGGCGTCATCGTCCTTATTCCATTGTAATAGAGCGCATGATCGCTCATTCATTATTATGATACCTATTTAGAATATAATATCAGTATCAATCAGCAAAAAAGCCAATTTGCTAGTGTAGGCACTGCCTTTCTACCTGTATGGAGGGCTTTAAACTTTAACCAAATCGATAGATCGAATACATTCGAATGGAGAGTAACGATGTCGCTCTTCAAGCGAAGACAATATTTCTCTTTAAGTAAATGATATTTTCAATATTATGTATTGGGATGCTAATGTCAAAATATTTATTTCTTTTACTATTTGCAAAGCAGAATTCAATTGGTGCTGCAAAATAATCAAGGTCGTGAGATTGTTTTGGTGTCTTTCTAGCGACAACGCTAGCTCTAATTCTGCGCGAGTTCGTTTGTTGATGTTTTCCTAATAAGAATGCAGAACAGCATTATCTACAACTCTACAATTTTGTAGTTTTTATTATGAAACAGGGCCCTAGTTAAATAATTACGTTCTTGAGGGGACGGAGGCGGTCACACACAAGTTGTTCATGTAGCTAACGAGAGAGTTTCCCGAGGTCCCCCGCTGTGTGGCGCGCGCGCGGGATTCATTATCAGTTGTGTGTGTTTTGTTATTATTTATAGTTTCTTTTTGTAGGGATTTGAAGGGTTTTGTTGTGGTTAATGTAAGTATAATTATCGGAGAATTACCATTGTATGTTTAATTTATACACTGTCTATAGGATACATTTCGATCGTATATTCTTATCCCGCCATACCTTCCGCGTCCTCCAAACTACTGGGGAAGGATTTATTTGGTACACCATCTATATTTTTCTAAAATTCTCTGTTGTAGCCAATTTTCTTTGAGTCTAGAGTTTGAGATGAAATAGTTTTGAAATTTGTCATCAAAGAACCACAGCTGGATAATAAGCGTCTATTCATACTTTCGGGTCCTTGATAGTATTGTTAATAGATAATACAAGGATTAGAATAGATATTATTTCTAATTTACTTTTAGGCTTCCCGAGTGGAGGTCAAAGCCATATTCTTGATTTATTCTATCTTGATTTGATTATTCTGTATTTAAAAATCCAACAGGGCGCCACTAGACGGAATAAGCCCTCTTAATATCGAAGTTTTGTTAACTTGTATTACTGGTTAACTATGAATAGCTACAAGTTTGCTCTAATTGATTGGTTTCTTCAATAGAGGGTAGGAATTTAATGGCCATGGAGACGTTGATTTCATTTCTATTGTCAAGCATGATAGCCGGAGCAATCAATATCTGTTTAACTTATAGACTGGTGCCCGCCCCCGGAGCCGCCTATGAAACAAATTAAATTATCGCATTTACATATATTAAGGAGACCGCTAGTTTATTTAATTTATCATCTGATCAACGCTAATGGAAGTAGATAATATAACTGTGATCGAACTATAATGCCATCATAGATTTAATTATAGATTTTAATCTAGAATGGACAGGGTACTTATTGGTCAATACTAGTTTTCGTCGCTAAAGAACTAATACAATACAAAAATCCTTATTTCAGTCTAATCTAATCTACTGCTTAGTCTAAGCTGTAGACTAAGCAGTAGATGGGATCAAACTAACTAGCATAATATACAGGGCGTCCCACGGCTATGCCACATGGAGGGAAAGTACCTTGAATTTTGTAGATGGAACATTTTACTGAAAGAAGACATTATTTTAATTTAAAAAACAATTTAAACTGCATTCATAGATTTTTAAATAAGTACATGGTTGAACCGGGAATCGAACCCTTTATTTATAAAAAAAAAATTACCATGTAGCTTTTTCATACCGATCGAAAGGCTTCATCATAAGGATTATTTTTTGCTAAATAACATAGTGTCAGAAATAAAAGGAAGACCATGAATTTTAACATTTTTAATACAAAATTAATCAATTTATCAAATGCTCAAAATGAGTCCCATCCTGTTCAATACAAAGTCGCACTCTTTTGATTATTTCGCTCCCTGTCGATTTTTTTATATATTTTTTTATATTATTTTGATACGCCATGGTTATTGCAACAAATTCACAATACAATGCAAAAAATTTTAAAATAACAATCACAGAAACAAAATAATAAAAGTTTGAAAATGGAACAGATTTTTGAATTATTTTTTTATAATCAGCCAGCCGCATTGCGATGGAGAAAATCATTTACGCGTCTTTCGGCAGATTCAGGATACGGCATACAACCAGGTACCTACTTACTAATTACGTATCTCTTTATCATTTTATCATGAACTTAAATTATAATAGGGAAATGATGCATACTTTTCGAGTGGGTAATTAGTATTAGTAATGATAATGTCAGTTGTATGTCCTTACGGCAATGTCAGCTTTTCATTTTTCTGAACAAAATTGCACATCTAATGTTAAAATTCATGGTCTTCCTTTTATTTCTGACACTATGTTATTTAGCAAAAAATAATCCTTATGATGAAGCCTTTCGATCGGTATGATAAAGCTACATGGTAATTTTTTTTTTATAAATAAAGGGTTCGATTCCCGGTTCAACCATGTACTTATTTAAAAATCTATGAATGCAGTTTAAATTGTTTTTTAAATTAAAATAATGTCTTCTTTCAGTAAAATGTTCCATCTACAAAATTCAAGGTACTTTCCCTCCATGTGGCATAGCCGTGGGACGCCCTGTATATGCTTAGGGATCACTAGCATACATATAGAATGTTTTTATTAGAAATACAACAACATAGTATTTTCTCAAATTAATGTGTTTCTTTTTTTTAAGGAGGTTTGTTCATGTGCTGAACATGTCACCCTCATAAGAGTACAAAATTCATATGTGTGTGTGTGTATGTGCAAAGATATTTATGTATTTATGATTTATTCTTAGTCTACAAAACGACTAGAATACAATTTAAGGCATGCTACCACAGAGTACAAAACGTAGTGCTATCATAATATTTAGCTCGTATCTTAACTACCCATAGTAATAAGTCCTTGTTATTCCGTGAACGTTCCCACAGCGTCGATGTAAGTTGAAGAATGAGGAACAAAGACTCCTAACTTCGCAGGCGCCTGTTAAAACTTGCTCAGTGGAACCTTATTTACTTCTCTGTAAACAATTTAAATGAAACTTGCTTGAGTTCACAAAATATTTCCGGCAAATAAATAGGTTCATAACGTTTCTTTATTGTTTTTTATGTACAACAAGTTTGCGCTGAAGTGCGTGATGTTAGAATAGACACAGTGGAATTCACCTATTTTGACAATGTCAAAAACCTGTGTCAGATCGTGCCTAAAGGAAAAAATTTAAGAGTTTTCGGATACCCAGTCCACCTTATCAGACTAAATAATTGCACACAAACCATATTATTTTACGTCAAATATAACAAATTTACATTTCACAAACCACATAAGAATACACAAGTGACACAAGTCAAAACACCTTGTATATTAATACATAAATACGAACGAGTACGACATTGGAACCTTCAAGAAACGAGCCTACACCTTCCTCAAAGGCCGGCAACGCATCTGTGACCCTTTTGGTGTTGCGGGTGTCCATGGGCGGCGGTGATTTCCATCAGGTGACCCGCATGCTCGTTTGCCGCCCTCTCATATTAAAAAAAAATGTATTTCATAAATGCATTCCACCTATATAACTTAATATAAGTTTCTTTAGTTGGTTCTGCTCTATTCTGCTGTATTAGGCCTCACATTATTACATGATAATTACGATGATGTTGGGTTCACAATTACAAATATCTGTTTAGTATAAGTTGTTTATATGACACTACCTATATTGTGAACTTGTTTGTGGTCCTAATAAATAAATGAAAAAAAAAGAGTTATTCAATATTTTTAGTGAACATTCTGGCGTCACATGTTGCTGGTATCCTCATTCTGAAACGCAGAGACTGCTTTACGCCGTTTAATTTAGAATAGGAATTTATTTATTTCATTGTAAAAAAAAAAAAAAAAAAAACCGCTCCCGACGATTCCGCAAAACGCGCGCTGTCAAGCAGTCTAAAGTTAATAAAACAGAAATAAAGCAAAAGGCTGCGCCGTGACTCAAAAAGTCAAATTAAAGAAAACCTCTTTTCGCAAACAAAAAATTCGCACTAAGAACTTCGATTCTTCATTCATCATCCGAACAGCCAAGGCATGGAACTCCCTTCCGGCGTCAGTCTTTCCCGAATCCTACAACCTTGGGATCTTCAAGAGCAGGGTGAATAGGCATTTACTGAGATCGCGTACTTCATCTCCGACCACATCGTCACTTTCCATCAGGTGAGATTGTGGTCAAACGCGAATCCAACAAATGGTATTTAAACAAAACTGACTTGTGTGTGTGAAATTGTGATTGTGTCGCGAACCAAAACGGACATCGAAGGACTGAGACAACCACCAGGTATTTCTGCACATTACCTATGATTATAATTTATATCCCAAACAATGGGGATAAATAATGATAAATAATGATAAATAATGATAAATAATGATAAATAATGATAAATAATGATAAATAATGATAAATAATGATAAATAATGATAAATAATGATAAATAATGATAAATAATGATAAATAATGATAAATAATGATAAATAATGATAAATAATGCCACCGAAGTATACGAGTCCCATAGTTCTTCAAAAGGGTCAAGTCGCACTTCTTTGTTCACCGTGTATGTTTATTCCATAGAATACATTCCAGCCTCCAGGACAAAATTGTCCGATTTAGATTTTTTCTCAGCCCGACAAAGTTTTGACCGCCTCCGTGGCTCAATGTAAACAATATTGGGTTTATGATTCGGAGGTCGCCGGTTCAATCCCCAGCGGGGTACATGTTTAACTACTCGGTTTGATTAGTAGTAGGGCATTTTAATTGTCCGCCTGGCTAGCTACCACCATCTTATCTAAATCTGCCGCCAAACAGCAATGTTAATAGCTTTGTTGTGTTCCGGTTGTCAGAGATAAGATAGCCAGTCACCCAAATGTGTTGGGGTTTCCAGGTCAGTACGCTTCCACCTTCGACCTCATCTTCACTTAACATCAGGTGTGATTGAGGTCGAATCGAATCGAACCCGCGACCTACGATTCGTAAAACCAATGTTGTTTACATTGAGCCACGGAGGCGGTCAAATATTATTATGATTTATAATCAAATTATGATATACTTTTAATATAAAAGTAATTAATTGTCTATAATGGCGTACAATCTATACGTACAACGTGAAAGAGTCAAGAAAGGAGTGACAGCTACCGCTAAGCTATCCGAAATATCGACTTAAAGCCAGTATAATAAGAATCAGCTGAAGCTAGACTTGAGCTGACTATGTACGATACACCCGTGTGGCAACGTAGCTCTATCTTCATTCTTATAACGGAATAAGTTATAATGGAACTGCACCTAGTTAGAGAGTTACGTACTTTCTTCCACTAAACTTTGGTCCATTGCCTCAACGTACTGAAACTATTAAAAGTTTTGCAACGTCCCTTTACAAGTGGAGTTGGTAGAGTTTAATAGAAGGAAGAGTTAACCGGTGTATGTGAGACGGAGTAAAACCAGATAAAAAGTTTAAATAAGATATTTCCACTTCTCCTGAATTAAAAGTGTACCATTACCAACTTATTAAGAAAGCATATTATAATAAAATATCAGATTATTTAGACGATAAACACTCATTTTATTATGCTTTATTCGATGATGGTTTGGAAAAAAATTAAACTACCCATGCCAATAACTTCTATTTCACTTACCTAATATGCCCTATTTTTCTTTCCATAACGGTAAAAAAACTCACCGGTATAATTATACCAACCAATGTTTATCAAAATCATTTGCAAATAACTATTTCATTTCATTGGGTATCAAGGTATCAAGTCTACTCTGATAGGTTGGAACGTGTTCAGAAACGATTTATTTACTACGTTACATACAATGACTATAAGTGCAAACCGTTATAATCATATGCATCACGTCTTTCACACTACAAAATGTCACTGCTATACAGGGTGGAAAGTTTCAATGGGGGCAGCCAAGGGAGGTACCTTAATCGTTGCAGCTACAAGAAATTGGTCTTAGGAGACTATCCATAATTTTTCAAAAAAAATTCATTCCCATTCACAGATTTTCAAAAAAATGTACGGTTAGCAAGAAAATTACCATTTTTTACAAAAAAAAATTTTGATACTAATCGATCCTGTTCCGTATGCTGATCAAAAAGTTCTATGGGACCAACTGAGGTTTCATTACTAGAAAAGTCAGAAATCAAAAAAAACTTTTTCACACATTTAAAGTACTTAGATTTTTTTGTCAGGCCATAACAAAAGGTAACTTTTTGTTGTAGCTACAAAAATGATTAAGAAGATGCATATGCAATCAAACAATAAATTTATTTGAAAAATAATAATTATTTTTATTAATAACTTTATGATATAAGGTGCTCAAAATGTTCTCCATTTTGATTAATGCATAAATGTATTCGTTTTCGTACTGACCGCGTGGATGCCAATAATTTATTTGGATGAATTCCATACAAAATTGTACAGAGCGAGTTCAGAATTTGAGCTCATTTTTGCAAAAAATAATAACTAAAAGCACCTACTCGCAAAAGCAATCGCAATCAGATTTTACATAAGCAACAAAAGAAAGTACGCATTATAAAAAGCAAACAAAGTTCGAAATTTAAAGCTTATTTGAATTTGAACTAGGTAGGTAAGTAAATCTTTTTTCAGAAAACTATCGAGGTTACGTAAGTTCCAAGTGAAACAAAATTAATTGACTGCATATGTATGGGAAAAGTTTTTTTTGATTTCTAACTTTTCTAGTACTGAAACTTCAGTTGGTCCCATGGAACTTTTTGATCAGCATACGAAACAGGATCGATTAGCATCAAAAAAATTTTTTGTGAGATATGGTAATTTTCTTGCTAACCGTACATTTTTTTGAAAATCTGTGAATGGGAATGAAATTTTTTTGAAAAATTATGGATAGTCTCCTAAGACCAATTTCTTGTAGCTGCAACGATTAAGGTACCTCCCTTGGCTGCCCCATTGAAACTTTCCACTCTGTATAGTCACCGTAAAGCACTTGATTTAATGTTTCTATTTAAACTTATTCATGGTTTTATTAACGCTCCTGACACCTTCGCGCGCCTTCGATTCTCTGTTCCCCGACCCGGCAGTCGTCTACCTAATCGTAAAGAACTGTCCCCCCCCTCCTACAGAACCAACATCGGTCAACACAGCCCTTTGTATCGAATGTGTGCATCAATAGTACGAGAAACCAGATTGATATATTTTCAGGAACAATCGCCTCCACTAAGAAAGTTGTCTGTGGTTGTATATGTATTAAGGATTAATCATCCTTAATACATATACATCATTTTGTGCAAGACCGATTTTCATCAAACTTGGCTAAGAACCTTTCGCCTAGTTTAATATTTTTATATGAGAAAACCACACTCAAATTGGACCACGCAATACCGAGATACGTCCGGACAAAGACTGGGCACATACAACGCGTCAAATGCATAACACCCCTCGTTTTTCGTCGGGGGTTAATAAAATTAAGCTTATGATATCATTGACGATATACAAATTCGCCCGATAATAAAATTCATAATGTTTACAAATTTGAGCACACAACAGCGAGCGGAATCGTCGCGTTATTGAATCATTTATGAAAGCAGCCGGTAAATGGTGCGTCACTAACTTGATAATAGCCCCCCGACTGCCCCCTAACCCCCTAGCCCCGCTAGCCCCCCCAGCGCCACTTTATTAGACAAATGTTGGTGAGAATCGGGTGAGATGGCTTGGACATCGGTACGGTACACTGAATGCAGTAGAAATCAGTGTTTTAGGAATACTTTGTTTTCGTCTCGACGACTTTTCAGAGAATACTTGTATTTTGGATACCATATTGTCGATATACTATACAAATTCATTTTTTTGTAAATAAATACATACCTATAACATCCGTAACTCGGGGCGTACACGTGTCCGTATTTATCATACAAACATATGCGTCTAGCGGGATTTGAACCCGCGACCTGTTAGGATATATAGCAGTCAGAGTTTTTTTTTTCAATCTATCTACAACGGGTTAGCTCTTGACATCATTCACACCTGATGTTAAGTGAAGATGAGGCCGCAGGTGGTAGCGTACTGACTTGGAAACCCCATCTTATTTGGGGGACTGGCTATCTTATCTCTGACAACTGGAACACAACAATGCTATTAACATTGCTGGTTGGCGGCAGATTTAGATAAGATGGTGGTAGCTAGCCAGGCGGACATTCAATATGCCCTACCACCAACAAAAACCGAGTACTAAATATGTACCCCGCTGGGGATCGAACCCGAGACCTCTGAAACGTAAACCCAATGTTGTTTACATTGAGCCACGGAGGCAGTTTTTAACCAGTACACCAAACGGTCGTCAGATAAGTATTGAATATTGAAGGTGGGACGTCTGCGAGTGTCAGACGGTTAATCAGTCCACTGGGGTACTATCCCATCCAATTGCCTTTGGTTACTGTGTGCCCTGTTCAGTATGGCCACCAAATCTTCCAGTCTAAGAAGACTAAGAAGACGGAAGAAGAGAACTCTTATGATTAACTGGATACGCCTTTGACCACAATCTTACCTGATGGTGACGATGTGGACGAAGATAAAGCACGCGACCTCAGTAGATGTCTATTCACTCTGCTCTTGAATCTTCAAGGTTGTAGGGTACAGGAAAGACTGACGCTGGGAGGGAGTTCCATGCCTTGGCTGTTCATATGAAATTTCCTCTGGACTGTGCACTTGGATAATCTAATTGTTCTAACTTCCATTAACTTTTCTATTTCTTAATTAGATTTCCTACAAATAGGATAGTGTAATGAGCACTTAAGGTGAACCCTGGATGTTGTTTCAATTTAAGCTTCTAATGTTTGGGTAATTGAAATAAAATAAGATTTATTTTGATTGTTTGAATTTTGGAACAAAAACTCTTAAATCAAAAGATTTTACATTTTTAAAGCTACTGCTTGTTCAAAAGGCAATTTTCCCCTGAGAAGAACAAGCAAGATCTCGAGAGGATGCTCTTTTAAAAAAAAAAAATATTACAAAATGATTAATTATTATTTTATATTATAACATTTCATTATTAATTGTGAAATAGCCTGGTTATGCGAACCTGGTTATGTCCATGAATATTTATCATCTAAATAATCTGATATTTTATAATATGCTTTCTTAATAAGTTTAAGTTTTATAATATCTTTAAATTTATTGAAAGGAAGATTTTGTATATCAACAGGAACCTTATTGAAAAACCGTATACATAGCCCTTTGAATGAATTACTCACTTTTCGGAGGCGACTCATGTGCCCTGCAAGTTTATCTTTATTTCTCGTATTGATATCATGTTTATCCCTATTTTTCCTAAATGATGATATATTTTTATTACATATATATTAGATTTATATGCTGAAATAATTAGGTCTCATTTCCATTGAAGTATGCTGTATGCTGGGCCTTATGAGGGTTTTCGACACTGTTGTCCCGATCCTAAGTATTGATTAGTTGTGCGCCTGGCACTGAGACACCGTACCGTCTCGTAGCCGCGCCGTACCGGGACATCTACGCACGCGAGTTTGTTTCATTTGCTAATGGGGTCCAAGGTGATCATTTGTCAAAGTTCTTTCTTTTCACGAATTATAAAATATCATCTAAAATACCGTACAAAACTGACTGAAAAGTAAGGCTTAGGTAACAGAAAATTTGCAGAAGTAGTCACCAGTTTTTTATGTACAACGGGCTGGTACTTGACCTCAATCACACGTGATGTTAAGTGAAGATGAGGTCGAAGGAAACCCCAATGCATTTGGGGGACTGGCTATCTTATCTTTGACAACCGGAAAACAACAATGCTATTAACATTGCTGCTTGGCGGCAGATTTAGATAAGATGGCGATAGCTAGCCAGGCGGACGTTTAAAATGCCCTACCACCAACCAAACCGAGTACTTAAACATGTATTACCTATTTAAGACTACTTTCACATACTCGTAGTATAAACGATTATGTTGTGCCCTATTTGTAGTTAGATTTTTTTTTTTTGGAATAAATTTTAACTCATCTCATCTTAACTCATCTTATATAATTGTGTTTATCGGCTTTTAATTTAAGGCAGTCTTAAAATTATGTATTGAATTCCGTAATGATAGGTTTGCCTGGAAGAGATCGCTGTTAGCGATAAGGCCGCCTAATTTGTAGTTTCTATAAGATATTTAAATGTACCCTCCATATTTAAACAATAAAGCGTATTTGATTGATTGATTATTTTTCCTAAATAAATACTTACTTATTATAAATGAAAACATCCATAACATTATCAAAGTTTTATATTCAAAATACAAATTCTGTCAGTCAGTATATCCAAACTCTTTTGCTCTAAAATCCCAAGCTACTAGACATTCCATGTTATGTGCACAAACAGTCCCCAGTACCCTGTCCGGTGTCGGACACTGCCAGAGACACCCGCGACAAACGCACCCCTTTGTTTACCTCCCCGCACTCAATCGCTCGTAGCGTTTAATGACTCGATCGAATCGCTGCTTTATGCTGTTTATTATTTGATTACTTCAATACTTTGTGTTACAATGGCTTGTGCTGCTCATCTTTATTTAATACCATTTATTTTCCACACACACATAAATATAAATATAAGCTGTATATAAGTGTAACAAGACATTAAAGAAGGCTCGTACTAATAAAATTATCCCAATACTGAGAAAAACTTATAGAATGATACTTGAGATTATTCTATTTCTTCCGTCTAATCTGAATTTGAACAGTATCAAATATATAATATATTATTGAGAGTGAGACTCGATGACAATCCTGAGACGGCCCCGTCAATACGGCCCTTAGTTTTCACAAAAAAAAAGAAGAAAAGAAATATATTACGGACACAAAATTGAAAATCTTAATAAAAACCGATGACAATTACTTACGGCAACACTATGATTAGTGTTGCCGATTTAGTGAGAGGAGGCTGTGCCCCAACAGTGGGCACGTGTAAGGCTGCTGATGATTCACGACATTCACCTTTTCTTTCACTTGGTCAAAGTAATTACGCCTAGGTCTTCCCCTTCCTCTCTTTCCTTCAACCTTTCCCTCAATTATGTTCTTCAAAAAAATATCGTGTCGTATCAAGTGATCTCTTCGGTTCTCAACTGTGGCTAACAGGCATCTCTTCTCCTTTACCATCAATAACACCTCTTCATTTGTTCTCTTCTCGGTCCAGCTTATTCCCTCCATTCGTCTCCAGCACCACATCTCGAATGCCTCTAACCTTTCCCTATCCCTTTGTCTCTATATGGATGCTACACACCTAAATTCCCTTCCTTTTGCTTAATGTTAATCGGTCGTAGCTGAATAAAAGACAAGGACCTTATACCGGTAAATAAGTTCCGATAATCGGATTACATTGTGTTTTATAGCTACAACTCACAAGCGTAGCCGGGGGGCGCCCGTCGTGAGATTTGTGTTTCGGCAGCCATCTAATGTCCCGCTTACTGCTTGTTTGGCAACTCTCAGCTAAACTTCCTTCAAATGCCAGGAAAATGTTAGAATAAGTAGGCGCCCTGTGGCTTACTTGCTCCCAATGTGTAAATTTGTGTAAAAAGTTTCTTATATACCTTTGTGTATTTAGGAGACAAGCCATTTGTTTTTGACGGCGTTGTGTATCTGATTTGAGTACAGTTTTTACAACTGGGGAAAGGTTCTTTGCTTTTTTGATGAAAATCTGTTCAGTCGCTTCGAAGATAACTCTAAATTCAGTTGCTTTGTATACCTGGATGATATTATTATGGTTAGTTACTTGAGGGTTTTCTAAATGAAGTTAAGCAATTCTGACGCGGTCAGTCCTTAGATGGGTGACCACTAGTGGCAATTTAATACGAGTGTCCGCGCTTGAGAGGGCACTGTAAATAGTCGGTCCATGACAGGCGCGATAAACGTTTACGTCGCGCGAAATATTTGTCCTGCTCGTTCGCTTTGACGAAATATACAACTATCCCACTCTCACTCCTACGTTATGCTTGTGAGTGACGATTTAGAAACGGTGACGGTGACGGAAAAGTGACGGTTAGAATAGTTTTTAGAAAACCCTATTTTTAATTTGTATCTTAATAACAATAAATACTAACTGATATTCAATTAGGTGACTTTTGTTTAACACAGTTAAATTATTGATGAATAAAAATCTAAGCATGTTATAGTTAGGCATGCATGTGTTTTAGCTGAAAATGTCGTCGAGTTGCATTGCTTGAGAAATAAAAATTTTGTAACGATAATTTCCCTAAATGTTTTAAAATTAAAGAAATACCCATAAATTGAGCAATTTTTTAAAGAAACACATTTTTCAACTTTAGCTTATTTAGTTACTTAGTATTTGCGTTTCTTACAAATGCTTAATTTTCAGTAATTGTTACAACACTTTTTTTTTTTTTTTTTTTTTTTTTATTTATTTATTAGGACCACAAACAAGTTCACAATATATTGTCATATATAAACAACTTAGACTAAACAAACATTAGTAATTGTGAACCCAACATCATTGGTCACAACGTAATTATCATGTAATAATATAATAATGTGAGGCCTAATACAGCAAACAGTCAATCAACTACAGAAACTTAAGTTATATAGGTGGAGTCTATGTGGCGTATATATATACATATAATCCATGAAATACATTTATGTATTAATACAAGGTGTTTTGAGTTGTGTCTCTTGTGTATTATTCTGAGTTTGTGAAATGTAAATTTGTTATATTTGACGTAAAATAATATGGACGTAAAACTTTATCAAATGTTTCAAGAAAATCGCGGTTATTCGTTTTTCCGAGGTCAAACCGTATTTTCCCTGGGCTATTACAGGAAAAACCTGTACAGTCGACCACTGTAATAATGAAATTAAATCTGAAACAAATAGTAAAAGATTCAAGACGAAATTAATGAAATGGCTCCAGAAGAATTTTTTTAATAGTATTAGTGTTTGATTGTGAGCATGTTTAGTAAATTTTTTCACACACGTTTTAAATACATGTAAGTATATTGTAGCTTTAATATCTTTTTAATCTGAATTCTTGCAATTAACAATTTAATTTTTTTACTTTTGAATTAAACTCCTTCATTCTTATTGGTATTCACGACTGGTGATCACTCATCCAACACCGCGCTGGATGTTGCTTAACTTCTCTAATCGAAAACGAATAGCGAATGCGACTGCCCTACGAGTGCACTACCAAATTGTACCTATGTTAATAGTATTGTATGAAATAGTCTTATTTAGAGTCCCCTTAATGTGCAAAAATTACAGCAAAAGATTTCCTAGAGTTGTTAGCTAAAAGGTCAACCGAAGTGTTGAGATAAACTATAGTCAATATTGAATCACTGTGACCGCCGCGCCCTCTGCCAGACTCGACCACAGAATATTCAACAGCCAGTGCTATACGTCTTTCGGATTTCTTATGAGGCCTTTAGTGAGGGACCATGTTTCGGCGCCTTAAGGTAACAAAAGTTGTTTAGAGACTTTCGTATTACTGAGTACTGTAACGGATCACCTCTATCGTGTGACCCTCACACGGGTTTGTACTAGACCTCAATCACACCTGATGTTAAGTGAAGATGAGGCCGAAGGTAGTGACCCGGAAACCCCAACGCCTTTGGGGGACTGGCTATCTTATCTCTGACAACCGGAACACAACAATGATATTAACATTGCTGCTTGGCGGCAGATTTAGATAAGATGGTGGTAGCTAGCCAGGCGGACATTTAAAATGCCCTACCACCAACCAAACCGAGTACTTAAACATGTACCCCGCTGGGGATCGAACCCGCGACCTTCGAATCGTAAACCCAATGTTGTTTACATTGAGCCACGGAGGCGGTTAAATTACATATTTTCATATATACCGGATGAGTTTTTTTACCATAACGAAAAATAGAAGGTATTGGCATAGATAGTTTATTTTAAAATTATTTCAAAACCATTATCGAATAAAGCGTTGTGTATTTTGACGGTGGCATTTGTAGCCTATTCCACATAATTACATAATTAAATTAAATAAATTATAAAAACTTGGAGAGGAGTTTTCCAATGGCCGTCGCTGATTGGCTAAGAGTGATGGAAGAATAATTATAATTCATTACATATTTTTTTAGTTGTTCGGGGTTCAGAGGGACGGTTGCTGTTGTGGGGTTCATAATTTAATTTAAATTGGATACAAACCAATGTTTACAGACACCCAAAGAGGAACTGGACATGATAGGAACCCAACGAATCCCGCCAGTCGCAATACAATACAAATACTTTTTATTGCGCAAAATAATTTACAATAATTTTTGATGATATCAATAGAACACAATTAGGCGTTCGTATCACTAAAAGCGATCTCTTCCAGACAACCCACAGCTATGGGACATTTGTAGGTAGAAACACAGGTAGGGTGCACGATACTACCAACTAAAGAAATAATTATAGATAAGTATGGATAAATATAATAATAATATCATATTAATAGACTTACTTAATAGCATAAATATACATAAATAAATAAATATATAGTATAAATATATCAATCACCAGCCGGCGCGTGCCATATTTCAGTCACAGAACGCGATTATCGAAGAATTTCCAAGTGCTACTACTGCTTTATCAAACCTGTGGCCAAGTCAAGGGTTGTCGAGCCTCAAGGAGTTTGTCCTGCCGCGACCGTCTCAGGCTCAAACTATTTATTTATTTGGAAAACTTTGTCAATTGTCGGATTGGTGGAGACGTCTGAAAGAACTCTTTGGGAATCAACTATCAATAACGGTTATACAGGGTGAAATCCTGAATAAAAATAAAAAAGCCTGTATATCTAAATCACTCATAATCACCATTAGTTTGAACCTCCTCCTTTCTGGAGGTTAAAAATAGTGTCCAGTAGGTACTGTTGGCGCCATTGGCCTGATGTATACATCAGCTCAGCTGCTGACAGAGTAGGCACCAGCTCTCATATCTCAGGAGGCGTGGACCTTTGTAATAGATAAATATTTTACAAATTATAGATGACTAGCTTCAGATCGCGGCTTCACCTGCGTGGAATAAGTTTATTGCTGAAATTTGTTTATCCCGCGGGAACTACTCACTTTATCGGGGAAAAAATATCCTATGTCTTAATGTCAAAGTCAAAGTCAAAGTCAAAAATGCTTTATTTTGTAGGTACACAGAGTACACTTAAAATAGTCAATTTTACATAGTAAATTTTAAATTTTTTAAGCTACTGCTTGTTCAAAATGTAATTTTCCCCTGAGAAGAACAAGCAAGAAACTCGAAGGGTTGCTCTTTTAAAATCAGGCTTTGATTTTACATAAAGGTTTTTATATTACAAACAGGTTTTTAAATTTCATTATTAATTGTGAAATAGCCTGGCATGCGAACGATCTGATTATGTCCAGGGATGATTATCATCTAAATAGTCTGATATTTTATAATATGCTTTCTCAATAAGTTTCTATTTTACAGTATCTTTAAATTTATTGAGAGGAAGATTTTGTATATCAACTGGAACCTTATTGAAAAAGCGTATACATAACCCTTTGAATGAATTACTGACTTTGCGGAGGCGACTTATGTGACCTGCAAGTTTATCTTTATTTCTTGTATTGACATCATGTTTATCACTATTTTTCCTAAATGATGTTATATTTTTTTTGACATACATTAGATTTTCAAAAATGTACTGTGACGAAAAGGTTAGAATGTTATACACTTTAAACCTATCTCTAAGTGACACTGCAGGTCTCAATTGATAAATTGCGCGAACGGCTCGTTTTTGTAAAACAAAGATTGTATTTATATCCGCGGCGTTTCCCCACAGCAAGATACCGTAAGACATCAAGCTGTGGAAATAACTAAAATATACTAATCTATAAATCCAGAGTATATTCTACCCATACACCAAATTTCATCCAAATCCGTTCATCCGTTTCGCCGTGATTCAGCAACAAACAAACATCCAAACTTTCGTATCTAACTAATCTAACTAATATTATTATAATAATAATAATAATAATAATAATAATAATAATAATAATAATAATAATAATAATAATAATAATAATAATAATAATAATAATAATAATAATAATAATAATAATAATAATAATAATAATAATAATAATAATAACACTTCGAGCTGATCACAAAGATATCAGAACTCGAGTGACCAAAGAATATCATCGTCGGCTTGGTGCTATACTCAAAACAGGTCTAAATGGGAAAAATCTTTTTAAAGCAATTAGTACCTTTGCTGTACCGGTCCTGACTTATACTTTCGGGGTAGTCAAGTGGCCGCAGACCGAGATTGAGAGCGTCGAAAGAGCAACCCGTGTGATGCTGACCAAACACAGGGCTCACCACCCGAAGTCAGCGGTTGAGCGGGTTACCTTACCGAGAGCCGAAGGTGGCAGAGGCATGACCGATATAGGTAGGCTGTGTGCCAACCAAATAAAAGGTCTACAAAAATATTTCTGCGCTCAGGATTCATCTCCCCTACATCAAGCGGTAGTGAGCGCAGACAACAAATTGACGCCACTTGATCTCCTTCACTTCAAAGACACCACGCCAATGAATTCGGACGCAGTATACATTAGGGCCAAATTAGATCAATGGACCTCAAAGCCCCTCCATGGCCGTTTCGCCCATGAACTGAGCCAACCGCATGTAGATCGAGAAGCATCTAACAGCTGGCTTAGTCGTGGAGACATATTTGCTGAAACGGAAGGGTTCATGCTCGCGATCCAAGACCAAGTAGTTCCCACAAGGAACTACTTAAAATACATAATTAAGGCGGAAGTGGAGGACGATAAGTGCCGGCGTTGCCATCAGGTCACGGAAACAATACAGCACATCACGGGTGCATGCCAGGCCCTCGCAAGCAGGGAATACACTGAGCGCCACAACGACGTAGCCAAGGTCGTTCATCAAGCCTTGGCGCTCAAACACGGCCTGCTCACCGAAACTGAGGTGCCGTACTGGCAGTACCAACCCAAGTCGGTACTTGACAATGGCGTGCACCAGTTGTATTGGGATAGATCCGTCCTGACCGACAGACCAATGCCATACAATCGACCTGATGTTGTACTGGTGGATAGGGCCAGGAGCTCCACGTGGCTGCTAGACATCGGTATACCCAACACACACAACATCAAGGGGTATACCGAGGAAAAGCTGAAAAAATACGAGCAGCTTGCCGAGGAGATTCGGCAAGTCTGGCAGCAGAGGGAGGTAACGGTGGTGCCCCTCATTCTTTCCAGCACTGGTGTTATTCCAAAGGGTCTGTCGGAGGGTCTACTTAAGCTGGACCTTCCGACGACTCTGCGGAATAAGATGCAGAAAGCTGTTATTCTCCGCACAACAGCAATCGTTCGGCGTCACCTAAACCTGCCATAGTAGGGTAGTGTGTTGCCGGATAGGCCCACACTACTGAAACACTCCCTTTAAGGTGCTCTAAAAGAGAAGAAGATAATAATAATAATAATAATAATAATAATAATAATAATAATAATAATAATAATAATAATTTTGAATAGTCAAGGCAAAAGGGAGTGACATCAGCTTTGCTGTACGGGGACAGATGTCACGGTCAACGCTGTTTTTCAGTCACCCCCCCCTTGTCCCCGATATGAAGGGCGGGAGGATAGGTTTATTAGTAATGGGAGGGCTTAAACATTACAATTAGTAAATTTGACCATATTATAAACAATTATTAGCAAAACAAAAAATTACAACAAAATAGAAATTAAAATATTGACAACTTGAATTTTGAGAAATTTTGAACCCCTGAGGATGTGTGTTTGTGTGTGAGTGCGGTTGTAAAGGTAAATGCGAAAGTTTGGATGTTTGTTTGTTTGTCCATTTATTTTGTTATTTTTTATCCCAATAAAGTGAGGAGTTCTTATTCCACGCAGGCGAAGCCGCGGGCGGCAAGCTAGTTTATAATATATAGTTAGATAAGAACGAACCGCTCGGCGATATCCAGTCTATTATATGCCTTTTTTCTTTGTCGAATCATAAACTGTAAAAATACTTATTTTAAAACAGCAACCCCTGAACTTCTTTCTCGGTTTGCTCTGTATGTCTGCTTAATGAATGAGAGAGAAGCCTTTTTGAATTGCCTGGAAGAGATCGCTTTTAGATAGATAGATAAAGCGTTTATTTGCATGTTACAGAAACACATACAAAAATATTCGACACAACAATCATTCTGCTTGGTGTTATTCTTACAAAATGTAGCCTTATTTCACAGTAATAAAAAAAAAAAAAAAAAGGGTGATATTTTCAAAAGTTTTAGTTATAACTTACGAAATAAACTTTTTTCACTTTGACTTTGTTATTTATGTATGTATGTATGTCTATCTCAAGATGGTGTGAGTAAAGGAACGAGTACAAAATAATTAAACGTCAACCAAGTTACTCTTAATAGGTATAGTTTGTTGGATCAGCTGAGTACAAAGGAACACACACCACTGTTCGAACTTCGGACATTCCTGAACAATTTAATAAACTTTCTTAATAATCTAGGAGAAACCTTACATAGTTTGAATTAAGGAAGTATTCCTTCCGTTCCATTTGGTAACTGAATTAAATTTAAATTGACTTTAAATAAAATGATATCATGTATCGAAATGTTTGAAGATTGAATTATTTACTTATGTTAAGTTATTTGTCCATTAATGATTAGTAATCATCATTATTGGAGGCTCTTGAAATATGTGAGATGTCAGCGCGTCCGTTTGTCCGGCGACGCCTAAACAAATATATCTCTACTCGAACCTTGTTCAGCGAGCACTCAACCAATTAGATATTTGTAGTAGACGCACACTGGACAATGTACGTTACACATATACACATTATATGTATAGTCGATGTATATCTATTGTTTTTTTTTTAATATTACAATAAATTTATTTATTTAAAAACAGTAACAAATAAAGAGATGGAATTTAAATATAAACTAGAACAAATGTAAAAAATCGGGACCGTGAGGCAAGGTACCCAAAACGCTGGCAACGTTTCTTCGTTGTATCACAGATTACTAATAAGTTACTAACGTAACTGGTTGTATGCAGGGTACTTAAGATTACTTACCATACTTGTTTTATTAAATTATGAGTGCCATTATGTCAAAAGGTAAATAACAAGGTAAATTAAAAATGCAATATGTAACTAAATACATATTTGAGGAGCGTCGGTGGTTCAGCGGTTAAGACGCTGTCTTCCAATTTGGGAGGTCCTAGTTTAATTCCCAGGCAGGCCATGTACCAATGTGTTTTTAAATTTAATTTAATTACTTATGTGAATTTATCCGACTGCTCTTAAACGGTGAAGGAAAACATCGTACGAAAATCTACATACATAGCAATACTTGTAGCAAATAAGGACAAAGTTCTGCATATATTCTGAGGGCAGGCTGAAAACCAGTGCTGAGTGATTCACGTCACTCAGTGTTTACTGAGACTGTCCCCCACACACGCACTCATTGTAGTACCTAGTTAGTCATAGAGCCGTGTTGGTGGATCATTCTTGAGACTGGGATCGCGTCTCGATCTCGATATTATAGTTTTCTTTTATTTTATTTTTATTTTTTTTTGATACTATTTCAATATGAAACAGGTTCTCAAGCGTGAGCTGGTGGCCATCTCGGTCTCGAGAGCGGTTTGTGGGATGCGGACCTTGATTTCCTCTGTTTTGATTTCTTGTATGTTGTTGTGGTTTTTTTTTCGGTGTGTGGAAATAAATTGTTTAAATGGTTTAAATATATGTTTTCTTTCTTCTATATGCGTACATTATAGCGAGCAAAGTCACAGGCAACAGCTAATTAAATATATCCATGAGTAATGTTATAAAAAGATGAAAACCATTCACAACGAACAAGATGACACTTCAATGGGTTTCGAAAGTCTCTGTATAAATATTACTGTCTTGAATGTACTTCGCGCATGCGTGTGAGAACCGACATGTTGGCACAGATGTGTGTCCACCGTTAAAAGTATGTTGTACAACAAGATTATGTCTAATACGATCAAAGAATGAAGCTCTTTTTATTCGTCTTCAATAAGTCAAAGAAAAAATGCTTTATTTTGTAGGTACACAGAGTATTGTATATAAAAAACTGTGTTCAAAACTTACCATCAGTTTTCGATCGGCGTCCGTGTTTCACTTTAGGCTCCACTGAAAACCAGCGTTGTAGTCTAATTTCCAGACTGCAACTTATGCTGAGTAGGAGAACTTCTTTGACACCACTTTGCGACACCGAAAATTAATTTTTAAATACTTTAAGTCTATTAGTGAAACTTTACTTAGGTACCTAGGTGCCTATTTTTTACTTTTATTTTTGTAAACTGTGCTATGAGATAGGAGTACTCACTCATCCTGTTATATGAAAGTGTTTTGTGTACGTACTTTTGTCTCGGCCCCAATTCCATTATGTCAATTTGCTATTCACCGTTATACATGTATAATAATATGTGTGTCGCTAAATGGGTCAAATAAACGATTCTTATTCTTATATGCACTTAAAATAGTCAATTTTACATAGTAAATTTTACATTTTTAAGCTACAGCTTGTTCAAAATGCAATTTTCCCCTGAGATGAACACGCAAGAAACTCGAAGGGTTGCTCTTTTAAAGTCAGACTTTGATTTTACGTAAAGGTTTTTATATTTCATTATTAATTGTGAAATAGCCTGGCATGCGAACGATCTGATTATGTCCAGGGACGATTATCATCTAAATAGTCTGAAATTTTATAATATGCTTTGTTAATAAGTTTCTGTTTTATAGTATCTTTAAATTTATTCAGAGGAAGATTTTGTATATCAACAGGAACTCGACGGGTTTCTTTACTTGTATGATGTTAGAATACACACAGTGGAATTCATATATTTTGACAATGTCAATAAACTGTGCAGAAATTGTGCTAAATAGTGCCTCAAGGAAAAAAATTGTGCCACTGTAGTTTAAAGAGTTATTCAACATTTTAAGTGAGCGTTCTGGCGTCACGTGTAGCTGGAATACTCATTATTATTATTATTAAATTCTTTATTGCACACAAAAATAAAATACAAATTACCTACGTTACCTCATCTATTTGTCTCCTTACTGAGGTTTGCTGGAAGAGATCTCTTATAGAGATAAGCTCGCCTTTTGTATATTTTAATATTCTCCTGTTTTTTTGTTTTGTTTGACGTGTATGCTTTTATACAATAAAGTGTTAAATAAATAAATAAATACAAAGAACATTTAACATAGATGATGAAGTGTACAAAGGCGGTCTTATCGCTGATAGCGATTTCTTCCACACAACCTCAGTTAAAGAAGCTTTTTCATAAGTAATTGGATAGTGCAAAGTAATAGGTGAGTAACTTTTCATATCAGCAGGTATATAGACGATACATAAAAAATACATAGGTATAGTGGAATACATACAAAGATAAACACTTACTAAAATAAACAAACCATTTAAATAAGTACAATAATAAAATACACATAAATGTATATACAATTCATTAAAGAGATAAATAATATTCCTTTAGATGCAGTTTAAACACTGCAAGCGATTCTGCGTGACGAATATTTTGTGGTAGCGCATTCCACAACTGCGCAGCCTTAATGTGAAACGATCCCGAGTATCTCGAGATCTCTCTCCAAAAATGAAGCGGATGGCCATATTCGGCAGAGCTTGAGGCAAGTTCCCAAAAAAAAAAATATTACATACAAGAAACCACAGAGAGGCAAAGCTCTATTTTCAGAATAAATATACATACATGTATATTGTTAACTTTCGTAGTTACTTTCGGTGTTTTTTTCGAGTCAAAATTAAACTTCATATTTGTTTAAGACTGTTTGTATCCTGAATAAATAAATAACTCCATGACTCTGGAAACAATGTTCGTATTCATCACACAAAGATATAGCGGGGATTCGAACCCGCAACCGTTTCGAAGGCAAGGCGACATCGGCCACCAGAATTATTTTCATGCCGACAGTACACAAACAACTAAGTAGATCAGGCGTAACAATCTTGTACTCAATATAACTAAATTGCTCTATTATTGCTTTGTAATAGTAAATATTTATCATTATTACTTGTAAAGGAGGTCGCACACTAAATGCCTCTGCCACTCAACAGAAAGGGCTCTATCATCGCGTTAATATTTTAATATTCCAATACTACACAATACCTACGTCACTATTATTATTTGTACCAACGGACACTAATGAGCGTGTAGGCACCTTAACAACCCAACAACTGTACAAATACATTGCTCACAACGTTTGACATGTAAATTTGACTCTTATATCCAAACTATTAGGTTAATTTAAACATTACACCTTGGATACAAGTTAAATTTGTGTAACGATACAAAAGAATGACACGGGATGCGTCTCGAACTGTCAAGTGAGGTTTTGAGAGAAAATAAACGCGTAATTTATTAGTGGAGTGGTGGTTTGGAGAGTTGTGTCGGGGGTAGGGTTACCAGGTGTAAAATTGAAAAGTCCTGATAAAAAGCCTGATTTGTACAAATAAGTCCTGGCTTTTTACTGTGAGAGCGGTAGAGAGGGAATCAGAGAGTATTATCTGTTTTATAATTCTAGACCATGTTACAGTTAAGCAATTTCAGCAAATTTCAGGTTTTAAGAAGAAGAAGAGTGAAGAAGATGTATTTGTGTTGATCAATATTGAGAGCAATTTAATATTACCTAAGAAAAGTCAAAGGTTTTTATAATAATTTTGCAGGACTGACAGCGCAAAGTTTTTTTTTATGCACAACGGGTTGGTACTTGACCTCAATCACACCTGATGTTAAGTGAAGATGAGGCCGAAGGTGGAAGCGTACTGACCCGGAAACCCCAACACATTTGGGGGACTGACTATTCTTATCTCTGACAACCGGAACACGACAATGCTAATAACATTGCTGCTTGGCGGCAGATTTAGATAAGATGGTGGTAGCTAGCCAGGCGGACATTTAAAATGCCCTACCGCTAACCAAACCGAGTACTTAAACATGTACCCCGCTGGGGATCGAACCCGCGACCTAATCGAATCGTAAACCCAATGTTGTTTACATTGAGCCACGGAGGCGGTTGAAGTTTTGTAATGTTGGATAAATTCAGTTATTCTTTAAATAAACTCGAAAAGCTTATATAGAGTAACATTGTCAATTAGTCTAATTTTTTTTTTTTTTTTTTTTTTTTTTAAGCGGTTATTTTTTTTATTTTTTATTTTTTTTATTTTTTGTTTTATTTGCATGAATACAGTTATTTATATAAGTTCTTAATATAATTATAGTTCGGTGTATCCAGTCTGTTCGCAGACGTGCAAATATTAAAATCTAATACACTTTAAATTTTATAACATTTACAATTAAAAATAACAATGTCAAAAAGTCTTAAGTCATTAAAATAAAAATTATTACGTATACATGTCAATTATGAAAATGTCAATTATAAATATATTATTATTGTCATTGAGTAGGTAGAGAATGCAATATATTACGAATCTAAGTACTGTTTCACACTATAAAAACATTTATCATTAAGCCATTTCGTCAATTCCCTTTTAAAACTCTCCTTATTCATTGTTTTAAGATCGTCAGGCAGTTTATTATATAGTAATATGCACATATTAAATGAATTTTTTTGATAAATAAATGTATGACAGGGTGGTTGATATAATCGGTGTGCATATTTAGATCTGCCCTGCCTGGTGAAGACTTCCGAGTATAGTTTAAAATAGTGGGGATGTCGTTTTACAAAACAGCAAACATATCTAATATACATGCATGGGAGGGGAAGTATCTTTAATTTTGTAAACAATGGCTTACAGCTATCCAGAAACCAGGCATTACATATAGCTCGTACACATTTTTTTTGCAGCTTAAAGACTTTGTCGATATCTACGGAGTTTCCCCATAATAATAGTCCGTAGTTTAGGACTGATGACACATAGCCATAATATGCTGCAAGAGCTGCTTCCACAGATACTGTTTGTCTTATTCGTTTCAGCGCAAATACAAATCGATCCAATTTTTTACAAACCTGGTCAACATGTTCTTTCCAGTCTAAGTGTTTGTCCACAAAAATACCCAAGAATTTCATACTGTCAGTTTCCGCTATTTTATCATTATTATGTTGAATGTCAAGTTTAACCGGATTAGAATTATAGGATTTAAAAGTCATTATTTTAGTTTTATCTATATTTATTTGCAACTCATTTTCAGCTAACCACGTAGTAACATCATTTAAGGCTCTATTTATATTGTCTTCAAAAGTATCTCTATCATCACATTCTATTACCAGCGTTGTGTCATCTGCGAATAAATTTGTTTTATGTGTTATGGTCTCCGGTAAGTCATTTATATATAACAAAAACAGTAAAGGTGCAAGTGTTCCACCTTGCGGCACGCCCGTGCTATTAACTTTAAATTGTGAATGATGTTTTAGTTTTATAATTTTGCGTTGTCTTAATGTAATATTTGTGATCTCAGTACATTGATGTCTGTCTGTCAGATAACTATCTAGCCAGTCATATGCCTTTCCCCTTATTCCGTACCGTTCAAGTTTTGTAAGGAGCTTTTTGTGATTAACATAGTCGAAAGCTTTGCTCATGTCAAGAAATATTGCGACAATTGGGTGTTTATTGTTAATGCTTTCCGACACTGTTTTGACAAGGTCGTAGCAAGCTAGAGTTGTAGAGCTACCCTTACGAAAACCAAACTGCTGTGGATGAAGAATGTTAAATTTTTGTATAAAATCATTTAGTCTTAAATACATAGCCTTTTCTAATATTTTTGAAATAATCGAGACTAGCGTAATTGGTCTATAATTTTTGGGGTTCTCTTTATCTCCTTTTTTGAAGAGGGGTTTGATCACTGACAATTTTAACTGTGATGGAAAAATCCCTTGACTAAATGATAAATTTATTATATGCACAAACGGTCGTAATAAGTAATTAACACATCTTTTTACAACTTTTGTAGTGATATCATCGTATCCCGTTGATTTGCTATTTTTCAGAGACATTATAAGTTTGTATATTTCATTTTCATCAACAGGATTTAAGAACATAGTACTTGGATTGCCTCTATGAGTTGTGCTTAAATTCCGTGAACTAGGGGTAGGTATATCACGATTAACATTCTGGGTCAATTGTATAAAATAATCATTAAAAACGTCACTAATTTCTTGAGGGTCTGAGAATGTCTTGTTTTTATATTGTATTGAAGTAATGTTATGATTGTGATTATTATTAGTAATTGTCAAAGAAATTCTATTCCAAATAGCTTTAGGATTTCTCCCATTATGAATGAAATATTTTTTGTTGCTAATTTTTTGCGCTGTTGTCAAGCATTTTTTAAAGATAGAATTAAAAAGTTTAAAGTTCGCTTTCTTAGTTTTTTTATTTTCTGAACGACAGTAAATGTATTTCCTATGCAGTTTGCGCTTCGTGACGCATGATTTTTTTAAACCCCTAGTAAGCCATTTTAATTTTGTAGGTCGATTACTAATTTTTACCTTTATTATTGGAAAGCAAAGGTTATAAAAAAGGCGTATGTGTTCGTAAAAAATATCAAATGCTTCCGAAACGCAGTCACAATCCAAAACATCAGTAAAGGAAAGGGCAGAAATACATTCCGTGAACTTTACTAAATTGTCTTCGCTGTAATCCCTTTTATATTCAAACCATGTTGAAAATGCCTTCAGTTTTTTAGTGTTTAATGTGACTGTTTGCGCCGTGTCATGATCTGATAGTCCCAGGTAATGTATCTCAGAATTTATATCCTTTTGATTACTCGCGATCTGGTCCAAACATGCGTGTAGCCTAGTTGGTGATTTTATGTGTATAGAAAAGTTATATTGTCTCAGAAGACTGAGGAGTTCCTTCGAATTAGCCGTTATTTTTAATGTATCTATATTCCAGTCCCCGCAAATTACAATTTTTTTCCTTTTATATTTATCAGTGAGATGGTGCAAAAGTTTGTTAAGTTTATGGAAGAAGATACCTGTATGGGATTTTGTTTGCTCTGGAATTCTATAAATAACTATAACCATCAGATTGAGACCAACCATTTCAATCCCACAACATTCGAAATATGATTTTGTGGCGAGTGATGTCACAATATGTATTGGATTGACATCCATTGCTTTTTTTACCATTATGCATGTACCACCCCTACTATTCTCTCTACAATAAGAAGCCACCAGCTTATAATTGTTAAGTTTGATATTTGATTCTGAACCTATTTTAATGAACGTTTCGCTAAAGCATAGAATATCAAAGTCTTTATTACTATTGTTGAAGTCCTGTAGAGTCATTTCTAATAAGTCTAATTTATTGTATAGGCCAGCTATATTTTGATGAAAAATTACCAATTTATCTATGTCAAAATTTAAGGCTTGTACTTTTTGTATTAAATGTCCGTTATTGCAATTAGCTACGAAAAAATTTCCTTGTATCATTGCATTCTCTATCACTTAAACTTAGATTTACATTGTCATTAATTGATTCTTTACGTCTGATATGTCTCGATACATTAGTAAGATAATTGTTGTAGTATTTTAAGAAGTCAATTTCAGTATTCAGTTTCGAGCATATCGTATTCAGAGATGGGGAGAAGTTTCCATCTATAGTATTTACAAATTTACAATTTGAGTAGTTTCGTGAAATTAGTGCAAGTTGATCATTTAATAATTTCACGTTTATGTAACTGTTATAACGAATACTTAAAACGAAAATATTGTTATTATGAAATTTACACAATGTGTTACATAACTCTGTAAATAGTCTATAAGGATTTTGGTCATTGGAACCAAAAGCTAACACAATTATATCGTCAGGATTAATAGTTTTCTCTAAACCAGTCAAGTTACATAAAATTTCTGTACTAGGGGCATTTGGCTTGATTGTCCCTATTACCTTATAATTATCATTCCACTTTCCATATCTACTTTGGCTTATCTTGGTTGCTAGACCTCTAGCTTGCTGATCTCCGAAAATGTAGATATTGTGTTTCTTCTTCTCCATTGGATTTACAGAATGCTTGTTGCTAATATTGTATTGGGATGACGTCAACGTTGTTTGTTGTGCTGTTGGTGTAGCTATACATTCTGTATTTTTTGATTTTGGTGATACCTGACACATTTCCTGAAATAGTGGTTTAGGGGCGAGTTGATATTGCACACGCTTCAGCGTTCCTCTTTTTCTCTCGCTGAGACTAGTTTTACTGGGCGTAGATGTACATATTGTTTTTAATTGCTTTAGATTGTTTTCTTTATGCGCTAGTTCGTCTTTTAAAGCAAAATTTTCGGATAATAGATTTTGAATCTCTACATCAGCAGATTGTAAATCTTCACGCAACTTTATAACCAGTTTTTCTAACTCTTCTATTCTTGCATAATGATTCGAACCAATATCCGGACAACTCCGATTTCTAAAACTTTTCGTGGATTCAAAGGATATCTCCGTATCACATTCTTCATCATCCTGAATTGGTAGAGACTCAAAAGAGTTCTGGATTGCTATGTTGACAGCATGCTTAGTTCGAGATGTAACGTTATTATTCCTGAATGTACCGGATGCTATGGATTGTACTGGGGAGAATTTTTGTGTTTCCCCAGACTTGTTTAAACAATTTGTGCATTTCCATTTCATTCTTTTGTCAGCTTCCATTAAATAAAATCTTTTTGAAGAAACGTTAGCACATTCTAAATGTAATATGTGCTCACACTCTGAACAAGTAAGATATTGTCGATCCAGTATTGCACAAGAGCATCTATCGCATTTTTTGACCATGTTGATTTATTCATAAAATACATACATCAAAGCAAGTCAAACAAAATTTGTATAAATCCTTTTCTCAACAATACAGAAGTCTATTTATCATATGTATTTATATTCAAATGATTCCTTTCTTTATGTGCAATATTAGCACTTGGCTTCAAACACACCTGCTGCTGCCATCTAATGTCACTTCTTTTTAGTATTAACTGCCGCCCTCTAGTGTCGAGTAGCCAAATATATAATTTCCTCGTAATATTGTTACATGTATTGATTTCTTGTAAGTGCCATCTGTTGTAATTATTTAGAAGTTATTTACTAACGCCATCTATTGTGGAGTAGTCAAACTTCTACCATCTAATGTCAGAATCGTTACAACTTTCTCTTTTTGAATGTACACTATCAATAAATATTTGAAAATCTCGTTTACTTTCGTCACTATGAGAGTAAAATTATATTATTTGTGCACTTACTGCTTACAATATGGTCCATTTTCTTATATCTGAACATGTATTGAGCACTGTTTGTAGACAATTGTCAGTCAGCTCACTTATAGTTTTATCGATATATCACAACAACGTTACGACAAAACACTAAGATAACACTCGTGCTTGTGAATTAGCTCTTACTTTACACTATTCTACATTTTTTTCTTGCATAAGAAGAAGATAACTCATTTTCTGAAAATAATAATACGTAGACAATGTTTACTTCACAGCGCCCTCTGGCGAACCTGGACACAAAACTGGACACAATTCACAATATTTTATAGCATTGTTATCTCATTTCTTAGTTTCTTTGTAGGTAATATTATGTTTGTGCCAACTTAGTATGAACAGTCTATGATTTATTGTACTTTTTCGAGAAGCGGGTCTGAAGACTCCACAAATTTGATATTAAAATATACTTAGTAATATTTTATACTATTTAAGATATCAACCACCTGTATCTTACTTTGTCTTATTGAGGAGAAAATAAACGATTTATTTATTAATAATTTAAAACGGAACTATATTTGTCTATATAGCTAACCCAGTTACAAGCGGTATATTATATAACGACGGTTTGTTTTCTAAATAAAATAAAACGTAATTTATAAGATTTAAATATGAATAATTAAAAAATTCCTAACATATTCGAAGTCCAGCCGTAATTGTGAGTCTAAAATCCTGACATATCACGACAAATCCTACGCCTGGTAACCCTAATTGGGGTTGCGGTGGGTGTGTGGTCGGCTTTAATTGTTATTTTATTAGTCTGCGATTGAGTGTTTTCTGAAGAAATAACGTGATGAAGCTCAACAGTTGACTCGAGTGATATAGGTAATACTGACTCGAGATGCGTCTAAGAAATTTTGGGTGATCATTTCAAGTGACACAATTTTCTTTAGATATTTGATAATCACTGTACTACGTAACACTTACTAACATTACCCGCCTCCACACTCCTCCCACTGTAACTCCTGTAAGCCAGGATCAACAGTGGTACTCTGCACGGCGCCTACTGAAGGTAGACGGTGCCCTACGTGTCTCTATTGCTACCTTGGGTCCCAGACTAATTAAAGAAGAGATAAAGGTGTGAAGTAGGAAAGAAGTATCCCACCCCCACCTCGGCAAATGGGAGTTTACCTAAATGAATTCAAAATCAGCACTAAGGCTTAACCTATGGGGAAGGGGATCAAGTTATGCTTGACACCCTGTTTTGATACACCACGGACAGCGCCACAACGCAGTGAGTGTTAATGTTTAGGAAGCAAAAGGCTACCGTGAATAATAATGCCAATAGTAATTGTGGCAAAATTTCCTAAAGGCTTGGAAATTATGTCGGGTCGTCACTAAGTCGGTGTAGAAGACCGGATGGTTGTACGATGACACTTACTAACAGCCTACTTCCCTGATGTTGGAGAGGAGCCTAATCTCATTAGGAGAGTGGGCTTCGTTTTTCGACATATTTAAAACGAAGCCTATTTCTATAACGCCAAGTCATCGAAAATCATCTTTTTCCTGCCCTTATCCCACTCTAGGTGGGGTCGGCACAACATGTTGTCGCGGTACTGCGAACGCTCAGCTGCTGCAAGAAGATGTAGGTATTGGGCGCCGTAGAGAGAGGATGAGGTTTAGGGTCGTAGGTTTCCGGCCCCTACCAGGACTGCAGCCACTGATGAACGGTGAAGAAGAAGGTGAAGGACAGGAAGAAGGTATACTTGTAAAACTTAATAATGATATAATAATTTAAAGAAAGAAATAAAAGGAAAAGGAAAAGAATAGTTCAGTTCACAAGCTGCGTCAAGACAAGACTAGTTTTTGAAAATAATTTAGAATTCAGAATTTTGAATAATGTTCCAAAAAAGAAAACGCCAAAGAGATTACCGAAAAGAAGACAGAATTTAGAAGAGGTTGTACACCTCGTTACAATGTCATCCTCTTCCACTTACTTCTATCAGCCGTCATCTCCGTACTCACCCCTTTCACACACATATCACTCCTCACGCAGTCTACCCACACCTTCTTCGGTCTTCCTCTACCTCTGTATCCCTCGCGTTCAGAAATATAAGATTGCCGCGAGTCGATTCCCCCGGACTCTAGTTCGGAAACTTCGGCATTTAATTTCTTATGTTATATCTAATCTAACTAATGTTATAAATGCGAAAGTTTGGATGCTTGTTTGTTTGTTGTTCTATCACGGGGAAACTGATGAACGGATTTTGGTTAAAATTTTGGTATATAGAATATACACTGGATAATGACATAGGATTTTTTTTATCCCGATAAAGTGAGTAGTTCCCGCGGGATAAACAAATTAAATATATCCGCGATAAAGTTATTCCACGCACAATGGGTTAGCACTTGACCTCAATCACACCTGATGCACTGACCCGGAAACCCCATCTTATTTGGGGGACTGGCTATCTTATCTCTGACAAATGATATTAATGCTGCTATGCTGTTTGGCGGCAGATTTAGATAAGATGGTGGTAGCTAGCCAGGCGGACATTTAATATTCCCTACCACCAACCAAACTGAGTACTAAATATGTACCCCGCTGGGGATCGAACCCGCGACCTCCGAATGTAAACCCAATGTAAATAACATAGAGCCACGGAGGCGGTTGACTGTGTATATTACGTTTATTACGCTTCTAAGTACAAGACTGTTGTTCAGCCAAGTCGATAGCCAATGCAGGCGGTTTGATTTCGCACTGGGGCCACGTGGCATACTCTCTCCTAGCCCAGCATTGGGAACATAAGGCTATTAAATATTATACCAACATAATTTAATCAATAATTAAAGTTTAAATAGCTGTAAATTAACTTTATAAGACACTAACGTCTCTGCTACTGGGCCTTACCACTATTTCGTATGTCATCAAACAATCGACCTGATTATATGTGTACAAGTGTCCCCCACATTCCCCTGTCCGCGTGACTGTCTGATTGTCTGCGTGTGCGTCAATTATCGCCGTGTTTGTACATCGTTACAGTTACGAGTAATGTTTGCCGTATTACCTTGTAATAGCTTGATTTGATTCGTTTTGTTAGGAAAGTTAGTTTTCCGACGAAAACTACGGGTTTCATGTGTTTGACGAGATTATGTGTGTCCAATATTTGTCACAATATATCTCAGTAATGCGTGGATCGATTTGAATAGGATTTTAATTACATTAAAGACTTAGATGGGACAGCTTATTATCCATGTTTGATCGAAATCGGTTAAGACGTTTCGATGATTTGACGACCTGTTTGGTGTAGTGGTTAGCAACTCTGGCCACTATACCAAAAGGTTGCGGGTTCGAATCCCGCTAGGGGCATATATTTGTGTGATGAATACCCGAGTTATGGATGTTTTCATTTATAATAAGTATTTATTTCCAAAAAAAATATTTATGTAGTATCAACCATCTGGTATCCACAACACAAGCCTATAGTTGCTTATTGTGGAACTAGATGGCGCTGTGTGTATGTCTAAGATTTTTTTTTTTTTTCATTAAACATGGTTAAGAACTTGTCTGCTCATTTAGTCTTTAATATAAACAAAAATGAATACAAATCGGAACTCTCAATACTGACATAGTCTGGACTAAGACTAGACACACAACGCAGTCAAACACAAAACACCCATCGTTTTTCGTCATGGGGTTAAAAATGTTTTATGCGTCATCATCAACAGCCTCACGCACACAGTTGTTTAATTGAAACATTTTTCTCATTTTTTTTTTTTATATGAGAGGGCGGCAAACGAGCATGCGGGTCACCTGATGGAACACCAAAAGGGTCACAGATGCGTTGCCGGCCTTTGAGGAAGGTGTAGGCTCGTTTCTTTCTCATAATAACATATCAAATTGAAAACATTCAAATCTGTTCCAGTCAATATTGATATTGCATATTTCGCATAACAAAACGGGTCATCATAGTAATCTGCATTAATGCGGTATTAAACGGAACGAGATAACTCATTGGAGCGGTCGGGCCGTATGGAGAGGAAATCTGCCGATATCAAACCAGCCGCTACACACGGCTGTACGACGACGACATGTAACTGATTTATTTCGTACGCAATCAAATAAATTCAAATCAAAAAAATATTTATTTCGTAGGATAAAAATTATCACTTCGAAACGTCACATTTTTTGTTATATAATAATTGATATGTGGTACTACGGTGATGACTTTCCATCGGTAATACAGGTGAGTTTTTACCGTGAAGAAAAAAATACATCACATTTTAGGTAAGTGAAATAGAGGTATTAGCATAGATAGTTCTATTTTTTTTTTTCAAAACGTCTACCAAACGGCGTGGACCAGTCTAACAGATAAATCCTTTACAAATTGTTTCGTGTCAGAAGACCACGGGTCCAATGTAAATTAAATTAAATAAATAAAAAAAACTTAGCGAAAATATGACTTCCAAATAAATTTAGCATGATATGAACATAATTGCATAATAATGTCCGGCCGGTTTGCGCATCGATGATTGTTTTGAAATAAAAAATAAATTAAATACCTATGCCAATAACTTCTACTTTGGCTTTTTGGCGGGAACTCGGCGAGTGAAGTAGCATTTTTCTTTATAGGTCTTAAAATTTGTGCATTCTAACTTTTGAAGCTTAATAATGGCAGAATATTTTTTGCTGCACACGTTAGTGTTGGTGTACAGGTGAAGGGAAGTGTAAATTAAAGTGCGTAACGGAGCTTTCGGGTTCCCACAAGAAGCCGCCAAAATCTTTTGTAAAGCATTCTGCCACTTTACTGAAGAATGACTTGACCGTGACTAGACTCTGTATACGACGAATTACTTGTTTTGATTGAGACTGACCTATAAACTGAAGAAATAAGATAAATAAAAATTTTCACTCGAAACTGGCAGTAATGTCCCTCGACAATGAGGTTGACTGGTTGCCATCCTCAAAAATAAGAAGAAGAAGAACTTCTACTTTACTTAATTTAATAATGCCCTACTTTGTTCTTACAGTAAAAAAGTCATACGGTGTAATGTGTGGTATAATAAATGTTGTGTTAATACCATATTCGTTAACTGTGCGATAAAGTAACACGACATTGCGAAATTCATACACACAACGACTATTTGACACTGATTGAATTATTTGACCAATTTTTTATTTGTAATATTACTTATTGACTAAATTATTTATTATTACTCAGTTTGTCTCACTTTTCACTTTTTACCTCTAGAAGGTATATTGATTATTATTTAATAGGGACTTTCCATCTAATTATTTTTTTTAAGAGAATTGTAATGAAAGATGAGAATCTGTAATTGGCATTACTTTGGCTTGTAAATTTTGTGTAATATTTTTTATAATGATGCTGTTGATTCTGTATTATCAATAAAAAAAAAAAGTTCAGAACCGTTTCTGCAGGACCGTGTGTATCATTTGCAAAATGATAATCGGATATGAACTGAGTGAGCGTCGGATTGCATCGGACTAGCTCCCCATTCGTGTAGGATAATTAAAAATGTTTACTTGAAACATATCCCCCACTTATTAGAAGGGTCCACGCTTTGACGGGCTTAAGCCGATTTCCGAAACGTGGACATAAGTACGGGTTTTTAAACTCAGATTTTAGAGAATTGCTGAGTGGCCGAGGGTGCGGTTTAAATATAGATTACCGCAGGAAACTGCTGAACGAATTCGAATCTTATTTGTAACCTGTCATAAGAAACATGTCTGGAATTCAATACCAATTTTATAGTGAAGTTTAAAAATGAATGTTTGGGAATGAAACGAAATATACTGGAGTATTATCCGAAAGAACATTCTATATTCGAATCACTTTTTTCGACGAAAAATACCGCTGCAGCACTTAATTGGTTCGTTGTTATTACCCGACAGCCCCAAAAAGGAGGGTAATGATTTTCGAATGTATGTAGACTTTGAAGTGCAAGGTGTCGTTCGATTCGTCTTGAGCCCTAGAGTGTCATAGGATACATTTATGGTAAAAAATCCAACATGGCGCCCGCAAAACACAAATTATGCTGTCCGATTGTTTGGTTTTTAAATATTTAATTTATTATTATTATTTTTATAAATCAATTTATTTTGTTATCTAACTAATATTGGTTGGTGGTAGGGCATTTTCACTTAACATCAGGTGTGATTGAGGTCAAGTACCAACCCGTTATGCATAAAAAAAAAAAAATTATAAATGTGAAAGTTTGGATGTTTGTTTATTTGTTTGTTGCTCAATCACGGCGAAACGGATGAACGGATTTGGATGAAATTTGGTACATAGGTAGAATATGCCCTGGATTAAAACATAGGACTTTTTATTCTGAGAAAGTGAGTAGTTCCCGCGGGATAAACAAATTTCCGCGATAAAGTTATTCTACGCAGGCGAAGCCGCGGGCGGAAAGCTAGTTTGAAATACTTTGGACCTACACAATCACGTGTTCAACGGATGGGACTAATAAATGAACCTTGTGTTGCTGGCAATATTTAATTATTGATATTTTTTATGTTATATGACAATATTATTGTCTGTCTGGGCTGTTAGCTCTATGCTCTCGAGATTCAACAACGCCTCTGTTATATCAATGCCATTTAGTATATAAGGTGCAAATAAAAGACGTTCACAATTAGTTGGATGTTTGTTGTCCTACACTTGTATATTATACAGAGTGTTAGGAAGATCCTGTGGGTTCCTGGCGCTGGCCGCTCTACTTTTCCCACAGATACTTATCCGTAGTACATATCTACTGACTAACAAAGAAATGCAATAAACCTTATTGTTATGTCCAATGATTTAAATTGATATTCAACAAACTATATCATATATCTCACGTCTTATATATATACTTATAAATAGTAAGTAATTTAGTACATTTTTAGCTAAACTTGCTTTAATAAAAAAAATTACTTTATCTAGATTTTAGTACTCCAGACATAGTCATAAGGATAGCGATGGCAAAAAGGGCTTTCAATAACAAAAAACATCTATTTAAAGCTAAAATAAGCAAAAAAGCTAGAAAGCGGCTGATAAAATGCTATGTATGGAGTATAGCTTTATACGGCTGTGAGACATGGACATTAACACAAAGGGATAGGGAAAGGTTAGAGGCATTCGAGATGTGGTGCTGGAGACGAATGGAGGGAATAAGCTGGACCGAGAAGAGAACAAATGAAGAGGTGTTAATGATGGTAAAGGAGAAGAGATGCCTGTTAGCCATAGTTGAGAACCGAAGAGGAAAGATGATAGGTCACTTGATACGACACGATATTTTTTTGAAGAACATAATTGACGGAAAGATTGAATGAAAGAGAGGAAGGGGAAGACCTAGGCGTAATTACCTACTTTGACCAATTGAAAGAAAAGGTGAATGTCGTGTCGTACCAAGAGGTTAAAACGAGGGCGGAAAGTAGAGAGACATGGTCGTTACTCCACCGACAAGAGCATAGCTCTTAAATTGAAGAAGAAGAGAAGATTTTAATACTAATTTCTTTCATGCTTACAATTTTTGTGGACCAAGTTTGTTACTTATAGGCTAACATTTATACCACTGTAGCACACACATACCTTTTATACATATGTTTTGTTTGTACTTTTATATATTCTGTTTTATTGCCATGTTCTGTAAAATGCTGTCCACATATTTAAACTTGCGTGCCTCCTCAGCAAAAGTGCCCACTTAGTACATACTAAGGTTAAGCTACCTTTATCTGGGTTTTATTACTGTATACTGTAGTCTAAATTATGTTTACTTTTTTTGTATTAACTAATTATAAATATTATTTAATGTATGTGTGTGGCTGGAGAAACAAATTAACGTTTATCTATCTATCTAACGCCTTATACAGCTTTACTGGGCGGGCGGCGAACACAAAAGGAACAGCACGCATATATATTTTACAATCAAAGCCTGTAATAATGTCCGTTCATAGTGCAACGTTTATTTCATACTGCAATGTGTATTCGATCTGTTTAAATACCTTTTTCAAGCCTCATCCAATCGACTACTTATGAACATTCCACCCGTCCAATAACTGTTGATCCTGGGTTGTGTGTCAGTTATACAAACTGTGCTGATTAGACGTCCAGCGAATTCCGGCGCAATTACAGCGAATCAGCTCGAATGGTGCGATGGTCCTGCTGTTAGTCTGTCTGTCACGCTTTGCGCCGATTACCCGAAATCGCTTATTCATGGCCGCTAGTTGCCTAGTTAGCGCAGCTGTTAGTGACGTGTCAATGCATAAGAGATGGCGATTTCTTTTATATAACTTTTGAGTTCTTTTTTGGAAAACGACCTGCCCTTAGGCCCGTATTAATAAACCAATCTCAATACAAGTCTTGAGGCTGTATCACCCGAGATGCGTCTAAAGAAGTTGACGCTATCTCAAGCTCCGTGCTAATTTATACACCCAATCAATGTTTACTGAGCTGAGATCACTTCCGAAGTATACGCCTCAGCGGCGAATGAATGATAGTCTTGAGTGTCGTTTATTAATATTCAGAAGAGGAATCCTTTGATTTCCAAGATATTTTCATAAAGGTAGACATTTTCTGAAAGCGGCACTTATTATGACTATTTAAGTATTTAAAAACCAAAAAACCCGACAGAATATTTTGAATTTTGTGGGCGCCATCTTGGATTTTCTACCATACATGTATCCTATGAGATGACACTCCAAGTATCAAGATGAATCTAACGACACCACGCACTTTCAACTCGGTCAAGCTGTTTACGCTACAGGATGCGCCAAACGGAACGGACATACATAAATAATAAATATGTCGGAGATGGGTGTGGGCGTTGCTAGCGACCGGGACGGTGCGAGTCGCGTGGTAAAGGGTTGCTCGGGCAATGGCGACATTATTGCAAGCTACTATAGGCGAATCGACAACGTATTCACATTCGATTATGATTAATTATGAAACCTGAGATGCTTTGCTTGCGTTGAATAGAAAACATGTGCACGCATCTCGTGCCATACAACTTGGCCCCCGCGTGCACTCTGTGGAACTCAGCCGTACCTTGTCTATAGTTCCTCCTTGCTCGAATTCCATGATCAACGTCTTATTCAGTAACGACTCACCTGATTCTTCAAGCGTCGGTGATAGTCAGCAATCAGAGTCACTCAGGGTCGTTGATGTGTCCAGTGGTGGTCCGACTCCTTCGACGGCTGGTAGCAAAGTGTGTCCCATTTTCGATGTGAAGACCTAATATAACTGTTAACGAACGAGTACGACATTGGAACCTTCAAGAAACGAGCCTACACCTTCCTCAAAGGCCGGCAACGCATCTGTGGCACTTTTGGTGTTGCGGGTGTCCATGGGCGGCGGTGATTACTTTCCATCAGGTGACCCGCATGCTCGTTTGCCGCTCTCTCATATAAAAAAAAAAAAATAACGTCGTCACCGCGCTATTTCCGGCTATATAACGCCACTAGGCCCACTTCCCATTGCAAACCGCGTATTATGATACTTATTTCATTATTGAAATAATAAATTCTGTCGGTAATTTATCGCTATCTACGACAAATATAATAAATAAATATCTGTGCACATACACACCGCGCCATCTAGTTCCACACTACGCAACTCGGCTTGTATTATGGTTACCAGATGGTTGATAAACTACACAAATAAATTTTTTTACATACATACACATTCGAAAAACATTACATTTACTTTTCTGAAGCTTTGTATAAGAGAATGTAGGATGCTACTCTCGCCCGCTCCCGCTCTATATCCGCACCAATCTCCCACACACTGGCCCGCGTAATTTGCCCGCGACACTTGTTTATTCTACCCGCGGCGGGCGGCGGGCGGCGGCGGGCGGCGACCGCTGTCGGAAGTCACCTCATTTTCTTGTTAGTCCGATATTTTTATTATATACATTTTTATTTCGGCCGCATTATAACACCGGCCATTGTTGCCTGTGACTTGCGATTTTGTAACGATTCCAATTTTAAATTGGAGCCTTTACTGCTTTGAAAATATTGGAATTATCATTGGGATAATTCCGTTCGGACTGGCTCGTTAATTTGTTATAAGAGGAGATAACGATTCAGTTATTGAGTGTTGGTTTATTAAAATTACACTCTGGCTCTCAAGCTAGTACGGCAGCTGAAGTTAACACCTTAGTTCGGTTTAGAACCGTCACCCCGTGTAATAAGGATCACCTATGTCGACTGCAACTACTTTTAAAAATTGTAAAAAGAAATTGTCGCCATTAATCCCGAATCTGAATTTCTCTAATATTCGTTTAAAAGTCACTTGATATCCGATTTTAGTGTGATATTGGGAATTTGTTCTGGGAAACATTTAAAATTCCTTCTTGATCTTTTCACATAAGATTTTGAAAGAATTCTTTAGCTCATGGTGAGTTTTCCATGCGGACAAAGTCGCGAGCAAACGCTAGTCTATCATCGTCACATAGATTTCCGGAGCGATGGATTAAAAGCGGCTTACATCCAGCAACCCCAACCTACCCGTCTTCCTTTCAATAAATTTAATGATACCTACTATAAAACATAAACTTATTAAGACAGCATATTATAAAATATCAAACTATCTAGATGATAATCATCCCTGGATATAACCAGCTCGTTCGCATGCCAGGCTTTCTTGCTTATTCTTCAGGGAAAAATTGCCTTTTGAACAAGCAGTAGCTAAAAAAAATGTAAAATCTGATTATTTTAGTGTACCTTGTGTACCTACAAAATAAATAATTTTTGACAGTTGACTTTGACGTTATTTTTATTTTATGATTAACTGGATGCGCATTTGACCACAATCTCACCTGATGGGAAGTGACGATGTCGCCGAAGATGAAGCACGCGATCTCAGTAGATGCCTATTCACCCTGCTCTTGACGATCCTAAGGTTGTAGGATTCAAGAAAAGCTGATGCCTTGGCTATTCGCATTATGAATGAAGAGTCGAACCGCTTAGTGCGAATGTTCGGTATATGAACTACGTACGGGTGGAATCCCTCCCCACGGCTAGTAGTCCGAAGATGAAATGGCGATGGTGGAATAAGATTGTGCAATTCCAACGCACACTCACCGAAGTGCATCCTGTAAAAGACTGAGAGACAGGCGACCTTGCGACGGTGTTCGAGGCAGTGTAATTTAGCAGTGATTAGCAGTTGTGCTTGTTAGTATCTGGTCTTCATTCCAGATTTGACCTTTGAACTCTATCCACTGCCACTTCAGCTTATTAATTCGCTGGGCTATGTAAGACTATGTATGGCTGGGAAACGGCCAACATCGCCCTCTCCATAGTCTAAATCATTACTAGAGAGGATTATGATTCTCACATATTGACATTTTTCTCTCTCATAAAACCCAAAAAATACAAATGCTTTCAATAGAGCGAACATTCCTTTGTAGAGAATCTTATGATATTACATTAAACTCAGCTTGAAGGGGAAGCTGGGGTCGGCAGGAAGTGGCGGCCGAAGGAAATTAAATTAAATTATGAAGTATGAAATCGCTCCGGTATCGATTTGTTCCGTTCTACGAACCGAGCTTTACACGATGTTATCTGGTTATAGCTTAGCTGTTTCACCATGTCTGGAAGGAGTTAGTCGCATTCGCTTTTATTATTATTAGAGTTCCCTTACCTGTTGAACAATAGTGTGAAATCTTAATATACAGGGTTTGGTCAGAAGCACGTATGGAATCGATTCCGTCTATAAAAATATGAGGTTATATTTTTCCGTTAATTATTAAGATTAATACACCCCGTATTGACTTTTTGGGATACAAATATAACCTTAATAAATGTAAAGATAGTCTAAAACACTAAAACTTGAAAGATCCCTTAACGGTTTAAAATTAGTATTATTCTCAGTAACCCTCAAACGATCCGATAATCAAGGAAAATGCAAGCACTTAACCTGTCAGTGCTAACCGCGTATTAACCTATTGACTAATCATAATCACACTCAGCCACACGTCCGCATCGGACGCGACTTTATTGAATAATAACCTGTTAAGGCGAGACGCACCGTGACGTCATTGTCCCACAAATTGCCGCCAAATTGGGAACAGACCCGCAATCGCAACTCCATTTAGCCCGCGCCTGCACCTGATTGGTCGACACGCCTCCGCCTCTCCGCCGCTCGTTCGGAAACTCTATTCAAACCGAAGAAATGAAATTATGCACTCCGTAAATAAGAACTCCTTTGTAAGTTCCTGCCTTATTTAAACTGTCACCGGCTTGTAAACGAGTGTTTCAGTGTTAATGAAAGTGGTGACTGTTCGTTCTTTGACGGTTGACCTTACTTGCGAGTTGCGTTGAAAGAGAGGTGCGATTAAATTCATTAAGTGAAGTAGTATATATTTGACATTTCTACTTAATAACAGCTCGAGCAATCTGCCTACTTTCAAAATCTTTGTTTTGCATTTTACAATACAATACAAATACACTTTATGGAACAATAGATAAGAAAATACAGTTTCAGAAAAGTGGTAAGAATAGAATGTACAATTTGGCGACCTTATGACTAAAAGCGATCTCTTCCATGCAACCTTTGGGTATAAGGACAGTACATTTGAAATAGGTAGGTTGTGCGGTATTAACTAGGGATGCAGATACAAATTACGTGAATAAATTTTACTTGTATTTTATAGGACTTGTTGTCTTATTTTGAGATCAAACTTTAACCGTTTGTTTCATTACATGATATAATTTGTGGAATGTCAAATTAAATGTATTAGATACAACAACTGCCGCTTCGAAAATGTATCTCTCACCATAACAATAGGACAATCCTGGCAATATAAGTCAGCGTCTATACCAACGCTAATCTATCTGTAGCAAATACCAAAATGGTTCTTTAATATCGAAAGTGGGTTTTTGTGAATGGTTCTTAGCCATGTTGCAAAATTTATTTCTTAACAAATTTGCTTTGTTTACCAGCACTAGTAACATGACAAGCGCGATATTAGTTTATGTCGCGCGAGATAATATCTGTCCTGCTCATTCGCTTGGACGAAATATACAACTATCCCATTCTCACTCCTACATCGCGCGCGACTAACGATATCATGGTACGGGGGCTGGATTATATTATTATGCTCTTAGTTTCTGGACGGTCATCTCAATTTGCAATTTTATTTATTTATTTAACACTTTATTGCATATACACATTGAAAAAAAATAACGTATACAAAAGGCGAGCTCATCTCTGTAAGAGATTTCTCCAACAAACCCTCGTAAGGGAAAACCAATTTAAAGATTTTTATTGCAGACAAAAAGCGATACTTAAAATCTTTGCCGAAAACAACAACGCAAAGATCATCCAATTTTTTTTTATTCAGAACGGATTAGTACTTGGCCTCAATCAGACCTGATGTTAAGTGAAGATGAGGCCGAAGGTTAAGTGAAGTGAAGGTGAGGGCGAAGTGGAATCTCTGACAAGAACACAACAGTGCTATTAACATTGCTGTTTGGCGGCAGACTTAGATATGATGGTGGTAGCTAGGCAGGCGGATATTTAGCAGCAGCTGGGGATCGAACCCCCGACCTCCGATTCGTAAACCCTATGTTGTAGATGGAGCCACAGTCTAAGTAAGACCATTAAATTTTAGAAACCATAGACATTTCAGGCTACAATAATGCATAAAGTGTTGTCATTTACAACGGGAAGCACCGCTATAGAGAGGGTCTTTGGGACCCTCCTTTAATTTGAGAGGATCATGGTTAATCAATTACATGTTTGGACATGTGCGAAACAAATTTCCGCACTTAACACTGCGCCCCCTCGTCTGCACACGCCTTTATAACATTGCTTTTATTGAGCCGGCGGAATTGTACGAGCGGTATGCGGTAGGAAATGATTATTAATCTGATTCGGAAAACAATCCTCATTTGTCCAATTAGTAACGAAATTAATTCTGGTGGTGGACAGATTGTACAGTTGCAATTATGATTGAAAAAAAAAATCAAAAAAATAAAAAATATTTTATTCAATGTAGGATACAAAAATATCACTTATTGAAAGTCAACATGTTATTTTTTTTTTAAACTACATCACTTCACAAGGTGTTATGGTTAGGGAGAAGAAGCGACAAGAAACTCCGCAACAACACATCTTTTCAATTTGTTTCCATCTTTATAATAATATTACATTTAATAAAATAAAATAAAAAAAAAAAAATAAAAAAAAATATTACATATAATATTTTTTTTTTTTTTTTTTCGGGTAGTTGACAAAGTAAGACGCAAATTTAAGTGGACCTCTTTAATAAATTAAAATAATTAGTTTTAGTCAATATAAATTCATTAAAGTTTGGCTACATGGCATAGAGTAACATACCTATCGTTGTCAGTTATAATCACTCTTTTCACACTCACTGTTCACTATGGACCCCATCGCAGAGCTGAGGAAGAAGATGGACGATATGACTGAGATGGTTTCTTCGAGAATGGCAGCATTTGAGAAGTCTGCCTCACCCAGTCTTAAAGGAGACACTGCAGCACTGCCCAACGATTATCACATCTTTAAAACCTTTGTGTGGAAAGCAATAAGCAGTCTCAGGATGCAGATGGAGCTTGTGTTCAATACAGTGGACGCATTAGAAACAAGGTCTCGTACAAATGTTTTACTACTGCATGGTGTATCAGAAACCTCACAAGACATCACAAAGAAAGTGATCAGTGTTTGTAACGATAATCTTCAACTGCCTGAAATCACTGCTCATTCACTTGTGACATGTCATCGACTGGGTAAGAAAATAGACTCTCAGAAACCTCGTCCTATTTTGGCCCGGTTTGTGAGTCAACACATTCGCAATGCTGTCTGGACAGGCAAGAGTAGACTGAAGGGTAGTGGGTTGACGTTATCAGAGTTCCTGACCTCCACCCGTCACGCTGCTTTTCTTGAAGCACGCAAAATTTTTGGTGTAAAGGGATGTTGGACGGCGGACGGTAAGGTGGTGGTAATTTGCCCAGACGGCACACGCCGCAAGATTACTTCCTTGACTGAGTTGCGGTCGATCACCGGGGCGACGGATGATGATAGCACCAAGAGTTCAACAGCTGCCCCGGCGAAAGACGAAAGAACTAGACCACCAAATAAGCCCCGTGCCGGTACGTCCAAAAGCAAGGTGAAATCCTGATGTTGATCGCTACATGGCTTAGTGGGTTCCTGCATAATTGTTTTATTGCGCGACCTCCTATTTTTATCTGTTCACCATGATTTGTTTTTATGTAAAAGTAACCTCAACTTCATTTTATTTTGAACTTCAGTATTTGACAGTGACGTATCGTGACAGTGGCGTTTCGTTCGTTCGGAAGTTACTTAACTCCCCTGAGTATCTCTTCTTAGAGGTAACGCTTCACCACAATAAACTGCTTCTTGGTGTGTTCTACAGTCCCTCGCTACAGATAAATTATTTTAACGAGCTGGAAGCACTTTTGACCGATCTTCGTCCTAGCTATAATCATGTAATTTTAACGGGAGACTTTAATACGTGCCTGATCAAGGATGACCATCGGGCTAAATCTCTGGTCTCGCTCTTCAAGTCTGTCGATCTTCACATTTTGCCCCTCAATGCTACTCACTTTCCCCACAATGGTTCCCCGTCCCTTTTGGATCTGGTTATAACTTCGTGTCCCGATTTTGTTTCTGCGCATGGTCAGTTCCACGCTCCCGCTTTCTCAAAACACGATCTTATCTATGCCTCATATAAAATTCGTTCTCCCAAACGTAGGCATAAAGTCCTTCTATTACGGAATCTTGGTGGAATCGATCATCAGGCGCTTCAAAATGATATAAGCAAGGCCGACTGGGAGCCGGTGTTTTCTGCTCCACATGTAGACTCAAAGATTGAACTATTTAATGCCATTATGCTCAATACGTTTGATAAGCATGCTCCACTAAAACCGACACGCGTAAGGCATTTCCCGGCGCCCTGGCTTACCACGGAGATCAAGGCACTCATGGCAAAAAGGGATAGGGCGCATATCAGATTCCGACAGGACTCTTCAGATTTGAATCGCGATATTTACGTGGAGTTGCGAACTCGCTGCAATAGGATTTGTAGGAAAGCTAGGCGACACCACATTCACTCCTCGATCGAAAACTGTCCGCAGGATAAACTCTGGAAGTTTTTGAAAACTATGGATGTGGGTAAATCTCAAAATTCTCCTCTCAATAATCTTGACCTTAACGCACTAAACAAGCACTTTAGTACCTCCCCCGTTTCTTTAGATCCCTCTGTTAAACAGGGCACTTTGTCCTTCTTAGCAGGCTCGCTGAATACCCACATTATTTCTCAATTAGAACTTGGTGAGATGACTGCCGGAGATGTGGTTAAACTCCTAAAGTCTATTAAGACGAAAGCGGTTGGAAATGATGGATTGAGCATGGACATGTTTACTCCTATCTTAGACCACATTGCTCCCTACCTGGCTCATATCCTTAATCATTCCCTTTCTACCGGTGTCTTCCCGTCTTCCTGGAAGTATGCTCATGTCATTCCTCTTCCAAAAAAACCTAATCCCTCGTCCTTCTCTCAGTTTCGTCCTATTTCTATCCTTCCCGTTCTTTCAAAGGTGCTGGAGCACTATGTGCACCAACGTCTATCCTGCCATCTAAATCGACATAACATTCTTAGCTCATATCAGTCTGGGTTTCGTTCTGGGCACAGTACAGCGTCTGCACTTGTGAAAGTCACTGACGACATTCGATCTAATATTGAGGACAAAAAGCTCACCCTTCTAGTGCTGTTAGATTTCAGCAGTGCCTTCAACACAGTAGATTTCGACTTGTTGCTGGAAGTGCTCAGAACGCTTCGTTTGTCTCCGACAGCCATCTCATGGTTTCATTCATACCTTTTCGACCGTTGTCAGCTTGTTAAAGTTGATAATGACCGGTCTGAGTGGTGCCGACTTACAGCAGGTGTTCCACAAGGTGGAGTGCTCTCCCCGCTTCTCTTTCCTATATTCATTAATGGTATTACTTCCTTGTTATCTTCTTCCTACCACCTATATGCTGACGATTTGCAACTCTACGCCTCGGCTACGTTTCCAAATTTCTCTTCTGCTACCGACATCATTAATGAAGACCTGGTAGCTGTTTCCAACTGGGCAGGGAGGTTTGGGTTGTTGGTAAACCCCGCGAAATCACAGGCCATCATAGTTGGCAGTCCCCACTATGTTTCGAAACTACACGCCATAATGTTACCCAATATCTGTTTTGACGGAACAATAATCCCATATTCAGCTACTGTAAAAAATCTGGGTCTCATTATGGACCAAACACTATCCTGGACTGCTCACATTGGTGAGGTGAGCCGCAAAATCTTTGCCTCTTTACACTCCCTGAAGAGAATGCAAAACTTCCTGCCTGTTGAAACCAGGAGTATGTTAGCGCAATCTCTTCTTCTTCCCCTTTTGGATTATGGCGATGTGGCATATCTTGATCTGACTGAGGAACTGCTGGATAAAATGGAACGCTTGCAAAACGTGTGCATACGCTATGTGTTTGGATTAAGGAAATATGACCACATTTCTGCGTTCCGTCTAAAATTAAAGTGGCCTACTATCCGTACACGGAGAAACTCACACATACTCTTTCTTCTGTATAACATCTTATTTAATCCAGCAGCTCCTAAATACTTACGGGAGAGATTCTATTATATGTGTGACGCGAGTGGAGGACGGCTGCGTTCGGGTAACAACCTGAAACTTGGTTTCCCCAGTCACCTCACTCACTCTTATACCAAGTCCTTTACTGTCCAGGCTGTACGATTGTGGAACCAACTGCCGCTGCATGTGAGAAAGTCTCCATCACTAAATGCTTTTAAAACTAACATCAAAAAGCTCTCTGGTTCTAACGCGTTTTGAGCGGTAGCTACTTTTGATGAATGACAACTGCGTGTTAAATCCTCTCTTTAAGTATTTCCTTATTTATATACATATTTATTTATATGTATTATTAGTATGTAGGTATATATTTTATTAAGATATAGTTGTATGTATGTATATGTATTATTATATATTTTTCTTATTACTTTTATATACTTATATATATATATATATATATATTTGTTAGTGTGTAGTGTAGGTATTTGCTTTGCTTTAGTTTGAATTTGCTGTAATTTGTATACGCCCAATCTGCTGTTTTCTAACTAACCCTATGGTTGACTGGAAGAAATCCCTCTTTGGGATAAGTCCGCCGTTGTACTCAATTTATGTATCAATGCAAAATTAATGTATTGCCTTTTTGTACAATAAAGCGTTTACAAACAAACAAACAAACAATTACATTTTATATAACATATTACAAAACAATAGCAATTAACATAACGACCAGCTAACACCAGACCTCCTTATCGCCTAAATAATCATCTATCCTGTAATAACCCTTCTTACACAGAGTTTCTTTAATGTGGCGTTTAAATTTCTGCTCTGTTAAACTCAATACATGTTCTGGTATTTTATTGTAAAAGCGTATGCTGTGTCCCACAAAGGATGTGCTAACCTTGCTAAGTCTAAATTGTGGAATTTCAATTTTATTTTTGTTTCTAGTATTCAAATTATGATTATCAGAATGTTTACGAAATAGGCATATATTTTTGCGTACATACATTATACTGTCATATATATATTGAGATGCAACAGTTAAAATACTTATTTCTTTAAACAGATCTCTTAGAGAATCACGGCATTTTTGCGGCACGGCATTGCGTATTTTGTGTCACCAAATTACTTTATATAATTAATTTTAGAAAATATAATAGTAAAATATTTTTTTTTGGGTAGGAGGAGAAATTCTCATAGAAAGAAAGAAAGAAATCAGTTTATTCGCCACAAGTGGGCACACATTGAATGTACAAAACAAACTTAACACATAAAAAAGAACAAACTACAAAACATATAAAGATAAACACACAAATTTTGAGTGCCACTGTGACAAAGAGGAGTGGGACTCAGCATTATGCTCAGCTCCAGGAACTGGGCGCTGTTCTTCCGTCCCACCCTGGGAGAGGAAAGCAATGTGTAAAAAGAGTGTGTATGTGTTATTCCTCTATGGTATTACTAATCTGTGCTTGTTATGTAGCGGGAAAGTATTGTGTCATAGTAAAGTAAAAAGTAAAATCATTTTTATTGTGTCAAAAACAGTGTTACAATATAAGCAGTGAGGTAGCCCTGGTCCCCACACTAGGATTCCCTGTGTTGTGGGTAACCAGTCTCTTCCCCATCCAATTAACAAAGTATCACAAGTGTTGTACCATAAAATGTAATAGTGCAGTGTGTGAATGTGACAAAGAAGTGTGTCAGTTCAGTACAATTCAAGTCGAACATCTTTCATGCCATCCTCGAACTACTTTCATCCTTTAGTAGCCATAGCCATCGTAAGACGCTCATCCGTCTCTCAGGTAAAGGATAATCTAAAAATGTATATGTTAGACAATACGATTTCCCCCCCTTAATAATTAGTGCTAGAATCATAATAATTATTAATAATTTTTACTGTTATTAAATTACTACACAAATACCACCATAACAACAAACATAAAGACTACATCATCGGCCTCGAATTATTATATATTAATATTATTATCATAGGACTTACAGGTCGATCTAGCCGCGAGTTGCCTATATGTCTGTATATTTTATATATATGCAGCTACATACGCACACGGCCATCTCTACCCGAAGGTTGTGCCGGACTTTTACGGGCCAAAGCTCCCCTGTCGCCTCACCTTTCGCGGCAGTCGTTTGGGACCTGCGTATACTACTTCAGACGGCTGCCAAGTGTCCTCGGGCTACTCGATACCTCACTCAACTATTAGTTTAGGTATCGGGTAGCCCTTGGATGGCACCCGGATCGCAGCCAACTCACGCTCCTCCGCTTCAATCTGTCGTTCCCGAGTCTCCTTCCGCTTCATGTTTGATATGATGTGAGCTTGCACAAGGTCCTATTGGTCCTCGCTGCTTATCATCACATCAATCTGCGTGGAGTAACTTTCTCTGGGATATACTTAATTTGTTTATCCTGCGAGAACTACTCACTTTATCGGTATAAAGGATATCCTATGTCTGAATCCAGGGTATGATCAAAAATCAAAATCAAAAAATGCTTTATTTTGTAGGTACACAGGGTACACTTAAAATAGTCAGATTTTACATTTTTAAAGCTACTGCTTGTTCAAAAGGCAATTTTCCCCTGAGAAGAACAAGCAAGAAACTCGAGAGGTCGCTTTTTTTAAAAAAAGGTTTTTATATTACAAAATTATTAATTATTATTTTATGTTATAATATTTGATTATTAATTGTGAAATAGCCTGGTTATGCGAACGGGCTGGTTATGTCCATGATTGTTTATCTTCTAAATAATCTGATATTTTATAATATGCTTTCTTAATAAGTTTCTGTTTTATAGTATCTTTAAATTTATTGAAAGGAAGATTTTGTATATCAACAGGAACTTTATTGAAAAAGCGTATACATAACCCTTTGAATGAATTACTGACTTTGTGGAGGCGACTTATGTGACCTGCAAGTTTATCTTTATTTCTTGTATTGACATCATGTTTATCACTATTTTTCCTAAATGATGTTATATTTTTTTTTACATATATTACATTTTCAAAGATGTACTGTGACGAAAAGGTTAGAATATTATACTCTTTAAATCTATCTCTAAGTGACACTGCAGGTCTCAATTGATAAATTGCGCGAACGGCTCGTTTTTGTAAAACAAAGATTGTATTGATATCCGCGGCATTTCCCCACAGCAAGATACCGTAAGACATCAGGCTATGGAAATAACTAAAATATACTAATCTAGCAGTATTTACGTCCGATATTTGTCTAATTTTTTTGACTGCATACGCTGCAGAGCTGAGCTTCTTCGCCAATTTATGGATATGAGGACCCCATTGTAATTTGGCGTCCAAAGTAATGCCCAAAAATACAGTGGACTCAACAAGGTCTAGAGTGACATTTTTTATCATTATATTTGTGGGCACCTCCCTGACATTAGGCAGTACAAATTTAACACATTTAGTTTTTTTTTCATTCAGTAACAAATTATTTGCCGTAAACCATTCTACTATTTGAGAATATGTTCTACCTATATACCAAATTTCATCCAAATCCGTTCATCCGTTTCGCCGTGATTGAACAACAAATAAACAAACATCCAAACTTTTGCATTTATGATATTAGAAGATTAAATTATGATATTATTATAAATGCTAATGTTTGAATGTTTATTTGTTTATTGCTCAATCACGGCGAAACGGATTAACGGATTTGGATGAAATTTAGTATATAGGTAGAATATACTCTGGAGGACATAGGATATGTTTTGCCCCGATAAAGTGAGTAGTTCCCGCGGGATAAACAAATTTCAGCGATAAACTTATTCCACGCAGACGAAGCCGCGGGCGGAAAGCTAGTATTTAAATGAATATTTCAAACACTAACACCAATCATTTAGGCCCAAACTAAGCAATCTTCCAACCGGTTGTTCTATCTATGGGGAAGGCCTATATCCAGCAGTGGACGTAACGTGGCTGATGGTATGAAAAATATGAATTAAAGAAGTATATGTGTAGTCAATACCACAAACATTTCGTAACAAAACTGACCTGTTTACTGTGAAACTGTCCCGAGTTTTCGCTAACCCGTTAACATCATGATTGATTAATAAACAACTAACAGACTTTACCAATTTACGGGACCAAGATCCCGTTCCCCGAGGAATCAACTCCCAAGTCCCGGGTCCCGCGGGATTAGTATTCACTTAACGCGTCGATTGTTCGAACAAGCGTCGTCGGTGTGAACGTCCATTATCCCCTAACGTTCCGGATTACACCGTTACAATACTTACAATGGGGTGGAAGGGGCTTTTTTGTAACATGTTTAGGTAAGTTAATAGACATGTTTGGTGATTGCGGCGGGTGAATTTGTAGTCTGTTAGTAGTTTCTGTAATAAAAATATCGTAAATATCGAATGATAATATTGGATCTTTACCTATGAAATTGGAGTTTTTTTTCTTCGTTAATCATATGTACCAATTCCTAAATTTGTTTTTTATTTGGAAAATGGAATATTATCTCAAGGTTTCACATGAAATATTTTTTAATTTCTGGGCTAAATCACATAATAGGTAAAAAAAATTTGAACAGAGCTCTTTTCATGTGCTTCCCATTATCATATCTCAGATTCCCTGAAACTTTTATAAAGCGGTTACTTTTAAAAATTAACGCTGCCTCTACTTAACTTAATGTAATCCGATAATACACACAAAGTTTAGCTAAATTTGGATTTTAATGAAATTCTTCATACAAAACGCCAGTTTCATAGGTAAGGACCTAACACTTCAAATTTGAACTCATGACATGACATTTTTTTTATGAAACATACAAGTAGTATGTCGAATTATTATTTTAGTCGGAATTCAGAGTAGTATTTTTTTCTCATATTTATATGTTTATTGACATTAGCTATTAACCTCTTGTCCAATTATTATGCTATTTGAAAAGGCATTTAATAGGTATGAATATATGTATGCCTATACTGGCTAATCACAAAGATCAGAGAAATATCTGTAACCACCTGTATATCACAATAAAATTATTTAATTGATTGAAATTCACTGTGCTGTGTGGTTTCGTCTCATCCCGTGGGTGTCGTAAAAGGCAACTAAGGGACTTTCCATCAAAATACATCTATAGATTTGCACGTCTCAACGGCGATGGGCCCACCCCCCTGTCACGTGTTCATTTCTATAACATAGAGTGAACCGTGGATATTGTTTCAATCATTAAACTTCTAATGTTTGGAACACCCAAACACAATTTTTTTGGGTTATCATGGTCGGTGATAACCCAAAAATTTTTGGGATAAAGGTCGTTTGGGATGAAATTGACCAATAGTTAAGGATTTTTTATAATAATTTTGATAGCTGACAAAACAATGGCAAAAACCCCTGCATCCCTCACACCCCATTCGCCAAAACTTCCAAATCCCATAATAATCCAGTAAGGATACACTTTTAACTTTCTATAATTTTAAAGGTCGTGATTTTTTGCACATAGATAGAGTACCGGTCAGTGATAGAATAAAAAAAATTCTAACAAATCGATAGCTTCCTTTAGTTATAAATTATAATATACATATTTAGGAATAAAATATAAACTATATAATTAAAATTACCACTGTAAATTACATTAGGACGTCGGAGAATATACTTAAAACCCCTGTAACTACTTTCAAAAAAAATTTGCAATAACTTCTTTACAATTATGAAAAATTTCACTGAGAGCAAATATCACGATTCAATAAACAATTTTTAGAAAATATAAAGTACCCTAGCTATTGGTATTATTTTTTTAGAAAATAGTTTTAAAAGATCTTAGCATCTTCTACGACGCAATGAGGTGCACAGTGGTAACTTTAACTTAATATTGTAGGTTTTATAACTAAATACCTACACTATACCTAAAGCAAACTCCTGATCTATTAGAAATAGTAACATTATTGCAAAGGCCGGGAAATAGGCAATTGCCATTTCCGCCGAGGCATATATAGTGCTTTTCTCAAAAGAATGCAGGGAAATAATAATAATAAATAATAATAATAATAAATATCCGTGACATACACACACACATGACACAGCGCCATCTAGTTCCACAGTAAGCAACTATATGCTTGTGTTGTAGATATCAGATGGTTGATATACTACATAAATACATTTTTTTTGTAAATAAATACTTATTATAAATGAAAACATCCATAACTCGGGTACACATGTCAGTATTCATCACACAAACATATGCCCCTAGCGGGATTCGAACCTGCAACCTTTTGGTATATAATAATAAATATTTAAATAACAAATCATGACGAATTTTCAGCTTTGCCGCCGATTTTCTATTTATCATCTGTGCCGAAAGGCAAACGCATTTACGCATACAGCCATGTGAACGCAATTTGTACTAAGCAAAGAGATTTTGGTATGCCAAGAATGATAAAAGAGATCCAATCAAAGAGTATGTAATAACCCTAGCACGCCGTTTCATGCAACATTGCTGGAGCGTTGTTATGTTCCAAATTCAAAAAACGCTCCTGCAATGGATTTATTTTTCGCTGTCCGTAAATTAGATACTTCGCGTGTTCTTTTTTCGAAAGTAATGACAATATTTCCATGCATGTTTGAGAAAATATTTTTTACAATATCACTGATAGGTACTCTGTCTATGTAAGGACCTTTAAGATTATAGGAAGTTACACCCTTAAATATGTATATCATCTGGACTGTAATGAAACTGACCAATATTTAAGATTTTTTTTCGAATAATTTTGATAACTGACAAAGCAACTGCAAAACCCCTGTGTCCTCACACCCCTTCCGCCAAAACTTTCAAATCCCTACAAAACATACACACGGCACTCAACAAATTGTTCCACAAGTTACAAATTCGACCCTTAAGCTAATGCGACCAGTGTACCCTGGCCCCTGTTGACGCCGGCCCCGCTCCCCTCTCCTCTGTGTGGTAAGGGCCCAGGGGGGGTCGGGGGGTCAGATAGAGCCGGTGATTGTCACATACAAGTAATAAATTGTCGGGGGCACCTCGCAAAGGCACGCATCATTAACACACTGCGTTCCAAATTAACAATTACACGGAGCCAGGCTCTGTTTGTTAATTAGGGAATTCTGTGATACATGTATTCGGTCGTATAGGTACACAAGTAGGTATTGGGAAGAGCAACAATAATTGCTTATGTGTTTTTAGGATCTTGTATTTAGTGATCATGTCCGTCCGTCCTGTAGATCAACTCCATCATCTTATATTTTTTAAAATTTTATTTAACATTTTATTGCATATATACAAACATATATTGAACAAACATAGGACGGAAATTACAATACATAAAGGCGAGCTTATCTCTGTAAGAGATTTCTTCTAACAAACCCTCGGAAGGAAAAACCAATTTAAAGTTTTTTATTGCAGAGAGTGTTTTATGTTTAATATAAACACTACACAGATTGCTTCAATGATTATTTATTTGCAAATTCCCACATAACTCTTACATTAATTCACATAGCATGACATTATAAAAAGCGGGCTAAACCACAGACTAATTCAAACCACAGAGTATAAAACATCTCCCTCCTGAGACTACTACTACTACCTACCTAAAAGTGAAATTAACAATAATATCAAATAGATCATAGATTAAGTTTAACTGGTGGTCTCACAGAGCGGCCACTCCTTGTGGTATATGTGAAAGTATCTGTTTGTGAAGGAAAAGTATCTCTTTCAACAATATCATTTGTGTTTTCATCTAAGTATATTAAATTTCTTTTTGTACCGGGTTCAGTATAAGATTTTCTTAATTGTTGAGTGTTTCTTCTGTATACTTTCCCTTCCTTATAAACATTATATGCCCTTGGCTCCTTCCTTTTCTCAATAATTTCCCCTTTAATCCAGTTTCTCCCTTCTCTGACAACTACATTTTCACCTGGTACAAAAATTGGGGTTTTCCTTCGAGCATTTTTATCGTAATTTGCTTTATACATGACTTGTTTTAGGGACAAAAAATTATAGGTATCCTTTCTCTATTAAAAACTGCTTTTATTTGCCTAGCTCTTTCCATTACCTTCTGTACTGTGTTGTCATGAATTTCTTCCGTCTCTCCCGCTACTAAAATATCATCAAACCACACATTTACATTTGGTATGTCTCCAAAGTATCTTTCCACTTCTTCCTGGAACAAATCTGGTGCACACGTTAAGCCATAAGGCAACACTAAATATCTATAGACACCAAACTGCGTACTGAAGCAACATTTCCAAGAAGCACTCTCACTTAATCGCAAATGATGAAACCCTTCGGCAAGATCAAACACGGAAAATATTTTTTTCCCTTTTAATTTACTGGCAATTTCATCTAAGGTTGGTAGCATTTTTGGTTTTCTTACTGTAACCTTATTAAGATCGGTGGGGTCTAAACACAATCTAATTTTCCCATTTGGTTTCTCCACAATGACTACTTTATTTATACATGCCTCACTATTTATATTTTCTACTTTCACAATGGCTTTCCTGTCAACTAATCTTTCAAGCTCCATCCTTAAAGGTTCATGTAAGCAATTTGGTAATTTTTTTGGAGGCCAACATATTTGTTCATACTCTCTAGTAGGTATATCACATTCTCTAGGAAATGACCCGTAGCCACTAAATACATCTTTATTTTTGTTCACAAAGTTCTTTAACACCTGGTCTTTTGAATCAAAATTGTCAACCGTATACACTCTTCTCACTAAGTCTAGAGACATACATCCTTCTCTACCCAACAGCAAAATTGTACTTTTAGATGAAATAATGAAAGTTTCATAAACATGTCTATCTTTATAATGACATAATAAATTTACCTGTCCAAGGGGTCTCTCTTTTGATCCCTCAAATCCTTCCAAAACACTCGCAAATGGTATTAGAATTAACTTTTTCTGTTTGTTTATCTTTTCAAATATAGAAACAGGCATTACACTCACATCAGCTCCAGTATCCAACTTACATTTAAAATCCTGATCTTCAATTCGGATATACTCCCAGAACTCACTATAATTTTTTATTTTATTAATATTATTTCTCATATTTACACTATGACAATACATTGTTTCCTCTTCATCTCCACTTACATTGCTGCTGTTATCACACTTTATTTCTGATACCTTGTTGGTTTGATTTGCCCGACAACACACTGCAAAATGGTTGTATTTGCTGCACTTAGCACACTTCTTGCCATAAGCACCACATTGCCTGGGTGGATGAAATTTATCACACCTTGTGCACTTCTCATTTCTTCTCTCAAAATTCTGAACCACTTTCCCAGATGGTTGTTTAGTATATTTAACTGCTCCCACAGATGTACTCTCCATCATAGTAGCCATTGACTGGACTTGCAATCTACTTTGCTCACTAGCTCTACAAAAACTAATGGCCTTATCTAAGGATAAATTGTCTATTCTTAATAATCCTTCCTGTACTCCCTTATCTGTAATCCCGCATACAATTTTGTCTCTCAAAATTTGGTCTACCAGTTTCTCACTGTCTTTCTTTTCCTCATAGTTCGAACTTTGGAGTAGTTGTCTGCAATCACTCAGAAAATGATCAAAGCTTTCTCCGTCTTGCTGCAGACGCCTATTAAACTTGAATCTCTCAAAAACCGTTGAGGACCTTGGGTTCACATAGTTATCAATGGCCTCTATCAAACCATCATAGGTTATGGTGTCTAACGGGAATGTTGATATTATTCTAGCCGCCTCTGGCCCATTATGTTTCTTAACAGTGCAACTTTGATCCTGTCTTCTTTCATGTCACCTCCAGTGGTAATCATATAGTCTTGGAATTGTTCCTTCCAGAACTTCCACTCCGTAGCCGCATTTTGACTGTTTAAGTCTAGGTTCGGCGGTAATTTTGTCGACTGCGCCATGTTTTATGTTTAATATAAACACTACACAGATTGCTTCAATGATTATTTATTTGCAAATTCCCACATAACTCTTACATTAATTCACATAGCATGACATTATAAAAAGCGGGCTAAACCACAGACTAATTCAAACCACAGAGTATAAAACAGAGAGAAAGATTTCTTTTTTGCACCAGAACAACAAATATAACAGACAATAGTATAAACAATAGATCATATACAAAGCTGGCATTACTTCTATAAGAGATGTCTTCCAGTGGACCTGGGCATTGAAGTAGAAATCGAAAAATTAAGAGTTTAGCATACAAATTGTGTGCTAAAGAAAACATTATACTTTTTTATGCACAACAGGTTAGCACTTGACCTCAATCACAACTGATGTTAAGTGAAGATGAGGTCGAAGATGGAGGCGTACTGACCCGGAAACCCCGACATATTTGGGGGACTGGCTATCTTATCTCTGACAACCGGAACACAACAATGCTATTAACATTGCTGCTTGGCGGCATATTTAGATAAGATGGTGGTAGCTAGCCAGGCGGACATTTAAAATGCCCTACCACCAACCAAACCGGGTACTATACATGTACCCCGCTGGGGATCGAACCCGCGCCCTCCGAATCGTAAACCCAATGTTGTTTACATTGAGCCACATAGGCGGTTAAACCTTCCACCTTACACCAACAAAAGCATAACAAAAACACCGTTTGCCGCAGGCTCACTGCTACAAGTAATACCAGTTAATTCCCTTGTCCGCAAACAATTACTCGGTGTCCCGTAAGCCTGTGCCGATTGTCCCTAATCCGAGTCCCGCAATTAGTCTGTCACGGCGGCGCGGCGACCAATCAATATCGCGGGACAACGCGGTGGGAGAGCCTGACGGACCGTCAAAGGGTCCTGTTCCATCGACTAATTCATCGATAAGCGTAATGCTTATTTGTTTATTGAAGTGATTCAAACAAACGTCTCTACATGGGGTTGGTTCAAAAATATTATATATTATGAAATGTCTTTCGCGAGGTTATTATATTAGGTCCTTACCTATGAAATTGGCGTCTTAACGAAATTGGCGAAGAACTTCATTAAGACTGTTTTCTCCATACAAACGTTTTTGACTTTTTTTTGGGAATGGCAAATCCAAATTTAGCTAAACTTTGTGTGTATTATCGGATAACATTAAGTTAAGTATAGGCAGCGTTAATTTTTAAAATAACCGCTTTATAAAAGTTTCAGCGAATCTAAGAAATGATTATGGGAAGCACATTATATTTTATTTTGTTTTGTTTTATTTCATTTTGATTATTCTAAAATGGTATGACGTTGACGTAACAATGGTTACATACTTATACTTTCTTAATTAATTTTTACATACATATAACAATATGTTTTACTATTGTATACAGGAATTTGTTTTTTATGTTATTATTTTTTGTTTTATGTTTGACAATCACTTTTATTTTAAATTTCATAAATTTACGAAACTGTATGTATGACATGCTATTGTAAAAGTGAACTAAATAAATCTAATCTAATCTAATCATGAAAAGAACTCTGTTAAATTTTTTTTTATTATGTGATTTAGCCGAGAAATTAAAAAATATTTCATGTGAAACCTTGAAATAATATTCAATTTTTCAAATAAAAACAAATTTGGATATAGCTTTGAAAATCGCAGAAATTGGTACATTATGATTAACGAAGAAAAAAAACTCCAATTTCAAAGGTAAAGACCCAATATAACATATAATAACAGTTGAGAGAGATTTTAGGGGTACTAATATATGTACTTAAAACCCGATAGCACATTTTAGACTTGTTGACAAAAATAATACATTGTTTTTGAAAAAAATATGAGAAATGTTGAAACAAATATTCATAATGTTATATATTTCCATAGTAAGAATCTACGTAACAGTTTTTAAATGATCCAGGCGCATTGCATTTTTTTTTAAATATTCGTAGCGCCTAATCGACATCACGAGTGACATCACCTCGTTGAATGCAGATACGTCGTGCGTAGAACCTGCCAGCACTTTATGTCGGGATGTCGAGTAGGCGCTACGAAATATATCATAAAAATCTCAATGCGCCTGGACCATACTTGTTAATGTATGATGCATGTACATGTACTGCTTGCTATTAAACAAGCAGTAATATAATATCCAAAATACTGATATAATAAATTATAGTCTTTCGAGCAACAAACAGCACAACAGCAATAATAAAAGAGCGTCGAAAATTCGCACATTTTGAAGAACTCGTAAACTGATCGTCGGCTGTTTTTTCGACGGAAATTCGTAATAGGAATATTTTAAAGCAGAATATTGTGCAGAAAAATTCTGTGAAAATGTAAATATTAATTTCTCATATTCACATTCAAAAAAAAAATGTATTTGTGTAGTTTATCAACCATCTAGTATGTTTACTGTGGACCTAGATGGCGCTGTGTGTTTGTGCAGACATTTATTTATTATTTATTTATTACATTCATTTATTTATTGCGAAGAACGTGGCTACAAACGTTTCTCTTTTAATTTCATTTAATCTTTAACCATAATCATCATATCTAGCACAGGATGTCCACTGCTGAACTAGAGATAGATAGATGGTCATAGATTGTCAGAGCGTCCGGTTGGAAGCGATCTGCATCCGACTGTAACATAAGTTCGAAACACGCCATTTCGACGCACGTTAGCGCGACAAATCGCGACAAACGAAATATCCATGCACGGAATAGCGACAAATGTATTCCGCGACATTTATCGGATCCACTTTGTGCGTGAACTTGAGCTTTCTGATGAGGCCAAAGTTATCCCTGTTAACACATTGATTCAAACACTGAGATACAGCTGCCTCCGTGGCTATGTAAACAAAATTGGGTTTACGATTCGGAGGTCGCAGGTTCGATCCCCAGCGGGGTACATGTTTAAGTACTCGGTTTGGTTGGTGGTAGGGCATTTTTAAATGTCCGCCTGACTAGCTACCACCATCTCATCTAAATCTGCCGCCAAGCAGCAATGTTAATAGCATTGTTGTGTTCCGGTTGTCAGAGATAAGATAGCCAGTCCCCCAAATGTGTTGGGGTTTCCGGGTCAGTACGCTTCCACCCTCGACCTCATCTTCACTTAACATCTGGTGTGCTTGAGGTCAAGTACGAACCCGTGACGGTGACGCAGGCTGCTCCCCAACAGTGGGGGTGGTAAGGCTGCTAATGATGAATGACTAGAATATATAGGTAGACACATTTTGGTTAGTACGCTACTAGCTTAAAGCTATATTATTCTCAACTAGACACAGCTAGCTAGCGAGCTATGTGCGCCTGGAACATAATACAGGGTGGAGTATTAATCCGAGCGCAGATCGGGTTTAATCAACAAATTTAATTACAAATTAACTGTTTTGTGGAGCGTCGCTCTGTGCCGCCGGCTGCCAGGTGTAGGGTTGTCACTTAACTATTATAATATTATGATGCACAAGTTGACAGTTTGGACATATACTAACTGAAAAACAAATGGCTACTTCTGTGATATATTTCTATATAGGCAATAATCGCAGCTATTTATTTTATTTTCTTTAATTATGATAACGAACAAGACATAAACAAACGAACTGTACTTGTGATGTGTGAAGGATTCGAAATGCCTTAATTATAGGTTACCACGATATATGTAGTAAAAAGTAATCATAATTGTGAAACCTATAAACTATTATAGTTATTTATGTATTTTCTTTTGTACAACTTTACAAACTAGATCAGAAAAACTATGAATCTTTAAAACTACTTTAAATTAATAAGATCATTTTTATTTTCACTTCTATTGCTTTCAAATTGGGCTGATAAATTGTTTGATTGGTCGCCTATAACCTTGCAGAATCAGAATCAGAATCAATTTATTATAGCACTGCGGTACATGGGTGATATTACAATATTGTTGCATTGGTTCGACAGTACGACGGCGTACAATATTAATTTTCATGCATGTATAATTTAAATGAAGAATTAAAATTAATTATAATATTATGAAATCTAACATTTGCAGTGCTATAAAAATATAAAAATGTCAAAGTATTAATAACAATTATGTCAATGGTACTTTTTAGAATAAAATTCCTTAAGACTATAAAATACGTTATTTACCAGCCAATCGCTCCAGCCAAAATCCAGCAAATTGCCATTGCGATTACCAGCAAAGATCGCTGTTTCTGTTTTATTATACAACGTTTTATTTGATGGTATCTTTAGTCAGATTTTCCAGTTTCCATTCTCGCGTTGGTCACTTAACTGCCACTATACAACGCGCTCTCCGAGAAGAGCTGCTAATTTAGGTGCTGTCATCATCTTAAACATAACCACTGGGACCTTCTCGATCTCTGCCTCCTACAAGAAAGTGTAAAAATAGTATAATACTTAATATGTGTGGAAGATTTTGCGTTAACTTACTTTTCCTTTTTTTTTTCTTTTTTATATGAGATAGCGGCAAACGAGCATGCGGGTCACCTGATGGAAAGTAATCACCGCCGCCCATGGACACCCGCAACACCAAAAGGGTCTCAGATGCGTTGCCGGCCTTTGAGGAAGGTGTAGGCTCGTTTCTTGAAGGTTCCAATGTCGTACTCGTTCGGGAATACCACTGCCGGAAGTCCGTTCCACAGGGTGGTCGTTCGTGGTAAGAAGGTTCTTGAGAAACGTACAGTGGTAGACTTCCACTCATCCAGGTGATGTGGATGGAAATTTAATTTTCTCCGAGAAGTGTATCGGTTAAATTGAGCAGCGGGTATTAGCTCGAACAGTTCTTCAGAACACTCCCCATGAAATATGCGATAGAGAATGCAGAGGGACGCGACGTCTCTTCGCAACGCCAGGGGATCCAGTCGGTCAGTGAGACTCTCTTGGCCGACAATTCGGACTGCGCGACGTTGAACGCGGTCAAAAGGAAGTAATTAGAATAAAAAAAATATTCTTCCAGTAATTCTTTAGGCGATAAAAACCAAAATCCCCGACAGCATATTTTGTATGTTGGATTTTTTACTTTTTGTATTCTATGACACTCCATACGGATCAAAGCGAATCTAACGACACCTTGCATTTCAAAATCCGTCAAACTGTTTAGACTGCAGGAGATAACTTTGAAATCTACATACATACACTCAAAAAAATTACCCTCCTTGCTTCAGTCGCGTAAACAAATGTGATTTTTCGAAATATAAGCATTGACAACCCTATGCAGCGCTACGGGCAGGGCGTCTCGTCGGGCGTCGACAACGTTCCAAATTTGAAAATTTAATTTAGTCCCGTTTTGTTCCCGCTAATTGGTTTGTTTTCTATGCTTGTTTAATATTGCACATCCACTCCAGTAGGCGTGCCTGTGTACAACATTACTTAACCTCATCTATTAATAGCTAAATCATCTCTAATCAGTTGTTGTATAGCGGTTTTTTATTGAATGTTTGGCACAATATGTAATCCCAACTAATATTATTGCGAAAGTTTGTGTGTACTATTTTTTATTATTATTTATTTATTAACAAAAATTTTTACACACATCATATGAAGTCTCTGCTTCCCGAACTAGGTAGACATCCTGTCTCGCCGTCCCCCAGGGGAGCGGTATGCGTCACGTGTTTCCCCGCGTCAAAAAAAAAGGTAGACACCTGTATCTCAGGAATCAGTATCTTCGCCTATTTCTGTCCTTAAATATGTCAATAAACTATTGTTAATATTAATAAAGTTTGTGAGTATATCTGTATGTATGTTTGTTACCTCTTCACGCCTATACGGCTGAACAGATTTGGATGAAATTTAGTGGGTAGACAGATTAAGACCTGGATTAATATATAGCCAATTTTTTTTTTCTGAACCGATTTTGATGAAATCTTCAACGCGGACGAAGTCGCGGGCGGAAATCTAGTCCTGCAATATTTATTGTTATATAATGCTAATATAACCTGCAATAGCCACACGTATAACCACAAAATAAATAATAAAAGTATAATAAATAAATAAATAAATAAATAAATAAATAAATAAATAAATATTTCTTCAACAGGTGTGGTTCCAGAACCGGCGTGCGAAATGGCGCAAGACGGAGAAGTGCTGGGGCAGGTCCACCATCATGGCGGAGTACGGCCTCTACGGTGCCATGGTGCGCCATTCCCTGCCCCTGCCGGAGACCATCCTGAAGAGCGCCAAGGAGAACGACTCAGTCGCGCCCTGGCTACTCGGTGAGTTTGGTGAGGATATTTTGACATTGTTGAATATTAACTTCTTTAAACCAATGGGGATATTATTAGTTTACGCATTCTATCCTTGTTATCGAAACCTATCGGTAATGCTCCTCTGGCGCGTAGGAGTAACAGTGACAGAGCTATAATTAACTACAACCACGACGCATAATACACCATAGACGAACCGCTGGAAAGCTCATAGCTCAACTGCAATCGTTATTCCTTTATGATAAACTGGATGGACACGCGTTTGACCACAATCCCACCTTGTTCTTAAGCACAACAGGTTACCTCAATCACTCCTGATGTTAAGTGAAGATGAGGCCGAAGGTGGCGTAGTGACCGTGAAATCGCGTCTTATTTGGTGATCTGAATATCTTATCTCTGACGACCGGAACACAACAATTGCTGTTTGGCGCAGAATTGGATAACATGGTGGTAGCTAGTCAAATGCCCTACCAAACAGAGTACTAAACAGGTACCCCACTGGGGATCAAACCCCCGACTTCTGAATCGAATGAAATCGTAAACCCTATGTTCTTTACAATGAGCATGGAGGCGGTTAAAACCTGATGGAAAGTGACGATGTGGTCGAAGATGAAGCATGCGACCTTACTAATGCCTATTCACCCTGCTCTTAAAGATTCCAAGGTTGTAGGATTTCGGGGAAAAAAGACGCTTACGTTTGGGACATCCCTGATCACCCTATTTGGGATAAAGATGTACGTTTAGAAATTGATAATATTGTCTAGTCTATTACAATACGAATTTGTATATGTAAAGAAGCCCTTTGAACATATATCTTATAATATTATGATAACTCATTTATTGCCCAGACAATAAGGGCCATGTTTATGGATACAATCATCAGTACTTAACAAATATATGTTATTGACGCAAACACACATAATTCATTGAAAGGGCTTTGTATACATTTTTTCAATAAGGTTCCCATGGTTATACCAAAATTGTCTTTTCAATAAATTTAAAGATACTATAAAACATAAACTTATTCAGAGAGTGTATTATAAAATATCAGACTATTTAGACAATAACCAGCTCGGTCACAGTCCAGGCTATTTCACAATTAATAATGAGATATTATTGTGACGTGTTGCAACTTGAGTTTCTTGCTTGTTCTTCTCACGAGAATATTGCCTTTTGAACAAGCAGTAGCTTAAAAAATGTATTTCCAGAGTACCCTGTTTACAAAATAAGCATTTTTAGGATTCCGTAGTCAACAAGGAACTTATAGTTTCCTCATGTCTGTCTGTGTGTCCGAGGTTTAGCTCAGGGGCTCTTAGTATACTAGAAAGCTGTAATTTGGTATACACATAAAGCTGATGAAGCGATAAAATAAAATCTTAAAAAATATCGTTTTTAGAGTACACGTAAATGGGGGATAGATTTTCTTTTATTTTCGTACCCCATCGTATGGGGTGTCGTATGTATTAAGAAATATTGTTCTTTAAAGTGCTAATTTTTGTTAGAGACCAGTGTAAAATAAAAGCTATGCGTGATTTGGAATACGTAAAAAAATCACGGCAGTAGTATAATGAATACTTATATTATAAGGAAAACTATTACAGGTAAGCAGGTTTTACAAGTTAATGTTCACAATCGAAAAACTTATAAAATATACTTTCCGTTGAAAATTATTTGTCAAACATCAAAATGCCAACTTCTAAGTTTTTTTATGAACAACGGCCAACCCATTGTGCATAACTAGACTTCAATCACAGCTGATGTTAAGTGAAGATGAGGTCGAAGGTGGACCGGAACACAACAATGCTATTAACATTGTTGCTTGGCGGCAGAGTTAGATAAGATGGTGGTAGCTAGCCAGGCGGACATTTAAAATGCCCTACCACCAACATAACAACATAAGTCCGCATATTGTGAAGGCAAATACGGGACCCTACATGCCCGACACGCACTTGACCGGTTTTTGACTTTGCATGGTTGGTTTCCACAACCTTCCTGGGTGGTAGCAGTAGGGTTGATAATGAGTGAATTTCCGTTGGAGGTAAGTTTCAATATAGTTGTGTGTTGTAGTTGCTATCAAATGTTGTATATTCAGTTACCTAACATAATGTTCGTGACAAATTTACCCAATACCACGTGAAACTGACGATGCTATGAACTTGTACATCATCATCATCAGCCCGTAAACATCCCACTGCAGGGATATAAGCCTTCCATCGTATATGCGGGAGTATGGGCCGTAGTCCAACACGCTGGCCCAATGCGGTTTGGGCCCAAATTTTATTTCACAGGCATGCGGGTTTCCTCCCGATGCTTTCCTTAGCCGTTTAAGAGCAGTCGGATAAATGCACATATGTAATTAAATTTAAAAACTCATTGCCTACATGTACATGGCCAGCCTGGGAATCGAATCCGAACTTCACAAATATGGAGATCGCGTCTTAACCGCTGAGCCACCGACGCTCCTACATACTTACTAACAACGTACATACTTATTGGTACTTGTGTTTGGTGGAAACAGACAAACCTTTACAGCACAGCATAATTTATTTATACTTTATTATAAGGAAAACCAACAGCCATGTGAAATACCAATTGAAAACCAGATGACAGATAATAACAGGTTTTCACATATAATACAAATTAAGTGTTGCCAGAAAATCATGAATTTCGATACTTCTTTATTATACAGGATGAGTTTTTTTACCGTAAGGAAAAAAATTAGGGCATATTAGATAAGTGAAATAGAAGGTAATGCATAGGTAATGGCATAGTTGTTTTTTTTTTTTTACAAAAACGCACGCATCGGCCCGCGTTTGTTATGCGACTAGCGGAATTCGCAGGGTTCCTATCATGCGGAATTTATTTGATACTCATATTTTTCACTTCAAGTTTTCTTTATTTATTCAATTTAATGATGTAATCATGTGAAATAGGCCACAAACGCGACCGTCAAATGACATAATTAACGCTTTATTCGATGATAGTTTTGAAAAAAAAAACTACCTAAGCCAATACCTTTTTTTTTTTTTTTTTTTTTTTTTTAATTAGAATGGGATCGCTCTTGACCTTAATCTGGATTAATGTCGAGATAAGGTCTACGATGGAACGATGGAACCTTCTATTTCACTTACCCAATATGCCCTATTGTTTTCGTGTTTCAGTATTTCACAATTCTTTCTGAGAATGACGAGTTTTTTTAATTTGCTCTGTTCGGTGTACAGTTCTATATAAAAACGTCAGATGACGCTAGTTCTAAAACGCGCTATAAATATTTTTCTATGAATTACCATAATAAAATTTAGGTTTTATTTTGAGAGCCAAGCAGACGAAGTCGCTGGCGGATAGCTGGTTCATTAGATTACGAATTTGTTAATCTAATATCTAATTAAGTATTTTGTTTGGTAACAAACAGTATTTCCTATTTAAATGATCATGTAGCTAAATAAGCTGCATGAAACACATTCGGCCGTCTACGTGACCGTAGTTTAACTGATATCGATGAAGGAACTATTCTTCTTTTTACGAAACAACGGTTACGTATGAAAAAATATCCTATTACGTTACTGGTTTCGATTGTGGTATTATTCCCCGTCGCGCTGTCTCTTTGGCATATGTGTATCGGCGACCTTTGATAATTTTGAAGCGTCATAAAAAAAAAATTAAAAATAATTAATTGTGTCAAAAACTGAGTTACAATATAAGCAATAGCCCTGGTCCCCACACTAGGATTCCCTGTGTTGTGGGTAACCATTCTCTTCCCCATCCAATTAAGAAAAGTATCACAAATGTTGTACCATAAATACATAACATACTAGACTTATTATGATTAATTGGATATGCGTTTGACCACAATCTCACCTGATGGGAAGTGACGATGTGGTCGAAGATGAAGCACGCGATCTCAGGTAGATATCTATTCACCCTGCTCGAGGTACTATAAAACTGAAACTAATTAAGATAGCATATTATATAATATCAGACTATTTAGATGATAATCATCCCTGGCCCTAACCACCTCGTTCGCATGCCAGGCTATTTCGCAGTTAATAATGAAATATTATTTTGCCTTTTTGTAATATAAAAACCCGTTTTCAAGAGCAACCCCTCGAGTTTCCTGCTTGTTCTTCTCAGACCAAAATTTGCTTTTGAACAAGCAGCAGTTTAAAAAATTTAAAAATCTGACTATTTTAAGTGTACCCTGTGTGTGTACTTTAAAATCCTTAGATTGTAGGATTCAGGAATGTCTGACGCTGGATTACCATGTATGAAAACTTTAAAGAATTATTTTATTTAAGTAATTCCTCAAGTAGAAATCCAGTCGATCACAAATAAGTAGTCATTTAGGTCTCCGTATCTCAAATGGAAAAAGAAACCCTTATTGAATCACTTCGTTGTCCGTCTGTCTGTCAAGGTACAAGGTTCTCATGAAACAAAATTACATTACAAGACTCGACTTCTATGATTGACACACTATCTATACCAGTTTATGCGGAACCCTCAGCACACGAGTCAGTCTCGCACTTGTCCGTTTTTTTTCTAATGAAGTACCCTGACTTAACCCAAAATGACCTAACATACTCAAGAGAGTTTTTGGTCCGAGAGAACTGTTGTCTGACCATAGTAATGATTTTGTTCAAGAGTCGGGTGCAGTGGCCGGGGCTGGAGGCCTGTAGCGTCGTCCACCCCCCTCCCCGCAAGGCCCCGGTGAGTCCACCACACCATTCAGACACTATACATAACCCACCCTAAACTAATTAGCTGACTCTTGAACCCAATCATTGCATGGCATAAACAAAGCTACATTTTATGCACATCGTGTTAGCGTGGGATACCTTCGATTCAACTTCCAACCAATATTAACCATCTGATAATCCATAATACAAGCCTATTTGCTAAGTGTGGAACTAGATGGCGCTGTGTGTGTTTGTTTTTATTTTTTATGTATAGATTATATGTATAGATTCAATCAACCACTAGCAAGTAAACTAGCTATGCAATTTCTGTGATATTATCTAATATATTCATTAGTTGTAATGCTGTACACAGCAATTTTGATGTACATTACGTGCCCAATAATGTAGAGGTATATTTGTTTGTATGTAAACGCTTTATTGTACTCCATATGATAAATATACATTAAAAAATTAAATGTTACTTAAAATTGTACCTACAAAGCCTATTTATATATTTAATTGAATAGCTTCACAAAACTTAGTATTTTTTAATAATAATATGTAAAAGATAAAAATCGACCAAATGCGTATCGGACCACGCGTTGTAGGGTTCAGTACTTGCCCTAACAATAAGGGTGCTTTTTGCTGTTTGACAAATAATGTTTTAAGTTTTTCGACGATTAGTCATTAACTTATAAAACCTATTTACATATATAGTTATAGATTTCCTTTTACCTTCAATTTTTCACGTATCCAAAACCAACCGTTTATCTTTTAAAGGTGACCACACACACACACACACACACATACCTACCAGACTCTATTAAAAATTAGTACTGTAAAGCTTAATATTTCTTAAACGGAACCCTGAATCAAAAACCTGACATCGAAAACTAGCTACTTCTTATTTTTAGATTACTATTCCATATTTTATGTTGTACTAGCTCTCCGCCCGCGACTTCGTCCGCGTGGAGGATTTTATCAAAATCGGTTCAGTAATGAAAGTTGCCTATATGTTAATCCAGATCCTAATCAGTCTACCCACCAAATTTCATCCAAATCCGTCCAACACGTGAAGAAGTAACAAACATACATGTCGGAGATGATGGGTTCGGAGGGGATGGTGGGCGTTGCTAGCGACCCGACGGTGCCAGTCGCGTGGTAAGGGGTGGCTCGGGCAAAGGCGATACTATTGCAAGCTACTATAGGAAATTAACAACGTATTCACATTCGATTATGACCATGAAACCTGAGATGCTTTCTGTTGAATAGAAAACATTTGCACGCCCCTCATGCCATACAACTTGGCCTTCGCGTGCAGTCTGTGGAATTCAACCGGAGTAGTCTACAATTCCTCCTTACTCAAATCCCATGATCAACTTCTTACTAGCTAACGACTCACCGGATTCTTCCTAGCGTCGGTGATAATAATCAAATCACTCACAGTCGTAGATGTGTTCAGTGGAGCTCCGACTCCTTTGAAGGCTCGTAGTAATGGCTGTCATTTTCGATGTGCAGACCTTATATTACCGTTAACGTCATCACGACGCCGTTTCCGGCGATACGAGCGCCACCAAGTTTAGTTCCCACAGCAAACCGCGTATTATGATAGTCAGTTGACCATTTGAATAATGAATTCTATCGCAAATTTATTCGCTATATGACTCATACATACACACAGACAAACTTTCGCGTTTATAATATTAGTGTATAATATGTAGTACAACTCCATCAATTATTTATAATGTATGTGTTTCGCTAAATGGATCAAATAAAGTTTTCATATGTTTGGTCACAGTTGCCGCAGGATAAAAAAAAAACTTACCAAACGAATTCCACGCGCCCGAAGCCGCAGGCAAATACTCGTTTAAACGGGTATAAAGATCGCACAACCCTAAATATTGTTTTGCCGAAAAGCCCTGAAAATCAACAGACAAAATAAACCTCTCAAACTCATCTCACCGAAACAAAGGGACGTATAATTTTTAATCTTCGCGGAGAGAGATGCTCATTTTTCTCTCTAAGAAGGCTCTGTCTCGTACACATTTCCTCCTACCGTCGAAACATGGTAAAATGAGCCTTATTCTTAAGTAGTAACGCGTAGGTTGCGGCAAAGCGTTAGTGGATGGAAACAAGATGCTTGACAGCTTATGAGAAGCTGGTTTGTTTGTATCACTAGACGGTACAGGGTGTTTGTTTGTGTTTGGCATTTGGAAGTGTGGGGTTTTTACTTAGCTATGAATGCCAGAGCGAACATACAGGGTGATTTTAATTTGTTAGAAGTATTTTATGGTACGCATTAGTAGGTATTTTAGAAATTATTACATAATACTGAAATCTATTAGTATTTATATAGTATACTAATACTAAAGTATTTAAAGATCTATGGTTAAATTTTGAAGGGGGTTTCTTCAGAGATGTAAAGGTTGTCAGATAAATAAACTTGTTAAGTTTAAAAAAACTTGATGTATATATTGGCTTCTATATTTAGGTTATAGGTACCATTGAGTGGCACGTACAGACGGATCTCCCTAAAAGTATTATATGGACCGTATGGACCGAAGCACTCTAGCACCATTGTGAGGATGGGAGTTTTAATAAGGAAAACAACCGTTTCCGAAGAAAGTCTCGTTTAATCTGACTCGTCTTCTACATAACAAATGCTTATACTAACCCTTATTACGTACTACGTCACACCATCTATTAGAAAGTATTCATACAATATCAACACTCAAACCAAATCCATAATAATATGTCACATATAAATGAGTAAGAAAATTTCGCCAGCTCTGCTAATTGATATCGTGGTCTAGTGGCAAGCGACACGAGTGCTTAGGTAACGTCTTTCGAAAAGACACGGTTTTCGAATCCGGCTAAGACAATTTTAATGCGATTTTTTTCTATTTGGATTTTTTTTTTCTTTTTATAAAGGAAAATAAACCGTAAACACTTCATTAAAATAATAAAAAGGTAAGGAAAATAAGAAAAGTAAAAATTTTTGGAGGTAACACTTTAGCCCATGTGATACTTTTAGGTTGATTCGTCTGTACATACTTCGCAAAGACTGGAAGACGCGTGGCGAGAGAGTTGCGCTCATATACACGGTGTCGCTTTTCTTATGGATCAAACGAAAATTATCGATAGAGGCCTCCATAGACTATCCGATACATGGAGGGGTATGTTCCGCGAAAGTTGATAGTTTTTAAGAAAATCGTATTTTTCCAGAAAGTATTTGTGCAAACACCTAACTGACATTTTATACTCAAAGACTATTTAGTTGGTCATATTCACAAAAAAAATCCATGCTCTAGTCTTAAACTCCAGGCGCAAATAAAAAAGTTTTTGGTAACATAAAAAGAAATATTAAAATACGATTTTCTCTAAAACTATCAACTTTCGCGGAAAATAACAGGGGGGCTTATCGGATAGTCCATGGAGGCCTCTATCGATAATTTTCGATTGATCCATAAGAAAAGCGACACCGAGTATATGTTACTTACAATGCAACAATGATGTGCCACTACAAAATAAGCTAACGCGAGAATATCCATTCAAAATTAGTACAACCATTTTAAAATACGTTTCGCTATTTTTTTATATCTGTTTATTTTGTTTTGTGTAGCAGTACCCACATTTTTTTTATGCACGACGGGTTCGTACTTGACCTCAATCACACCTGATGTTAACTTCTCTGTCCTCTCTTTCCTTTTTTCTTTTCCGCGGGTCAAGTATCTCGGCGCGCCTGTCAAATTTTCGAAAATACCTGCGGTGTTAAAAACGTTTATAGATACTCTTCTACTGGGTGTATTTGTAATCTGTGAAAAGCAATAGCTACGGGAATATATTATCTATGGATATAATGAATGAACACTACTACAGCTATAATACAAAAAATCAGAAAAATGTTACGAGTTGTAATATGTAGGTATACCTATATCCACGATATAATTGGTATTTTTACGGAAAGTACAGATTTATTTCATGTTTTTCTTAAAAAAAACGGGTAATTCAATAAATTGTTATGAGAATTGGAAGCTCTATGGCAAGTTCCTAAGCCTGTTCTAATAAAAAACAGTAGTTGGAATTCTATGCCTACACTCCCACCCAAAGAGAAAAAAAATATTTTCGCAAATACAGACTAAATATCATAGCTAACATGACATGGCGCACATTATTGGATGCGGAATTTAATAGAGAACAAGTTCAAACACAGTCCAAAGGAATTGGAACTCTATAATCATTACAATTGAGAGTTGAAAGTCGGGTGTCCGTTGGCACCGATCGGTGTCCGCGAGTGTTGTCGGTATAAAAGTTTTTTTGGCACCGATCGGTGCCAGCGTCCGCCTAAAGGTTAAGTGAAGATGAGGTCGAAGGTGGAAGCGTACTGACCCGGAAACCCCAACACATTTGGGAAACAACAACTGCCAACTTTTCTCTGACAACCGGAACACAACAATGCTATTAACATTGCTGCTTGGCGGCAGATTTAGATAAGATTGTGGTAGCTAGCTAGGCGGACATTTAAAATGCCCTACCACCAACCAAACCGAGTACTTAAACATGCACCCCGCTGGGGATCGAACCCGCGACCTCCGAATCGTAAACCTAATATTGTTTACAATGAGCCTAGAGTAGAGTATATACATCACCTACTGATGTATATACTCTACATAAAAGTCTGTGTTGTTGTGTGTTTGATAAAGAAGCAAAAAAGATTTTTTCTGCCGCGACGTAAACACAACTAAAAATCAATGTTTGCGGTCACCGGTGACCGCTGATATCTAATTCTTCTACGGTTGTAATCGTTACGAATCCTGTGACGTAGAAAATTATATACTCAGTGTATCCTAACTAAATATATTACTTCGACTAGCTATTATACCAATTGCACAAATTTCTTATGCAATTCAGGCTCATTCTGTATAACTGTTACTCAAGTTTTTATGTAGCTAAACTTCAGTTGTCGCCTCGTCTGTTTGTTTAGCGAAATGTCGTTCTGGTTAGAATAGCAGGAAACCCGTAATCCAGCCACGAGTATGTTAACAAAGTATTACAGCTAGGTTATATCATTTTCGTGTGTGGCTGGTTGCTTTTGTAACTTGCGACTAGAAAGTGATAAGCCACAATTGTTGACAAATAAATCCAAGTGACTTGCAGTGCTACCTGCAACTTAACAGTTCTAACATTGCCATTTTGGATCAGTTTAAGTTCAGTTGTTCTTTCCAAATTATTCTTTCTTTCTCATAGTGCCATAGATGGGATTTTGATATTGATATTAGAGGTGGGACGTCTGCAGGCTTCAAACAGATGATTGATCCATTAGAGGAACTATTCTATCCTAATCTCTTTGCAGAGCCTTAGTCACTGTGAGCCCGATTCAGTCTGACCACGAAATCTTTCAGACTTCTTGCTTATTCCAGTTCTCCTTCCTTAATTCTGTCCTTTACAAAAACACCTATCTAGTCTGGAGTAGTCCACACACTCAGATAGGATAAGTGTCTTCTTTCCCTCACTCGGTGCAAGATGAAATTGAAATTAATCTTAGTATTGATAGGTGTATATTTAGTTTACAGTGACCTGTGATGACACCAACCAAATTTCTTATGTTATCTCTCTCTCTAAATGTAGATAGATGGCGCTAAATAGATCTATGTGACATTTGCTGACACCTTTAACTGTGAGACAGAGTTTCAAATGTCATTAAATCAACGTAACAGTCGATTAGTATATCAGACACATATGTAGTTATTGCGCATTCTGAAAGCGTAGCATTCGTAGCAAATGGCTACGTACTGACTACGAAGCGTAATTTATAAATGCACAGAGTTTCCTAACTGATTTTCTGCTGAACAGACTGACTGACCAGATGGAAGCCTGCATCCAGCGACCCCCTCGACCTTTATCAGGTCTTCTGTCCACCTTGTGAGTGGACGTCCTACGCTGCGCTTGCCAGTGCGTGGTCTCCACTCGAGAACTTTAATGCCCCTCCGGCCATCAGTTATTCGAAAGAAAAGTTATTCGAAAAATAAGTTAAAAGAAAACAGACATCTCTTGACGACGTAAATAATGCTATCTCTAAGGTGGTTGAGTGGTTCACAACAAATAATCTACTCCTTAATGAGAAAAAAACCAAATGTATAAAGTTTTCACTACCAAATGTCAAACAGGTAGCCACTAAAGTGTTAGTAAAAAACGAAGAGTTGGAGCTTGTGGACACTACTTTATTCCTAGGTATTACATTGGATAAAGGACTGCAGTGGGGTCCACACATCGATAAGTTAGCGAAGCGCCTCAGTTCTGCAGTGTTTGCGATTAAAAAAATACGTTATTTAACCGATGTGGATACCGCGAGGTTGGTCTATTTCAGTTATTTCCATAGTATACTGACCTACGGCATTCTGTTGTGGGGAAATGCCGCGGACATAAATTGTATCTTTGTTCTGCAGAAACGAGCGGTTCGCGCGATTTACAAACTGGGCCCCAGAGTGTCTCTTAGGAATAAATTTAAAGAAATTAATATATTAACATTAGCATCGCAATATATTTACGAAAACTTAATGTATGTAAGAAAAAATATAGAATCGTTTAAGAAAAATAGTGATATACATAATGTTAATACCAGATATAAAAATAAACTTGCTGTTCATGCCAGCCGTTTACACAAAGTCACTAAGTCATTTAAGGGGCAATGTATACGCTTTTATAATAAGGTTCCAGTGGACATTCAAAATTTACCTTTAAATAAATTCAAAACCATCATAAAACAGACATTATTTACCAAAGGCTATTATAAAATTTCTGACTATCTGGATGATAAGCAAGCATGGACATAGACCGCTCGGCGATATTCAGCCTAATTATACAATATAATATAATTGTAACCCAAACTTATTTAAAAGAGCAACCCTTGAGTTTCTTGCTCGTTCTTCTCTGGGGAATCTGCTTTGCGAATGAGCAAAAATGTCAATAATTTTAATATTAAGATAAAATATGTGACGTTTTCAAGTGATAATCTTTATCCTACGAAATAAATATTTTTTGACTTTTGACTTTTTGACTTTTTGAAATATATGCCCTGCCCAATGCTATTGCAACTTGCTAATGTGCTGGACTATGTCAGTTCACCTATAGATTTTTTCATTCCTAATTCGATCACTTAGTGAAGCACCGAGCACCACCCTCACCATAGCTCGTTGCGTGACATTGAGTTTTCTTATGAGGCCCATAGTGAGAGACCACGTTTCAGTGTTATAAGTAAGTGTTGTTCACTTTGTCCCATTCCTCTCTGGCCACAGGAAAATTGAAACTATTTGTACTTTATTATGCTAATAATAACATTTTTTTAATTTTTTGTTCTATTCTCGCTTAGTAAGGTTCAAAGTGGCTCGAAAGATGGCGCTAACAGATGGGGCCTCTTATTTCTTACATTTTAATTTATTTTCTACATTGTCCAGAGCCACGCCTAAGCATAAAAACAAAAAAAAATTGTTAGCCATTGGAAAGTCGCCCATACTCTCTTTGGTGGCAGCAACTACTCTGCAAGGGGGGACTGAAAATCAGCAACACTGCTGAGTCCCTACCCACTCATCACAATACTGTGGTTCTCGATTCTATGTATACTTGTGTTATCTTTTTTGTGATGAATAAATACCTTTTATTATTATTATAAGTCATTACTGATATGATAACACACATTGATTAATAACTTTCGTCTTCGAGTACTGAGCTGTTTTGGACGAGGAGATGTTGTGCATTTAAAATAAAACTGAGGGAAAAGTTAACCATATTAGTAAGTGTTCGAAAGATTCATTTATTTGTCAACCAAAAACTCTAAATTGTACCTAATATCAATAAAATTTTATTAGTTTTATAACAGCCACACAATAAGTGTCAACCCTCGGACGCAGTCGGTAAAACACCCCTATACAATCGATCAAGACAACTACACATAAATCTAAATACCAGGGAAATATGAATGAGTAGAACCTAGGTTTTCCCCCCGAGCCTGCCTGGTGGGCGGGGCCGGCCGGCGGTGCGCGCGGGGGGCAAGATGGCGGCACATTGTCTGAGGCAGTCCTGAGGCCTGATTAACGCAGATTTTGAGGGCTCCGCGCTCCCCATGCTTACATATTAATTATGTACTTAGTTAGCTCAGGTGAGGGTTTTATGTTTATACCTGGATGTTTTTTAATACGTGTGGGTAGGTGGAGTAGGTGGAGGTTTTAATTTTGTTAGGGCTGCGTTGTTGTTTTAATTGCTAAGAGTTATTTGGAAATTAGTTGATTTTTAAAATGTTTTAACTAGACACTTGTAAATGAACTTGAAAATTATTAACAATATACTGTGACCGTGTTTTAATTGACTTCTAAAAGGACGATGGTTATCAATTAATTTGGAAATATTTGTGTATGAACCGCCTTTTGGGAACCGATTGCAATAATTCAAGGTAGTTCCATATAAAGTAGACGAAGATCTGATGATGCACTTCGGAGATAAAGGAAAGATAATAAAATCGGCTGTTTTCTCAACTTTTCAATTATTAATAGTTAACTTCAGCGTGGCATCTAGTTTGTCATCATGCAAGATTTATTAGAAAATTTCGCGATTAAAAGTACTTACACTATAAATATGCAGAACATAGCTATCTCTGTACCAAATTTCATCCAAATCCGTTCAGGCGTTATAAATAGCTTGGTTGAACATCAAAGATTGGTATTTATTTAATACCGATTTTATTGGTATTTATATATTAGTGGGATATTCATAAAACAGTTTGTCAATTTTATGAAAATTTATAGAAATCTCCACAAACATACCTACCTAGATTGCGATCTATAGATCAGTATAGTGCTCCTGCCCCCATAGCATGACATCGTAATTCGCGCGCGACGCGACGTGAGAGTGGGATAGTTATATACTATGTCCAAGTGAAAGAGCAGGGCAAATATTATTTCGCGCGACATAAACGTATATCGCGCTTGTCATGGTACCAGTGCTATAGTGCAGATACGGGAATCTGTCTAACTAATATTATAAATGCGAAAGTTTGGATGTTTGTTTGTTTCTTTGTTATAATGATAAAGTTATTCAACGCAGGCGAAGCTGTGAGCGGAAAGCTAGTCCGTAATAAAACTGCTCACTTAGCGAAAATTTACTTTACTTAAATGTACCTTCCTTATTTAAACAATAAAGCGTATTTGATTGATTAAGATTAGGTATTTATGTTTGTCTGATTGTGTGGTCGCTCGCACATGTAAGACGCTGGGGATCGAACCCACGACCACCGATTCGTAAAACCTATGTTGTTTACATTGAGCCACGGAGACGGTTAATTATCTACAAATTTGCACATTTCAACGGCGATAGGCTCATCCCCTGTCACATGTGCATTTCTGTATATTTCGTAACATGGACCGTGGATGTTGTATCAAATAGATACTTAATGTTTGGAACACCCAAATGCTAATATTTGGGATATCCTTGACCACACTTGGGAAAAAGATCGTCAAGTTATGTATACATAATTCAATTATCGAATATGTATACTTAACAGCTTGGTGTTAGATTAGGTATTTATGTGTGTCTCATATAGCTGTTAAGTCTCCCCTCTTCTTCATAGTCAAATAAATATTGTAATACAATACGAACATCACAAAACACTTCACAAGCATTAAATATTTTCCATTTATCATTCACACTACCATTTAATTCGAAAACCGTTTCATTTGCGTCACAGAGCAGGAGACAGCGACTAGAAGCGACACTTTTGATCGCGAAAATGGATTCTAATGGTTCTAAAGAGCATCTTATAGAATTATCTGCCTATTATGCTCTCGCTTTGTGCCTCCGCCTTTCATCTCGCCACAAAATGACACTACTCCATTAGGAAGAGTGAAAAATGCACTTCGCAACTGCACACGATTGAATCCTGTAACTTGGAAATGTCAGATTGTTACGTGTAGATGGAGTGTTATGAGGCATTTGCAGTTCGGTCGGGTTATTTGATGGAATAGCGACTCTTTGAGTTCACGATGACAAGAGTGGTCGTGATCTGGTTTTGCCTTTGATGTGGGGATGGTTGAAATATAATTATGATGAGACGTTGACGAAAATGACAGCAAATTATGAGTCAAAGTAAAATGTTTCAAATTGTTTAAGAGCGCACTTGGCTATTGTCTAAGTCAAATAGGCTGCCATTGTACTTATCTGCCTTTTACCCGGTTGCTCCAGAAGGAGGGTAAAGATTTTCTCGAGTATATGTAGGTATGTAGATATTACGAACAAGATGGATTAATGGTATAAGAGATGACATGACCGAAAATGATGTTAATGATGAGGTAACAGATGACAGAGGACCAGCAATAGACGTACTGCGCCGACCTCTATTAAATTGGGACCAGGGCAAGTCAAATCGTCAAATCAAAAAATATTTATTTCGTAGGATAAAAATTATCACTTGAAAATGTCACATTTTTTTATCTTAATATTAAAATTATTGACATTATTGGTCATTCGCAAAGCAGATTCCCCAGAGAAGAACGAGCAAGAAACTCATTTAAATAAGGGTTGCGCTTTTAAATGTTTGGGTTACAATTATATTGTATAATTAGACTGAATATTGCCGAGCTGTACACAGACTGAGATCTACACAGCCTTGAACACCGACGGAAAGTCGCATGCCTTTCAATCTTCTATCGGATATATTTCGGAGAGTGTGCTGAAGTACTGCATGAGTTGATCCCGCCATCCCCGTTCTTACATCGAAATTCAAGACGTACCGCAGGATATCACCCGCACTTAGTTGACGTGCCATTTATAAGGACCAAGCGTTTTAGGTCTTCGTTTCTCATGCGCACGGCTAAGGAGTGGAACGCATTGCCTCCGTCTGTGTTTCCAATCGCATATAACCCGCAGCTCTTTAAAGTCAGGTTAAATAGGCATTTTCTGGGAAAGCTCGTTCCATCGTAGACCTTATCTCGACATTAGTCCAGATTAAGGTCAAGAGCGATCCCATTCTAATTAAAAAAAAAAAAGCTGTCTATGTCCATGCTTGCTTATCATCATCTGGTCCGAAATTTTATAATAGCCTTTGGTAAAGATGGTCATGATGTAGGTATACAGGGTGAAATTTTATTCGCGCAATTCCTGTTTACTGGTGACTCCACACCTGATTACGATCAAGTTTCCACTAGAAACCATTTTTTTTTTATGCATAACGGGTTGGTACTTGACCTCAATCACACCTGATGTTAAGTGAAGATGAGGTCGAAGATGGAAGCGTACTGACCCGGAAACCCCCCAACACATTTGGGGGACTGGCTATCTTATCTCTGACAACCGGAACACGACAATGCTATTAACATTGCTGCTTGGCGGCAGATTTAGATAAGATGGTGGTAGCTAGTCATAGCCGAATTCGATCAAAAAATTTTTAATTACTCATACAAAGTAAACCATTCTGAAACTACTTTTAGTATGGAATTGCGAACAACTTTTCATTAGAAACTTTGGCCGAAATCAGTCGAAAATTGTTGGATTTCCATACTAAAGGTGGATTCAGAATGGTTGACTTTGTATATCGAAATTTTTTTAAATTTCAATTCAATTCAATTCATTTATTCCTTAAAAGATAACAAAGATCCATTGGGTTAGTATGTCTTATTGCAACTACGTTAGTAACATTATAAAAATTAAAATTAAATTAAAAATTAAAATTAAAATAGATTTTGTCCTACGAAATTTGATTACAAATACTAATCACCTGCTCTTCATTTGCCCATCAAACAGATTATCTACCTATTTAATCTGCTTAATCAACAAATGAACGAAGTGATTTAGTATGGGAGAGTCGTATCTCTCCGCAACGGTCTTCAAGATGCTGTTGGTACTACCACGTACTCTTTCTAGTAGTGCCGCCGTTTTCTTGCGTATGATCGCGTGGAATCCGTCCGTACGTGCCTGAGCAAACATTTCTGACGCACTACAAAAGCGAGGCAGGCCCAACAGCAAATTTTATAAGCTGGTATATAATAAGTATACTAGACAGATACTAGCTTTCCACCCGCGACTTCGTCCGCATGGAAGATTTCATCAAATTCGATTCAGCAAAAAAGTTTACCTATATGTTAATCCAGGTTCTAATCTGTCTACCAACCAAATTCCCACCAAATCCGTCCAGTCGTGTAGGCGTGAAGAGGTAACAAACACACATACATACAGACATACAAACAAACTTTCACATTTATAATATTAGTTGGGATTTTTGGGGTTTTATTACAGATATCACATACATTGAGATTACTTAAAAGCTTCAGCGATCACCGTCCTATCAATCTCCAAGGAGACCAGTAGCTTCAGTAGCCCGCGCAAGTTGCCCGCGGTCAGCAGTAAATCAAGACGATTTATCTTCACTGGGCGCTGTAGTGTATACTAATGGAGAAAGTTAGTCTCACTAATGTGGGATGTAGTGTAAACACATCAGGCTGCGATGGTACTACTGGTATCAAAGTCGCTATTTCTAACTCTCGTCGTAAAAGAGGGGTATGTGGTTTTATTGAACTAGATCGTCAAATAGAATCCTGGCCGACTCGCCATATAGGGAACGGAGATGTAAATCAAACGAGAGCTCACGTTGAACAACCCAATTTATTAAAATAACTATCAATATATTGGCACAGGATTAGGTTGGTTACATAGTTGTTTAATATTAGGGCGTCCACACACCGCACGTGCGACATTTGTTGTCACGACTTTTTTCTTACAGCCCCCGTAAATTTTTAATAGTTAACTTCAGCCCGCGTGGAATCTAGTTTGTCATCATGCATGCTTTATTTGAAATTTCGCGATTAAAAGTACCTATGCTATAATTATCCAGAACATAGCTATCTGTGTACCAAATTTCATCCAAATCCGTTCAGGCGTTATAAATAGCTTTTTTTTTATGCTAAACTGGTTGACAATTGACCTCAATCACACCTGATATTAAGTGATTTATTTATTTATTCAGTTTTTCACATACAGCATTACAGTAAAATTACCAATGCACTGTACGGTTACTTAGGTAGTACAAATTAGTTACCAGAATTTATAGCTATTCTTAATTATTTATCTAAGTCAATCATCCATCAATCTCACAACACTGCAAACACGCCCTTCTAACACTCGGCCAACTCCCAGCGAACACATCACACTCCTGGGGGCCTACAATCACCTCTTATAGCAATATTACAGTAATATTACTTTGGAAATTCGTACCCCGACCGCCTTAAAACAAGCTTATTATAATATTGTTTTGTTAAGCAGTTTTGTGACGTCACCGCTGAATCATTCGCTCAATTCGTACCATCATCGTTGTTTAACGGTCGTTTGACAGCTAGTAATATTGCTCAAACGTCAAATTTTACAATCTTAAAAAAGTTAGTCTCTTGTGATGGATTTATTATTGTTTTAGTGGTATAAGGATAATAAACCGTTATTTTCGCTTAAAAAGTAAGTGGATGTGTTTTTCACAATAACTCTTTATAAATACATTGTGTTCATTGCGTAAACCGATAAGAAATACATTAAATGTGATGTGGTTTTAGATGGCCAATGATTACGAATTATTCGAGTTTCTGGAAGACGATGCCGCAGAGGATTTGTCGGAGAAGATGCAACGTCGAAGGCGATTACGTGAAGAATGTAATCCCTTCGATATTGACGAAGCTGAATTTGTTCGACGAGTTCTTTGTCTAGGATGCTTGCTTATTCTATAAATGCACAAAAATCACTAAAACATTAGTTTGTATTTACTTCTAGTCGCCATAATATAAATTCTATAAAACCAGTAAAAAAATAATTTCAAACAAATAAAAATTTTATACCAAGATTATGAAATTAAGAAAGCGCCGCGCTTATTACTTTGACACAATGTTTCATTTTACGGAACGACACCGGCGGCGGGAGCAGCGTTACTTCACATTTAATTTACGCTTTCTTGCATTACTTCAATGAAAATGTATATTTAAATTTATATATGCATAAATATAAAAAACTTTTATTTCTAATTACGCATTTCAACAATAAAAATATGAACATAAACGACAAAAATCATGCACAATATTTAAATAATTGCGTATACCGGAACGCTATTATTATTCGAGGTGTGAAAGTGATAACGCTATACAAAGGTATAACGTTGTCTCGTTCTTCTGACTGCAAGGAATAGACAAATCATTCGTTCTTTCCCGTCTCTAAGCAGGAGTAAAACAATATTGTTTTGTATTATCGCTAGATGATCGCGGTACGAATTTGAGTAATATTACTTTAACATTGAAACAAAACGTTCCTGAAACATGATGGTTTTTAAAATGATCGTTGTAGGCCCCGGTCTCGCTCCAACAAGGCGTTGAGTCTGCGAAGTCCGCGCAGGAGCGGAGAGTTTTGGTGGGCCACTGTGCGCACGTTCGGCAGCGCCAAAAACCGGTGACCTCGAGCCCCCGTCTAGTTATTGGGTGCAAAAAGTCGGCAAACTTGCTTAATCAGCTCCGGAAAGTCGATATCGCCACGCAGAATGCGGCGTACTGTAACCATTAAGGTAAAATTGCGCCTAGTTTCCAAAGAGTTGTAACTCAACATGCCCAACAAGAATTTTGTGGGATACATGAATGGATAGTATCCAAAGGTCCTTTTGTAAAGGCCCCGCAGAAATGCTTTCTGTACCTTTTCCAGGAGTACAGTGTACATTTTATGGTAAGGATTCCAGACTAGTAACGCTGTCTCAAGCTTACTTCTGACTAAGGCATTATAAACGAGAGAATGTGATGATGAGGTCGAAGGTGGAAACGTTCTGACCCGGAAACCCCAACACATTTGGGGGACTGGCTATCTTATCTCTGACAACCGGAACACAACAATGCTATTAACATTGCTGCTTGGCGGCAGATTTACATAAGATGGTGGTAGCTAGCTAGGCGGACATTTAAAATGCCCTACCACCAACCAAACCGAGTACTTCAACATGTACCCCGCTGAGGATCGAACCCTGATGTATATACTCTACTCTAGGCTCATTGTAAACAACATTAGGTTTACGATTCGGAGGTCGCGGGTTCGATCCCCAGCGGGGTGCATGTTTAAGTACTCGGTTTGGTTGGTGGTAGGGCATTTTAAATGTCAGCCTAGCTAGCTACCACAATTTTATCTAAATCTGCCACTAAACAGCAATGTTAATAGCATGTGTCGGGGTTTCCGGGTCAGTACGCTTCCACCTTCGACCTCATCTTCACTTAACATCAGGTGTGATTGAGGTCAAGTACCAAACCGTTGTGCATAAAAAAAAGAAAACATAAAATTACAATCGAATTGAGAACCACTTCCTTTTTTTAAGTCTGTTAAAAATTATCCAAGTGCGTTGCGATATAGCAGTGAATGAGAGCGCAGTGTTGTAACACCGAATTAATATAGGTTGTAGTAGGGGTGTTGTAAATCGGCCCATTATTCGGTCATGTTTGACCTTAACGAGTGTCCTAATGACCAGTTATTTGGACCCTCATAAACACCAATCGGACCCTTTTGCTCACTGTCACTGAAATGAACTGCATTATAGTTCTGGACTCTCTTCTCTGGTCTCGGCGGACTCCTTCGCGACGGAAGTTAAAAACAAAACCATTCAATCAAAGTGCACTGTTTTGTTTATTACAGTAAATAAATAATAAATAAATATGTTTGCACGCACACACAGCGCCATCTAGTTCCACACTAAGCAACCAGGCTTGTATTATAGGTACTAGGTGGTTGTAAACAATACAAATACATTTTTTTTGTAAATAAATAAATGAAAAACATCCATAACTCGGGAACACAATGTCTGTATTCGCACACATACAAACATATGCCCCTTTTTTTTTTTTTTTTTTTTTTTTTTTTTACCAGGAGAAACGCTCATGCTTATCCGCCCTCCTCGGGGGAGGGGGGCGGATTATGTCGGACTCCGGCACAGAAGGTGCCGGCCTACCGACTAAAAACTCCTGGGTGTTCCCTCGCGCGCGCCGTTGACGGCGTGGCCACGGGTACCATCTGGTATTCGTCCGCAGCCACGCCAGCGCGGTACCCGCCGCCAGGGCAAAAGCGGCGGCAGGCCCACCTCTGGGCTGGACCAGGGAGGAATCGCCTGGTCCAGCCACCTCTAGAAGGCGCGCGGAAAACACCGCGCGCGCCTTCTCGCGGGGCCTATGTGTGGGCGGTGATCCCCCCGGATCGCCACCCACGGCCCCGCAGGGTAGGGGGGGCAGAGGATCGCCTATCAGTAAAGATAAGCTCTCCTCCGTGCCCCCCGTGCGGCTGCATTTCCCCTCGCTCCGCGAGGCCTCTGCGAGTGACCGACCTCGCAGAGGTTTCCACGCCTCGCAGAGAGAGAGGACCGCTTTCCACGGCCCCTCCTTGGCGTCCGCAGCTCAAACCTGGCTGCGGGCGGCAAAGAGTGGCCGTCCCGCACGGCTACGACCTCTCAACAGAGAGGTCGTCCCCTACCATAGCGGCCTGCAACAGCGGGAGGCCCGTAGAGGCAGCTGGCTGACACCGCCCCTCCGACCCGCCCGCCGTCTTCCCCCCCCCCCCCCCGAACAGAGGGGGGGGGGCGCTCCCCACGACCTCTCGTCGACGGCCGCAGCCTTAGCTGCAGTCGTCAAGGAGAGGTCGCCCACGTGCTGCAGACGATTTCACGGCGCCCCCTGCCCAGATGGGCATTCCTCAGGGAGCGCCGCTTCCTCGCCGCAGCCCGCTGTGGTGGAATTCGCCCTCCACCATCCCTCGTCGTTCCACTCCCGAAAACGAATTTTCGGGAGTGGGACGACGAGGGCATTTCGGCGCCGAGGCGGGCCTCGGAGCCGAAACTTGGGCTGGTTTTTTATAGAGGTTTTCCTTCCTCGCGGTCCGGGCGGTTAAGCCAAGACCCTCGGTCCCGGACTGCAGCTGAAAGCCGCGGTCCCGGATTACGAGCCCGGCGGTGGCAAGGGGTAGGAGGTTCCCCCTAACCTCCTCCCCAGGCCTGCTCGGCGGCAGTGCGAGTGCACACCGAGCCCACCCTTACTCCCCCACTAGGAGGGGAGCGTCTCCTGCTCCATCCGCAGTGCCCTCTGCTAAACCAGAGGGACACGCGGAGGAGCCCACCCTGTCAGACTATTAGCCATCGGTCAACAAGAACCCTTAAAGGGAAGTTGTTGACCGATGCCCAGGATGCACCGGCCCAACGACTACCGTTCCCCCCAGACGTATCCAGGGGGACAAGTAGCCATCAGGCACACGAGGAGGTTGTCTGACATCGCACCCCACAAACATATGCCCCTAGCGGGATTCGAACCCGCGACCTTTTGGTATAGCAACAGAGTTTCTAACCACTACACCAAACAGGTCGTCAGGTGAACTCAGTTGATTTTTATTACAACCTTTTATTTAGTTTGCAATGTATGGAAGTTGTCCGTTTCAAAATTTGCAAAGCATTTTTCAACCACTTATGTGAACAATGCAATATTGGGTATTTACCTATGAAATTGGAGTTTTTTTTTTTTTTTTCTTCGTTAATCATATGTACCAATTCCTGCGATTTTCAAAGCTATATCCAAATTTGTTTTTATTTGGAAAATTGAATATTATTTCAAGGTTTCACATGAAATATTTTTTAATTTCTGGGCTAAACACATAATAAAAAAATTTTGAACAGAGCTCTTTTCATGTGCTTCCCATAATCATTTCTTAGATTCGGTGAAACTTTTATAAAGCGGTTACTTTTAAAAATTAACGCTGCCTATACTTAACTTAATGTTATCCGATAATACACACAAAGTTTAGCTAAATTTGGATTTGCTGTTCCCAAAAAAAAATCAAAAATGTTTGTATGGAGAAAACAGTCTTAATGAAATTCTTCATACAAAACGCCAATTTCATAGGTAGGGACCTAATATTATGGTACTATCGAGCTGATCTGATGATGGAGTCAGAAGATTGTCACTGGACTTGTTGTAAAAAATAATATAAATATGAGCACAACATAGAATAGTCTTTTTATGTCCAGGCTATGAGACAACACCATCTAGTTTAAGTGAATTATGGCCCGTATTAATAAACAGTTTTCAAAATTGAGATGTCCTTAAGATGACGCTTGAGAATCTGAAAGAACTCTCGCAATGATTTTTATTTTTTTGAAGCTTTATTCATGAAGTGCATTGTAGATTTTTTTTCTACAATAAAGTGTATTTGATTGATTGATTGATTGAATGATAAACTTTCGCAGTGACGTACATCGCAGCAAAGAACTTTCGCGACAACGTCCGTCGCTATGATAAACTTTCGCAGTAACGTACATCGCAGCAGAGAACTTTCGCGACAACGTCCGTCGCTATGATAAACTTTCGCAGTAACGTACATCGCAGCAAAGAACTTTCGCGACAACGTCCGTCGCTATGATAAACTTTCGCAATAACGTACATCGCAGCAAAGAACTTTCGCGACAACGTCCGTCGCTATGATAAACTTTCGCAGTAACGTACATCGCACCAAAGAACTTTCGCGACAACGTCCGTCGCTATGATAAACTTTCGCAGTAACTTACATCGCACCAAAGAACTTTCGCGACAACGTCCGTCGCTATGATAAACTTTCGCTGTAACGTACATCGCACCAAAGAACTTTCGCGACAACGTCCGTCGCTATGATAAACTTTCGCAGTAACGTACATCGCAGTAATGAACTTCGCAACTATGATTTACACTCTGAACATATTTAAAATCGGTTTCAAATTCTTGTCAGTGGTGATAGGTACGAAACCCACAGGGTACGAGTCCTTACTACCTTTTTTTGTTGGAACCACACAACCATGGAATATTCACCAGCATTTAATAAATTAAATGGCTGAGCTCATTTCGCATTACCCGACGCGCAATGGTAAATAAAGCCATGTAGAGTTGGAATGTCCTAGCTTCTAATTCCAGCACTGTTGGCAGACAGGGACGGTTTGAGAGGAATTCAATGACCCCGTTTTGATAAAAAAATCATTCTGCATTTTGCCTACAGCTTTTAAATTGGAGTTTTTTTTCCTTCGTTAATCATATGTACCAATTCCTGCGATTTTCAAAGCTATATCAAAATTTGTTTTTTATTTGGAAAATGGAATATTTTTTCAATTATAATTTTACATTAAATATTTTTTAATTTCCGGGCTAAATCACATAATAAAAAAAATTTAACAGAGCTCTTTTCATGTGCTTCCCATAATCATTTCTTAGATTCGCTGAAAGTTTTATAAAGCGGTTTCTTTTAAAAATTAACGCTGCCTGTACTTAACTTAATGTTATCCGATAATACACACAAAGTTTAGCTAAATTTGGATTTGCCGTTCCCAAAAAAAAATTCAATACATACGGCGACTTTCAAATTATAACAAGGTAACACAGATTTTTGTGAGATTAGCGCTACCATAGACAAACTGTGCATACGGTTTTGTAGGCCATTGTTTAATTAAGACCATGTAGTCGATTTAAAGAGCGTCGGTTGCTCAGTAGTTAAGACGCGGTTTCCCAATTGAGGAGGTCCGCGTTCGATTCCCAGGCAGGCCATGTACCAATGAGTTTTAAAATTATGTGCATTTATTCGATTTGTGAATATTTAGATTATAAGGAAGTAAATACTTCAACCGCTCTACGATATTCACTTTAATTATTATTATATATCCTTGTATAACGATACCAAATAATAACCGCAAATAAGCCACAGTTTCAGTCAAAGTTCCCTAAATACGTCCCTGACTCTCTCCAATGGCGGCAAGGCGTCACGAGGGTAGCTGTAAATAATGGCCTGATTGGGCATGCGTCGCGGGCGACGGCACGCCTGTAAAAATCTCGTAAAAATACACCAGGCATAGATATTAAACTGGCGAGTGCGTGAGGAATGGAAGCAGCTTACATTTTGTAAGATTAAGAGGGGTATAGAGCAAAGTGTTAAGTTCAAACAGATAATCTTAAAATAATATAAATAAAATTAAGCTTTTAAACTCGACTATGATTATCACATAGCATATTATAAAATATCAGATTATTTAGATGATAAACAATCATGGACATAACCAGCCCGTTCGCATAACCAGGCTATTTCACAATTAATAATGAAATATTATAACATTAAATAATAATTAATAATTTTGTAATATAAAAACCTTTTTTTTAAAAAGAGCGACCTCTCGAGTTTCTTGCTTGTTCTTCTCAGGGGAAAATAGCATTTTGAACAAGCAGTAGCTTTAAAAATGTAAAATCTGACTATTTTAAGTGTACCCTGTGTACCTACAAAATAAAGCAGTTTTTGATTTTTTGATATTTACTGTAATCACTTATGTGCCTTTATGAGACTGTTCCTAAACAGGGAAGGAAAACATGCATGCTGCATGCTACGCTCTTGTCGGTGGAGTAACCGCCTGCATGCCTAAGAAGTAGAAATTCTAAGGCATGTGAAGTCCCCAACCCTATGACGACGACTATGGCCCATACTCTGAATGCAATCCACAGACTAGCAGTAGCTGGATTGTGGTGAAGCACTACTCCCAGGCTGATACTGGAGATGTCCAGGAGTAGGCCACAGAATGTAGAGAGATGAGGTTGAGCCGGATCTTGAGTCGTTGTCAGTGACAACTTATATTTAAAAGGTATCACGTTCACAAACAATAATACGTACACAAAATAACTTTTATATTGGTGAAAAGGAATAAACTGAATTTATTAGTTTTGTAGTTCAAACAATATTAATAGAAAAGTATACGTCCAGTCTTTGTAACAGTAAATCATGAACTGAATAAACAAAAGATACACAGAAAGAGAGATAGAGAAAGAAAGAACAGGCAGAATTCAAATTTTGAATTTAAAATATTATGACTTGACCGAAAAAGAAACAAACAAGGAGAATACTGAATAAAGAGAACCAACGAGGCGCATGGCGTCTCGTTACAATGGAATGTTAATACCCCCAGGACTAGACACGTCGAACTGGAGATGATAAGAAGTCTCAAAGGAATTATGAACATGGACTGCGATAAAATGCTTCCTGCTCATATATTCAAACGCAACTTTAAGGCATACGAACCCACAAGGGACGAATGGAAAAGAGGTCTTGAACCTGCCTGGGCAGATGGTCTCATATGATACACAGATGGCTCCAAGATGGAGTCAGGTGCAAGCGCAGGCATTTCTGCGAAGGACTATGAAATCAGTCAAAGGGTTGTTATGCTACAACCAGGCGGAAACCTATGCAATAGCAGCATGTGCAAAAGAGAATATAAATAGCCATACCACTGGTAAAACTATCTATCTAAGTGACAGTCAGGCGGCACTAAAAGCCTTACCGTCGTGTACGGTGTACATATTCTAAAGTGTTCATGGGCAATAATGTAGCAGGTCTATCCAAGAAAATCTGCAGGTGGAACAGAGTTCCGTAGTAGGCGCGCTTACTGGTCATTATGGACGATGGACCTCTTATTTAAAATGGGCCTAGCTGAAAAATGGGCATGCAACAAAGAAAGGGAATCAATGAAGCACCTTCTGTGTGACTGCGATGCCATGGCCGCAAGGCGTATGCATCTTTTGGGTAAGGGGTATCCTGAACCCCGAAACTATATAATCTTTCCACTAACCTGTGTCATAAGGGTTATGAAGTCTATAAGTTGGCAGTAGGAGAGACCGAAGGCAGGGAAGTGCACAAAAGCTGCAGTGGGATGTTTACGAGTTGATGATGATTATATGATGATGATCAATGATTTACCATCGGTGGTTCAACATGCAATCAGTCTGCTATTTGCGGATGACCTGAAGTTGCTGTATGCGATAAAGGATACGGGGGATTGTGAACGTTTGCAAAATGATATCAACAGAGTGGTGGAGTGGAATCACACCAACGGGATACTAAATGCGTAGTGATCACTCTTACCCGAGCGCGCAAGCCTATCGTGTATGACTACTGTATAGAGGACACGCCAATCAAACGAGTTTCAGAGGTGCGCGATCTGGGCGTTATTGTCACGCAAGATTTAAATTTCCGTAAGCATATTGTGAATGTATGCAAGAAAGCATATAGGAATCTAGGTTTTATACTGAGACAAATACGTACATTCACAAACATGAGAGCGGTCAAGGCTTTATATGATGCTCTAGTGCAGAGCCACCTGGAGTATGGTGCAGGTGTGTGGGCCCCACATGAGGCTAAATACAAAATAATGCTGGAACGGATTCAAAACAAGTTCGCCCGTCAATTATATTTAAAATTATACGGCGTTTACCCATTTTACCCATTGATGTATCCAACTCTATTCGTGCTGGGTATGGTTGGTTACAACAAACTGGAGACATGAAGAGACTTCCAATTAGCATTAATAATACTTAAATTAATTAGGGGAGTAGATTGCAATCCAGGTATCCTGGAAAATATAAAACTGTGTGTACCTGATGAGTACGTCACGCGACGACGGCGGCCGCGACTGCTGGCGGTGCCGTGCGGGCGCACCAACTTGTTGAGGAAGGCTCCCATGACGCGAGCGATTCTAATTTTAAACGAGGTAGCGGAGAGAATAGACTTGTTCTCATGTCCTCTGAGTGAATTCACAAAAGTCGCGCTATATGTTGTATGTTATATAAGTAGCTAATGATTAGTATGCCTAAATTTTATTGTTTGATATATTAACTATTATACTATTTAGCTGGTTCGTACATTATTGCATTGGTTTCGACTGTAATGATAATGTATCGTAATAATAATAATAAATAAATAAAAAATATTCTAACCGTGCATTCTATAACACGTTTTAACGGCGGCTCATCTCCTGTCATGTGTGCATTTAAAGTCTTAATATTTAGAACATCCAAACACTAATGTTTGTGATATCACGACCACTCCATTTGGGATAAAGATCAAGACGTTATAACAATATTCTAAAATTATGCTAAATTTACCAATTAAACTACCTATGAATAAAAAATGTAATCTAAGTCAATACCGGGCAATGTACCTACCTATGAGCCTGGCACGTATCGCAATAATAATAGGATTCGATTACTACTCCATCTCGGGTGCAAAGATTCTTTCATTCATGGTTTTATCGCTTGTTGTAACTCATATTCTTTCGTAGAATCAGTTGAAAACCACTGCATCGAACTGCAGAACATTTGCATATCCATTTTCTCATTCATTTCACATCCGCCGACGCCTTTGTCCGTAGTTCGTATCATTAATATTCCCCAGACGTTCCGTATTCCATCAGGCTTCGTCCGTCCATCACGACACGGCCTCATACTCGACTTCACGATGCAACTGCATAAGTCTTGGTCATTACAGATTTACGGCCACCAACCGACAAGCGAACGCGTTTACGACCACGCTTGTCGGTCGTGCGTCTCGTAAGTCGAGCGTAAAAAGTTACAGTGTTGCGTATTTAAGATATGTTTGGTTGGTTTTGGTAACGACATGTGTAGAATTGTGAAGTAGGGATATAAATATGTGTGTATACCTACAGAGTATAATGAACAGTCACCTGCAGAGAAACCAGACCCCCTATTCACATAGTGACTGTAAGTCGGGGTTTCAGGTTTCGCTGCAGCTGACTGTACAAGTTATTTCGGCACGTATCTTTTTTGTCACTTTCGTAAGAAAACTGACCACCTTCTATTCAACAATACTTTCCTGCTACGTAACAAGCACATGTTATTAAAACACACTCTGTTTACAGATTGCTTTCCTCTCCCAGGGTGGGACGGAAGAACAGCGCCCAGTTTTAATGTTTTATATGTTAAGTTTGTTTTGTAGTGTGTGACTTGTGGCGAATAAACAATCAAATCAAAATATTTTATTTCATAGGATAAAATTATCACTTGAAAACGTCACTATTAATATTACATTTAAATTTACTGCTCATTCACAATGCTGACTCCCCAGAGAAGAACGAGCAAGAAACTCTAGGGTTGCTCTTTTAAACAGATTATGGGTTACAATTTATGATTTGATAATTACATGATAACAAGACAGCTATGTCCATTGTCCATGCTTGCTTATCATTCAAATAGTCAGTGATTTAATAATAGCCTTTTGCTAATAATTTCTGTTTTATGATTGCTTTAAATTTATTTAAAGGCAAACTTTGAATATCTACTGGAACTTTATTATAAAAGCGTATACATTAACCCTTTGAAGGATTTACTAACTTTGTGAAGTTGGCTAACATAAACAGATAACTGGTTCTTATTCCTTGTATTAACATTGTGCCTATCACTATTTTTAGCGAATAAGGTTATATTTTTTTTGCATATAACAAATTCTCATAAATGTATTGAGATGCCATTGTTAATATATTAATTCCCTTCTTATCTCTAAGAGACACTCTAGGTCCTAATTTATAAATGGCACGAATAGCACGCTTCTGCAGAACAAAAATGATATGTATGTTAGCAGCGTGTTCCCATAACATATGCCATATGACATCAAGCTGTGGAAATGGCTAAAGTAAACCAGTCTTGTTCTATGAACCTCGGTTAAATTTCTGTTTTTTTTTACTACATACGCTGCAGAAGCAAGCTTTTTCGCTATTTTCTCAATATGAGGCCCCCACTGAAGCTGAGCATCCAATGTCAGTCCTAAAAAGACAGTAGTGTCTACAAGGTCCATTTTATCACCTCGTACAAATATGTCAGTAGACAGTTTTTCTTTCTTTTTAAAAAGAATAGATCCAACACATCTGTTCCCGCGTGTATTTCAAGGGCGATGGGTTCACCCCCAGGATATTTCGAAAGGTGAACCATGGATATTGCTTCAAGCATTAATATTTTAAAGTATAAAGTGTAAAGGCGTGCCCACGCTGCGGCTTCCGATGCGTGGTCGCCACCTGAGAAACAAAGTCCTACCAGCAATGTGCGCCGCCCACTGCCACTTAAAGGCAATTCTTCGGGCTATATCCGTCACCTTGGTTCTCCTGCGGATCTCCTCATTTCTGATCTGATTTCTGAGGTCCTAGCCATGTTTGATGGATATCCGTTAAGCCGGTTCGAACATATTTAGCTTTTAACAGGGTTGATTTATCTGGATGACACTTGTATAATCATTCGTTTCATTAGGAGTTTTCTAAATTTTAAATTAAAAAAACAATCACGTTTGTTCAGTTTGCTACACGCCAGCGACCGGCAATGAAGCCAAGCTCACAGTGCGGCGGGTTCCTAGAATTGTACAACGTTTGATTCTTTGAACGACTAGCCAGGCACCATGATAGGCTCAAGCCAGCTGTCAGGGTAGACGTAACCTTAGGCTGTTGAAGATGCTGACGGAGTTCGACATTATTATCGTATAATTTGTATTATTACAGGCATGCACCGCAAGTCGTTGGAGGCGGCGCAACATCTCAAGGAGTCAGGGTCGGAGCGCGAGGGTTCAGAGGCGGAGCCAGACCGCGCCACCTCCGCTTCTCCGCACCACCACGACGCACACGACAACCAGGTACCTACCTACACGTCATCACGAAAATCAGTATAAACAGTAGTTTTACTATACCCATCTGTGAGGGTACAGACAGTTATAACGAAATTATAAAGACCTCGTTTTAGCCAATTGGCAACAGAACACAAAGAAATGTCTTCAACGACCGACTTGTAACATTTATCTATCACATTACAGGCGCAAAGCTCTCCAGCTAGCAGTACGACGGCTTCGTCATCAGCCAAGGGTCGAGCGTCCCCGGAGAACAGAGAGATGTACGAAGACCCCGAGGCCTTCCGCAACAACAGCATCGCGTGCCTCCGAGCCAAGGCGCAGGAGCACCAGGCGAGGATACTATCAAGCAACCTCCTGCTACAGGTAGATATTTGCACTATGTATAAACTGAAGGTTTCCATTATCGCCATCATATCAGCCACAGGACGTCATAAATTTCCAAATCGACCGGTTGGAAGTGGCCTGCATCCAGCGATTTCCCGCGACTTTCATCAGATCGTACGTCCACGTTGTGAGTGAACATCCTACGCTACGCTTGCCTGCGTGTGGTACAATAAGTTCTTGAACCTTCCGCCCCATCTTCACTTAACATCGGGTGTGTTCTTAGCCACTGTGCTTTAAAATATTGTGGGTTCAAGTGCAGTACTTCCACTTCGCAAAAAACAATCATTTCGACTGAGTTATCTCATTGTCGGCTGTGGAATAAGATCAACCCTCTCTTCCCGTGGGTGTTGAAAAAGCTACTAAGGAACCTTGAGCAACCACCAACCCATCTGCCTTGCGTGGTGACTAACGCAAAATCATCATCATATCAGTCAAAACACGTTCACTGACCCCAGGCCTCCTCCATAGATTTCCAGAGCCACCGGTTGGATGCGGCCTGCATCCAGTGACTTCCTGCGACCTTTATCTGGTCATCCGTCTACTTTGCGGGTGGACATCCCACGCTGCGGTTGCCGGTTCGTGGTATCTACTCCATCTGTTCACTTACTAACCCGCTGGGCAATGTTGGTGACTTTCGTTCATCTACGGATCTCTACATTCCGTAGTGAATTCAGTAGTAAAATACAGAGTTGAGTTTTCTTGTGAGGTCCATGAAGAAGACAAGGCATGTTAACGTGCAACAATTGGAAATGTAATGTGGTAGACAGATTGTTAAATTACCCATTCAATCGAATTGCAGACATTCGCTTTTACAGAAAACTGTGCTGTTCAGAGCGGCTGGGTTAGGTCGTGTTAGGTTTCTGTGGATACCACCGAGACTGCCCCTCTGGACAGCGCAGTTGCATCATCTGCCTACAACATATACATACGTATACCTACTGGGCGATTGAAAAGTGTCAGTTTAATCGGCAAGTTCAAAAAAAGCAAAGAAAAACTTTTGTTATGCCCGCCCTGCAATTTTATTCCTCTCTCACGGGCAAGTTATAGAATCGCTATCTACCTACGAATACGACGCATGTCCGAAACAAAACAAGTTTTAACATGGTTTAATTTCAATTCGTTCATACCATAAATACATTGCATTGGAGGCTTCACAGTTCAAGATATCTGGACGAAGGCGTGCTATGTGTCGAAAGAACACGAATCTTTTTATTTATTTACTCCGTCTGAAATTCCAGGTCCGAGGCCTGTCCCGCGCTGCTGCCGGCACCCCGTGCGCCGGCGACGACGACGGGCCTGGCGACATCGACGTGGGCACGGAGCAGCCGCTAGCGCTGGAGCCCCCCCCGCACGCCCCGCACGCTCCGCACGCCCCGCATGCCCCGCACCTCTACTGACCCCGCGGGGAACCCGCCCTCGCGCATAGGCTGTACTAAACCGTGCGATCATTGGACTATTATCACGTGATACGACTTCTCGATTGGTCGATGCCGGCGCGCCGTAAAAGCGGCCACTATTAGAAGTGCTTTAAGTTGTGGTCGGTGCGAATTACCTCGCGCCGCTAATGGGTGATTACGTGATGAGTTGACGGCTCAGATTGGTCGCGAATCACGTGATCAGCGTTCCAGTTCAGAACTGTTCGTACTTAATTGTAATTATGTACAATATAGATTTAAGTATATTTAACTGAATCCCTTTTTCGTGCAATACCTTTAGTTAAGTATTTATCTATGTAGCCTTGTATTAGAATTGTATATAAGTTTCCTGCACTTAGATTACTAAGTATATTAATGAACCCTCTATTATAAAGACCCCGTCGTAGAATTGTAAGTGATTTCGAGGCATGTCAAAAGAATCGTACTTACTAAAGATTATATTATAACTTTCGTCTAGAAACCGGATACAAAACCTATATTTTTAGGTTGAAATTAAAAGTAAATTGTAATCACCTACAACGAAACTTATTGTCGGTCATCTTGTAATTTCTTGTCGTGAACAAGATGGATTCAAAACGAATATAGACATCGAATACATTCCACGAGATACAATGTAAAGCGTTAATTGTAATTAGGTCAATATTAGATTTCCCAAAGAACTATGTAAAAACCACAAATCTAAATAAATCACTAATTAGCTGTGTATTTTATGGTTCAGATTTTGAAATACTTAGATTACTGGGTGTAGTCGGATGGTTATTGAGTTTGTATCAAAGATTTATAAGACAAATCGAAAATAAAGGAAAGTCATTTATTCTCGATGTGGAAACCCTCCTAACGTATTTAAAGACACACCCTGTATAAAATAATAAATATAGCGATTATACCCAGATTACACAGTCAGAAACTGAATGATGAAGCAAGAGGTTGGTGCAATTAATTTTTCACTTTATCTACGCAACAAGAATGTTCATTGTCAAATTCCTGTGAATTGGTACACTCGTGAACAATGATTACTTAGTAGAATTAGATACTGTGGTGAAAATGTCAAAGCTAATTACAGATGGCGTCACTGTTGCAGCGGATAGTCTGTAGTTGCACTATTGCAAGTCATACAACAGTGGCGCCGCCAGGTTACATTTAACGGAAAAAAGGGCTATTTTGTTGTGTAGATACCTACTTACGAGTTTAAATATGTAGGATGGAGAAACTAAATATTATTTCTAACTCACAATTTCTCCGAAATCATTGTACATTTTGAGAATATTTACATTATGGAATTGTAACTGTAAGTCTTATGTACTTAATTATCTAAACCAGTACTTACTTGTAGGTTAATCAGGATAAAAAACATGGTATATCTAAGTATTTCGTGGTTTAGCCACCAAGTATCGAAGGATGGAAGAGGCAATGAAATTACCAACTTAACGCCTGAATATTCAAACGCTTGTTGGTCAACATAATTTCGTCGCATTGGATTTGCTTGCTCTTTTATATAAAAGATTCAGTATCTTTAAAGTTATGTAGCTTTTGAGTATTCGGCGCTAAGATGCACCTTCCTTTTCAGTCTTGCATTTGAGGTCGACATAAGTGTGACTCAAGTCTGTTAATAAATGAATATTCCAATAGTAGGGTTGTGTCGATAGAATACTTTCACATGAATTATTTTGGACTTTTCCATTCGGTCTGCTTTGGAACTGTTTTGTTTTTCTGTATTTCAATAATGCATCAACATAATCTCGATTATTGAATAAAACGCATGTTGTCGATTCTGATGTAATTCTTTACTTACTGTTATAAAATTAAAGCACAAAATGGTCCAGCGGACAAAAAATCATCTACGTCTGCAGTGCTCCTTTTCACAAAGACATTTAAGTAAATTCGTTGTTTTTGAAGTACTATTAATGGAACTTATCTATTTAAGTGGCACCGTATTTAGGCACAGTTTTTTCGGATATAAAATTATAATCATATATATTTGAGTATTGAGAAATTAGGGTTGTGTAACACGTGACGCCAGAATGCTCACTAGAAATACCAATTTGAGTACAATTTTTTCACATTATCAAAAATAGCTGAATGTCAGTGCCTAGCATCACGAATGTCTAAAATTTGGTACTGTCTCGTTATTATTATTTCTAGTCGATAGAGATATCACCACATTTAAATTAGTTTTATTTTAGAGATGTCACTCACTCTCATGATCTTTCATCAGAATCGAGACCGAGTCTGTTCGCAGACTAAATTTTTTCCCGAATTTGGTCACAATTGTAGTAGAATATCAATATTAAATTGCTGGAATATTTAAATTAACAGACCTGACCCCCAAATGACATTGACGGTACTAATAACTCTTTCATCACGTGAACTGATAATACCATGGCCCGATTCCCGATTTACCAATCTATATATATGACAATAGGCACGGGTATACCATTTGTTTAGATGAAATCTTTATGGACCTGCCAATGTACACTAATTGATCCAGCGTGATCACCAGATCGGCCGAGGAGTAATCAACATAGGTTTGCTTAATACCACTTGTCTCTCGACTCGAAACCCAAAACTATAATGATAATGAAATAATTATTGTAGCTATCCTAAACATGAGCTGTATCATGTGTGACCAGTTCAGTGGTGGAGACCTGGAGGACTGAAATAGAGGACATCAGTTTTAGCACCAGTCTTAATCAAAGATTTTCATTTTTAATGCTAAGACTTGCCTTTATGGAGAAAATAAATATTATATTTATTAATTGCTATTGAGTATAGAGCCAGTACCTTCCCAAATAACATTCTATGGATTCCATGAGAACAAAATGTGTTGGCACGTGGTATTCTTTATTACTGTTATAGTGTGAGAATTGCAATGTTTCGGTTTAATGTATGAATAATTGAATAGCGCTTAGTAAATGAAAATAGTTTTATTAACTGGCCGCTGCTTGCAGTCAGACAAAATGTTTACATATAAGTGTGAAAAGGCAGTGAATTCGATGCAAAACTCGCACTAAATATGCTCGACTTCTGGTGGTTTATCTAAAAACTGCAGAATCTAGACAATTATACTGGATGAGGTTTTTAACCGCAAGGAAAAAGTAGGGCATATTAGGTAAGTGAAAAGGAAGGTATTGGCATAGACAGTTTAATTTTTTTTTCTAAACCATTATGGAATAAAGCGTTTATTGTGTCATTAAACGATCGCGTTTGTAGCCTGTTCCACATAATTACACCATTAAATTAAATAAATTAAGAAAACTTCAAGAAAATATGAGTTAACCCTAGTCACATTTCAAAAACGGGCCGGCTCGTTCGCTTTTGAAAAAAAAATTAAACTACCATTGCCAATACCATCTATCTCACTTACCTAATATGCCCTATTTCTTTTCTTTACGGTAAAAAAACTCATCCGGTATAAGATAAATAATTAAATATATGACAAATGGTATATCCGTTGTGTGCCCGACAGTACCTACTCAATAACTAATTTACCAGATCTAGTTGTAATATATTTAACGAATTATACAAATTGAATGGAGCTAAGATAATGTGGACACGTCATCATCGTAATATGTAAGGATTATTCCGATGAATAAACAGTGTAAATCTTTAATTTTGTGACTTATTTCAAACCAAAATCTACTACACGGCTAGAGTGTGAACGATGATGAGTGAGCGTGGACGGCCAATGCCCACGTCTATTACCCAAATGAATTCGGCAATGGTTCCTAGTGGATGGGGAGTGGACAAAATTGCTGGACTTCAATACTAAAGGTGGTTTCAGAATGGTTTACTTTGTATGAGTAACCGCCTCCGTGGCTCAATGTAAACAACATTGGGTTTACGATTCGGAGGTCGCGGGTTCGATCCCCAGCGGGGTACATGTTTAAGTACTCGGTTTGGTTACCACCATCTTATCTAAATCTGCCGCCAAGCAGCAATGTTAATAGCATCGTTGTGTTCCAGTTGTCATGCAGAGATAAGATAGCCAGTCCCCCAAATGTGTTGGGGTTTCCGGGTCAGTACGCTTCGACCTCATCTTCACTTAACATCAGGTGTGATTGAGGTCAAGTACGAACCCGTCGTTTTTTTTTTTTTTTATTAAACACTGGTTTCGCGTTTGGCTACATGGCATAAAAAAAAACAGTAAACGAAATTAAATCGAATTCGGCCATGATATGTGGAAAATTGTTTGTAATCAGCCATGGAGGGACCAGTAAACAGGAATTAGGTACACGAATTACATTTCATATATTATAATTATCATAAATATTTTGGATTTTTATACTAATTATCTAGATGGAAACTCCTTCGATTTAAGAGCTGTGTCCTTGTAGGTGGAGTAATGACCACGTCTCTCTGCTTTCCGCCCTCGATTTAACCTCTTGGCACGACACATTTACCTTTTCTTTCACTTGGTCAACTTCCTCTCTTTCCTCCAATCCTTTCCTTATGTTCTTTAAAAAAAGTTGTGTCATATCAATTGACGTATCGTATCCTCAGAGATAAGTATCTCAATGAGGACATCCTAGTTCTCGATAATATGCACGTGGCCGTTGGTCATATACGTGGCCGTTGGTCATGCTCAGTAGTTATATCTATAGAGAGTATTCAGTGGTTAGCTCAGCTTGTATAAGTAAGCAAATGGAACGATCATTTCAATCACAGATCAGATATGCGTGGACTGAGGTGACTGTAAAAGGAGGTCGGAGACCTTACCTCGATGATAAATTAGAAACGTACTGCAACCAAAGTTGCATTCGGTGTCTGATTTATCACGTATAAGGGTTGTTATTTCAAACCTGGAAAGAGATCAAGCTACTTATTCAGCGTGTTTCTATTAGCAGCAGTATGCCACAGTTGAATAATGTTTACTAAGTGCATATATTTATTTACTGCAACTCATTCGCCTTTTAATAATAAATAAATATTTCGGATACTTACACCAATCATTTAGTCCCAAACTAAGCAAGATTGTACTATGGATACTAGATAACGGATAAACATACATAAATATTTATATAAACATCCATGACTCAGGAATAAATGTTCATATTCATCACACAAACATTTACCCGTCGCGGGATTCGAACCCGCAACCGTTGGTTTCGCTGACAGGGTCACTATCCACTACACCAATCGGTCGTCAATGCTCAATGGCCGTACTTTAATGCTCATCAAATGATCTTTGGCGACAGCACCCCTACGATGCTACAGGCCATGCCGTAGGCGTCGCAATGTTCTGCACTTAGATTAAGAATAAGAATAGTTATTAGTGAGGTCAAGTACCAACCCGTTATGCATAAAAAAAAAAAATTGACACATTTAGCGACTGTGTATATTTTCACATTTGTGAAAATTGTGAAATGAAATGTGAAAATATACACAGTGAAATTGGGACTGAGTGAGATAAAAGTAGTACACAAAACAGTTTCATGTAATAGGATAGGTACTACTATCTCATAATGCAGTTTACAAAATACAATAACTTTACGTTCTTCATCTACGATAACGATTACTTGACTTCATTGGTATTGCTATCGATCACGTTGACCAATGAGAAACCGTCAAATTGCCGAGCGAGCGATGAGCCAACCAATCACATGTCAGAACGTAACCAATGACGATAACGATGATATTATGTAATAGAACCCCAGGTCTTCAAGCATTTGATGTTTTTGTGAGCGACTCGCCAAAAAAGATTACACAATGAAAAACACAGCAGCAACCCGCCACCAACACTAAACATAGGGAAGATAAAACTTGTCGAACGCTATAAAGAAATAAAAACAGTCGTGTAGACGAACGTCCTTTAATTCATTTCTTCAGGTATTTACATAATTTTATTGAAACTCTAAACTTTGTTTATAATCGTTACATAACATAACATGTTGAAGGCAATTTCACCATGTTTCTATAGGGTGTTTTATAGGTAGATATATTGAAATTAAAAATTAAATAAAACACAAAAATCGTGACAATACTACTACTCCTAATTATGCCTAATTAAATATGATTTCAGGTAGAATAGGCGTCGAGATTGATTCGAATACAAGGTTTGAACGGACCATATAAAAACTACCCTCCTTCCTTGGGTAGTCGGATAAAAAGAGGGCCTGTCGACAGCGAGTGTGCAGTGTGATTTCAATTGTTATATGGTATATATGTATATGCTATATCGGTCACCTTGGTTCTCCTGGGGATCTCCCCATTTCTGATTCGATCCCGCAGGGAGACTCCGAGCATATCTCTTTCCATTGCCCTTTGGGTAACTTGAGCCTTCTTATGAGGCCCATAGTGAGCAACCACGTTTCAGTTCCATGTGTTATCACTGGCAACACATACTGATCAAAGAAATGTCATATCTTCTTCTTCTTATTTTTGAGGATGGCAACCAGTCAACCTCATTGTCGAGGGACATTACTGCCAGTTTCGAGTGAAACATTTTATTTATCTTATTTCTTCAGTTTATAGGTCAGTCTCAATCAAAACAAGTAATTCGTCGTATACACAGTCTAGTCACGGTCAAGTCATTCTTCAGTAAAGTGGCAGAATGCTTTACAAAAGATTTTGGCGGCTTCTTGTGGGAACCCGAAAGCTCCGTTACGCACTTTAATTTACACTTCCCTTCACCTGTACACCAACACTAACGTTTGCTGCACAATATTCTGCCATTATTAAGCTTCAAAAGCTAGAATGCACAAATTTTAAGACTTATAAAGAAAAATGCTACTTTACTCGCCGAGTTCCCGCCAAAAAGCCGTCAAATGTCATATCATCTGTCAAATTAGATGTCCCTAGAAAAAGTGTGGCCACTTCGAAAAACTAACCTCTAAAAAACACCCTATACAAAACAATCAATATGATTTGTGGTTATAAATCTCGATATTAACATTTTTATGGATAGTTTTTATAACTGACGTACAATTGGGCTCATAAGTGTATTTAGGACAAGTGTAGATCGATCGACATCTACCCTTATGTATACTCTTAATAATAATATTTTCTGTTAAGGTATTCTCTCATTATTAGCTTTTATTTAGCTTCACCTGTACCTGCGTCTTTTTTATCCCTGGACATACACACAACGCCATCTATTTCCACAATAAGCAACTAGGCTTGTATTACAGATACCAGATGGTTGATACTATAGTCCCACATAACCGTCTCGCCGTCCCCCAAGCGAGTGGTATGCGTAAATTTTATTTTATTATTAAATTTCCCCGTGTAAAAAAAAAGGCAGTCTCTAATCACTACATAAGACAGGTCGTCAATATATGTTTTAATAAATAAATATCCTTGGACATGCACACAATGCCATCTAGTTCCACTTTAAGCAACTATAGGCTTGTAAGATAAGGATAACAGAAACGGTTTTGGCTCGTTTGATTTATTGTGACGTATATGTGCAGTGGCGGTACCTTCATGTAAGGCCAAAAGCCCGGCTTGCCCTACTAAATACTCGATTAAGACTATTAACAATTTAACAGTATAGGAATACTTTGATTTAAACATTCGCTCTTGTCAAACTGAACCCGTCGTGCTGTGTTACCTCTCTAATTTCACTATCAGCGTAAAAACTATAAAAACATTGTCGGGCTTGCCTTGTTTTAAAACACTAGGCACGCTGCCAATATGTAGTGTTATGTCTGATGATGGAGCCGCAAGGTGCCACAAAACAATATCGAATTTGGTCTTATCTTAGCAGTCTTGAGTACTAGAACAATATGTGACGAACAGTCTCATGATGAGGCATTAAAAGCTTACATTGAGAAATATTTTAACGTTTCAAAGAAAATTTCATCGTTTGAGCTGGGACTGGATGCACTTTTGAACCCTACTGTACGTCTGATGTAAACAACAATATAGCCTCCGTACAACATGTACAGTCGGCTCTATAAATAAGTACACAGGGCAATTTTACATGATCAGTGGTAACATGCTGCATTTAATCTAGAAAAGAGGGTAATTTTATAGAAGTTTGTAATGCTTGAAATTAGTTTCCACATAGAACAGTTCTGTATGAAAAAGTATGACGTCGACAACAAAATAAAAAAAAAAATAAAGGAAAATTATTACTTATCAAAATTACTAATATGACACGTAAATATCTATCACTTGGTTTGAACCAAGACATTAATTTTGCCGATTCCTTATAATCTAGTTCTACAAAAAAAAATGACACTTATTGCTCATAAACTATATCTTTAAGCTTACTTAATTTATGCTCTGAAAAAATACAGCAATACGCATTGTATAACACCTGTTTTAATAAGCGTTCCTTTAACATATACCTTTTGTATAGAATATCTTAAACAACATCAATAACCACTTACACATATTTCATAAAAGATTTATAACTTGAGTAAATAGATAAGCTTTAAATCCAAATATAGCTTAAAATATAGACTTCATAAGGTTTAAAATTGAGAAAAGTCACTACTTATTCGAAAAGGTTCATAATGGAGAAAGCTCCCTATCTTAAAATGGCTTATTTGTATAATAATAGTCTACCCATTCGAAATATATTGAACTGCTCAAATTTTTCAGTTAAAACTCCTTAGTCCTTAAATGTATTCATTTTAAAATTGTAAAAGTATCAAAAACAATTGGCAATTTGTGAAATCACTGAGCAAGCAGCACATCTTTAGAGCTCTTTGTACTGTAACAAATAAAAACACGACAATTTAATAGATCACATTTTACCATAGACTTCTATGTTACTGCGTATGGACCGGTGTCGTTCTAACAATCAAAATGGCACCGCTTCATTGGTGTTAAAACGAGAGTTTGGAACCAATGGGAACTCAGTCACACACCGACAGCGTCCGCGAACTGTTGCATCAAATGCTGATTTCAATTGTAAAAAAATTCATAACTTACGACAGAAAAGTGACAAACAAACATCTAACTAAAATTATAAATGCGAAAGTTTGGATGTTTGTTTATTGCTCAATCACGGCGAAACGGATGAACCGATTTGGATGAAATTTTGTATATAGGGAAAATATACCCTGGATTAAGCCATAGGATATTTTTTATCTCGATAAAGTGAGTAGTTCCCGAGGGATAAACAAATTAAGTATATCCGAGATAAAGTTACTCCATCATATCAATCATGAGCGGAAGGAGACTTGGGAACGACAGATTGAAGTATACGCTTTTATAATAAGGTTCCAGTGGACATTCAAAATTTACCTTTAAATAAATTCAAAACCATCATAAAACAGACATTATTTACCAAAGGCTATTATAAAATTTCTGACTATCTGGATGATAAGCAAGCATGGACATAGACCGCTCGGCGATATTCAGCCTAATTATACAATATAATGTAACCCAAACTATTTAAAAGAGCAACCCTTGAGTTTCTTGCTCGTTCTTCCCTGGGGAATCTGCTTTGCGAATGAGCAATAATGTCAATAATTTTAATATTAAGATAAAAAATGTGGCGTTTTCAAGTGATAATCTTTATCCTATGAAATAAATATTTTTTTGACTTTGACTTTGAAGCGGAGGAGCGTGAGTTGGCTGCGTTTCTTCCGGGGGCATGCAAGGGCTGCCCGATACTTAAACTAATAGTTGAGTGAGATAGCTCAATCGCGGCGAAACGGATGAACGGATTTTGATGAAATTTTGGTATACAGAATATACACTGGATTATGACATAGGATATTTTTTATCCCAATAAAGTGAGTAGTTCCCGCGGGATAAGCAAATTAAACATATCCGCGATAATGTTAATCCACGCAGGCGAAGCCGCGGTCGGGAAACTAGTGTATAATAAACATAATAAAAGTCATATTTTTAATCAATATTGTTTTTTTCTTGCACTTCAAAATGCAGAGTTGTAGGTTGTAAGCACATTTATAACAGTCTTATTAGTTCTCGAGGATTCTAAGAGATGGCGCTGTTTTATCTACTAAGCGTGAAAATTATTTGTTTGCGCGACCGTATCTCTAACATATAAATCAATGCATTTGGCACTTCATCAATATTCAGCAATGTAACCTTGTAACGGCGGCCATTCGATCATCTACACTATGGATATAGCACGTCATACATTAACAAAGCTTAAATTTGGCACATGCTTGAATGTTACAGGTTTTTTAAGCACCTCACTATGAAGCTAAAACTGACAAATGCCAAATGTGATCTACTAAATTAGCCCTACTTGACAAGTGGAAGTATAAATAGTAGCATAACGTAAGGATCAAATAACGTAGCCGGTTTCCATCCAAAATGTTAGCCACATGTAGAAATGTATATAAATGCTTTCTAGATTCGAACTTATCTTTATTAATAACTTATCTAATACCTCGCAAGTATTTTGTTAGAAAAAGTCTCATGACAGTTGTGCATGGGTATATCAATATTGGTCTGCCACTAATTACGAGTCTGTGAAATCTTTGAAGGGATGATGTGATTCGAGACACGCGTATTTCACATAAACGTCGCTAGATGGTGCTGTTTTGAATTATTTGACCAACTTACTACGAGACGACAAGTTTATTAAATATACCAAAATTCATTATAGGCATTACATTCAAAATTTATGCTTGATCATTAATATCGACAAAAACACTTCCTTCTCCGGAAAATTACAAAAATCTGTCTCAAATTATATTGAATAACTATAAAGTAAGGTCGCGAATCACAAATAATAATTGGTCGAACAGCGCTTGGCTGTTGGAAATAAGCTATTGACTATTTATATACATTGCATGACCCTATTCCTGCAAATAAATATTTCATTTTTTTTTATATGAGAGGGCGGCAAACGAGCATGCGGGTCACCTGATGGAAAGCAATCACCGCCGCCCATGGACACCCGCAACACCAAAAGGGTCACTGATGCGTTGCCGGCCTTTGAGGAAGGTGTAGGCTCGTTTCTTGAAGGTTCCAAAATCGTTTCATTCGTTCGTTCATTCATTTAAGGCTCCTCCTCCCATGCCAATACCTTGAACGTGTGGACACGGAGTGGTGAACATAGCAGAAATTAGCCCCGATCAAAATGTAAATTAAATAAAATGAATATTATATGGATGATTATAAATTTGATTGAAAAAATACGGGTAACTTTCAATTAGTTTTTCCTTACTTCTGTAAATTAAATTTGAATTTGGAAATTTTTTTATCGTAGAAATGGTTACAACGTCTCTCAAATTCACTGTGTTTTACGGAAGGCAAGCCAAAAGAGGTATTCTCATAATTTGCTCGTATAATTCAAAATAACGCCATCTATTGACAGATTTGAATTGCATTAATATCGAATCACACTATACACACATTATTGAATACACAATCGCTATCCTCCTGTTATACTCAGTATCCTCGTCCCATCCTCGCTTGCAACAGTGTTGCCGCCAATAAATATTTTAGTATAAGCGGCAACACCGGCTTCGGTATCTATATTATCTGTACTTAGCACCTACAGAACCGTGTCCTGGCGTAGATTATAATACTTATGAGCGATATTGTATGTCACGATAACTTCAAATGTAATTCTTATAACTTACGAAATTAAACTTTTTTGAATTTGAATAAATAGTAATTTTGCAATATGAGTACATAATTCATGCTGCAGTCTTATAAAACAGCGTATTTCTAGGGTTGCAATGTTCCTAAAATTGACGATAGATGGCGTTAACCGAACGTTGCTGTCATTGTTAAAAAAAATATTAGAAATGCATTTTCTTCAACCTGTGGCAGAATTATATCTATGGTACGGAATGTAAATTTTTTTTTTCACGACAAGCGAACAAACCGTAATACACCGAACACGCAATAACATAACAGCCTCTAACAACTTAGAAGTCAAATTAACAATTACGAGATTTTTTTTGTTCGTGTTATTTTGTGACAGCTAAGGGTTGTCAGTGCCATCTACCAAATTATTTAGAACTGTTTATTAAGGTATCCAGTAAAGCGCTCATTAGTGTCTATCACAAAAAATTGTAAATACGAAATAAAATGAAAATGATTTGTACGTTAAGGTGAAAAAACTTGCATGGACAGACCACGAACCCCGATCGGGTGTTATATTATGCGTTAACATGATCGGCTCAGCGTTAGAGGCTATTGCTCGTTAGTCGGTCAGCTGGTTGCGGGAAAATATTTTTTTATTAATATTGATATTTTTAATGACAGTCTCAGCAATAAATAATATATGATTGAATGTGACGAGGATGCAGAGCATGAAGCCGGTGCTATTGAAACATATCATTTTCACGTACTTTAAGAGGATGGAAAAGCACCGGTGAGTGGCGTCAACCCTTACGCACGTCAATAAAAGGGCTATGGCCCTTCAATATGGATAATACTTTTTCAGCGGCCATTGACGTTGCGTCTAATGTTTGGAAAACCTTAAGGCTCCTCCGCCTCCGTGGCTCAATGTAAACAACATTGGGTTTACGATTCGGAATGTGTGCGGGTTCGATCCCCAGCGGGGTACATGTTTAAGTACTCGGTTTGGTTGTTGGTAGGGCATTTTAGACGTCCGCCTGCCTAGCTAAAACCATCTTATCTAAATCTGCCGCCAAACAGCAATGTTAATAGCATTGTTGTGTTCCGGTTGTCAGAGTAAGACAGCCAGTGAAATGTGTTGGGGTTTCCGGGTTAGCACGCATCCACCTTCGACCTCATCTTCACACCATCAGGTGTGATTGAGGTCAAGTACCAACCCGTTGTGCATAAAAAAAAGGCTTATCTTTGGGATATATCTGACCACCCCATTTGGGATGAAACCACGAAAATAGTAAAGGAAATACTTTCTCCTCCACCTTTTTTTTTCCATTTAGTAAATATAGGGGAGGGACTAACTCTCCTTAATTTTCTAATTATGCGCTGTTCATACTATTTGCAATATCATAGCTTGGTCTAGCACAAATACCTCTATCATCTCACGTCACATCAGTGGCCGCTAAAACAATGTAACACTCGCATTATTCCAGCCTAACACATAATTTTAATACTAGAAATCTATTTTAAAAATATATTTTTATAAATTCTCAATAATTGGCAAATGCACAAATACTTATATCTAGGGTGCTTTTATATGTAAACTATATACTACAGTTAAGGCGTCACCATAGAAAGAAGAATCAATTGAAGCCTGGCATGCGAACGAACTGGTTATATGCATGGATCATTATTATCCAAATAGTCGAAAGGAGCATTTTTTATATCTTCTTTCTTATATCTTATATCTTTCTTTGCACATACACACAGCGCCATCTAGTTCCCCACTAAGCAACTCGGCTTGTATTATGGATACCAGATGGTTGATAAACTACACAAATACATTTTTTTTTGTAAATAAATACATAAATAAATGAAAAACATCCATAACTCCGGAACACATGTCTGTATTCATCATACAAACATATGCCCCTTGCGGGATTTGAACCCGCGACCTTTTGGTATAGTAGTCAGAATTTTTAACCACTACAAAAAACAGGTCGTCAAATGGAACCTATTGTATATGAAAAAAACATATACATAGCCCTTAATGAATATGGAGGCGGCTTATGTGACCTGCAACTTTATATTTGTATATTGTATCATGTTTATCACTATCTTAAGACACTGGAAATTCAGACGAATCTAACGACCTTGCCCTTTTCAAAATCGTTCAAGCTGAACCCGAAAAATTTTACCATTCTTCCTGACAATCGGGTAAATACTGGTATTTTGTAGCTAAATAATGAACCTTATATGTCAGCAGTCATTTGTCGTGCCTATTTGTTAATAAGTTGTGTTGTTTTAACAACATTTTAGTTCTGACTAGACGACTCCTCCGACAGACATACGTATCTCTTGCTATTTATCCTTCATAATGCAGCAATCTTCTACGATAAGCACTAGACAGCGTATTTCTATCAAGAAACAGGGCATACAATCGACCGATGAAATTCATGCGGCGCCTGGGTGCTGCAAGAATCAAACGATCCTCTTAGTTGATAAGCTGCGGCCATATGCCTTTTTTGAGGCATCATTTTATCAAATTTTGGGAATTTGGCATTAATATAAAGGAAAAATTGCGACCATACTGCGTCTTCTTGTTACGATCGGTCCGATAAGACTTAATACTGAGTCTGGTTGGGTCCCTCCATGTCTTCGCAGCTCTTCACCATCAGGTAGAAGCTGTGGACGCACAAGATGCAGTACGCCAGGATACCTGGAAAGAAATTAATATTTCTTATATAACTATTTAATCAGATAGGATCCTTTAAGGTATGGCATATAAAACTGGAACCTCCGCCAAAAAATGTGCCACAAGCTGTGGGGTTTACAAAATACCGCGCCTGATTTAGTTTAAGCATTACTGACAAATATAGACTACGAAAACAACGTAACGTCAAAACATGCACACACGTCAACAGCCTATATCTGTATCTGTATATTGTGATAATTATCTTGTTTTTAGTAATATTGTTGTTGCTATAGTGTGGTATCAAATAAATATATGTCTATGTCTATGTTTATATTAGTCTATTGTGAAGATAAGCTTTTTTCCATGGCGAGATTTGTAACGCATTGCTAGGGAAAAACACTGGGGTGGCGGGTTGGCGATCGCAGATTTTTTGGGAGCTCCTAGGAGATACGCTGATGGCTATTACTAGTCAATGTTATTATGCTCACGATTGCTTGTTGCTCTTACCACACACACGGAAAGAAAGGGTTGATCCCATTTTACTTTATCGAGAACCATACGGCATCATACATAATGTACAATAACGGTACAAAAATCTTCAAAGATCTGAAGAGCGGATATTAAAATTTTCCCCGACCTAAAAGCCACGGATATTTTGTAAGAATTGTATACAAAGAACCTGACTAATTATGGACCCAGGGACGAGGGTATTTTGAATTTGGTAGACAAGTTTCCATGTCTGTGGCACAGAATAACCATATTATGGAAAAATTGTTATTTATTTATTTATTTTCAACAAACTTTACAGCATATCCTTATATATTACTTAAGATTAAATTACATAATTATTAAGCCAATTATAAAGTTTGACATATTACTATGCATGACATGACAACACGCGGTACAACACGGGAAAATTAAACTAAACTAAAGCACAGATTAGTACCAAATGCCGTAAAATACAGAGACATCACTCGCAGAAATAGCTTTTTTTTTTTTACATGCATTTACCTGTTCTCCTGTCGTGTGTATGTGTGTGTGTGCGCGTAAGTTTGTTGTGGATGTGTGGGAATGTATGGGAGTATTAATGCTTTATAATAACGTACTATAGCGATAGGAGTGTATGTATTATTTGCCTGGTAAATTCGGGTCTTCCCAGATGAAAGATATCTACCTCAGGGAAACATCTCCCATAGGTTTTGATAGCCCTGTGTAATACGGAGTTGGACACATAATTGGTACGCGTTGGACACATAGTTATACTGTGTCTGTGGCATGTGACATTATGGTTCATCTACCTAGAGACACGGCCGCGTCAGATAAGTTCGTAAAGACCGGCTGGCAATAGCTTATAAATTTTTCCAAACGCGCGATTTACAGTTTTCCATGAGTAGTATAGTAGTGATAAGTGGATTTGCCCTGATTATCAAGGTGGATGGACACGGGTTAGAACTTTTGCATAAAATTGTGGATTGGCCGTTGTGCATAAAAAAAGCCATCACCTGTTTAACTAGGAGCTGAAATTTTGCAAACCCCTTCATTTCTGATGACAATACGCTTATACGATAGACATAAACGGATGCTGCAGTCAGGATCGTTTCCTCACGAAGGGAACTCCTTAACGGTTAATGGCACGGATATGAAATTTTGCATACACGGTTAGTTTTGATGGTTGAACATGATTTTCGCGATAACAGTCTGAACTTTATGTGACTTGTGTTTGTACTAGAATATATTAAAACTAATTATTATAAATGCGATGTTTGGATGTTCCTTTGTTTGTGCTTTACTGTTACATTGCGCAACGTAAGCGTTTAAAGTAAAAATCAAAAAAACAGGCGTAACAGTTCAACAAATAGTTCTCGTACAAATTATTTCATAATTTCAGCCCGTAAACAAACCACTGCAGGGGTATAGGCCTTCCCTTGTATAATGAGGAAGTATGGGCCATAGTCCACCACGTCGGCCCAATGCGGGTTGGGGACTTCACATGGAATTTTTATTTCTCAAGCATGCAGGATTCCTCACTATGATTTCCTTCGCCGTTTAAGAGCAGTCGGATAAATGCACATAAGTTACTAAATTAAATTTACAAACTCATTGGTACATGGCCTGCTTGGGAATCGAACCCGGACCTCCGAAATTGGGAGACCATGTCTTAACCGCTAAACCACCAAAGCTACAAATTATCTTATATATGGAAATGCTCACCGAAGAACACGACGGCCTCCAGGAAGGCGAGGAACATGTCGGAGCCGGAGCCGGACACGCCGAAGGCCGCCACCCCGGCCACGTTGAACAGCACGGCCGCCACGAACAGCACGACCATCACCCACACCCACACGCGTATAGCCGTCGTATTACGCTGAAAACATGATCAATTGAAGTATGAGGTTTGGTCTTAAAAGAATCGGTCAAGTAGAACTCGAGCACGTTTCGTAACATCTGCGTTGACAAACTTTTAAATTAACAAACTTAAATATGCGATTCGTTACAGCAAATCTTCCTAAATATTGGGTCTTTACCTATGAAATTGGAGTTTTTTTTTTTCGTTAATGATATGTACCAATTCCTGCGATTTTCAAAGCTATATCCAAATTTGTTTTTTATTTGGAAAATGGAATATTATTTCAAGGTTTCACATTAAATATTTTTTTAATTTCTGAGCTAAATCACAAAATAAAAAAAAATTGAACAGAGCTCTTTTCATGTGCTTGCCATTATCATTTCTTAGATTCGCTGAAACTTAAATAAAGCGGTTACTTTTAAAAATTAACGCTGCCTATACTTAACTTAATGTTATCTGATAATACACACGAAGTTAAGCTAAATTTGGATTTGCCGTTCCCAAAAAAAAAACAAAAATGTTTGTATGGAGAAAACAGTCTTAATGAAGTCTTCATACAAAGCGAAAATTTCATAGGTAAGGACCTAATATTATTTCCATTCTCTGTGCTCTGTCGAAGTTCTTTGAGTACCCATCTTTGCCTAATATTCTTCCGCAACAGCATGGTTCGTGTGCACTATTACTAACCTTATAGTTTGTACATTAGAATGGTATGCATATACTTTAGAAATGCTTTCGACAGAATAGAACACAGATATAATAAGATTAGTAGATGAGGATTAGTCATGCATTGGCACTATTCGTATATAATTCACTTCGGGTGTCCCACAAGGCTCAATTCTAGATCTATTGCTATTTATTTATCAATGATAGAGAGTTACTAATATGCAGACACCGATCGGGTGTTTCAGGAAATTTGAACCAATTTACAGCATATTGCAATAGTAATAATTACTTTACTAGGACTCTCAACAAGTATGATTATTCTTGGGGTCACATTGGATTTATGATTTGGGCAACTCTGGGAGACACGTAGGGTTCCGTATCGACTATTTAAAAAAGTTTCAGTACCAGCAGTGTAGAGCCGAGTAGATAATGACAACGAATACCTTGTGTACTCCAATCAACAGCGTGATCGCGAGCAGCACATGACCGCAGCTGACTATGGCCACAGAGAGCGTTATCTTGTGCCAGATGCTGTACACGTGGTCACCAGCGTCCTCTGCCGTTCCTGCCAGTGCAGCGAACCCCGCCGCATACACAGAGCACAGCACCACCAATCCTACGGAGATAATCTGGAAAACAGTTAAGTTACTATTAGAGTCCAGCTATGCAGTTTTACAAGTAGTTGTGTTAACGAATGTTGTTATTGTTATAACAATTACGAAATAGCGAGGGTTTAGAGACTGTGTAGCTTTAGAAGTTTAATGTAGTTTATCACATACCTATAATCAGGCTTCTGTCCTCATTTTTGGAGCACAGCCTGAATCCGCTGAAATCAATCTATGTGAGTTTATAGACACTACGTTGATTGCAATGGAAAAGGGGTTTCAAGTTCATACAATTTATACTGACTATCCAAAAGCTTTTGATAACGTATCACATTTATTATTAATCCATAAGCTTAAATTACTAGGCACACATGGAGATGTGTATGTGTAAGTTAGTTTAGTTGTATTTACAATACAAATGTCAGACTATGGCAATCATATGTCTCCTACTTCGATCGAAGTCTCTCAGTCTTTTACAGGATGCATTCGTCGCCCTTCCACCTTCGGACTACTAGTCGTGGGAAGGGATTCCACCCGTATATAGTTAATATACCGAACATTCACTAAGAAGTTCGGCTCTTCATTCATCATCCGAACAGCCAAGGCATAGAACGCTACCGGCGTCAGTCTTTCCTGAATCCTACACCTTGGGATCTTTAAGAGCAAAGTCAGCAGGCATTTACTGACATCGCGTGCTTCATCTTCGACCACATCGTCACTTTACATCAGATGAGATTGTGATCAAACGCGTATCCAGTTAATGATAAAAAAAATCCTGTCACGTCAGGGGTTCCTCAAGGTTCTCCTATTGGTGCTTTGTTATTTAATATATTTATAAACGACATTGTTAATATCTTTGACAAGGCAAAACTGTTCTTGTATGAAGGCTATATGAAAACATCTGTCTTGTAAAAAAATACTCTGACTATGCCTCGAGAACATTTCCTATTATGCCTCAAATTATATCTGGTATACAGATTTCAATGTTTCCTTTACCGACAAGGCAACAATAATTCGGTACATAGAATCATTAAATTAACATACCAGATGAATGTACGCGATCAGCCTGGCGCCCATCTCCAGGCCGAGGCACCAGCAACACGATTCAATATGCGGCAGGCCCATCTTTGCTCTTTAGTTGAAACACTAATCCAACTCTATCTGCAAGTTAAAGTACACATTGGTTTAATTCATGACCATATCAGATTAAAGGTCCCAATCAACAGGCGGTCTTTTCTGTCAGCATATCTATATTAATAAAAGGCAATACGATGAGTGGCAGACACATCGCTAAGCCCACACACGTGGACCAACTAGATTAGATTTATTTAGCTTACATACAATTTCGTAAATTAATAAAGCCTGATATATAAGTGGTTGTCAAAAATCAAATATTAATTTATACATATAAATAAAGTCACGATCTTTATCCCAAATGGGGTGGTCAGTGATATCTACAACATGCGTTTGGGTGTACCAAACATTAGCAGCCGATTTCATAGAAAATATTTATCAAATGCTGTTTAAGTAAAACCCACTGTAAGGTTTAAACAGTTACACATACATACATACATAATGTCACGTTTATTTCCCGTAGGGGTAGGCAGAAACAGACTTCCACTTGCTACGATCCTGACACACCTCTTTTGCTTCCTTCACTCTCATAAGGTTGTTCATATATGCTCGAAGGTTTAGGGTACTCTTGGCTTGGTCTTTCTTTAAGACGTCCTCGATTTGATCATGATACGTTCGCCGTGGTCTTCCCCTACCAACACTACCATCCACATTCGCTTCGTATATCTCTTTCGTAAGTCTTCTTTCATTCATCCTCTCCACATGTCCAAACCATCTCAGCATACCTTTTTCAATCTTTGTATAGTTATGTATGTTTTCATAATTCATAGATTATCTAATTTAACTAACATGCTGCTACAAAGTGTAGGAATGGTAACGTCACGCCTCCCCAGATATCGTACCAATTGCAATGATTGCTAACCACATGTCCTTTATTGAAGGCGACGTGTCACTCGAATTTAGTCGAATTGAAGTCAAAACTGTGTGCGAGGAATATTATGTGTTATTATCTGTGATCAGTTTATTATTTCATTTATTGTCGGTGCACGTCTCGTGTAATTTTTGACATTTTGGGATTCTCATCACCAGTGTCAGGCGCATTGTCTTATTTACACGATGTTAGCTTCAGTTAGTAATATGATTTGGTGTGTAGGAGATTAATGCTTGAAACTACATCCACGGTTCGCCTTACGAAGAAATAACAGTATATTAATAAACCAAAGAGCCGATCGCCGTTAAACGTGCAAATCTTTAAATGTTTTTTGGTGGCAACTCCCTTTTCGGGAAGAGACGAATTAGCTTAATTCTTTTTACTTCACACTCGACACAGGTCGGAGCGGACTATTCGATGGGGACGAGTCGTAGCAATTGTCACCCCCCGTCCGTCCCCATCCGTCAAAGTCAAAGTCAAAAATGCTTATTTTTTAAGCTACTGCTTGTTCAAAATGCAATTTTCCCCTGAGAAAAACAAGCAAAAAAACTCGAAGGGTTGCTCTTTTAAAATCAGGCTTTGATTTTACATAAAGGTTTTTATATTACAAAAAGGTTTTTATATTTCATTATTAATTAAGAAATAGCCTGGCATGCGAACGTCCCCGTCCCGATGACAACTAAGAAACAGGCTTCCCAATTGTCCCCTCTTGCGGGCCTCCTAATGGAACAGATAGCATAAATTGTCATCCCGGGTAACGATTGAGATACAAAAGTACCACTTGTCCCCTTTGGCACGAAGCGAAAGTGGACATTTGGGAAAATTTGTCACCCGGGTGGGTATATTTTTTTTTATGCACAACATGTTGATACTTGACCTCAATCACACCTGATGTTAAGTGAAGATGAGGTCGAAGGTGGAAGCGTACTGACCCGGAAACCCCAACACATTTGGGGGACTGGCTATCTTATCTCTAACAACCGGAACACAACAATGCTATTAACATTGCTACTTGGCGGCAGATTTAGATAAGATGGTGGTAGCTAGCCAGGCGGACATTTAAAATGACCTACCACCAACCATACTGGGAATAGTGGGCCGAAACCACACAGCACTTTCAATTTATACTTTATTTTATATCTACTTTATGTAATTACTTTGGTGACTAATACTATACAAGCACGAAACACTTATTGCAACGAGTCGCGACTCGCACTCGACCGGTTTCTTTAATAGTAAACGCTCTACTTATACAATCTCCAGTGAATATTTACATTATTCATATCAGAGTCATTTATTTGCACTACCTAGTTCAGTTAACTGTAATAATTGCACTTTGAAGTGTCGTCTTGAGTCTGGTTGCAATTCAATGTAATTCTTTTTACATCCCAGCGGATGTCTTTCCGAACCGATACGATCTGGGAACCTTCAAGAAGCGAGCATATTCCTTCCTTAAAGGCCGGCAACGCCACTGCGGATCTTCCGTTTCCGTAGATGGTTATGGGCAGCGGTGACACTTACCATCAGGTGCGCCTCTTGCTCGTTTGCCCACCTCTTCAATAAAAAAAAAAAAAAAAAAAAAAAAAATTATAATAAGATTCCAAAATAGATTAGGGAAGCGCATGATTTACCGGTATTTAAGAGGAAACTTCATGATCTGTTGGTTCAAAAATGTTATTACAGCTTACACGAATTCTTAGATGACAAGTCCATATAATTGTATTGTAACCAATTGTAACGTAGGTACTTATTAATTATACGAGTATATGCAATGTAAATTGTAATTGCTAAAATGTTGTCACATTGTATACCTTTACGGCGGAACATAGCGCTCTAAAGATTTTGTAAGACCAAATGCTACCTGTGATTCACAATAAATGTGCTTTGACTTTGACTCTTCTAGCTTCCTTGGGCAGTCGGGTAAAAGTGATTAAAAGCTAAAAGCTATCTAAATAAGTTCTACATTAATGATTATTCCATATTCTAGTACAAGGACCAGTAACACAAAGTCCATCAAGAGGTTCAGTGGCAATCTCCTGGCACCATCCTCAGTCCCTCGTCATCATGTAATGGAAAGTGGTCATAGCAACAAAACAAACTAGCCCAAATTCGACTATTTTGCCATTTGCCATCAGGGAGTTCCAGACCCTACATCTCGGGTCCATCATCAGATCAGCTCAATGGTATCATAATATTGCATTGTCACCGAACCTACATAAATTTCAGCTCACTCAGATACCAGAAAGTGGTTGAAAAATGCTTTGCAAATTTTGAAACGGACAACTTACATACTTCATACGAACATTGCTAGCTACATAAAAGCTTGTGAAAAGAGAACTGCACAAGGCCATAGAACAAATATTTGTAGCGAGTCAAGAAATTGGCTCAATTACTACGCACAAGATTCTGTCCATAAATAATATTGCATTGTCTTACTTACATAAATGTGACAAATTTCAGCTCAATCAGACACCAGCAACTGGTTGAAAAATGGTATGCACATGAAATGGAAAACTTACATACACACTGTCATACGAACGTTGCAATTAAAAGCTTGTAATAATAAAAACTGCCGACAGCATATTCTGTATTTCTAAAGGTACAAATAAACGGCTGCCTTTACGTAAATACTTTATGTGGAATCACGATTTTTTAAGTAATAAACCAAATAGCTTCTTCTATTTTTTTTTTTGAAAACTAAGGGCCGTATTGACGGGGCCGTCTCAGAATTGAGATCGAGTCTCACTCTCAATAATATATTATATATTTGATACTGTTCAAATTCAGATTAGACGGAAGAAATAGAATAATCTCAAGTATCATTCATATAAGTTTTTCTCAGTCTTGGGATAGTTTTATTAGTACGAGCCTTCTTTAATGTCTTGTTACACTTATATACATATTATATTTATATTTATGTGTGTGTGGAAAATAAATGGTATTAAATATAATCTTTGTAGTAAATATTTTACATTATCAAAATATACTGTACTTTGAGAATGCAATAAAAAGTAAATGTCCATGTTTTTGCGATTGCGCACTCGATTGAGCAGGATGGAACTCTGTCGACCTACCGCCCCTGTTACACTTTCATTGTTCTTGTCAGTTCTTTAACGTGTTAGGAATAAATTAAATTGACAATTGTTATATTTCATTGTTAAGTCAGCGAAGGAGATTATTATTGCTCCCAAATACATCATCAATAATGTCCTCACACAAACAAATTGTACCTTCTATTCGATTCCCTTTGCATCTTTCTACTAAAACTAAGGCAGTTGCGAGAAAATCAAAAACTCGGACAACGGCTCTATTTTTCCATATTTATTTGGGAAAAAAGAATCTCATAACAACATTACATAATTAATATTATACAATCTGAAAAGTTGAAAAGTGGTAAGTTAGCATGGTTTGGGCACATTATGAGGAGGGATGAAAGGCACGTAACGAGACCAGTGCTAAGTATGAATGTGGAGGGATACAGAGGTAGAGGAAGACTGAAGAAGGTGTGGGTAGACTGCGTGAGGAATGATATGAATGCTGCTGATGAAAATCTCCCTTGTGTCGCATGAAGGGTGCAGTTTCTAGAAATGTGAAGTACCAACAATTGCTAGCTATGAAAACCACAATTAATAATTAAGGCCATTACATTAATTAATTAATTACATAATCAAACATATCTCAGGCACGCCACTGCAACGAACCCTTACGATATCCCTCTGTCTGTCTGTCAGGCTTATCTGGAACAGTCTTTCGATTAAGGGTTCCGTTTAAGAAATACTAGCTTTCCGACCGCGACTTCGTCCGCCTGAAAGATTATCTTGGAATAGATAATCTTGGAATACCAAAATCTCTTTGCTTAGTACAAATTGCGTTCACGTGGCTGTATGCGTAAATGCGTTTGCCTTTCGGCACAGATGATAAATAGAAAATCGGCGGCAAAGCTGAAAATTCGTCTTGATTTGTTATTAAAATATTTATTATTTCCCTGCATTCTTTTGAGAAAAGCACTATATATGCCTCGGCGGAAATGGCTAATTGCCTATTTCCCAGCCTTTGCAATAATGTACTATTATTGGTATTAAGAAACTCAAATAATTTCTGAAATGATTGGCTGTGACAGACAAACACCGAGGAGATGGAGTATTACGTTTTGTAATCTTTGGTACGGAACACTAATAACCCCTTTAATAGCGAATGGATATTTACAACATAACAGGTATTCCTCCAGGAGCTGGCAATAATTTCATAAAAAATGCAAGTAAAACCAAGAGTGGCCAGCGTCAGTTGATTACGCGGTACATTAAACATGTTTGGTTCACCCAATATTTATCCATCGGGCGGTCAGACGATTAAAGTACGCAAGCGATGAGAAAATAGCGATTATACTACTTAGCTACGTATTCTGATTATTATCTTACTTTAAAAAAAGCCGGAGGTTCTCAATTAGACTGTATTTTTTTACCCGAGTGCCCAAGGAAGTAGGGTAATGTTTTTCGAGTGTGTGTACGAACACACACTATTTTTAAACTTTATCTCAGCCCGTAAACATCCCACTGCAGGGAAATAAGCCTTCCCTCGTTTTAATGAGGGAGTATGGGCCGTCCACCACGCTGGCCCAAAGCGGGTTGGGGACTTCAAACAAATAAGCAAACAAAATATCCTTTATTGTACAACAATAAGAAACATAAGAAAAATAAGAAAAAGGGGATAGTGCAATTTGGCGGCCTTATCATTAAAGGCAATCTCTTCCAGGCAACCTTTGGGTTAGGAAGCATTATACGCACATGATTGTAGGTAGCGTGCCCAGTAAACTAATTGTAATAAAATAAATATATCACCCACATACGTTAACTGAATACATACAAACATACATACATAATATATGTATATCAAAAATATACATATAATGTATACCCATATATCTTCTTAGGACTTCATGTGCCTTTCAATTTTAATTTCTCAGGCCATGCAGGTTTCTTCACGATGTTTCCTTCACCGTTTTAAGAGCAATCGGATACAGCGCATAAGTAATTAAATTAAATTTAAAAACTTATTGGGACATGGCCTGCCTGGGAATCGAAGCCGGACCTCCTAAATTGGGAGACCGTATCTTAATCGATGAGCCACCGACGCTTAACTTATATTGTTATTATTACAAGCTTTTATTTAACTTGCTTCGTAAATTGACGACCGATTGGTGTAGTGGATAGTGACCCTGTCAGCGAAACCAACGGTTGCGGTTTCGAATCCCGCGACGGGTAAATGTTTGTGTGATGAATATGAACATTTATTCCTGAGTCATGGATGTTTGTATAAATATGTATGTATGTTTATCCGTTATCTAGTATTCATAGTACAAGCTTTGCTTAGTTTGGGACTAGATGATTAGTAAGTGTCCGAAATATTTATTTAAATATATAAGTCAAATTAGAACCATTTCTTGTTTACCTAAGGAGCTGAAATTTTGTATATTGGTTCATTTCTGATGACAAGACATGTATACGTTAGACATGAACTGATGCTGCAGCCAGGATCGTTTCCTCACGAGGGGAACTCATCAACGGTTAATAGTACGAATTCAGCATTTTGCAAACACTGTTAGTTTTGATAGTTAAACATGATTATCGCGATAACAGTTTGGACTTCATTGTCTTTGTAATTGAATAATCTAACTAATATTATAAATGCGAAAGTTTGGATGTTTGTTTGTGGCTCAATCACGGCGTAACGAATGAACGGATTTTAATGAAATTTGGTAATATATTATGGATTAATTTATTTATTTTCAACAAACTTTACAGCATATCCTTATATATTACTAGAAATTAAATTACATACTTATAAAGCCAATTATAAAGTTTGACATATTACTATGCATGACACAACACGCGGTAAAACACGGGGAAATTAAACTAAAGCAAAGAAAGAAAGAAAGAAGAAGGAAAGAAAAGTATTTATTGCCAACAAATACAGAAAATTTCGTAAGGTATAACATTTTCCTTATTTAAATGTAACAGATTACTACTTAGTGCGCTAGAGTACAGAGACATCACTCGCAGAAATAGCTGATGATAGCTTGGAACTTACGCACGCACGCACGCACACACACACACATACATTGTGTGTGTGTGTGTGCGTAAGTTTGTTGTGGATGTGTGGGAATGTACAGGAGTATTAATGCTTTAATATAAGGCATAGGTTATTTTTTATCATGATAAAATGAGCAGTTCCCGCGGGATAAACAAATTAAATATTATATTACTTATATATGCAATAAAGTGTTAAATAAATAAATAAACATATCCGCGATAAAGTTATTCGACGTAGGCGAAGCCGCGGGTCGAAAGCTAGTATGTTATATAATCATGAATCATGGTAGAGTATTAAAGGCTTTTAAAAGAATTTTTAATGCAGACTTTATTGTTTGATAAGGTTTACCGCCAAGGTGGTTCTATATAAATTTCGATAAGATCTGATGATGCACTCAGGAGATAGAGAATGGAAACTTACTGAAGTCGGTTGTTTTGCTAATTTATCGCGGTTCAATTATAAAGGTAGACTTCCGTGCATCGCGACCGATCGCATTCGCGTGCGGTTTATCGCGTGCGCATCTGATGCGATAATATTCGTACTATAAAAGTGAAGGCATCAAGTTGCTCAGCAATGTACCATATTTTCTCCGCTTCTATTGAAGCACTATTGTTGAATATTTGCACTATTTGCGCACTATTCGTAGACATATGATAGATCATGAGTCGATACGTGCAACCTTTATTTTAAAAAGACGACCTGTTTGGTGTAGTGGTTAGCAACTCTGACCACTATACCAAAAGGTTGCGGGTTCGAATCCCACTTGGGGCATATGTTTTTGTGATGAATACGGATATGTGTACCCGTGTTAAGGATATTTTCATTTATAATAAGTATTTATTTACAAAAAAAATATTTATTTATGTAGTATATCAACCATCTGGTATCCACAACACAAGCCTATAGTTGCTTACTGTGGAACTAGATGGCGATGTGTGTATGTCTAAAGATATTTATGAGTTTTATTATTTATGTAATAATTTTATTGTTTATTTTTATTTATTCGGATAACCAACAGCTGCTATAACACTAATAGAAACTATTATAGGAAACAGAGAGCCAATTACAGGTCCTCACAAATGGAAATACATCATAAAATTCAATAATATGCATTATCACACTTGTACATTTTTTGCCCTCGCGGTACATATACCAGATATAATAAATTAAATCAAACCATCAAAGAATTGTTGATTGTATTGACACCTCGCTGACACTAGTTTTACTAGTGTTAAAAAGATCTAGGTCGAACTTCTTAGACAATTTATTAAAATTGTTGCTCGCACGCCACAGAAAGGTGTTTTTTCTGTAGTTGGTAGAAGTCGGAGAGAGGAGAAATGAAATCGTTGTGCCTAAGTGATATAGCAGGAGGTCGGAGACAGATTTGGGAAAGAAGTTCTGGACAATCAATCGACCCAGGAGCTATTTTCAATAGGAATACGAGATCCGCTATTTCACGTCTAGCTTCAAGTGGCAACAGATGGTGCTTTCTACATAGAAGAAGGTAATCTTCAGAATTGTATCGGTGTAAATAAATGTACAAGATTTTGAAAGTTTTAGCTTGAGTAAAATCCTTGAAGCAACGCATCACCAATCCCAAACCCTTAGATGCTTTGGATACAAAATTGTTGATATGTGTATCAAATAATAATTTACAACCTTTCTCGTAGACACTGCTAACTTGAGGTGAAGATGGCACTCAGTAAATACTTAAATATCTCTTAAAATACAGTGGCACTATTTCTGTGCTTTGAGCACTGTTAAGCATTAGTTGGCATAGTTGAAATCATCGAAACCGCATGTGCGAAAACCAACATAGTATTTGGACATTATAAAAGTGTACGAGACTCACTCATCCTCGCTCATGCACCCCTCGGAAGCAGCGCTAGGTAGGTATGTAAGTTTACTAACGACTAAAGCATATGTGTGTTGCAGTAGGACAAATAGATCACAGCTCAGTGTGCATGATTGATTACTCCAAAAACAAAACACTGATGTAGAATGAAATCAGCGCATAACACTTCAATGAGTACCTAATCTATATATTTCACACATAACCGCTACCGCTCGTGAACTGTGCCAGCGCATCACCGTTACAATAATAGCACTCAGTCAAGGTCGGGGCTTCTCTTCAACATAATTGTCTCGGCTGCTATGTACCCTATATAAACGAGTTTACTTTATTGCTACTATTTTTTATAGGAAATAATGAGAAAATAATGAGAAACGACCAAGCTGGTCACCCGGTGGGAAAATATTAGGCAGCCATATCACTAAAAATTATCTCTTCTACAAAACTTTAGGGTAGAGGAGAAATTCGCAATTATGGCAAGCAGGATGCCAATATTGTAAAAAAATATATTTCACACATTTTAGTAATAAATATTTTTATCTATCGAGATATACGTTCATTATAGAGCGGTTCAAATTTATCAACTCTCCCGCCCCAAGCGCTCCTGAAATAAAATGAAATGAAATGAAATGAAATGAAAATGAAATGAAAATGAAATGAAAATGAAATGAAATGAAAATGAAATGAAAATGAAATGAAAATGAAATGAAAATGAAATGAAAATGAAATGAAAATGAAATGAAAATGAAATGAAAATGAAATGAAATGAAAATCATTTATTCATGTAGGCAATACAATATGCACTTATGAACGTCATTTGTTTTTTAAACTACACTACCACTGAAAGCATCCCGGGTCGCGGTTTTTCCCAGTTTCCAACAAAACCGTACAGAATACATGAAAAGTATGTAGTAACGATATAATCCTTGATAAATTTACTATTAAAATCTTCTACATACAAATGCGATATAATTTATAACTTCCACGCAATCAACCGTTCGTTGAATTTGTAAAATTTTTCGTCATTCATATAATTTCGCTTTAGTTTAGTTTTGTTTTGTAGTTAAAAACTCCGGCCGAAAATTGTGCCTAGCCCAAAAACACTAGCCCGCGTGAAACTAGCAATTCCGGTATATAAAGTATTCTATAATCCTGGCCATCTTTTATTTTTCCAAATACAAAAATAATTCATGAAAGACCTCTAACATAAATACATTTAACAAACAGTTACATTCCTCTGGGAGATCTTAAAATTATACTGGGTTACAGAAACCTGCTTTACAATCTCCATGCAGGCTCACTCCCTCCCGAATCCATTTTGTTACTTATACAAAATCTAGATTAAATGTGACATGTCATCATCATCAGCCCGTAAACATCCCACTGCAGGGATATAGGCCTTGAGACAAGGTCAAAAATAGATACACAGGGTATACTTAAAATAGTAATATTATTTTCTTTAAGCTACTGCTTGTTCAAAAGTCAATTTTCCCCTGAAAAGAACAAGCAAGAAACTCGAGGGGTTGCTCTTTTTAAAAACAGCTTTTTATATTACAAAAAGGCTCAATAATATTTCATTATTAAAAGTGATGTCTGCCTGGCATGCATGCGAACGAGCTGGTTATGTCCAAGGGTGTTTATCATCTAAATTGTCTGATATTTTATAATATGCTTTTCTTACCTATCATCATATAAGGATCATATAAGTATTCATAGCACAAGCTTCGCTTGTTTGGGATTAGATGATTGGTGTACGTGTTCCAAATATTTATTTATTTATTATATTAAGTTTCTGTTTTATAGTATCTTAAAATTTATTGAAACGAACATTTTGTATATCAGCAGGAACCTTATTGAAAATTACATAACCGTTTGATTGAATTAATGGCTTTGCGGAGACTACTTATGTGACCTGCAAAATTATCTTTATTTCTTGTATTGACATCATGTTTATCACTATTTTTCCTAAATAATAAATAATAAATAATAATAAATATCCTTAGACTTACACACAGCGCCATCTAGTTCCACAGTAAGCAACTATAAGCTTGTGTTGTGGATACCAGGTGGTTGATATATTACACAAATACATTTTTTTTTTGTAAATAAATACTTATTATAAATGAAAACATCCATAACTCGGGTACACATGTCTGTATTCATCACACAAACATATGCCCCTAGCGGGATTCGAACCCGCAACCTTTTGGTATAGTGGTCAGAGTTGCTAACCACTACACCAAACAGGTCGTCGTAAATGATGCTATATTTTTATTGACATATATTAGATATCAGTCAGTGGTGGCAATAACAGCAGACTGCCGCGAGCTATCCACCAATAACGCTCTGCCCTCAAAGGTCTTTTTGTTTCGCTCATAATCATGCAATGTTAATTAACGCGCTACGGAACCCTAAGGCCCGTATTAATAAACCAATCTCAATACAAGTCTTGAGGCTGTATCACCCGAGATGCGTCTTAACAAGTTGACGTTATCTCAAGCTCCGTGCTAATTTATAAACCAATCTTGAGGTCTACTCAGCTGAGATCGCTTCTCAAGTATTCGCCTCAGCGATGAATGATAATTTTGAGTTTCTTTTATTAATACGTGAAACGTTAGGTTTATTAATCAACACGTTTACTTGAGACCAGTCACAAGACTGTTCTGAACTTTGTGAATGGTTTATAAATACGGGCCTAAGGTGAAACGTGTCCGACACGCACTTAGCCGATTTACTTATTGTTTCAGACTATATAAACAGCGGTGTGTAGGCTCAGCCTTAGCAATTGATTACAATTGCTTGCAATGTAGATAAGAATATTTCATCTGTAATGCTTAGAACAACAATCGCAGTGAAAGTGAACTAGATAGGTATGTAACAGTACACGTTTAAGAACATATAGTAATATTCTTATCTTAGATTGTATACACAAGAATTAAATTATAGATAAATAAATGTATCGGGCACTTACACCAATCATCTAGAACTAAGCAAAGCTAGATAGGTATGTAACACTACACGTTTAAGAACATAGAACATTCTTATCTTAGATTGTATTACACAAGAATTAAATTATAGATAAATAAATGTATCGGGCACTTACACCAATCATCTAGAAGTAAGCAAAGCTTGTACTATGGATACTAGATAACGGATAAAACATATATAAATATTTATATAAACATCCATGACTCGGGAATAAATTTATTTATTTATTTACTTATTTACATAGAATCAACAGCATTATTGCAGAAATTATATTATAGTAAACTAATACCAAACTTATGCCAATTAGTGATTCTTATTATGTTACTGACAATAATTATCGTAATAATTGAGTGGGGAACATTTTAATTATATTACAATAAAATTGGTACTTTCACATTATTATTATTATATAGGTATCAATAAATAATATTTAGTAATATACGAGTCGTTAAATGTTCGTATTCATCACACAAACGTTTACCCCTCGCGGGATTCGAACCCGCAACCGTTGATTTCGCTGACAGGGTCCCTATCCACTAACCAATCGATCGGTAGAGAAGTTTATTTGTATATTACAGAAACACATGAAAAATTATTCGAATGCACAATTAATCTGCTTCGTGTTATGGTTCGAAATGTAGCATAATGTCACAGTAACTAAAAAATAAAAATTACGTATCATATCATCGCTCAGTATACCTACCTATATCTTTTTTTTTTTTATATATGAGAGGGCGGCAAACGAGCATGCGGGTCACCTGATGGAAAGCAATCACCGCCGCCCATGGACACCCGCAACACCAAAAGGATCACAGATGCGTTGCCGGCCTTTGAGGAAGGTGTCCACCCCAGAATAAGTAGGGCAGCCTGAGCGATGCTCAGGGAGGGATTCTCCAGCACTAATAGTGCTGGTACCCTCCTGGGGTACTAACTCTTTAAATACCGCTACCATTCTGGAGAGAGACTATGCTCAGGCTATGAGAGACTATCAGTAAGACAATGATTTCAGCTAGTGCCCAAATATAATTTCATCAATCTAATCGTCAGCCTAAAGACGTCCAATTTGGCCTTTAAAAAAATTGATAGTCGAGCTAGTTCTAAAACTTTTGGATGCCACTGTACCTTCTGTGTCAGCTCACCCACGAGTCCCACAGGTGGGTAACACTAATATTTTAGCCGCTTGGACACACAACACTGATATCACCGCCTGTTCGTCACCGCGACTGTAGAGCAACTGTCCGCCCGCCACGTATCGCAATTCCGCTCGTGCACGCACACCCGCCGGGCGACAGTATGGACGGACAAAGAATATACAAAACCTATGGATGGATACGCACAGGTAGGGTAACGGAGATAAAACAAAAAGGTATTATAAAAAAACAATATCTTTGCACATACATACAGTGCCATCTAGGTCCACAGTAAGCATCTAGGCTTGTGTTATGGATGGACTACACAAATGCATTTTTTTTTTGTAAATAAACTTCAAACTTCAAACTTCAAGCATTTATTTCAACGTAAGATACATGATATCATTTGTTGAATGTCAATTTAAATCTACTGGAAATAAAAAAAGTTTATTGCATTTATCTGTCAGTCGGTATGTCCAAGCTACCACCGCTTCGGAAAGGGAATTCATCTGTGGGAAAAGAAGCGGCGCAAGAAACCCACAGGATCATTGTTGTCCTTTTTTTTTTAATAAAGTATATAACTAATACAATTTTATAATTTTGGGGAGCTGGTCGAAGTACACCAAGCGTGTTTGTCATTCAGGTAGTCACTAATTTTATAATAGCCCTTTTTTGCTAATGTTATTTTGACATAATCTTTAAATTTTTTCTCAGTTAGATTAATGATATTCTCAGGTACAAGGTTATAAAAGCGTATACAGTGTCCCACAAATGATGTAAATACATAATATACAGTGGTTATCTAGTATCCATAGTACAAGCTTTGCTTAGTTTGGGACTAGATGATTGGTGTAAGTGTCCGAAACATTTATTTATTTATAATATATAAATGAAAAACTTCCGTGACTCGGGAACACATGTCTGTATTCATCATACAAACATATGACCCTAGCGGGATTCGAACCTGCGACCTCTTGGTAAAGCAGTAAGTTTCTAACCACTACACCAAACAGGTCGTCAAATATTCGGCACAAAATTACCTGACAAAGTAAATGAAGCAAATGCCTAGAACATACTTAAGATTAAAGGGTAGGACTCAAAGCTGCTGATTTTCAGTCCGCCTCAAAAGAGTTATTAGTGCCACCAAAGAATGTTGAATTTATGTACATACTCGCTTTCCGCCCGCAGCTTCGCCTGCGTGGATAACTTTATCGCGGGAACTACTACACTTTATCGGGATAAAAATATCTCGCTCGTGGCTATCTCAGAACAAGAGTCTAGGTTTGTCTAATGGGCAATTCCATGGGTTGTTGTCACCCATAGAGTAGGCTCTGTAGCCCAGGAAAAGTACGGTTTAACGTCGGAAAAACGAATAACAATAATAGATTATTTTTTTTTGTTGGCCTTATCCTGTGATCAGTCGGTGACTATGAGCAGATCTGTTCTTAGGGCTTTGTCGGGAGAGTGCATACGCCAATGGATATAGCTACTCGTATTTCCATTCATATAGGTTGTCCAGGATTATTCGTCTTTTAAGGCGTCTTAGGCTATCAGGTATAGTCAACTGGACTGCTAGCTTGTTGGGATGGTCTGTCAGCCGGGTTTTGTATGCTTTGGAGTAAGCTTTGATCTCCTCGCTCACAGTGTTAATTTCCAGGTAGTGGTGGATCTCCGTGTTCTTAATAAAGAACACTTCATAAATCCTTGAATAGAATAAGAATAGAATAATCTTTATTTGCTAAAAATGTGGTACACAAGGCTGTTAATGAATTAATAAGGTAGTCGACTGTATATCATAATTAAGGGTTGCTTTGAGGAGAGGTATGGAAAATGGAACGGCTTACTAGAGTTGTTGCAGGCCGGCCGGCGGTTATCCACCAGCTTCCAATTGTTGGTTGAATCGAAGATTGTCGTATTGTAGGGCACCCTGTCGCACACAGTTCACATATAGTTTTAGCACGAGGATTTTATGGTGTTTTAATAAACTTATTGATTGATAAAAACGGAGCACACACACGTTCGCTAGGCGTCTTGCTGGAGAGCGGTGGAGTGGGAGGGGGGGGGTAAAAACAGGATACACAGTAGGACGGAAGGATGGAATGACAACGAAAAGCGAGAAATTAAAATTTGCCTTATTGATGACTTTACTTAACAAGGTTGTTATAAAATAAAGCATCATACATTTTACCAGGAACTGGCATGCAGAATAGAATTGATAATAAAATAATAGATTTAAATACCCTAAACAATTACAATCATATAAAAAAATTCTAATAATAATCCATCAACTACAATAATGCTAGGTAATTTGTGATAATAATAAAATGTCAGTTTATTTAGTAAGTATAATTAAACTAAAAATTTAGAAAAAAAAATTTGACATGAAACATTTAATAGTGTTGTAAATGTAGTAACAATTGCTAAAAATTAATTAAGCATTTGTAAAAAACGCAAGTACTAAACTTACTTAGTACTTGCGTACCACAACCTTATGTACCACATTAGCAAATAAAGATTATTCTATAATTTAGTTACTTATATAACTAAATAAGCTAAAGATGAAAAATATGTTTCTTAAAAAAAAATGCTTTTGATGGGTATTTCTTTATATTCAAAACATTCAACTTATTGTTACAAAATATTAGTTCTCATTTTTATTTGTTAAGCAATGCAGCTCGACGACATTTGCAGCTAAAACACATGCATACCTAACTATAACATGTTTAGTTTTTTATCCATCAATAAGTTAGTTAACTTATAATATTAGAAGATTCGACGAGGCTCGTGGCTATCTCAGAACAAGAGTCTTGGTTGTGTTTAGCAAAAGTCTACCTAATTAAATATTAGTTAGTATTTATCGTTATGAAGATACAAATTAAAAATAATGGTTTTCTGAAAAAATATAGACTAAGCGGTCGTTTTTTTTTTTAGGCTTAATTATTCAAAATTACATCTCCAATGCAATGCAATCTCTATAAGATTGCAATTATAGTCAGTTCTGAATTATGTACCGTATTCTTACAGGTTCTCACAAATATAATAATAAATATTTCGTACACTTACACCAATCATTTACTCCCAAACTAAGCAAAGCTTGTGCTATGGATACTAGATAACGGATAAACATACATAAATATTTATATAAACATCCAAGACTCGGGAATAAATGTTCGTATTCATCATACAAACATTTACCTGTCGCGGGATTCGAACCCGCAACCGTTGGTTTCGCTGATAGGGTAGGTAGTAGGAAGGAATTGGAACTCTATAATCATTACAATTGAGAGTTGAAAGTCGGGTGTCCGCGGGCACCCTAAAGTCCGCCTAAAGGTTAATAGCAAATTTTGACATTCTGCCTACCTGTGACAAAATGCTGTAAATGTCACTGCTTATTAGATCCTTCTCAGTGTACTACATCATATTATGTGTAATAAAACTTAGATTTTTTTTTAAGCACAACAGGTTACACCTAGTGTTACATAAAGATGAGACCGAAGCGTACTGACCTGGAAACCCATTTTATTTGGGGGACTGGCTATCTTATCTCTAACAACCGGTACACAACAATGCTGTTTGGCGGCAGATTTAGATAAGATGGTGGTAGCTAGCCAGGCGGACATTTAAAATACCTTACCACCAACCAAACAGAGTATTTAAAGATGGGGATCATACCCACGGCCTCCGATTCGTAATCGCTATGTTGAGCCACAACATGGTCGCAACAGAGCAAGGCTGGAACCAGAGCGGAGTGCTTGTGGTGTGTCAATTGTCAGTGAGTACCAGTACTCCCTTTTCATAAGGCGTACCCCTTTTACAAAATCACACACACCATGTCTTCTTGCAATGTTCTATATGCAGTTAAATATATAATTTAAATAATCAGTTGTTATCAACATCATTAATTGAAGGAGTAATTGAAGGTGCACAGTAAGATAACTATTTTATCTATTGTATGTTAACCTTTGCACACTTTTTTAGTCGGCTGTCGGCATTTGGCACCGCAACAAGGAAGTTGGCTAAATTAAAGAAAAATTTAGATTCGGGCTAGGTATATATTGGGTCTTTACTTATGAAATTGGAGTTTTTTTTCTTCATTGATCACATGTACCAATTCCTGCGATTTTCAAAGCTATATCCAAATTTGTTTTTTATTTGGAAAATGGAATATTATTTCAAGGTTTCACATGAAATATTTTTTAATTTCTGGGCTAAATCAAATAATAAAAAAAATTTGAACAGAGCTCTTTTCATGTGCTTCCCATAATCATTTCTTAGATTCACTGAAACTTTTATAAAGCGGTTACTTTTAAAAATTAACGCTGCCTATACTTAGCTTAATGTTATCCGATAATACACACAAAGTTTAGCTAAATTTGGATTTGCCGTTCCCAAAAATAAATCAAAAGTGTTTGTATGGAGAAAACAGTCTTAATGAAATTCTTCATACAAAACGCCAATTTCATAGCTAAGGATCCTAATACATACTTGCCAGGACAAGATTAGCTATAAAATAAATGTAACAATTACTTGCTCTGTTTATAATTACGAGTATTACTGGACCGGTAACCTTGTACGTCATCAAACGCCTATCTTGTGATTTGATCTATGTAAATCTGTGTATAGCAGAAAGTTATTATACTTTTCAAAATAAATTCACTTACACAAAACTGGCGCTACTAGTTTATTCAATTGTATGAAAACACAACACTTAATATACCTATATTAACAGTTCACGTCGCTACTAAATTGAGCAAACACAATGAATTACACCGCTATTTCCATAAGCCTTTGGAAAACATAAACACATACTCTCGTTCTGGGAAATCAGCGAGGGAATGAATGACGTACATAAATACGAAAAACCAAGACCGAGGGACAAAATTCCATGTTTTAACATAGTGACGTATTTCAGCTGTACAAATTTATCTTCGTTACTTTCAAAATAAAAACGAAACCTTAGGGAAGGTTGAAATAGCGATGAAGTTCTCCAAGCGAATGTGAAAATGTTATTTGTTCATTTGACGTTTTCGGATTGACGTTTATTGCGTTTCGTTTCACACAGTATTCCCCAGAGAGTAGAGTTTGTTTATTTTTTTTTTGTAATATGTAACAACTATAGCAACAACCATGAACTTTATACATTATTTTATTACTTCCTTATAAATAAAAACAGAATAACAGAACACAGCCAATATTGATACCACTTATTTCCTAAATATTTATAACAGTTTTTTTTCACAATATTTCACAACCATTTCATAACATCGAATTTATTACCTGCCTGAGATGGAACCTACAAATAACTAATTTATTCGTTTAAACAACTTATTCTCCCACTCTGCGGAAATCGTTCAACCTTATCGCATGTACAGACGGTTGCATGACACGATCATAACACTGCCAGTGACAGTTGGCCGCGCGAGACGGCAGAGTCCAGTGTATCGATTCTGTAAGCTTGTTTCTAATGCCCATGGACTTTAGAGCTATGACAATAAAGTCCATAATTGTTTGAGGACTCATCGCGAAATCCAATTTACACGTTTAAGCTTAGAGAATAACATAGCTGCTTATACTGGAATTGTTATGGTCATCGTGGTGTGTCACATGTACTGGCAGGTAATCATACAGCTTGTGTTCGAGTCCTGAGTACATAAATACAAGATTTGTCAAGGGTGTAGGGGGAAGGAACGTGTCTCGATAGACTCACGATACATTTCGGTAAGTTTACGATGGAATTGTATAATCATAATCCACCAGCGCACTTCCATAACTGTACTACAAGGCGTGGGGATAGTTTCCACACGTATTCCGTTGACATACCGAACATTGGCACTAAACGGTTTGACTCTTCGTTCATACTGCGACCAGACAAGGCATGGAATTCCCTACCGGCATCAGTCTTTCCAAGGTCCTTGGGATCTTCTAGATCGTGACTAGGCATCTATTGAGATCATATACTTTATCTTCAACCACATCGTCACTTTCCAACAGAGAGAGATTGCACAAAACGCGAACCCATTCATTAAAAAAAATGTGCATTATGTGCCAATAACATAACGCACAATGCTTTAAAAGGTACAAGGACCCATCCCCATTTACAATGACAACGTATCTCCCTTGTTTTTATAATTTGAGCCATTATTGCTGGCTTTTCGTTTGCCTTACGTCCTATAACTCTATGAGGGTCTACACATAATGTTCTTCTGCCTTGTTCAAGGGCCGCAACAATCTACCAGACTGCTGGAGCCGCCTTTCGTTCGCATCATTCATCATTTGTTTATGTCGGCTGTGAACCACCACGATGCAGTACACTGATGCACCTGGAAACGAAAGATTTACTTGTACGAACATTTTTATTTCCCAGTCATATGTATTTAGAAAGAGTCGGTCATTACGTCATCACATAGCGCCTCTATTCTGGAGCGCATCAGAACAGGGTTTTCACGCCACATACGCAATAGAGTAGCGTCGCGTGAGAGGTTCTGAATTATGTCTAGCTAAGCGAATGTTTGTACCCTATTTTCCCTGGGCTAGATTCAGTAGTTCTTTAACACCCCACGTAAAGCGGCTAGTTTAAGCTTTAAGCATTTGTTTGTCTGAGTGTCTGTCAGGGGCATTAACGTAGTGCCAGCGGTATTTCTGTTCGCAAAGTTCCTACGTTCGATGGAATTCGGGGGGTTTTGAGATACATCCATTAAAGCGTAAAGGAGGTGCAATACACTTACATGCTTTCGTTACATGAAAAAAGATGAAGACTGTCTCCATCTCCAGCATTTCGCCGAAGTCCTGTAACATCAAGCTGATGCCCGTCAGGCACATGACGAAGTATAGGGCCGTCAAGATCCCTGTCACTATCGTCCATGGTAGAGTCAGGAACGCCATTTTCTAAGATTTAACAGAAAGTTATGATTATGTCTTGAATAAAAGGGCTATAATATCTACTCTCTATATTTTCTGTCACTTTTGATTATATTGTTTGATACAAAATGTGATCTTAATGTCCTGGAGATAGAAATTTAAAACTTGTAAAAAAGGTTTTTAGAAATCGTTGGTGCGGACACCAATTTCCACTACTTCTTTTCATTATTTTTTTTCTTTTTGACTATTAAATTTTTCTTAATAAAAAAGACTCGCTTATTTGCTTGTACCCAGGGACGTCTTAAACTAGGCACACAAGAGTTTGGGGCCCTTTTGGAAAGTAAAAAAGCGAATTATAATATAATACAGTATGATATACTATGTATTTGATTACCTATAATAAATATATAAATATATATATAAATAAATAATGATATTAGAATGCTGCTGGTTTTTTGGTTACGATTACGATAACGGTTTCTTTCGGGATTTCTGTTGAGCAAAATCTTCTATTATATCCAAGTAAATTTTTTGATGAATATCACTTTCTATGCACATAATTGACAAATTACTCAGTCGTTGTTTTTATTCTCTGAAGCTGCCAAAATTACCGCTCTCCACTACAATTGGTAACAATTAGGCAAAGGCAGGAAGGCCCCGTGAGCCCTTATGGTGAAGACGGTACTGCTTGTACCAACACAGCATGTTAAACGTTTCAAAATTAAACAAACCTTTTTTGCTACTCACTTTATATGCGGCTACTACTAGAATTATAGAACTCAGCAGATGTATTATGCTGACGACGGCCGCTGTGATGTAGAGCACATACTTGTGAATCGAAACCATACCATTGTGGCCTAGTGGTGCCAGGGTCACCAGCAAACTGTATCCTGCTAGTTCTGTTAGTGCCCCAATCTGAAAACGAAACGATTTATAGTAACGCCTTAAGAAATTTTATTGCACAAAGCAACAAAACGCACCTTTGCATAACATTTTCTGTCAGGCGCTAAATTATTTCAAATATTTTCTAATTTTGGCCTTGTAAATATGGAGCACAGAAAGCATTATTACAACGAATTATAGGCAATTATCTTTATCTAAGCAATTGTAAAAATTTATTCGTTTCTGAACTCCTGCCATTAGATTACAAAGTTTACAAACAACATAAATAGGTTCAGTTCATATGGTTCAGCTGTACTTACAATATATAAATAACCAATTATTAAAGTTCCAGTATGTAGATTTGTGCAAAAGCAACATGTCTTTACCATTGGCACACTCATTGTCACTGTTTTAACACGAGTTACAAATCACAAATGGCAACACAGATTTCAGTTTTCAGCCACGATGTAAACCTATCAGGTTACTAATAAACAAAGGTACCAAATACATCTATATTCAGCGCTCTGACGTGCACACTTTGGGCACTGGGTATAACGTGTATTACTTATCACTGTATCTGATAGGGTGTCCATGATTTTGCACAGATAACGAAGACGCGGGTATCGTTACACAACTATAAACTACATTACGCTGTAACTATGTTATCTACGATTTGGCACGGTCAAACAGTGAATCATATGAAAAAAGGGTTTTAGGAAACTATAGTATTCACGTGTTAATATAAAGTACTTATCAAGGTCGATAATCAAGTATAGCTAACACATTCGGCGTATGTAGCATACTTTAGCTTGGATCGGAGTCCACTTGGTGCAGTTAACACAAACAAAAGCCGTTTTAAGCTGCAGAACTCGCGTCAATGCGAACGTTTGGATGCTAGTTGGATTGTTTGATATTGAATGTGTGTAACTAATTTGTAGTATTTATGGCCGAAAGAAGTCTGAAATTTTTTTATTTTTTTTTTTTACTTTTGACTTTTATATTTAGGTAATTTGTTTTTAATTTCATTATTTAGTAATTTAATCTAATTTTTTTAAATTTTAATAATTATTGCACGCCTTAAAGGCAAATCATGGTTGTTCATTATTTATAATAGTTTACATCTTTTCTCTGTAACCTATGATTAGGCAAATAAATGAATTATGATTATGATTGTTGCTCAATTACGACAGAACCGATTTGGTTGAAATTTAGTACACAAGTAGACAATGACCTAGAAGAAGACAGGACACTTGTTATCCCAGTAAAATGTTTCCTACGTAACTTACGAAGAGTACTCCGCGAAAATTCTACGCGAGCTATACTTCTAGCGGCAAGCTACCTTAACACCTTTAGTTTATAATAAATATGACAAATAAATTCAAAGTTTTCATTTGTGTTTCACTGAGATCGCTTTTTAACTGTCAGCCAATGGAAAACAATAGTCACACTCCCAGTATAAGCAAGTCTCGCTGTGTTCATATTTCCGGTAGCGTCACATGCCAAGCTTGCACTGGTAGATAAATAGTCGTCGTGCCGTCAATTGTACAATACAATACAAAATACTCTCTATTGAAAGAAAGAAGGAAAAAAACTGTTTTCTCGCCACTTCGACACATATACAACAATTGTTAAGCAAATAAAGTAACAGAACACTCAGATATGTGTCGCAGCAGCGGAAGGGAAACGACTCAGCTATATGCTGGGCTTATAAGAGCTCAGCGCTGGTTTACTGCCGCACCCAGAACAGACAAGTTACCGTCGCTATTGCACAACATACAATAATACTCGTGTCCATCCGCGGCTTCGTATGCGTAGAATTTTTTAATGCGGAGTAATCAAAGTTATTCCTAGACAACTATTTATTGGGATAAAAGTATCCTACATCTTCTTGCAGCCGGGCTAGCATGATCCGTAGTCTCTTTACAATTACACGATACAGTAGCCTACTGTCACGTTCGTGTCGTTACAGATAGACTATGGGGCATGCTAGCTCCTACCAAATCTACAAAGTTTCAGCCAAATCTGTTCGGTCGCTCGTGATTGAATACAAACAAACAAACTTTCGCTGTTGTAATACTAGTTGGATTGATGGATAATGAAAATCCCGTTGTCACAGATTCTAAATATAACCATCCGTAACAATAACAACATTAAATTCTGAGTTTTTTTTTTTTAATTAGAATGGGATCGCTCTTGACCTTAATCTGGACTAACGTCGAGATAAGGTCTACGATGGAACGAACGATGAGTGAATAAAACTTATCATGTGCACGTTAATTGGAAAATAAACAACATTTCGGCCCTGGAGAGGTGTAACCTCGTCTAATAGCATTGTTATCATCACGGTGGTCATGAGCAAAGGTAAGACTGCAATCCATGGTCAGCCGCTAAGGACATTGGGATCAATCAATCCCACTGCAGGGAAATAGGCCTTCTCTCGCATAATGAGGGAGTATGGCTGTTCTCCACCACGCTGGCTCAATGCGGTTTGGGGCCTTCACATGCCTTTGAATTTATATTTTCCAGGCATGCAGGTTTCCTCACGATGTTTTCCTTCACCGTTTTAAGAGCCAAATAAATGCATATAAATAATTAAATTAAATTTAAAAACTCATTGGTACATGGCCTGGCTGGGTATCGAACCCGGACCTCCCAAATTGGAAGATCGCGTCTTAACCCTGAGCTACCGATGTTAACGCTAACGGAGAGTATTATCTATCACAAATACCTGTATCAGCCGTTGCGCCGATTACACAAGTAGGTACACACTGCATCATAAGAAATGATAATAACGGTGATGCTTCCGACACATTTCCACCATGACGATCCCTTCCTTCGATTTGGGGCTGCTTTGTGGTGTACGTTAGCCATCTTTGCGGTGAACTCCCATGTGCAGTGTGGGCACGTATAAGCACACCTTCCACGTAGTGATAATGGGTGGCAGCGGGTGGACGGGATTTCAGCTCGTCGCGTTTAGCGTCGAGGTCAAATTTACGTTGCTCCTCGAAATCAATTACTTGCCTATGCACCTTGAGTCTTCCCATCGAGATGGCTCAATGTTGCATCTTTTCATGTGGCGAGTGATATATAGATGATTTCGCTTGATATCTTCTCGTTCAAAGTAGTATATGCGGTTCGCCACTCTTTCTTCAGTCTTCTTAAGAAATATCATTTAATAATCAGAATTTCTAGAAAAATACCATAAGTAAACAATATAATTTCTTGATAATGCCAGACGCTCTAGTTTCCCTTATCGTAATTATCTGCATAACAAAATGACTAATTGATTTGACATCTCGTTCCGCTTTGTTTAGACTAAAATAATGTCTATACAGCATTATAATATTAGCCAACCTCTCCAAGTAGGGTTGCCATCAGTTAAAGGAATAGGCTAGGACTATGCATGGAGGTTGCCAGGTTTTAGATTCTGGTAAAAAATAAAACTACAAAGAAGTGCATGAATTAAATGACATTAATATTCATATGAAAAAGAAGCAGAAGATTGACTTGATTCTCCAATGCTAATACTATATGCTAATTCCACCGTCGCTCTTCCATCTTCATTCATCATCCGAACAGCCAGGGCATGGAACTCCCTTCCGGCGTCAGTCTTTCCTGAACCTTGGGATCTTCAAGAGCAGAGTGAATAGGCATTTGCTGGGATCGCATGCTTCATCTTCTCGACCACATTCGTCACTTTCCATCAGGTGAGATTGTGGTCAAACGCGAATCTAGTGAATCATATAAAAAAACTGGCGCTTTAGAGAATTAATCTTCTGCTTTTCTTTTTAATTTTTATTTTATTAGAATACCAACAACTTTTTTATAAATTATTGAGAACATAGATAAGTCTAAACATCAGCCAATTACAGGTACTCTTATTACATAAATAATCAATCATTGAGAGAGATAATAGGTATACATAGGAAGAAAGGAAAGATAATCAATCAAATTATAAATTTTAGATATTAAAATATTTATTTTGGACACATTTCATTTCAACAATATATAATGTGTGTGTGTGTGTACGTGTGTTTGTATATAATAGGGTAGCGACAATTTCTTTTCTGAAGACAGTTTTTGAAGACGAGAATATCTCGTCTCAGTCTGGCTGTTCAGAGAGGCCAGTGTGTTAGGGTCCATACCGCAATCGGGAGCTCTGGATGACGTCTTTGCCTTATAGTTTTATTTTAGTTTTTATTTTTATACCTATGTTTAATTATAATGTTTTTTTGATATCAAATAAATAAATATTTCTACGATCATGGTAACATTACCCGACGAGAATATATCTACATTTGAGAATTTCTTTATTAGAAATGTTAAGTACAAATACGATTCATATGAGACTTTTATATCCACTACTTCATTTGCATCAATTACCTCAGAGTGAATATTCGTGAGAGCCAAACGGTCTATTTTCACTCGTTGTGTTGCGCTAGTTTTCCTGTCTCTTTCACTTGAAAGTCCTTTTTGTGCAAGCAGCGGACACAGGCATTGTAGCCAGAATTTGTAGCAATATGTAAATATTTAGATATAGTTTTTGATCGTACTTTACGCTGTCCGAAGCAGATTTCGGAGTAGTGGAGGTGCTTGTCGTCACTGCGGGGGATGTATTGAACCCCCAAAATCCCCGCTAACTACGCCTGTGGATCTAAGAGCTACGAAACCCCAATATTTCCTATAAGTTTATCATGAAACCGCAGTCTTATATTACTGGAAGTAGACTGAACTTGACGATAAAGCTAGGCAAGTTTCTATACAAGAAAATAATGACGTTTGAGGAAACGTCTAGAAATTGGTGCTTGTCTGTCTGGGTAACCGATTACGAATTTGTTTATCAGTTTATCAGTCTGAAACAGATAAGCCTTTTCAATCATGCATAGTCCAAACAAGTTTCCTCCGCAAATCATTTATATTTTTCAATAGTAAATCTTGCTTATTGTTCAAAGTCAATGTCAAAAATGCTTTATTTTGTAGGTAATACAGAGTACACTTAAAATATAGATAGGTTTTACATTTTTTAAGCTGCTTGTTCAAAAGTCAATTTTCCCCTGAGATGAACAAAGAACTCGAGGGGTTTTTCTTTTTCAAAACAGGTTTTTATGTTACAAAAAGGCTCAATAATGTTTCATTATTAATTGTGAAATAGCCTGACATGCGAACGAGCTGGTTACATCCATGGTTGATGATTATCTAGTCTGATATTTTGTAGAATGCTTTCTTATTAAGAATGCCTAGTTTTGAGAGATCCAAAGCCCGGTCGTGCAGTCTGAAACAGATATTGCAATATATTATTTTATTAATTAAGTTTGTTTCAACAAATCATGGATATTTTTATCAGACATCAATCGGAAAATCCAAAAAAGATGAGGTTCTATTTTCGGCTGTATATATTTTTGTGTTCACCGATGATTCCGACATTTGTGTGATCCTTTTTATAGATTAAAGAGGTACCGTCAAGTTGGTCCCGACGTATTTTTGTTGCTACAGAAGCGAGCGGTTCGTGCGATCTACAAGTTAGGCTTCCGAGTATCTCTTAGGAATAAATTTCAGGAAATCAATATATTAACTTTGGCATCGCAATATATTTACGAAATAGTGTACGTATAAGAAATAATCTGAAAATTTTCATTGTATAAAACTTCATAGCAGTCGCTTACACAAAGTCACTCCTAAGTCATTCAAGGGACAATGTATCATCATCAGCCCGTAAACATCCCACTGCAGGGATATAGGCCTTCCCTCGTATATGAGGGAGTATGGGCCATAGTCCACCACGCGCAATCAGTGCGGGTTGGGGACTTCACATGCCTTTGAATTTTTATATCCCAATCATGCAGGTTTCCTCACGATGTTTTCCTTCACCGTTTAAGAGCAGCACATAAGTAATTAAATTAAATTTAAAAACTCATTGGTACATGCCCTGCCTGGGTATCGAACCCGGATCTCCTAAATTGGGAGACCGCGTCTTAACCACTGAACCACCTACGCTCTAAGGGACACTATATACGCGTTTATAATGAGGTTCCGGTAGATAGACATTCATAATTTGCCCATAAATAAATTTAAAACCACCATTAAACGGTAAGTATGTGCCAAAGGTATTTTATATTATCGCATATTTCATGGGGAGTGTTCTGTAGAACTGTTCGAGCTAATACCCGCTGCTCAATTTAACCGATACACTCGCCGAAAATTAAATTTTCATCCACATCACCTAGATGAGTGGAAGTCTACCACTGTACGTTTCTCAAGAAACTTCTTACCACGTACGACCACCCTGTGGAACGGACTTCCTACAGCGGTATTCCCGAACGAGTACGACATTGGAACCTTCAAGAAACGAGCCTACACCTTCCTCAAAGGCCGGCAACGCATCTGTGACCCTTTTGGTGTTGCGGGTGTCCATGGGCGGTGGTGATTGCTTTCCATCAGGTGACCCGCATGCTCGTTTGCCGCCCTCTCAGTTCAGTAGTTTCGCAGTGAACAAGCGCAATTCATCTATATAAACCAAACACGTTACGTTCGTACCTTACGTTCTGGTTCAGAAAACCATTCTTAAGATTGAAAACACTCTTGTGATCGGTCTCAAGTAAACATGTTGATTAATAAACCTTACTTGAGACCTGAAACGCACGTGAATACTCAAGCAGTACTCATTTGAGAGGTTCGCCGAGTTTCACGTATTAATAAACGAAACTCAAGACAATCATTCATTCGCCGCTGAGGCGAATACTTGAGAAGTGATCTCAGGTGAGTAGACCTCAAGATTGGTTTATAAATTAGTACGGAACTTTAGACAGCGTCCACTTCTTAAGACGCATCTCGGTTGATACAGCCTCAATTTATTAATACGGGCCTAAATGCCTTTGACACCTTCAAAACTAGAAGAGCACCACGTAGTTTAAAAAAGTAAGATGTTGACTTCAATCGCTACGTGATATTTTTATATCCTACATTGAAAAAGTATTTTTGATTTTGATTTAGAATAATTCCGCAGTATCAGGGGTAACCCGGACGGACGGCAGCCCAACAAAATGCACCTGACAGAGCATCATTCATTCAGTCACCATATATGTATATATTATACGTAATTACCAGATAGCATAACAAAATTAGAACGTCATAATCAACCTTCTTTAAATGTGTGTAAAGATAACGTCGATAAGTACATATATTTCGCAGAAATTGCATTGATTCCATAAACTTGGAATTTTTCTTTTTTTTTTTGATTGACTGGATTCACGTTTGACCACAATCTCACCTGATGGGAAGTAACGATATGGTCGAAGATGAAGCATGCGATCCCAGTAAATGCCTATTTACTCTGCTTATGAAAATCCCACGGTTGTAGGATTTTCGTTGTATTGAACTTGGTTCTGATTATCGTGTGCGTTTATTCTACAATCTAACGTAGTGTTATTAACTTTTTTTTATGCAACTCGGGTTGGTACTTGACCTCAATCACACCTGATGTTAAATGAAAGATGAGGTCGAACGTGGAAGCGTACTGACCCGGAAACCCCAACACATTTGGGGCATTTATGCTTGAATTAATTCTATACGGCTCGCTCACGCCCACATTTGGTATCTATAAATTATACCTCAGCTTATCATCCACTATGAACAAGGCCATGACAATCAAAAGTAGCACAGAGATAAAGTTACAAGAAATTACAAAAAAATATTAAGATTTAAAGCCCGACGTCACGCCCATTGTCGCGACTACTCCATTAGTATTTTATTACTTTGAAATGATTTATTCTTACATACAGGTAGGTTACGTGTTCGTACCGGTTGGGGTCGAGACGATGGGACCCTGGGGCCCTACAAAACGTCTGGTCCAAGACCTGTCGGCGCGTCTCATCGAGGCTTCTGGTGACCGCAGAGCGGGCGGCTTCCTAGCTCAGAGAATAAGTCTCGCTATTCAACGCGGGAACGCCGCTTGCCTGTTGGGCACTGTGCCGCCTCGAGGAGATGCGCTAGATGCAATTTTTTACCTGTAAATGTTTGTGTTTTTAAATGTTTGACATGTGCTAAATAAATAAGACTAATTAAATTGGAAAAAAAAAATTTGATTTATTCTTTCCATTATACCTTTCTTGTGATACCCATATTGTGTATACAATATTCATACTCAAGTAGTATTACTTGAGTATGAATTTCTTTTCACTCTTGGCAAACTTCTCCACCGCCCAAGGAAGGAGGGTTACGTTTTTCAAGTGTATGTATGTGTCAATCAATTATACTTTATTGCACAACAAATACGGTTACATTTGTTAGACAATCTTTATATACAACTAGCATTCCGCCCGCGGTTTCGCCTGCATGGAATAATTTTATAGCACCAAATGAGTAATTTTTAAAGAAATGGGTAAGTGCAAGGGAATCATACATATTTTTACCTCTGGCTCCCAAACTAGGGTTACCCTGTATCTCAGGAGCCAGTAGGTAATAGTCGTCTTAATTTTAGAATTATTTATTTTGCACTATTCGGCTTGTAAGGGGCAATTATAGAATAGTTGCAATTTCAGTACTAATGATGACGAACGCACACGAAGGTGTTCGCTTGAAAGTGTGGGTGTGGCCGTGTAGATGTGTGGGGTGTGGCCGCGTAGATGTAGCGTGTGATTAACATGTGTAAGTGTGTGGCAGTGTCGTAGCGTTAGTGTGTGAGTTTTGTGTATGTGTACTTCGTGGGTGTGAGTGAATATAAAGTGTATTTGGAACACAGACTACCTACCCCAGTGGGGTAGGTAGTCTGTGATTTGGAACTTCTTATATCACAACTTTTAACAGTTTTCCCAATTTACTATACTCTTTGAGTTTTCCGTTGTGTGGAGCGTCGGTGGGTCGGCGGATAAACAATAAATAGTCGAAAATAGTATTGCTAACTGTACAATTGCGAAAACTTGTTATGCCAAATGTTTTTTTGCCAAATGAAAATTTGGGAAAAATACTTTGGCATGTGATACTTTGGGAAACGTTTTTTGCCCAAAAATTAGTAATCCTAATATGGAATACTAAGGTTTGTGGCCTCATATTGCTGTAAAAAGTTCAAGTTTCTAACGGAACAAAAAGATACGGTACCTTTAAAGCGTATTATCCTACTAAAAGGACAACTCACTGACAGATCATCAAATATCATCAGATCATCACATAAAACAATAATTAAAAATAAGTAGTTTTTTAGTATATTTTTTTTTTTAATATTTGCACATACACCCAACGCCATCTACATAGTTTCAAAGCAAATAGGCTTGTATTATGGATACCAGCTGGTTGATAAACTACACAAATACATTTTGTTATTGCAAGTAAATACATATATGCTTACTGTTTGGTGTAGTTTCTCACCACTACACCAAACAGTTTGTTGTACACCAAACAGTACTACAAACGCGTAGTAGGTAAACATCCGACTGCAGGGATATAGCCCTTCCGTCGTATATTGACTGAGTATGGGCCATAGTCCACCACGCTGGCCCAATGCGGCTTGGGAACTGCACATGCCTTAGAATGTTTATTTCTCGGGCATGCAGGTTTCATTACGATGTTTTCCTGCACCGTTTAAGAGCAGTCAGATAAATACAGATAAGCAATTAAATAAATTTTAAAAAGTCATTAACAAATAATTACATAGCAATGTTTCATTTTACCAAGTAGGTATTATTTGGCACCCTCTCACATCGCCAAAACCTCTTCGAGAGCCAGAGCTGCGGCAGAGGAAGCACAGCTGCTCAAGCGCCGCAAGTACTCATCCCTATTGGGTAGCCATGAGTTTGTGGCGCTTGCAGTAGAAACTATGGGACCGTGGTCTTCTGACACCAGGAATTTCGTCCACGGTCTCTCGACCAGATTGGTGCTGGACTCGTGTGATTTACGGGCTGGCGCATACCTCGCTCAACGTCTCAGTCTGGCTGTTCAGAGAGGTAATGCAGCCAGTGTGTTAGGGTCCATACCGCAATCGGGAGCTCTGGATGACGTCTTTGCCTTATAGTTTTATTTTAGTTTTTATTTTTTATACCCCGTCTAAATTGCTCAAAATAAAATTTATTAAGTAGGTATTATGTAGTCAAATATGGTTTGGCATGCTCTTCCCAAAATTATAATGTTATTATATAAATCAATTCCGGCTTTTCGCCGGCCGCTCCCGAGGCACGCTTGCTTCGCTCGCTCAGCTCGCGCTCTGTTGGGGTCACAGTTCTAACCTAACCTAATCCACTTTTCTAGCAGTTGTAACCTAGCCTACGTAACATTGTACTTACTTCTTTATTCTGATCGTTGTGAAGTGGCAATTTAATAGGTAATAATTATAATAATGATTTATACCAGACTTTTCATATTTTTACAATGTATCACCCATATTAAAATGAAAATTTGATTGAACTTATTTTTGGAATATATTTTTTTTTACAAAATAAAGCATTTGCTTAATGTATATTTGACTTAATAAAACTTGAGCAAGTAAAAAGTTGCCAAATTAATATTTGACCAAGTGATTAAATTGCGAAATATAAATTTGCTAAAGATTCTCTTGGGAAATCAAACTAGCGCGATAAGTTTTTTGGGAAGTAAAATTTGACGAAAAATATTTTACCAAACGGAAGGATACCTCCATATTAATTCCAACTTGATACCTCCAGCCATCGACGACTAATTTAATTTTCTAATTTAATTTTAAATTTTTTAATTTAAGTTATGTATGTTTTCATTTATAATAAGTATTTATTTACAAAAAATTATGTATTTATGTAGTATATCAACCATCTGGTATCCACAACACAAGCCCATAGTTGCTTACTGTGGAACTAGATGGCGCTGTGTGTATGTCTAAGGATATTTATTATTTATTATTATATTATTATTTCCACGGGCCTTCATATATCAACGGTGAACTTATTCAGGCACGCTTCCTACGCTCACTAAACCGTCTTTTGTTTCTAATCCATGTATATACTAATTTGCAAGTGTTCCACCACTATTAGTATCATTCGTTATCAAACGAAATCATATAAATAATGATGACATTCTACTGGTGATAAGAATATTAGTCGTGACGTACGAACGTTACCGACAAGACGACTGCCATATTTAGTTGTAATTCGTTTTTGCAAATTAATTTTGGTGCTTTAAAATGTGTTGTGTTAAGGAGAGATGCTGTTTCTGTCTCAGTCTAGCAGATGGAGGAAAAATTATAAGTATCATCGCCACAGTAAGTGTCTATACGCGAATTTGTTCTGGAATGTTGTGCAATTATTAACCGGCTACAAAAAATTCTGTTTTTTTTATGTATGTATGTTCGCCCATATTTTTTGTCAAACGATTTTTTTGGTTGTAAAGAAACATATCCAGTAAGGACTGGTCTCGTTAAAATCGGTAACTTCCCATAATCTTTAAAAAAAAAGTCAGTGAAAGAATAAAAGTGTTTTCTAACAAACTTGCTTGTTTGCTTTAGATATAATATAAATTTTTAGTAATAAAAACATGGACTATTAGATTAAAATTACCACTGTAAATTTCATTGAGTCGGAGAATATACTTCGTACTCCTGCAACTATTAAAAATTCTAGATGGAGTAATGAATAACTGGCCAAATTAATACATCGCTTCTCTAAAACCGGTCATCTTTTCCCGTGACTTTTTCCTCTACATAAATTGTCATTGGCAGAATTTATTGTGCTAGAAGAGCACGATATAAAAAGCCATATATATAAAAAAAAACTATTAAAAAAAATCGATCAATAACCTCTTTATGCTTATGAAATATTTCGCCGAGAGCAAATATCGCGACTCAATAAACTAATTTTAGAAAATATAATGTAGCTACTTATGTATTTTTTAGAAAATAGTGTTAGGAGATCCTAGAATCGTCAACAACGAATTAAAGTTCACATTGATAACTTTAATATGGTAGATTTTATGACTAAATACCTATGCTATAGCTAAATTAATCTACAAAATGTTTAGAAAACATTATTCGATTACAGATAGGTACATACTCTATCCTACAATAATCAGGAACTTTAAGATTATATTTACACTACAAAAATTACATATTTTTACTGGATTATTACTGTTGGTTGTTTCAACAATTGTTGGCGGTTATGTTGATCAAACATGTTTAGTATTTCGAACATACTATAAATTATTATAGTAGGACTTCTACCCTGTCAAGGCCTTTGACAATTGTTTGTCTCTTCTCGCCCCTTCTCACTACGGCAATCAACGCGACAACATCGCGCTCTGTATATTTTAGATATAAAAATTGGAATAAACCCGAATTGTACAATAAATAAAGTGTTTCATGTAAGTACACCATCCCAGGAGCCTAATAAACATAACAAAACATTTTATTATTATCTTTGTAGTAAACTTTGTTGTACAAATCGTTTGTCGATAAAGCAATTAGGCGGGTCCATACCAAGCGAGTAGCCTCGCGCCAGGGCGGCCGCGTGCGGCAAGCGTCCAGCCGCGCGATCGGTGTGGCCGGGCCAAGCTCAACCTCGGGCGAGTCGTACACAAGCGAACGAAGCCCGTGTCGATTTTATCGCTTTGCTCAAAGGTGCCTCGATCGTTTGCCTCGCGCAATGTGGACGCCATCTTTTGATTATTAGCGCGTTCGATCGAAACAATGGATAAAGATCAGTTTCGACGGTTAATTTGTATGCGGCCAAAATAATAGGTCCTTACCTATGAAATTGGCGTTTTGTATGAAGAATTTCATTAAGACTGTTTTCTCCATACAAACATTTGTGTTTTTTTTTGGGAACGGCAAATCCAAATTTAGCTAAACTTTGTGTGTATTATCGGATAACATTAAGTTAAGTATAGGCAGCGTTAATTTTTAAAAGTAACCGCTTTATAAAAGTTTCAGCGAATCTAAGAAATGATTATAGGAAGCACATGAAAAGAGCTCTGTTCAAATTTTTTTTATTGTGTGATTTAGCCCACAAATTAAAAAATGTTTCATGTGAAACCTTGAAATAATATTCCATTTTCCAAATAAAAAACTTTGGATATATCCTTGAAAATCGCAGCAATTGGTACATATGATTAACGAAGAAAAAAAACTCCAATTTCATAGGTAAAAACCCAATATAAAATATTGAAATATAATACAAAGTACTGGTGGATCGTATAGACGTGAAAAATCATCACACAATTCTTGGTAAAGTTGATTCCCGTAACAAAATGTTTTTTTTTAATTGACTTCACCTAAATTCTTTTTTTAAATTATTTCGTTTCCTTTTTTTTATAGTCGTGTGTAGCAAAATAAAAGCAAAAGTTGTCGTGCGGTCTCAACTGAGCAAATATGGCTCGGGCTGTTCGGGCGAGTCAGCCTCACTGTGTAAAATTATCCGACCGAGCATGTTTTGCGCGCGGCAGTACGTTTGCGCGTGCGGCGGGCGGGCCTCGCGCGAGTCTGCTCGCTTGGTCAATTATTATCTAATCTGTGGCTTGGTGTAGACCCGACTATTGACTAACGGAGCGTCATCGATGGCTCAGGGAAACAGACACCGTCTCCCAATTTGGGAGATCCAGGTTCGATGCACCAATGAGTTTTTAATATTCATTTAATTACTTATCAATCAATCAAATACGCTTTATAGTTTAAATAAGGAAGGTTCATTTAAATACAAAAAGAAACAAAAATGTACTGCTCTTTCACAAAGCTGACTCCCCAAGCAAGAAACTCTAGGGTTGCTCTTTTAAACAGATTAAGGGTTACAATTTGTGATTTGATAATTATATGAATAATTAGACAGCTATGTCCATACTTGCTTATCATTCAAATAGTGATTTTATAGATTTTATAATTTCTGTTTTATGATTGCTTTAAATTTATTTAAAGGCAAATTTTGAATGTCTACTGGAACCTTATTATAAAAGCGTATACATTGTCCTTTGAATGATTTACTATCATGCAATACAATACAAATACTCCTTATTGCACGAAATAATTTACAATAATTTTTGATGATAACAATAGAACGTTAAACTATTGGGGCTGGTCGCCAAAATGACGATTTGGTCGAAGGTGAAGCAGGCGATATCAGCAATGCTCGATCCAGTTAAAATCCAGGGTATACTCTACCTATATACAAAATTTCATACAAATCCGTTCGTCCGATTCGCCGTGTTTGCATAACAAACAAACATTTCGCAGGTATAATATTAGGTAGATGACTTTCACATTAAATTGAAACCGCCTCCGTGGCTCAATGTAAACAACATACGGTTTACGAATCGGAGGTCGCGGTTTCGATCCCCAGTGGGTTCATGTTTAGTACTCGGTTTGGTTGGTGAGCTACCATCATCTTATCTAATTCTAGAAATCTATCTAATCTAAAGATCGCTAGACCCCCAAATAAGATGGGGTTCCCGGGTGAATACGTTTCCACCTTCGGTTTCATCTTCATTTACTATGAAGTGTGATTGAGGTCAAGTGCTAACAGGTCGTGCATAAAAAAAAATCCTTAAATACTAAGCAGACTCTGATTTACAGTTTATTGAATGTTCGTATGTAGGTAATTTAAGTTCGCCACTGCACCTGGGAGATTTAATTCCAAGGTGAATGACAAATGACACTAATTATGTCGAATTGCTATCACCTAGGTGATGTCACCCAGTAATTCCGAGGTGATGACGACATCCAAAGACGTCTTTCGGTTGGATTGATGATGATGATGAACCATCTGGTATCCATAATACAAATTTAGCGTGGAAGTGGAACATTGCAAACTAAATAAAAGCTTGTATTATCATCTAAATAGTCTGATATTTTATAATATGCTTTGTTAATTAGTTTCTGTTTTATAGTATCTTTAAATTTATCGAGAGGAAGATTTTGTATATCAACTGGGACCTTATTGAAAAAGCGTATACATAACCCTTTGAATGAATTACTGACTTTGCGGAGGCGATTTATATGACCTGCAAGTTTATCTTTATTTCTTGTATTGACATCATGTTTATCACTATTTTTCCTAAATGATGCTATATTTTTTGACACTACATTAGATTTTCAAAAATGTACTGTGACGAAAAGGTTAGAATGTTGTACACTTTAAACCTATCTCTAATTGACACTGCAGGTTTCAATTGATAAATTGCGCGAACGGCTCGTTTTTGTAAAACAAAGATTGTATTTATATCCGCGGCATTTCCCCACAATTATCACATATTATTCAAGAAGGGTAACAAAAGTTCATCAAGGGGTTCCTAAATCCCGGCTCTTTCATCAATACAGCTCGATGGTACTATAATATTACATTGTCGTCAAACTTACATAAATATGCCAAATTTCATCTCAATCATCTGATGAAAATGGTTGAAAATAGGTTCGCAAATTTTGAAACGGACAACTTACATACGATCAAGTTTGCAAAAAAACTTCTAAAAAATAATTAAGCAGCGTCACTGTAAATGTATTTAACAAAATAAATGATTGATTCATTGATAAATTCCAATCTGTTTCGGTGTGGTTGGTAACAAGAGGTATACCAATGTCAATATCGAATGACTAACAAAATAATCTGTTGTTCGTCCATTTGCCGATAAGTGTTAAGTTATATAGATACTTAGCTACAGTTGGGGGTTCTTTGTTTTTATCTAATGTATGTTACCGTTTAGAGTGGTTGTCTATTACGTTATCTATTACAGTATTTATGTATATTATCGAGTTTTATCGATTATGCATAAGACTAGACAGTTGGAAATCCACCACAGTGCGGTTCAGTAGACATTTCCTTCCACGTACCGTTACTTTTTGGAATAAGCTCCCGGCGGATGTCTTTCCGAACCGATACGATCTGGGAACCTTCAAGAAGCGAGCATATTCCTTCCTTATAGGCCGGCAACGCCACTGCGGATCTTCCGTTTCCGTAGATGGTTATGGGCAGCGGTGACACTTACCATCAGGTGCGCCTCTTGCTCGTTTGCCCACCTCTTCAATAAAAAAAAAATAAAAAAAATGGCGTGCCGTGTTCGCGCAGAGTTGGTAGATAGTCTTATTACTATAACTTCCTATAATCTTAAATTCCGTGATTGTTTGCACATGGATAGAGTACGTAACCGTTAGTGATAGAATAAAAATGTTTTCTAAGAAATAGTAATAGTAGTAGTAAGAAAAATAGAAGTAACTTGCATATCCTCACTCTTCTTTATAATGTACTATACAGTCAGATTTCCCCCTCTTACCTTAAAAATCTGTTTACATATTTAGGATCCGATCACGATGTGCCCCTTAGGTCTAAAACAGACAATTTGCTTAAGCCCATCAGCTGCCGTACAAATTATTACTCGGGATCCTTTGGCATTAAGGCTGCGCAGTTGTGGAATGCACTACCACTAAATATTCGCCACGCAGAATCGCTTGCAGTGTTTAAACTGCGTCTAAAGGAATATTATTTATCTCTCTAATGAATTGTATATACTGTTATATATATTTATGTGTATTTTATTATTGTACTTATTTATATGGTTTGTTTATTTTAGTAAGTGTTTATCTTTGTATGTATTCCACTATACCTATGTATTTTCTATGTATCGTCTATGTACCTACTGATATTTAAGTTATTCAGCTTTTACTTTGCACTATCCAACTACTTATTAAAAAAGCTTCTTTAACTGAGGTTGTCTGGAAGAAATCACTATCAGCGATAAGACCGCCTTTGTACACTTCATCATCTATGTTAAATGTTCTTTGTATTTTATTTTTGTGTGCAATAAAGAATTTAATAATAATAATAAATAGGTAGCTTGCTTTAGACATAGTATCGGTATTCATTTTTGTTCTGCAGAAGCGTGCTATTCGTGCCATTTATAAATTAGGACCTATAGAGTGTCTCTTAGAGATAAGTTTAAGGAAATATCTTAACAATGACTTCTCAATACATTTATAAGAATTTGTTATATGCAAAAAAAATATAACCTTATTCGCTAAAAATAGTGATAGGCACAATGTTAATACAAGGAATAAGAACCAGTTTACTGTTTATGTTAGCCGACTTCACAAAGTTAGTAAATCCTTCATAGGGCAATGTATACGCTTTTATAATAAGGTTCCAGTAGACATTCAAAATCCGCCTTTAAATAATTTTAAAGCAATCATAAAACAGAAATTATTAGCAAAAGGCTATAAAATCACTGACTATTTGAGTGATAAGCAAGCATGGACATAGCTGTCTTATTATTCATATAATTACGAATCAAATCATCATCAATCAAATTACGAACAAATTGTAACCCATAATCTGTTTAAAACCCCTAGAACTCTAGAGTTTCTTGCTCGTTCTTCTCTGCGGAGTCAACTTTGTGAATGAGCCGTAAATTTAAATGTAATATTAGCAGTGACGTTTTCAAGTGATAATTTTATCGTATGAAATAAAATATTTTGATTTGATTTGATTTATTATTTTTGATACATATATATATTACGTGTGTATGTTTATATGTATTCAATTAACGTATGTATTTATATGGGTCATTTATTTATATTATTAAAATTAGTACATATCATGTGCGTAATGCTTCCTAACCCAAAGATTGCCTGGAAGAGATCGCTTTTAGTGATAAGGCCGCCAAATTGTACTATCCTCTATTTCTTATTTTTCTTACGTTTCTTATTTTTATTTTATTTTTTTATTTGGCATACAGAACAAGTTACAGTATAACAAGGCCGAATAGGTATACATAGAACTTATAAAACTAGACTATAGTCTAGTTATAACTCTGGGTATGTATGCACAGAATGAAATATTAATATCATGCTAGCAGTGTAACAATCAATCTAACAAACATTCAATTATCGGTGATGAAGTAAGGAAGAAGTAATTAATCGTTCTAAAGTTGAGTCACAAAATAAACTTAGCCAAACTTAATTACAAAATATCAGCTTTGTTTGTCTTCTAAACGTAACTACATTGTGTACAAAAATGAACAATGAAGAACACTCGGCCACAGTTTCATTGTACAAGCGGCACATTCTGACTACGGGATTATAAAAAGAAGTATTATTTCTATACATTTGAAAAACAAACAGTACTATTGTTGTACAATAAAGAATATTTTGTTTGTTTGTTTGTATTTAGTAACAAAACATAGACTATACTCCCGTTTATTGACAGCAATATAAATAAAATAAAAATAAATATCCTTAGACATACACACAGCGCCATCTAGTTCCACAGTAAGCAACTATATGCTTGTGTTGTGGATACCAGATGGTTGATATAATACATAAATACATTTTTTTTTGTAAATAAATACTTATTATAAATGAAAACATCCATAACTCGGGTACACATGTCCGTATTCATCACACAAACATATGCCCCTAGCGGGATTCGAACTCGCAACCCTTTGGTATAGTGGTCGGAGTTGCTAACCATTACACCAAACAGGTCGTCAAAATATAAAGTGGTACCATTTTGATTGTTTCGATGACCCGGTCCATATACGCAACAATACTTAAGTCTATGACCATGAGGAACTAATTTGTATGTACAAAAAGAAATAAAACATTTTTCCGTATCATTTTTCACTTGGTACGGATTTCTAGTTAATTTCACAAATTCTTCCTTATTTTTACATGTCATGTTCCTCGTATAATATTATCATAAGATAAGAAATTCAGAGAACGTCTCGGTTTACCGCTGTCGATCGAGGCTTTGATTCTAATGATTCATTCTAAAGCTACTTACGTAGACCTCTGTACCTAATCAATTAAATTAAATACCCCCTCCAAATAAAACTCGGCGATATCCTACCACCTTACGGCGAGTTATGTCCAAGGTTGGGTGATGACCGTAATATCTGAATGTCTACTGTATTAAATTGTAAATTGTGCTGAAATGTCCAATGTACAAGACCAACTTATCGTAGACCTTATCTCGACATTAGTCCAGATTAAGGTCAAGAGCGATCCCATTCTAATTAAAAAAAAAAAAAAACTTTCAATATACTCTAGTAAAAATACGTTAGCCTAGTATTTTTTTCTGTTAGGAACTCTTAGTATAATTGTTATTAATTTAAGAGACTTGTATCGGAAGGGTATTTTTCATACTTATATTATAGACAAGTACCAGGAGCGCATAAGTTATGAACAGCTCGTCATTATTATACAAAAATTTTGACGATACATTATAAGTATTAATCCGTTCCTGTTATGGACTAGAATGAAGTAGACTCTAATTCCAAATTCAAACTCAAACCCTCAAAAATTCATTGTGACAGATGGACACCATAGCAATCTAATAAATCTGTTTTTCTTTTTTTAATTGGAAGTTTGTTACTCTAAAAGGAAAACATTTGTTTATTTTATTTATCTTTGCACATACAGCGCCTACTAATTCCACACTAAGCAATTAGCCTTGTATTCTGAATACCAGATGGGATAAACTGCACAAATACTTTTTTTTTGTAAACAAATACATATAGTATAATGAAAAATATCACATAGTTCAAGAACAAACTATTAATCTTATTCGAAAACCTTTGTAATTGTGACAAGTATCGAATGCCATTTCCCAAAACTAAAACGTATTTTCCTTTAGAAAAAACTTTCTTTTAAAAATTGGACCTGACTATACACGGATCGGGACAGCTTTGTCCACAGGAGGTCAGACTTCTGATTAGACTATAAGCAACCATGGACATGAACCGCTCCAGTCGGCAATACTCAGTTACTCATTTAATACCTTTGTCGAATCATAAATGTAGAAATACTTATTTAAATAACATGTAAAAAACAAGTAGCAGTTAAAATAAGCTATGTGAAAGAAGACGTAGTGGCAAAGATTGAAAAAGGTATGCTGAGATAGTTTGGACATGTAGAAGTGAAAGAAGACTAACGAAAGATATAATACGATGCGAATGTGGATGGTCCTATTGGTAGGGGAAGACCACGGCGAACGTACCATGATCAACATCTTAAAGAAAGACAAGTCACGAGTACCCTAACCGACGAGCATGTGTGAACAACCTTATGAGAGTGAATGAAGCAAAAGAGGTGTATTTAGATCTTAGCAAGGGGAAGTCTGTGGTCTCAGCCTCCCCCTATGGGAAACACGCGTGACTTTATGTATACGACTATAATACGACTATAAATAAAATTATAAATAAATAAATATTTGGGGCACTTACACCAATCATCTATCTAGTCCCAAACTAAGCAAAGCTTGGATACTAGATAACGGATAAACATACATAAATATTTATAAAAATATCCATGACTCGGGAATAAATGTGTATTCATCATACAAACAGTTACCCCTCGCGGGATTCGAACCAGCAACCGTTGGTTTCGCTGACGGTGTCACTATCCACTACACCAATCGGTCGTCATGTATGTAGTTTAAAAAACATGCTAGTTCCACAATCCACCTCCTGGCTCCATCAGACCCTCGACATCAAATGCAATATTGGGAGCATCAAAACGAATCATTTGAGCCCAAACTCGAGGGATTTATTAGTACTATGATTATAATTGTATCCAAAAAAACTGCACTCAAATCGGACGACGCATTATTGAGGTACATCCGGACAAAAACTGGACACACACAACACTGTCAAACACACAACACCCGTCTTTTTTTTGTCGATAGTTAAAATTTTAGTCTTATACCTGTAATTATTATCTACACAAGTCTGGCGTCGAATAGTGTCAATAACATTCGCGTATTTCAACTGTCTAAGATAAGATAAGATAGCAGGTGCAAGGATAATGAAAACTTTGCATGTTATTGATTTACAATAATTATTTAGAGATAAGCCTTGAAAAACAACAGGGCGAGTATAGACTCAATCTAATCGTAATGAATTAGGTACGTACAGACTTTGACGATTGCATTGAATTGTAAATGCATATCTACTAAAATAACATAATACACATAATACTAGGTGAATATCGTAATTACTATAATAATAATAATAAATATCTTATCACATACACACAGCGCCCTCTAGTTCTACACTAAGCAACTAGGCTTGTATTTTGGATACCAGATGGTTGATAAACTACACAAATACATTTTTTTTTTGTAAATAAAAAAAATCGCTATCTCTCGTTCCGTGGGTCCCGTCCGGGAGACTGCGCAATGTCGTGTATATTTAAAATATCTTAGTATTTAGCACTAGTATTTTATATATATACAATATTTACACTACAGTACTTACACTAACTAAAGCCTATAAATATTTATTATTATGCTGCTCATTATTATACTAACGTGGCGACCGTGCGTCACTGGGCATTTGTGAGCACTGAAACTAGCCCATAAGTGCTAACCCATTTTGACGCGCATTGTGCGCATTTCATTTATAATTTATGTTCCTTTTTTTAGCTATTAATAAATTATCCTTGTACATATTATATTTGTACATATTATATTAATAGATTTACTTTCAACAGTATGAAAGTAAAGCTGTTTAGATTATAATCACCACAGACCAATAATCACTGTTACACATTGGCGCCGAATTCGAAATTATTTTGTCTTACTAGAAATAATAATAATTACGACAATCCCTAGTTTTTTCTTTACTAAGACTTGTAATGTACAAATCTTGGTGGAGAAAATAAACATTACAATTATTATTTATTTAAACATATGTCTAATAGCCAGCCATCGCTCATTCATAATAAGGCAGACTCTCCAGAGAGGAACAAGCAAGAAACTCAGGGGTTGCTCTTTTTAAATAAGTATTTTTACAATTACGATTCGAGTAGGAAAAAATTCAATTCCTTGATACTGTTATGTTATGTCAAATGTAAAAAAAAGTAATTTGGAATAAAAAAAATGGAGTCAGATTGCCGAGTTTAATAATTGTCTAAAATCCAACATAATTTGGTGACCTAGACGTGATTACTTTAAATGGAGAATTTAAAGAAGCTTAAAATCATGAGAGCAGCGCTGAAAAGAAAAATAACAAATTACAAAAATTTCCTGGAAAAAATTCACAACGTCTATGAAACTGAAGTAGACCGAAAACTTATAATTGAATTAAAAAACCGGAATAGTTTTACCGCTGCCCGTCTTGCAGTGCTGCCGTTTGGCAGTTTAACCTCCGCCATGCGAACATGTCCGTCCGGACCCTTAATAACCTCCTGCACCCTGCCCAGAAGCCATTTCAGAGGTGGAAGGTTATCATACTTCATAATGACTAAATCACCAGTGGCTAATTCAGGGCCTTTGTTGCTGTGCTTGTTCTTTGCTGTAATTCTCCAACATATTAGTTCAATAATTGTCCAAAATCCAACAGATACTCCAGTAAAATAAGTAATTTTTATGATGTAACTTCCTATAATCTTAAAGTTCCTGATATCTTGTAGAAGGATAGAGTATATGTCAGTAATTGAATAAAAATCTTTTCTAACAAATCGTTAGCTTGTTTTAGATATAGCATAGGTTATAAAACATAGATTAAAATTACCACTGCGAATTGCATTTTGAACAAGCAGTAACTTAAAAAATGTAAAATTGACTATTTTAAGTGTACACTGTGTACCTACAAAATAAAGCATTTTTGACTTGACTTGACTTGAGTATACAAATCTTTTTAATTTTAATCCATGTTTTATTACTATTATTACCTATGATTTAATTAAAGCAAGCTACCAATTTGTTAGAAAACCTTATTATTCTATCACTGACAGGTGCACTCTATCCATATCACGACTTTTAAGATTATAAGAAGTTAAAAGTGTATCCTTACTGAACTATGATACTGTCCAATTAAAATGATATGACCAAGCATTCTGAAGACACGTATTAACAAATACAGTAACTAGATAATCTGTAAGATGCTGACTGAATCTTTAGCAAATCAAATCAAATTAAATCAAATCAAAATATTTTATTTCATAGGATAAAAATATCACTTGAAAACGTCACTATCAATATTACATTTAAATTTTAATTTACTGCTCATTCACAAAGCTGACTCCCCAGAGAAGAACGAGCAAGAAACTCTAGGGTTGCTCTTTTAAACCGATTATGGGTTACAATTTGTGATTTGATAATTACATGAATAATAAGACAGCTATGTCCATGCTTGCTTATCATTCAAATAGTCAGTGATTTTATAATAGCATTTTATTAATAATTTCTGTTTTATGAAGCTTTAAATTTATTTAAAGGCAAATTTTCAATGTCTACTGAAACTTTACTATAAAAGCGTATACTTCCTTTCCTTCCTTTGAAGGATTTACTAACTTTGTGAAGTCGGCTAACATAAACAGATAACTGGTTCTTATTCCTTGTATTAACATTGTGCCTATCACTATTTTTAGCGAATAAGGTTATATTTTTTTTACATATAACAAATTCTCATAAATGTATTGAGATACCATTGTTAAGATATTACATTGAATCTTTCTTGCTATTGTAGATGTTGGCAGCATTGTTTATGGTGCTGTACGGGTCGGCGGCTGCGGTGGCGATCTTGAGCCCCATGAAAATGAACTTATTCGTGGCCATGTCGGTGGCCTTTGGCACACAGGTCGTCTGCGGTCTGCTGGCCATCTATGGCGCTTTTTGGGTGAGATTCAAATATTTCAATCGAAAGGAAACACTGGGAAACTGTCACTGTGGTCACCCAATTAAGAACTATCTGCGCCAGATTCTGCTTAACTTCGCTGATCGAACTCAACTATAATTACGGGATTTGGAAAATCAAGATCTCGATGTACAAAACCATAGTCAAAGGATATCCCAACTAATATTATAAATGCGTAAGTTTGTGTGTGTGTATGTCTGTATTCTTTGTATGTTTGTTACCTCTTCGCGCCTAAACGGCTAGATGGAGTTGGATGAAATTTGGTTCTTAAACAGATTAGAATCTGGATTAACATACAGGCAAATTTTTTTGCTGAACGATTTTGTGGACGATTCGCCATATCACGTCCTAAGCCGAGGTTCGAGGCTAACACCCTCATATAGGCGCCGTCGGTTGTAAAACTCTTTTAAGGCCTGTCGGCCTATCAGGAGTTTTTTTTTATTTCTTATCCACAACGGGTTAGCACTTGACCTCAATCACACCTGATGTTAAGTGAAGATGTACTGACCCGGAAACCCCATCTTATTTAGGGGACTGGCTATCATTATGCTATTAACATTGCTGATTGGCGGCAGATTTAGGTAAGATGGTGGTAGCTAGCCAGGCGGACATTTAATATGCCCTATCACCAACCAAACCGAGTACTAAATATGTACCCCGCTGGGGATCGAACCCGCGACCTCCGAAACGTAAACCCAATGTTATTTACATTGAGCCACGGAGGCGTTACAGTTTTTCGTAACCAAAATGTTCCTTTTATGAGACCTTTAAATTTCTACCCTGCCAAATTCAATGTAGTAGGTACGTGATGTGATTCCATACGTGTGTGATTCCATTTAAAGTGTTTGTTGTAGACCCAACCCCTGTTCTTGAAACCGTGGATAATTGTGGCGTGGCTAGAAGGTGTGGTGCTGGTGCTCTACACAGTGGTTGGTGCTGCCTTGTTCCATGGGTTTGGAATCCAGGTGGACATCGACACCAACCTCGTGTTCACTATCGGAGTCGTCTATGGAGGTGAGAAGGACAGGTCGACACACTTACTACATCGATGAGAGGGTTCATGCTGGAGGCTTGCATGCTCTGTCCTCGCTTGCTTATCATCTAAATAATCAAAGATTTTATAATAGCCTCTTGCATATTTCTGACGACTTGTTTGGTGTAGTGGTTAGAAACTCTGCTGCTATACCAAAAGGTCGCGGGTTAGAATCCCGCTAGGGGCATATGTTTGTATGATGAATACAGAATGTATTCTCAAGTTATGGATGTTTTTCATTTACATATGTATTTATTTACAAAAAAAATGTATTTGTGTAATTTATCAACCATCTGGTATCTATAATACAAACCTAGTTGCTTAGTGTGGAACTAGATGGCGCTGTGTGTATGTGCAAAGATATTTATTATTATTTATATAGTTTCCATTTCATTTCATCGTTCTACTGTAGTATTTTAGTTGGTGGTTACGTCGAGGACGGAGGGTTCCGTAAATAAGACTCTATTGTGACGTTGCACAAACAAGGCCGTTTAATTAATAACAAGCCTATATTATAATATTGGTATGCGTTTCTGTCGCAATAAACCATTGCGTTACGGTTAAACACCGAAATAAGGCAAGGTTAACAATCGTCACTTTCCATCAGGTGTGATTGTGGTCAAACGCAAATCCAGTCAATCATAAAAAAAAAACAAAATACTACACTACGTTGCTGATAGGGTTCACGCTGGTGGTTTGCCTGCTCTGGTCATCGACATACTTAATCTATAGCACAATAATAAAAAAACATACTTGTGCGACTCCCTGTTCCATTTTTAAAGTCAAATCAAATCAAAATATTTTATTTCATAGGATAAAATTATCACTTGAAAACTTCACTATTAATATTACATGTTTTACTGCTCATTCACAAAGCTGACTCCCCAGAGAAGAACGAGCAAGAAACTCTAGGGTTGCTCTTATTAAATAGATTATGGGTTACAATTTGTGATTTGATAATTATATGAATAACAAGACAGCTATGTCCATTATCCATGCTTGCTTATCATTCAAATAGTCAGTGATTTAATAATAGCCTTTTGTTAATAATTTCTGTTTTTTGATTGCTTTAAATTTATTTAAAGGCCAATTTTGAATATCTACTGGAACCTTATTATAAAAGCGTATATATTGCCCTTTGAAGGATTTACTAACTTTGTGAAGTCGGCTAAAATAAACAGATAACTGGTTCTTATTCCTTGTATTAACATTGTGCCTATCACTATTTTTAGCGAATAAGGTCATATTTTTTTTGCATATAACAAATTCTCATAAATGTATTGAGATGTCATTGTTAAGATATTAATTTCCTAAACTTATCTTTAAGATACATTCTAGGTCCTAATTTATAAATAGCACGCTTCTGCAGAACAAAAATGATATGTACTTATTGTCAGCAACGTTTCTCGACAACAATATGCCATATGACATCAAGCTGTGGAAATAGCTAAAGTAAACCAGTCTTGCGGTATGAACGTCTGTTAAATATAAAATAATATGAAGTCGATTAATAATACCTTCTGGCGATAATTAGATTTCACCTCACAGAAACGTACTCGAAGTCTTTTACAAGGTTGAAGCAGCACCTTGATCAAATAAGGCATCAGCTTCTATCTGCTCATTCAAAACCAGCTTAACGAAATCCTCTGGTATCCGTCCATGATTCTCAACCATCAAAACATTCACTGGAGTAGGTTTTTCAAGTGTATGTATGTCGATTTCTATGTTACTCCTTGTAGCCTAAACGGGTTGACCAATTTGGAAGTGCTACGTGTCGTTCGATTTGTCTTGATCCTCAGAGCGTAACATTTTATAGTAAAAAATCCGACATGGCGCCCGAGAAATACAAAATCAGCAATCAGCTGTCGGATTTTTGGTTCATAAACAGTCATAAACGGTTCATAAACCGTTACACTTCTCGCCGAAAATTAAAATTCCATCCACATCACCTGGATGAGTGGAAGTCTACCACTGTATGTTTCTCAAGAAACTTCCTACCACGTACGACCACCCTGTGGAACAGACTTTCTGCAGCGGTATTCCCGAACGAGTACGACATTGGAACCTTCAAGAAACGAGCCTACACCTTCCTCAAAGACCGGCAACTCTGTGACCCTTTTGGTGTTGCGGGTGTCCATGGGCGGCGGTGATTGCTTTCCATCAGGTGACCCGCATGCTCGTTTGCCGCCCTCTCATATATAAAAAAAAAGTCATTGTACAATAAATTGTTTATGAACAAACTTTATGACGTCGACATCGTTTTAAGTGAAGTCGAGGCATTACTGAATTTTAAACTATTTCTTTCACTTGGCGATATGCATTCCAGGAATACTGATCTACTTCGCGATGGTGATGCAAAGTCGTCGGAAGGAAATGATCCTTGTGGAGATGGAGCCCGCCAAAGAGACAACCACCAGCCTGATGAACCCCGCGCTGGAAACCTGGCGATACGTCTAATGTTCTGATCATCTGTGATACCCTGTATGATAATGTGTGATTGATATGTGCATGTGTGATTGATTTTAGGCATGAAGTGTAAGGACATGCGCTGCGTTGAGCGGGATGCCTTGTCAGGTCTTGTCAATTGTGAGTCTTTTCTGAATAAAGTGACGAGATAATTTATCTACTCCCTACCCTATATAGAGTCTTTAACCCTTAATTGCTAGCGCCCAAAAACTTACATAGATGCTCGTGCAGGGTTCTTACGGACCCCATTTTCAAAATCAAAGTGAAGCTACTTCTGCTACAAAATTGAAGTTTTTTTTATTTTAGAATGAGGAAAATCAATAAAAACATAAACACTTAGCGTCTGTAGGACTTAAAATGATTAATTAGATTTTACAATTTAGAAAACTATAATATTTGTAGACAATCAGCACATAGCATAGTCAAATGGTCATTAAAACTTGAGCGCATCGTGATTTTATTTCCAGGTCTTTAGATCTTGTACAAAAGATACATCTGCTTTTGGAAATTGATTCGTAGTGTCGTAGAAGCTTCGGGTCTTTCAATTTACATACTTCGCTTCAAATGTTTTTGCAATGCAACCACAAAACTCGCACTAACGCACCCCAAACGCACTCTCCAGCCTTAACAAAACAACCCTGATACACGAATGCAAGTGAATTATGAAGTAATGAACGTTTTAGGAAGCTACTAGGCGCGTAGAGAAGACAGTTGCACAATTTGAGGAATGACAATACTTTGAATTTACTATGGGGTCCAAATGAACCCCGCTCGAGTAATTGAGGGTTAAGGATCACAATTGATTATCCACCGCGGCACCACGCTCAGCTAAGCATACGGCCTACGATGTGTATATAATTTAAATATTAATATAATTATAAGTGAAGCACGAACCCGTCGTGCATAAAAAAAAAAGTGAACTTGCTAAATAAGAATGCCTGTGTTCCCTGCAGAGTAGAACCTATCCGTCTCTTCCCGTGGGTGTCGTAAGAGACGACTAAAGAGCGTCTATCGTAAGCATAATCCGCCTATGGGATACGGAATGGCAGAGGAATTAAAATACCGGATGAGTTTTTTTACCGCAACGATATAAATGGGGTTTATTAGGTATGTGAAATATAATAATAAATAATCTTTGCACAAACACACAGCGCCATCTAGGTCCACAGTAAGCATCTAGGCTTGTGTTATTGATACCAGATGGTTGATAAACTACACAAATATTTTTTTTTTGTAAATAAATACATGTATAAATTAAAAACATCCATAACTCGGGAACACATGTCTGTATTCATTATACAAACATATGCCCCTAGCGGGATTCGAACCCGCAACCATTTGGTATAGTAGCAGAGTTTCTAACCACTACACCAAACAGGTCGTCTAAGTTATTGGTATAGGTAGTGTATTTCTTTTTTTTTAAACCATCATCGTCGCACGCGCCGGCCGGAGATTGATATGCGACTGGCGGGATTCGTAGCGTTCCTATTATGCGAAAATTTGGAACATATTTTCTCCAAATTTCTCCAATATTTAATTTAATGATGTAATTATGTGGAATAGGCTACAAACGCGACCGTCAAATTACACATCGGTTTATTCGATTATGGTTTTATTAATTATACCTGTTTATTTATTTTATTTATCATTTATTGCACACAAGAAAAAAAACATACAGATACAACATAATAGAGACCACACAACAGGTTCTGCTTATTTCTACAATGAAATTTCTTCCAGCAGACCTACGAAAGAGAGATATGACTGGAAGAGGCAGATAAGACGTGCACAATCTAAAAAAATGAATAAATATGATAGATAAAAAAAAACCTAACTGAATATAAATGTAACTACATACTAATAAGTACATAAATACATAAATAAGTACATATTTCAATACATACGAATATAAAGTATAACATACATTATAATACACGGAATAACACTATGAAATGGAAAGGTAATGTTCCTTAACTCTTTTCCTATTTATTTATTTATTTATTTTATTGTTTTTGGGATAACAACAGCTTTATATAATTTATATCATGAATCTTAAACTGTACTATTCAGGAAAACAATAACAGTTATCCACTGATTATACACATAAAATAACAGTAAGTCGGCATTTTCTGTTATACATACCGTACACATACTTATATTCCAAACATAATACAGACATACATAATAATATATACAGGGATACATATTATATATATTAAATACACATACACACATTTTTTTTATATGAGAGGGCGGCAATCGAGCATGCGGGTCACCTGATGGAAAGCAATCACCGCCGCCCATGGACACCCGCAACACCAAAAGGGTCACAGATGCGTTGCCGGCCTTTGAGGAAGGTGTAGGCTCGTTTCGTGAAGGTTCCAATGTCGTACTCGTTCGGGAATACCGCTGCCGGAAGTCCGTTCCACAGGGTGGTCGTACGTGGTAAGAAGTTACAGAAGTTAAGAAGTAAGTAAGAAGTACATATAGGTAATAACGACATATACACATAACTAGATACGAATATATCTATTTTATTTTACACAATATAGCTGTCAAGTCGACCAAAACCCCAGCGTAACTCAGAACGTCGTGGGATAACGTTGCCAAAATATACTATGGCAATACCTTCTACTTCACTTACCTAATATGCCCTATTTTTTTCTCAAAAAAAACTCATCCTGTATAGGTACAGTAGCGTTCAAAATTGCAGGCATAGTTCTAAGGATTATTTTTTCGAACACCTTTGACTCTAAAGAATTGCCCAAACTTCCGACTACAGTACGGTTCCATGCATCATCAGATCTAAGCCAAATTTATATAGGATCACCTTGGTGATAAATCCTATCAAACAATAAAACAATCATCAAAGCCGATTTCAGTGATAGAATAAAAATGTTTTTTACGGTAGCGTGTTAAAGCAAGACCTATAGATATTTAGTAATACAGCATAGATTATAAGATTAAATTACCACTGTGAATTACATTACGTCGGAGAATATACTTAGTACTCGTGTCACCATTTTCAAAAATAAAAATCGATCGATATATAGTGAAAAATTTTTATTTTTATTATGACTCAATAAACTGTTTTAAAAAAATATAAAATAGCCGTTTGCATTTTCTGCAACGCAATGAATTTCACAGTGATAACTTTAATTAATATTGTAGGTTTTATAACTAATCTTAGTACGGTATAAAACATCATACAATTGGATTAAAATTACCACTGTGATTTTCTTTGCGTCGAAGAATATATTTCGAAATCTTGTAGTTCAATTTTCAAAAAAAATCGATCGAAGTTTTTTTTTAATATTTATGAAAAATTTCACCGAGGGTAAACTAAATACCTAAAGCAAGCTAGCTACAGACTTGTTAGAAAACATTTTTACCCTCTTATTCATAAAAATATACAAACGCTTTATAAGCTCGTTTTAGTTAAAGTATGTTTTGTCACTTTCTTTCATTACCACATTTCCTTATGAACGACAGAGACAAAACATACTTTAACTAAAACAGGCTTATAGCGTTTGTAATTTTTTATGAATAAGAGGGTTATTCTATTACTGGGATCTATTAATAGGAAGCTACACCACAAAAATTGCATATTTTTACTGGATAAATCAAGTTAATCCTTTTTTTGGTGTAAAATATCTTTAATTCCAGCTTATGCGTACTACATAATGGAACTTGTTACTTGCCTTATACGAGTATACAAAGGTTTTCGAAAAAATCTAAATAGAATGACTTGGGTCTGTGATCGTACATCGACCTCCTCGTTGATTGGACGTGCCTTCGTCATAATTAATGTAAAGCTAGCGCTATACGAAGGGTATACTTTCAATTGGAGGCAACTGTACTAAGCTCAACATAACTTCGACTGATTCTTAAATTATAATTTTATAGTTCCTTTTCGATGTAAAGAAATATAACCTATTTATGTTTAATTAAAGATTTTGACTGTCAATGTCTCATTATTTCCTGGCATTTACTCCAAAAAAGTGTCAAATGTTTAATATTTTTAAGTGTGTTTCTGTAATATGCAAATAAACGTTTTAACTAAATGAATCATGTGAAACAATTAAAACAAAAAAAAACAAAAAACAAATGAAATAAAAAAAACAAATGAAACAAAAAATAAACAATAAACAACTTTTTTGTTTTTTTTTTGTATGGAAGAAATCCCTCTATGGGATAAGTCCGCCGTTGTACTGAAATTTTGTATCAATGCAAAATTAATTGTTTGCATTTTTATGCCTATGTAACAAATAAACAAACAAACACAAATGAATACAATTCGAAAACCATAACACCAAGCAGAATTAACCAATTCTTTATTTGTAAATTATTAATATTATTTATTGTGTAAATTATTTATTATTTAGTTTGGCATCGTCTTGATTTTTATCTATATATTGTTTAATGATTATTAGTGACATTTTCCACCGAATTATTTTATAAGAATTGTAATAAAAACAGAGAATCTGTACTTTCGCATATAGATTTTGTATTAACGTTTTCATAATGATGCTGTTAATTCGGTATTATTCAAAAACAAATTAAAAATATAGTGAAATCAATGAAACAAATAAATAAGTATCCTTAGACGTACACACAGCGCCATCTAGTTCCACAGTAAGCAACTGGCTTGTATTGTGGATACCAGATGGTTGATATACTACATACATATATTTTTTTTGTTAATAAATACTTATTATAAATGAAAACATCCATAACTCGGGCACACATGTCCACACAAAAAAAAACAAATTAAATGAAATAAACATTTGAAACAATTGATTGACACAATTGAAACAAACAAGCAATTGAAAAGTTAGAAAATCCCACTGTAGCTATGAAACTAGCATGTATGTAGGTAAACTGTTCTAACTGTGTTATAAGCTAAATATGTTTTTTATTAAATTAAAATTTTATTTATTCATGCAACTTGAAAATTAGTCACTTATTACAAACATAAATTACTCTTTTTAGTCTTTTTACAAACATTTATAAACACAAATCGCATCTCCTCGAGGCGGCATAGTGCCCAACAGGCAAGCGGCGTTCCCGCGAGACTTAGGCCCCGTATTAATAAACCATTCTCAAGATTGAGAACAGTGTTGTGACCGATCTCAAGTAAACGTATTGATTTATAAACCTAACTTGAAACCTCAAAAGCACGTGCATACTCAAGCAGTACTCACTTTAGACGTGCGCCGAGTTTCACGTATTAATAAACGAGGCGAATACTTGAGAAGTGATCTCAGCTAAGTATACCTTAAGATTGATTTATAAATTAGCACGGAGCTTGAGATAGCGTCAACTGCTTAAGACGCGTCTCGGTTGATACAGCCTCAAGACTTGTAATGAGATTGATTTATTAATACGGGCCTTATTCTTTGAGCCCGCTCTGCGGTCACCAGAGGCCTCTATGAGACACGCCGACAGGTCTTCGACCAGGCGTTTTGTCTCAGGGCCCCAGGGGTGCCCAGGGTCCCATCGTCTCGACCCCAACCGGTACGAACACGTAACCTTCCTGTAGATCCTGATACTTAAGCGATTTTTTAACTCACCACCCTATGTTATGTTTGAATTTGAAACGAATATTTATTCCATTTGTAAACAACATTGTGCAATTCGCATGTGATCCAATAGCTAAACACACACGAATTCGCGGTAAGTCAAGTCCCGGAATCTCAAAACGTTACTGGACCAACTGTGAATGTAATTTCTTATTGTATTGATACGGGATTTTTTTGATTTTGGTTGGCAAATTAAACAATTTACCTTCATTGGTTTTTATTTATTATACGAGTCCAGTCAGCGTCATATATTCATACAGGGCTGTTTAACATGATGTAGGGTAACATGATGCCTATTCAAGCTATAGATATCAACAGCAGTTCTCTAAGACCCTACTTGTCTAGAGTATTATTTTAGGCAACTACGGGTAGTACAGTTTAAATATTGAATCATTTAAGCAAAATAGTGATAATCGTGATGTCAATACAAGGAACAAAGATAAACTTACACGTCCAATAAGTCGCCTCCGCAATCACACATGATGTTAAGTGAAGATGAGGCCGAAGGTGGTAGCGTACTGACCCGGAAACCCCATATTATTTTGGGGACTGGCTATCTTATCTCTGACAACCGGAATACAACAATGCTATTAACATTGCTGTTTGGCGGCAGATTTAGATAAGATGGTGGTAGCTAGCCAGGCGGACATTTAATATGCCCTACCACCAACCAAACCGAGTACTAAATATGTACCCCACTGGGGATTGAACCCGCGACCTCCGAAACGTAAACCCAATGTTGTTTACATTGAGCCACGGAGGCGGTTAATTTCATGAGCGGTCGTTCAAAGAGCAATATTTTTAATAGGCATTTATATACAAAATCTTCCTTTCAATAAATTTAAAGACACTACAAAACAGAACTTAAATTAAGAAATCATATCATCAGACTATTTACTTAGATGATAATCATCCCTGGACATAACCAGCTCATACGCATGCCAGGCTATTTCACAATTAATAATGAAATACAAAAACCTTTTTGTAATATAAAAACCTGTTTTTAAAACAGCAGACGTCCACTGCTGGCAAAGGCTTTCCCCAAAGATTTCCACAACGATTGGTCCTGCGATGACTTACAAATATGCCAAATAGCTCAATGAAGTGGTTGAAAAGTGGTTTGCAAATTTTAGCTTGTAATGTTCGCATGTAAGTTACGTGCGAACATTACAAGCTACATAAAGGCTTGTGATGATAATGTCAATAATTTCTATGATCTGTAGGCATAGATAATATATTCAGGTATTACTGCGCATGGACCGCAACGTTGAAACATTCAGAAAGGCACCAAGTCTTTGAATCTGAATGTGAACTCAGCTCCACGTCTATTTCGTTCTGAAACTGTTATTACATCAATTACAGAATTGTTTGGTGACAAACTGCACCAATAAGTGACAAACCGCCTCCGTGGCTCAATGTAAACAACGTTGGGTTTACGATTCGGAGGTCGCGGGTTCGATCCCCAGCGGGGTACATGTTTAAGTACTCGGTTTGGTTTTAAATGTCCGCCTGCCTAGCTACCACCATCTTATCTAAATCTGCCGCCAAGCAACAATGTTAATAGCATTGTTGTATTCCGGTTGTCAGAGATAAGATAGCCAGTCCCCCAAATGTGTTGGGGTTTCCGGGTCAGTACGCTTCCACCTTCGACTTCATCTTCACTTAATATCAGGTGTGATTGAGGTCAAGTATCATCCCGTTGTGCATAAAATAAAATTCCAATACAAACTTTCACACGCAAAGCCATCTATATCGTTTCATACATTGTAGTCTTTGATCGTTTCTGCTTTTAACTGTACCTACTTGAATATTGAAGCGTCGCCGTACAAATTCAAACAAAATGGAGACTAACGTCGCTTCGTCTTAATTGCCACCTACCCTTTGATGTGTTAAAACATAATGTATATAATATATACCCACGGAAAAAAACGCAAACAATAAGCATGGAGATCTATTGAGAAATTACAAACATACTTCTATTCTATACTCATTAATGTACCAATATAACCACGAAAGAGATTTGACAACATGTCAAAGTGTAAATTAATGTCTATGCAGTTGTTAGAAGTAGCTTGAAGTTGTAACGTGGATTGTTGTTTTTATAATGTCACAGTTAGGACACACCCGTAGAGCAGTGTGGCGCGTGCGCACAATGACATAAGATTAATTGTTGTAAGACAATGAGTCATCACACGCATTTAACCAATGGAAAATTGGAGTTTTCACCGACATTAGGGCTGGCAGAAGATTTTTCATGGATTTCGAAAACGTTACATTTTATTGGCACTTGGTGTATATTACCTATGAAATTTTGGATTTTTTTTGGGAACGGCAAATCCAAATTTAGCTAAACTTTGTGTGTATTATCGGATAACATTAAGTTAAGTATAGGCAGCGTTAATCTTTAAAAAGTAACCGCTTTATAAAAGTTTCAGCGAATGTAAGAAATGATTATGGGATGCACATGAAAAGAGCTCTGTTCAAATTTTTTTTATTATGTCATTTAGCCCAGAAATTAAAAAACATTTCATGTGAAACCTTGAAATAATATTCCATTTTCCAAATAAAAAAAAACAAATTTGGATATATCTTCGAAAATCGCAGGAATTGGTACATATGATTAACGAAGAAAAAAAACTCCAATTTCATAGGTAAAGACCCAATATATATATATATGTATATATGTGTGTGTACATGTAGGTAGTCATTTAGGGAGTAGCGGTTCGCGTTGTGCGGTGTTTGTGCGGGGCGTTGGGCCAGGCATTGTGCATGATCCGATGACGCGTCTACCTCATCAAGCAAAACAACGCGTGTGCCTGAACGCCCTTGTATCCACACTAACATATTGTGCGAAAGTAAGTCTGTCTATCTTTTCAAAATTAAACCTCTCCTATACAATTTGTCTGTGGAAAGTTATTATTTTTAGACACTTTTAGGTAATTGCTTAATCTCAATCACATCTGATATGAACTTAGAAATCAGATCGAAGGTGGAAGCTCGCTCACCCGAAACCCCAACTTAACTGGTGAACTGGTTATCAATTATCAAACAGCCGGAATACAACATAGAACAGGCTCCACTGAAAACCAGCGTTGTAGTGAACGGCTACAACCCATGCTGAGTTGGAGACCTTTTTGACTCCACCTTGCGACACCGACAATTAGATGGCAAACAATGTAATTTTTTGCATGTGTCTCGACTGTGTAACATTTGTACCTGATTGTTTGTGTCATGAGATTTCTTTCTTTCTGATACAAAACGCTGTCAAACACATAACATAACAGTAGTTTTTCGTCGGGGGTTAAAAATATTCAGCATTACATTGGCAGTTTCAGAGGTGCGAAAGGTTTTTGAGGTGACACAGACAGCCCTAGAACCATAATTGTGCTGCTTCACGTCCCGCTGGCTGCAATGACAGCAATCTTATAAATATGACACGACGACGTCGAAGACCCTAGTACCCGTGGGCCCACAATGTAAAATAGCGCGAGTGACAACTGGAGAGCTCGCGAGATGGTGAGTGATATTTGAGGCTTTATTATGCACAACGGATTAGCACTTGACCTCAATCACACCTGATGGTAAATGAAGATAAGGCCGAAGGGGGAAGCGTACTGACCCGGAAGCCCCATCTTATTTGGGCAAATGGCTATATTATCTCTGACAACCGAAACACAATAATGCTATTAACATTGCTGTTTGGTGGCAGATTTGACGCAGATAAGACAGATAAGACGGTGGTAGCTAGCCAGGTGGTCATTTAAAATGCTCTACCACCAACCAAACATGTGTGACCTTCCTAGCCCACCTATGCCCAACTGGATCGAGTCACGAGGTGTATAAGTACAGAAGGAGCGGGACAGCTCTGGCCAGGGTCAAACAGAACACGGATCACCACACCAACTTATTTATTGCATGAAACAGGTAGAACAGAGGATCGAAAGGGCCTTAAAACTAAAAAAATAACTATTAAGATGTAAACAAAATGATTACAATAACGGTGCGACTGAGTTGAAATCTGGAAATCAATGTGCCAAAAAAGGATCCGTCAGTTCATCAGTCAGTCAGTCAGTTTAAAATTTCGAATTTGAACTCCAATAACCCAAACCCACCAATGAGTATCAGCTCAAAAGAACGACACCGTTACATGTGTACCCTGCTAGGGATCGAACCCGCGACCTCCGAATCGTAAACCTTATTTTGTTTACATTAAACTACGAAGGCGTTAAAATGGTGCGTTTGATCTCTTCTCTCATTCAAAAAAAGTACCAATTCTACTTCGGTGTCGCTTTAAGCAGCCAGATTCAGTCAAAACTCATACATCAATAAAACCGTCAGTTCACATCGTAAAACGTACACTTTCGTTCGGCCACCATTAACATTAGTATCTGGCATTACGTCCGTTGCGTCACACGGGTCAGGTGGTTCGAGGTTCGATCCGCGCTGGCACCGGAACGACATCAAAGTACAACGTTCCCACGGCTCCGCTCGTGCCGACTTTCACTGACCACAATGAAGGTAGATACGGTGAAGATGCTAATAAATTTACATGAACAGAGCATATTTGGTATAGTTGTGCAATAAACTCTATCAAATTGACTTAATTAACTCACTTTGTTAACTCTACAAAGCTAGTTAGTATTAAAATATAAATTAGATTCTTCGCTTTGGATGAGTATTTTTTTTAATTTTTTTTTATGCACGACGGGTTCGTGCTTGACCTCAATCATACCTGATGTTAAGTGAAGATAAGGTGGAAGCGTACTGACCCGGAAACCCCAACACATTTGGGGGACTGGCAATCTTATCTCTGACAACCGGAACACAACAATGCTATTAACATTGCTGCTTGGCGGCAGATTTAGATAAGATGGTGGTAGCTAGCCAGGCGAACATTTTAATATGCCCTACCACCAACCAAAAAGTATAAGCGCATCAGTACACATAATATTCACTTAACTTCACTCTATAACAGCAAACTTCAAACTTCAAACTTTGACATACCAGGAAATGTCTATAAATTGGTTATATTGTCTGGTTTATTACGAATTTATTTATGGCTAATCTAATAACTCGTAAGTATGTTCTATGGATATAAGCAAATTAAAGGCTTTTTTAAAAGAGCACGTATCTTACGATGCATAGGCGCCTAATCGTCACGATTGCGTATATGTAATAATTGTAAGCCTATGATTGTAGGTATCTTACATAAAACAGAAATTATTAGTAAAAGGCTATTATAATATTACTGACTATTTGGATGATAGGCAAGTGTGGACATAGCTGTCTTATTATTCATATTATGACGACCTGTTTGGTATAGTGGTTAGTAACTCCATAGAGGAATAACACTACACCGTAACTCTGACCACTATACCAAACGGTCGCGGGTTTGAATCCCGCTAGGGGCATATGTTTGTATGATGAATACGGACATGTGTACCCGAGTTATGGATGTTTTCATTTATAATATGTATTTATTTACAAAAAAAATGTATTTATTTAGTATATCAACCATCTGGTATCCACAATACAAGCCTATATTTGCTTAAAGTGGAACTAGATGGCGCTGTGTGCATGTCCAAGGATATTTATTTATTATTATTATTATACAATATATCTTTTCCTTTGATTTTCAAATTCCAAATTGTAACCCATATTTAAAAAGAGCAACCCTTGACTTTCTTGCTCGTTCTTCTCTGGAGGGTCAGCTTTGTGAATGAGCAGTAAATTTAAATTTAATATTGAGCGTAATTTTGACGTTTTCAAGTGATAATTTTATCCTATGAAATGAAATATTTGTAGTGACTTTACTATCTCTCCCTATACTCGTGATTCATATTACTTAGCACCTGTTCCTCGCTGCTAGCCATGACAATAGAGTGGTTATCGAGGCAGCCATGTCGACGCACTTCCACTTCATATAAATTCAATATAAATTAAAACGTAAATACTGCCAGATTAATATATTTTAGTTATTTCCACAGCTTGATGTCTTACGGTATCTTGCTGTGGGGAAATGCCGCGGATATAAATACAATCTTTGTTTTACAAAAACGAGCCGTTCGCGCAATTTATAAATTGAGATTGAGAGGTTTAAAGTGTATAACATTCTAACCTTTTCGTCATAGTACATTTTTGAAAATCTAATGTATGTCAAAAAAATATAGCATCATTTAGGAAAAATAGTGATAAACATGATGTCAACACAAGAAATAAAGATAAACTTGCAGGTCACATAAGTCGCCTCCGCAAAGTCAGGAATTCTTTCAAAGGGTTATGTATACGCTTTTTCAATAAGGTCCCAGTTGATATACAAAATCTTCCTCTCAATAAATTTAAAGATACTATAAAACAAAAACTTATTAACAAAGCATATTATAAAATATCCGACTATTTAGATGATAATCCTCCCTGGACATAATCAGATCGTTCGCATGCCAGGCTATTTCACAATTAATAATGAAATATAAATACCTTTATGTAAAATCAAAGCCTGATTTTAAAAGAGCAACCCTTCGAGTTTCTTGCTTGTTCTTCCCAGGGGAAAATTGCATTTTGAACCAGCAGTAGCTTAAAAAATCTAAAATTGACTATTTTAAGTATACTCTGTGTACCTACAAAATAAAGCATTTTTGACTTTGACAATACAATTCTTGGTCAGAGAACACACTCTATTGTATATGATTTCCATAACACCACATGAAGTTGGCTACGAGTCTGCACTACATTTTTTATGATAGATTGGATACGCGTTTGACCACAATCTCATATGAGGGAAAGTGACTATAATATGGTCGAATATGAAGTAAGTATCGCTCTCAGTAAATTCCTATTCACTCTACTCTTGAAAATCTCAAGATTCCTTGACAAAAATTGCATACCTTGACAATTCGTGTTATGTATGAATAGCTAAATCGATTAGTGCCAATGTTCGGTATGTCAACAACATGCCTAATAGTCGACGATGCAAAGGCCGTGGTAAACCAGATCAATTGAATTGGTTTACAGATCAAATCCTGAAAAAGTACTTGAAGAATGCTGCCACCTCCGTTATCTCAATGTAAACAACATAGGGTTTATCATTTTTTAGGTTGCGGGTTCGATCCCCAGCGAGGTAAATGTTTAGTCTTGGTATTTTACCTATTAATTAAGTATCAGGTTGTAAATCGAAACCACGACCTTGTACAAGTCTATTCTGTTATATTCACATTATATATGAAAACAGAGTGGTGCAACCATCGTGCCCAACATGGCAAATAAATCGACCAAGAATGCGGGAAATAAATTGAAACATGTCCGCCGTCCGGTGACTCGGTGGTATTGCGCAATAGTGCGGGGTGTACGGAGCGGGGCGAGCTGCGCGGGCGACTCGCTTTCACCAAAAACAATAAGTCACTGACCGGTCCGAGGCATGCCGCGGTATGGAGCATAGTATGAATTTACCTACGTTGTTATCGACGTCATTTGCAATGGAGACATTTTTACCCGACTGCCCAAGGAAGGAGGGTAATGTTTTCCGAGTGTATGGATTTATTTCCGTTCGTTTTAAAGCATCCTGTAGTCTAAACGCAACGCCCACACATATAATATATATTTAGCGTCAGTTGTCCTGTCTACGAGTATAAGCAAGATCTGCAATTGGGCTGAAATGTTGCATAGGTACATAAATAAATCGGAAGACAATGCAATATTCAGTTCAATTCAAATTCATTTATTTTTATATATTATGGTGTCATTGAACTGGTCTGATGATGGAGCCGGAAGGTGGTCACAGGAACTCTGTAATAAACATTGTAACCACATCGAATTTGGGCTCGTTTGTTATGTTAAAACAAAAACCTGATTAACATTTCTTTTACATACATACATAACGTCACGACCTTTATCCCAAATGGGGTGGTCCGAGATATCCCAAATAATGGTGTTTGGGTGTTCCAAACATTAAGAGTTTAATGATTCAAATAATGTCTACGGTTCACCTGATGAAATATATAGAAATGCACACGTGACAGGGGGCGGGCCCATCGCCGTTGAAACGTGCAAATCTATAGATGTGTTTTGGTGGAAAGTCCCTTAGTCGCCTTTTACGACACCCACTAGAATTCTATTTTCACCGCCGCCCATGGACACCCGCAACACCAAAAGGGTCACAGATGCGTCGCCGGCCTTTGAGGAAGGTGTAGGCTCGTTTCTTGAAAAAGTATTTAAAAACAGCGCATAATTGTATTTTGCGGATGCCATGTTAGATTCTTTACCATAGAACTGTCACACACACTAACTCTTACACACACAGACACTCACAACACACATATTTGTACATATTTATAGATCTATAATTAATATAATTTTGACATTTTCATTTGGCTTATTTCACTTTCAATACAATGTAATTTAGACATATTAACATAACGACTCGTATATCACTGAGGATTTGATTTGTTTTTATTGATTTTTATATAATAATATTATTAATTAATAATGTAATAGTACCAATTTTTTTGTAATTTAATTAAAACATTACCCATTCAATTTTAAGGATAACCATTGTCAGTAACATAATAAGAATCTTTAATTGGCATAAGTTTGGTATTAGTTTTATGTGTAAGAATTTGTAATAATGCTGTTGATTCTATGTAAATAAATAAAATAAAATAAAAATAAAATGAAATGTATCCAATGACACTTCACTACTAAGACGAATCTAACGATACCGTACACTTCGAAATCGGTCACGCCGTTTGAATAAGGATATATATAAACATACATACGTACATACATACACTCGAAAACATTAACCTCCTTCCTTGGGCAATCGGGTAAACAAGGAAAAGGACATGAATTACCTGCGAAATATAAAAATAAATTTAATTACTTCAATGAAAAGTACATCTCACACACTCGATTCCAAGATGACACGGATGCATTTTGTGCTATTTAAATGACCTTAATATCTGATTATATCAAAGTCAATGATAATGCTAATATGATAATATTTCTATGTCAAGCGCGACATAACATTGAACAATATCTTACACAACACTGATAACCAAAATTAGATCACACAATGTAGAAATCAGTAGAGTTGACATTAGTTTTTGAGTCATTTGTCCTATGTGGACTAATTCATGAAAGATTTACCTAATCCATATTTACAATATTTATGGATAAAGGAAATTGTGTAATTTGTGTCAATATAGAATTAAAAAGATTGCAATGCATTCATTTGATAGGCAGTTGTTTTTGTTATTTCATAAATATCCAAGTCAAGGTAATGCAGGAAACTTTATAGAGAGCAGGAAGGATCAAGGAAGAAACTTCAAACTTCAAGCATTTATTTCAACGTAAGATACCTGATATAATTAGTTGAATGTCAATTTAAATCTACTGGAAATAAAAAAAGTTTATTGCATTTATCTTCAGTCGGTATGTCCAAGCTACTACCGCTTCGGAAAGAGAAATCATCTGTGGGAAAGAAAACCACAGGATCATTGTTGTCCTTTTTTTTAATGAAGTATATAACTAATACAAAGAATTAACCTAACCGACAAGAGCATGGCTCTTAAATCATATATATATATATATAACTAATACAATTTTATAATTTTGGGGAGCTGGTCGAAGTACACCAAGCGTGTTTATCATTCAGGTAGTCACTAATTTTATAATAAAGAGAGTGCCTGGCTTTGAAGGAAGTCAAAAGTTTATACATAGGTGATCCTAAGACAATCACAGAGTGGCAGTCGATAATGGAAGTAGACAAAGGCAGGAAGCTAGAAATGTTGTTAATATCTTACCAATACGAGATTAATAAATTTAGGGATATCGGCTCCGAATACATTTCTCTTGCATTCGGAGACCTTAGGCCCTTGGCGGCTTGCACAGGTCATAGAATAAATATTTGTAGCGAGTCATGAAATTAGCTCAAATACTACGCATATAAAACTACTACTAAGCAAAAAAGCTAGAAAGCGGCTGATAAAATGCTATGTATGGAGTATAGCTTTATACGGCTGTGAGACATGGACATTAACACAAAGGGATAGGGAAAGGTTAGAGGCATTCGAGATGTGGTGCTGGAGACGAATGGAGGGAATAAGCTGGACCGAGAAGAGAACAAATGAAGAGGTGTTAATGATGGTAAACGAGAAGAGATGCCTGTTAGCCACAGTTGAGAACCGAACAGGAAAGATGATAGGTCACTTGATACGACACGATATTTTTTTGGAGAACATAATTGAGGGAAAGATTGAAGGAAAGAGAGGAAGGGGAAGACCTAGGCGTAATTACTTTGACCAAGTGAAAGAAAAGGTGAATGTCGTGTCGTACCAAGAGGTTAAAACGAGGTCGGAAAGTAGAGAGACGTGGTCATTACTCCACCGACAAGAGCATAGCTCTTAAATTGAAGAAGAAGAGAAGAAGACTACGCACAACTCCTAAGATTCTGTCCGAAAACCCAGTTGATTGATAGAGCCTTGGGAAGTTCTGGGTTCACATTCGACTTTAACCATAACCTTCCATACAGCATTTCTTACTTGAACTTTCTCGCTAACCAGTTTCCTTGTATATAACTATACCAAACGTAGCCCGTTCTAATGATACCTACCTTACACGATGCCACCAAGTCCGGTAACCCTGACTTAGTATGTCAGAAAATTCGATACCCCAGGGTAAATGATAAGTAGATACCCAAAGACCACCAACGTGAGCCCTCCTGTAAATAAATATGAGTCGACGTGATTTCTTTAAAACAATTACCCCCTCTCTCTCAACAGATACTGCTATGGGCCATCCTGCTCATCAACCAAGCAACAAGCCACAGAGTGACAGAGAGCGTCGAGGACATCGAGCCACCATCAAACATCACCACCCTCTACCCAATCCCTACTGCAAATGACACTACGAAAAACCTTCACACAGATGCGACCTGGAAAATTGAGACCACATTCGCCGAATCGAAGATAAAACTAGAGGAAAACGCAACAGAATCTAAAGAGTCAATAGTTGAAGAGAAGGTGAACAAGAGTGAAGAGTTTAAGCCTAGTCCCCATTTGGGGGATTTTGTAGAAGGTTTGGAGGTGATACCAACGAGGGAGACCTTTGGACCCTTCAGTACTGTGATAAAGAAGCCGCCGACGGGGTTCATAAAGTAAGTAGAACGAGAATGACAGCTGTTTGACTACACCTAGTCTGCTGTGGGGTAATTTGACCTACATACATGTATATAATGTAACGACCTTTATCTCAAATGGGTTTTTAATGTACAACGGATTAGCAATGGACCTCAATCAATTGCTCAATCGATTTAGATAAGATGGTGGTAGCGACACAGGTGGACATTTAAAATGCCGTATTACCAACCAAACTGAGTACTAAACATGTACCCAGCTGGGGATCGAAGCCGCGACCTCCGATTCGTAAACCCTGTCTTGTTTACATTAAGCCACGGAGACTGTCTGGCCCTGTCAGTCTTTGGATGGGTGACCACTAGTGGCATTTTAATACGAGTGTTTCAGAAAGCACGTTAGACAGTCGGTCCCAGTTGTTTTCAATTGAAGGCAGTCCTCAAAGTAAGTCAGTGGCCTTGAGGGGCTGCTTAAAAACACTAACGGTCAAGTGGTCACTAGTATGACACAAATCCTGCAGTCCGCACTGGGCCCCCGTGGTGGATTGGTATGGCTATACCTTCTCCGAATGAGAAGGAGCTGTGCCCCAAAAGTGGGGATGTACAAGGCTGATGATGATGAGGAAACGTTAAAATTAGCATGGAATGCCGTGAGAAACAAAACCTCGTAAGGTTAGGATCTGGGTATATGATAGTGGGAAGATTTGTATTTTGTTTATTTTTTTATGCACGACGGGTTCGTACTTGACCTCAATCACACCTGATGTTAAGTGAAGATGAGATCGAAGGTGGAAGTGTACTGACCCGGAAACCCCAACACATTTGGGGGACTGGCTATCTTATCTCTGACAACCGGAACACAACAATGCTATTAATACTGTTGCTTGGCGGCAGATTTAGATAAGATGGTGGTAGCTAGCCAGGCGGACATTTTAAAATGCCCTACCACCAACCAAACCCAGTACTTAAACATGTACCCCGCTGGGAATCGAACCCGCGACCTCCGAATCGTAAACCCAATGTTGTTTACATTGAGCCACGGACGCGGTAAAATTAATAAAGCATTTTTTTCTCAGCTCACCAAAACACGGCTTCAAGGCTACTGCAAAATTCCCAACGGACATATTCAAGAATTACAATGGGTTTCCTTATAAATTCGAGAGTCCTATCCTCGCGCGAGCCAAAGACAACTGGAAACCTACTAGTGGTATGGATTCCAAGCCCACAGCAGAAGTCCCAGTGAGGGTACCTGCTGGGGGACTGTACCAGCTTCCTGATGCTTTCAAAGAAAAGCCCAGCTTGAATGGAGATGATGAGGAATTCGGGCTAGAATTCCACGGTGATGTGAAAGAACATGCTCTGAAAAAGCGGTAAGTGATTTGATTTCGTTTAAGTGGGTATTTTTAAGCATAGTATTTCAATTGGGGGTAAACGTTAAGCCAAATCGGTGGCATACACATTTAATGGGAAAAAATGATCAAGTGCGAGCAGGGATCTTGCCTTGAGAGTTCCATACATAACATCAACATCACCATTGACTCGCAAACTGAATTATGATATAAAAAAATCAAAATTTATACATTGGTTCCGAATACATTTTCCTTGCTTTCGGAGTCGAAGGTCCTTAAATTTTTCTTTAATATTTCAAAGCGCTTAGTCGATGTCACTGGTGACCCGAGAGCTGGTTGTTTCCTCGCTCAACGCTTAAGTATCAGCATCCAACGAGCAAACGCTGTCAGCGTTTTGGGTGCCTTGCCTCGCGGCCACAATTTTTTACATTTGTTCTAGTTTATATTTAAATTCCATCTCTTTATTTGTTACTGTTTTTAAATAAATAAATTATGATGTAAAATATAATTTATATATACCCCGGTGCTTGGGGCGCACCTTGCTATGGGACTATGGGACGCAACTTGTGCGGACACTTTGGCACCGTCCCATATACAAGGAACTGCGCAAAGAGCTGGCACCGCGGCTGAACAAGCTCGGAATAACAAGCGCCGTAAATATGCGTCAATCTCTATAAACCACGAGTTTGTGGCGCTTGCAGTGGAGACATTGGGCCCTTGGTCTTCTGACACGAAACAATTTGTAAAGAATTTATCCGTTAGACTGGTCCACGCCTCTAGAGATGTGAGAGCTGGTACTTACTTTGCTCAGCAGCTGAGCTTATGCATTCAGCGGGGCAATAGCGCTAGCGTACTAGGTACTATGCCTCACGGATGCGAGTTGGACGGCGTATTTTTTCTACAAGATATTAGTATTTTTAATTGTGTTTTATAAATTTGTTGTTTCATGTACATACTTTAAGCCTTACAAATATTAAAATTGAAGTTTAAAGTTTAATTATGATGTTAGTAATGATATTGATTTATTCGACATACGGACAGACAGACAACAAAGTGATACTATTTAAGTCAAATTCAAATTTAGTTGCAAAATTCAGTTTAAAAGATATTAAACCTAGCATAAAATTTAGTGAACATTCTCATAAGCAATCATTAATACTCTAAAAACAATTGTTCTGAAGCTATTTAATTAATTTTGCCTTGAATTATTATTAGTTTCTAATTTAATTTCATTAGGCAGACTATTGTACAGACAGAATATATATATACTCATATTAAAAACATTTTTAAAAGGTTTTTTTTACCTTTTAAAATATAGAAACCTCTAAATAAGTAAATATGACATGTGCTCGTAAAAGACAAGTGGAGATAGAATGGACTCATTCTCCAAAGTCAAAAGTTAAAGTCAAAAAATATTTATTTCGTAGGATAAAGACTATCACTTGAAAACGTCACATCTTTTATTTGAATATTAAAATTATTGTCATTATTGCTCATTCACAAAGCAGATTCCCCAGAGAAGAACGAGCAAGAAACTCAAGGGTTGCTCTTTTAAATAAGTTTGGGTTACAATTATATTATATTGTATAATTAGACTGAATATCGCCGAGCGGTCTATGTCCATGCTTGCTTATCATCCAGATAGTCAGAAATTTTATAATAGCCTTTGGTAAATAATGTCTGTTTTATGATGGTTTTGAATTTATTTAAAGGTAAACCAACTCTCCAACCGCGAACAACCAATTGATAATTGATATACCTAGGTAGTTAATACATAAAATAATCGAAAGAATGAAGTAGTCGCCTGTCATCGGCCCCGTTCACCTTGTGAAAGGAAGTGATTATAATTTTGATACAATATCAGAAAGTAATAATCGAGAGCGCAATTATTGCATTCTGACAACTTTTTCCTTTACTTTTGAGCACTCGTCAATTTTACATTCGTTCAAAACATTCAGGACCTTTAGACTAAGAAAAAAAGGCTTCGTCTGCGTGTTTCGTAATAAATATAAATAATTTATATTACAGTAAAACAACCAAAAGACCGCGGCATGACATCATGTGATCGGCTTTTCCGTGCAATGCTAACACACGACGTCGTGTGATGGACCGTACCGTACAATGCCGCAGTACACGATAACGTGTGATTAGCATTGCTAAGCGGCCTTCCCAATGCGCCCAAGCTGTTGGACGTTAGACTGTGTAACAAAAAACATGTTTTCAGCGCGAACCCTTGGAAGAAGTTAATGCACCTGATAACAGCGCTGATTCCTGTGGGACTCATCGTGTCCGCGCTCACTCCCAACGTCATCACCATACAGAACACCGGTGCGGGCTTTGACAACCAGTGAGTCATTATTATCTATCAATTTATTCCATCGATCATAAGCTTCTGATTACCCTTTCAGAACGAACTTAACGTCAGCATGACCTCAAATTTCTATTTCACATCGCATTAGCTCTCGAATTTAAAGTAATAGAGTAGAAGAGGAACGGGAAATATCATCATCATCATCAGTCCGTAGACATCTCACTGCAGGGATATTGGCCTTCCCTAGTATAATGACGGAGTATGGGCCCTAGTCCACCACGCTGGCTGGCACCACACGAGACCAGCGATATTTTATTCACCGGGCTGATGATGTTATCACTTGGCTGTATGAGACTTATGTTCTTTGTCGTAGCAAATAGTGTGGATATGGAATATAACTTCGCTATTATAACACACGCGTGTTTTATGAGCAGCTTGATATATCTAAAACCGGTGAAATTAGATCCACTTTACGAACAAGTATGTTGTAAAGCTATACATAGACTTATAAATAGTAGCAGACCAAACATGCTAGGGACGACGCGTATCCCATGCAGCATAGTTCAACTATGAGCGAATGTTTTCACTTCTCGTTCCCTCTTTAAGCACCTATAAAGAGGCGTGGACCCACCGCAAATTGACATGTAACTGGTCAATCATAGAGTCGTGTATCAGCTATAAGTTAAGGTTAAATATGTAGATGTCACAGATGCGTTGCCGGCCTTTGAGGAAGGTGTAGGCTCGTTTCTTGAAGGTTCCAATGTCGTACTCGTTCGGGAACACCGCTGCCGGAAGTCCGTTCCACAGGGTGGTCGTACGTGGTAAATGTTTCTTTCTTCTGTTATTTTTTTTCGCATTTTGTCACCTTAAATGATTATACATTTAAACTCTACGCTAATAAATAATAAATAAATATTTCGACACTTAAACCAATCACCTAGTCCCAAACTAAGCAAAGCTTGCACTATGGATACTAGATAATGGATAAACATGACATAAATATTTATATAAACATCCATGACTCGGGAATAAATGTTCATATTCATCATACAAACATTTACCCGTCGCGTGATTCGAACCCGCAACCAGAAAACGTGATAATTTTATTTTTTTAATTTTAAAGCCCAGTAATGAACCGCGCTAATAGAACCGTCATTGTATAGATCCTCAAGCGTGCACGCTTGGCATATAAAGAGATGAGTCATAGTGATCCTTAATAAAAAAATGTAATAAAGTGTTAGAAGGTTTTTAGTCTGTATCAAGTGGTGGATACTTGTGCGCATGATATAATTTGTAATGTCCAACACGATGTACAATTGTTAAGGATGAATAAACTAAACTATAATAAATTCGTAAGCTGATAACTCAAATAATTGGAACCCATTTCTAGACATTTCCGCATACGTTGAAGCATAAACGTAGCACGTACGAGTATGTAACCTATTTTTCTACCTACAAATGTCCCATAGCTTTGGGTTGTCTGAAAGAGATCGCTTTTAGTGATAAGACCGCCTAATTGTGTTCTATTGTTATCATCAAAAATTATTGTAAATTATTTTGCGCAATAAAGAGTATTTGTATTGTATTATATTGTATTGTATTGTATTGTATTGTATTGTATTGTATTGTATTGTATTGTATTGTATTGTATTGTATTGTATTGTGTTGTATTGTGTTGTGTTGTGTTGTGTTGTGTTGTGTTGTGTTGTGTTGTGTTGTGTTGTGTTGTGTTGTGTTGTGTTGTGTTGTGTTGTGTTGTGTTGTGTTGTGTTGTGTTGTGTTGTGTTGTGTTGTGTTGTGTTGTGTTGTGTTGTGTTGTGTTGTGTTGTGTTGTGTTGTGTTGTGTTGTGTTGTGTTGTGTTGTGTTGTGTTGTGTTGTGTTGTGTTGTGTTGTGTTGTGTTGTGTTGTGTTGTGTTGTGTTGTGTTGTGTTGTATTATGTTGTATTGTATTGTATTGTGTATGGAAACGGGCTACGCTATTTAACACTTATGTTCGATCTAATAATATTTATACCTCTATGGTCAGAGTACATAGATACAAATACCAAGATCTCGCAAAAAGAACCTCGTAGGTGACATTTCACGCTAATCGTAAATTGATTACCATTCTGTCTTTTCATTACTATTTCAGTCCGTTCCCGCATTAATCAAATGATTTCCTGTTTTTCTTCTCGCACGCTATCGCTTACGTGTTGCTAATGAGGCTTGTAATTGGATGAATTTGTCTACGGCATGTCTTCGCTGGAGCGCAGGCGCGAGCGCAGCTGCCCAAGCGCAAAGGCGTGCTCATGCTCCTACGCGAATATTTACAAATGATTCTCTCTATTCTCGAAAAAGTCACTATACAATTCACTTGCAATTAAAGAGTTCTTGGATCACAATTGAATGCATGCTGATTTTCTTCGTGTCAAAATTGGATATTGTCAAATAGTTGCATTTTTTTATGGTTAACTGGATTCGCATTTGACCACAATCTCACCGGGAAGTGACGATGTGGCCGAAAATGAAGCACGCGATCTCAGTAGATGCCTATTCACCCTGCTCTTGAAGATCTCAGGAAGGACTGACGCCGGAAGGGAGTTCCATGCCTTGGCTGTCATTATAATGATTGAATTAGGAGGATCTTATTGTAATAACACTTAATGTAATGCACCCTATTCAAGAGCAAATAAATCATATTCTATTCTATTTCTATTCAGACAAAAGTTTTTAATAAATACGATGAGTGTTACCAGTTGCACTGAAACATGGTATCTCATGCCTCATGAAAAGAACCAAAGTATCCAATATAACCCAACGGAATAATAAGTGAAAGTGGCAGTGGGCTGGCCACACAGTTCGAAGAACATGTGTACCTGCGTTATGGATGTTTTCATTTATAATAAGTATTTATTTACAAAAAAAAAAATATTTATGTAGTATATCAACCATCTGGTATCCACAACACAAGCCTATAGTTGCTTACTGTGGAACTAGATGGCGTTGTGTGTATGTCAAAGTCGTTTGTTATGTTACCTACCTACATTCACCGTACAAATTGGACCTTATATTTGCTACAATTTACACGGAGAGGGTATGGGCCATAATCAACCACGCGGGTCCAGTGCGGATTGTTTTCATTGCGGATGATGTAGCGGACAGATGTAGCACAGTAATTAATTTATTTATTTATTAACTGAGTCCTAGAGTGGAGACTACGTACCGGTAAACCCATGTTGCTGCTTGGACAAATAGTGTTGGACGCTTCTGCCAACGTACTCGACGACCTTATCCCAAAAAATACAGCAATATAACATTAGCGTTTGGATCCTAGAAACATTTAAATGTAATACTTGAAACATTTAAATGTAATACTTGAAACATTTAAATGTAATACTTGAAACATTTAAATGTAATACTTGAAACATTTAAATGTAATACTTGAAACAACATCAACGGAATATATTTTTGGAATATACAGAAATGGACACATGACAGGGTGTAAGCTTTTTTTTTATGCACGACGAGTACGTCCTTGACTTCTGATGTTAAGTGAAGATGAGGTAGAAGAGTGAAATCTATTTATGTGTTAAAACCTATTGGTTGAACAATAATAATAACTTACCTTTCCTGTTATAATGTTAAGTGCATAAGTATCGACCATTATTGTGTTCATTGATTTGAATACGAACCACCCGACGCCACACACGCGCACCGGAAGAGCTCTTATACAACGTGAAAGTGGATACGCGCCGGGATTTTACTGCTTTTCCATCCTAATGTACCTACTTCTATTGATCCCTGTGACCCAGGTTTGATTCCCCGTCAACCCACACGTCTATTAAAATGTTTCGTAAGGTATTTCGCAGCAGCGAATTGCGGATATTTGTTCACGGATGTTATAATATATCTCTCTAAATAGAAGTATAAGGCCCGTATTTCAGAATGTTGCTCTAGCAGACATCTCTGCTTGAAGACAGTTAAAAAGGGACAGCTTTATGTAACTTGCATAGCGGCATCTCTTTCTAACTATGCTCAACCGCAGATCTACGCTTGAGCAACAATCTGAAAAACGGGTCGGTGGCTCAATGGAGGAGACATTAATAAATCAATCTCAATACAAGTCTAAAGGCTGTATCACCCGAGATGCGTCTTAAGAAGTTGACGCTGTCTCAAGCTCCGTGCTAATTTATAAACCAATCTTGAGGTCTACTCAGCTGAGATCACTTCACAAGTACTCGCCTCAGCGGAGAATGAATGAAAGTCTTGAGTTTCGTTTATTAATACGCGCACCTCTCAAGTGAGTACTGCTTGAGTATGCACGTGCTTTTCAGGTTTATTAATCAACACGTTTACTTGAGACCGGTCACAAGACTGTTCTCAATCTTGAGAATGGTTTATTAATACGGACCATAGTCTCCTAATTTGGGAGGTCCAGGCTCGATCCCCAGGTAAGCCATAGACCAATGAGTTTTTATATTTAATTTAATTACTTATGTGCATTTATTCGACTACTCTAAACGGTGAAGGGAAACATTGTGAGGAAACCTGCATGCCTGAGAAATTTTAAAAAATTAAATCAAACTGAACGAAGTGAAAGCATGTGAACTCCCCAGCCCGCACTGGGCCAGCGTGGCGGACTATGGCCCGTATATACTCCCTGAATATTATGGAAGGTCTTATCCCAGCAGTGGGATGGTTACGGACTGATGATGATGATGATGACCACGCTGAATTTCATTGCGTCGGAGAATATACTAACAACTTGCTGTAATTATTGTCAAAAAAATGGATCAAGAGCTTTTTATAAATTTATGAAAAATTTTACTGACGCCAAATATCACAATCTGTTTGGTGTAATGGTTAGATACTCTAACTGCTATACCGAAAGGTCGCGGGTTCTAATTCCGCTAGGGGCATATGTAAGTATGATGAATACAAACATGTGCTCCCGAGTTATGAATGTTTTTCATTTATATATGTAGGTATATATTTACAAAAAAAATGTATTTGTGTAGTTTATCAACCATCTGGTATCCATAATACAAGCCTAGTTGCTTAGTGTGGAACTAGATGGCGCTGTGTATATGTGCATAAATATGTATAGATAATATGAAAAAATTTAAATTTAGAAACCTCTGACATAGTTATGATATAATCCAATTACACTAAAAATTGTGTTAAAAGCTAAATATCTTCGAAACGGCATAACCGATTTTAATCAAACATGGCTAAGAACCTGTCCCCTCGTTTAGTCTTTAATATAAAACAACACCGCACCCAAATGTGACCACGTATTACTAAGATAATTCCGGACAAACACACACACGGAATTTAAGAGGGTTTATCCCGTCAAGTGGCGCCCTCATTTGGACCTGCTCTCGGAAAGCCTAAAAGCTAATTGTAAATTATTGTAATTGTAAAAAATTGTAAAGCTAATTAGCTAGGACTACCCAAACGTTGGGATATCTCTGATCACCCTATTTGGGATAAAGGTCATGACTTTAAGTCTGTCGGGGGTTTACTAAATTTAAAATTTATTAACAGAATCCCACAACACATATTCCGCCGGTCTGACGCCGCCGCTACCGCGACCGCTCCCGCTGCGCCAATCAGCGAGCGTTGTCGCCGACGACTGCTCTGCGAGCTGCAGTCGGATATCAACTATTTGTAAGTACAAATCCCAGCTCCACACTCCTCCCACTGTAACTCCTGTAAGCCAGGATCAACAGTGGTACTCTGCACGGCGCCTACTGAAGGTACACGGTGTCCTACGTGACTCTATTGCTACCTTAAAAGAAAGAAACCTCCGCCTTTAACCGCCTCCGTGCCTCAATGTAAACAACGTTGGGTTTACGATTCAGAGGTCGCGGGTTCGATCCCCAGCGGGATACATGTTTAAGTACTCGGTTTGGTTGGTGATAGGGCATTTTAAATGTCCGCCTGGTTAGCTACCATCATCTTATCTAAATCTGCCGCCAAGCAACAATGTTAATAGCATTGTTGTGTTCCGGTTGTCAGAGATAAGATAGCCAGTCGCCCAAGTGTGTTGGGGTTTCCGGGTCAGTACGCTTCCACCTTCGACCTCATCTTCACTTAACATCAGGTGTGATTGAGGTCAAGTACCAACCCGTTGTGCATAAAAAAAAATATGCTTGTAGAAATTCTATATTACATGTTGCATGCGGAGACGGTTAAATGTGAGATTCTCTGTATACAAGTCCAACCTTAATGTACAATATTTATCGCAAATATAGGATTTGATGTGAATAATAATGAACTGCCAGGTCGCCAACTCGCCGCGGCCCCTGCCATCGCCTGCGCTGCGAAGACCCGGCCGCGCTCGCCAGCACGCTCACCTGGCTGCTGGCTCATCGCCCACCTGAAGACCAACTTACTTTATTGTAGATTATTAAAGATTAAGTAAGGTACTTAGATTGTTTTCATTTTTAATTGGTAAATCAGTATCAGTAGGTACCAGCAACAGTCGTACAAAATAATAAAATATACCTAAAGCAAACTCCTGATCCGTTAGAAAACATTTTTTACAATATCACTGATAAGTACTCTATCAATGTACAAAAAATTATAGGAACTTTAGATTATCGAGAGTAAAAATCATATTGACTATAAATAAAATTGGTCCCCACTCATTCATGTGGGTATAAGTGTCCCAAAATTAGGCCGTCACGCTGACACCGGAGGTAGATGGACTTAAGGCGCATCAAATAAGCTTAACACGCCCATAGAAAAGTGTAATGAGTATTGAGTATTTCTTTTTCGTGGTAGCTGCTCAAAGTCGAGCTATTGTTTTTTAGAGAGAATAAAAGTGGACTTTGACAATAAATTTGTCGATGTTTCACTTTAATCATCGACTAATAATGTTCGCCACATCATAAGTAACTATCGACCAAGCCGTAAACGTATTTTTCTTTTAAATAAACAGTTTTTTAAAAGCTCTCTGATATAAAAATCATCAAAAAGTGGTATTTTTTTCAAAAATCAATGAAACTGGTTATACTCAATACTCATTACAGTTTTCTATGGGCATGTTAAGCTTATTTGATGCGCCTTAAGTCCGTCTACCTCCGGTGTCAGCGTGACGGCCTAATTTTGGGACACCCCGTATATTTAGATAGATAGATAGATAGAAACATTTATTCACTGCACAGTACATACAACCAAAATAGAAGAACACAAACAATAAATCCTATGTAATCAACAAATAAAATAAATAAATAAAAGCTTAATACACTGACGCACAACATACAAGATTTTCCCAGCGACGGGCTGTACCCACTGTGGACTGAAAGGGCTCTGACTCAGCATATGCTGCAGCAAAGATAGTGGTCCATACCACAGCGCTGGTTATTCTGCCAGTACCACTTACTGAAAAACGCAAGCAGAATTTTTGTAGCGAAACCAATACAATTATTATACCAATATAATTAATATAGGCAGTTTCAAAAATAAAAGTATTAATGTTTTTGTGGGGTTTTCCTTGTACACTGTGCACTCATGCCATTATACATACTGTGGCAGAAGATACTTTAATATATATATATTTGTGACAGCTATGTATGCTATGACAGAGAAAACCTCGATACCATTCTCATTTCCTTGTTTTACATAACTATATGATTATAACATTAAATCTTATTAGTTATTCAAAACATTGGGCGCTCTCTCGGATCAACTGAATTAGCAAAATGTGAAGAGCAATTTGAAAATTTCGGATCTAGTTTTGACTTATTTTGTGGCAATTAATTTTACGAACGTCTGGCGTCATTTATACAGGGTGAATTTGAATTCATGTCATTCCCAATAACTGGTGACGCCACTCTTGATTACGAACAACTTTCCCCAAGGAACAATAGTCGAGTTCGATTAAAAAAAAATTTCCATTATACAAAGTAAACCATTCTGAAACCACCTTTAGTATGGAAGTCCAACAATTTTCTGAATTCGCCTATGGTAGGTACCTAGTGGAAAATTGTTCGTAATCAGGAGTAAGTCGCCAGAGATGAGGAGTTACTCGAATTAAATTTCACCCTATATATTTTTATACAATTTATTGCACACGAGTACACATAAAGGTCAAATACATACTAGATATAGGATGTACAAAAGGTACTAGCTTATCTCTAAAAAGAGATTTCTTCCAGCAAGACCCTGCAAATGTGAAGGAAAACATGTTCGATAGGATAGACATACACATACGTCCACTGAGAAAAATGTCTTCATAATCAGCTTAAAATCAAAAAGACTATAATAATAATACTTCAAATACAATAGAATAAATACCTATTTAATATTAAATAAAATACGTACATAAGTTTTAATTATGAAATAAATTAGTAATGCCTGTACTTTTTAACAAATAAATATATACGTACATATAATATATACATACACTAAACATACAAGTCTGTCATATAAACATACACAATATTATAGTGAGTAGGAAGGAGGCCTTTGCCCAGCTGTGGGATAGTATGGGCTCCTAACAACAATAGTGAGTGAGGTACATACATACAAGCCTATAAATATAATGTAAATATTATTTTTTGCACTTGAGGTGAGGTAACGGCTGATAGAGGAGATTGGAAGAAAAAGACGTACTGCGCCGACTACAAATAAATTAGAAGCAGGGCAAGAAGATGATTTTTTTTGCACAACTGGTTAGGGTATGTGATCCCAATCATACTTTATATTAACTGATAATGATGCTGAAGGTGGATGGTTACCACATCTCAAACATTAACCGCCTCCGTGGCTCAATGTAAACAACATTGGGTTTACGATTCGCGGGGTATATGTTTAAGTACTCGGTTTGGTTGGTGGTAGGGCATTTTAAAATGTCCGGTTGTCAGAGATAAGATAGCCAGTCCCCCAAATGTGTTGGGGTTTCCGGGTCAGTACGCTTCCACCTTCGACCTCATCTTCACTTAACATCAGGTGTGATTGAGGTCAAGTACGAACCCGTCGTGCATAAAAAAAAAACAATAGGAACACAGTAAATCTATCTACATTTCGTCATCATCTTATTGGGTCTTTACCTATGAAATTGGAGTTTTTTTTCTTCGTTAATCATCTGTACCAATTCCTGCGATTTTCAAAGCTATATCCAAATTTGTTTTTTATTTGAAAAATGGAATATTATTTCAAGGTTTCACATGAAATTGTTTTTAATTTCTGGGCTAAATCACATAATAAAAAAAATTTGAACAGAGCTCTGTTCATGTGCTTTCCATAATAATTTTTACAAATTTACAAAATTACAAAGCGGTTACTTTTAAAAATTAACGCTGCCTATACTTAACTTAATGTTATCCAATAATACACACACAGTTTAGATAAATTTGGATTTGCCGTTCCCAAAAAAAAAATCAAAAATGTTTGTATGAAGAAAACAGTCTGAATGAAATTCTTCATACAAAACGCCAATTTCATAGGTAGGGACCTAATATAAGCCACAGGATATTTGCTATTGAACGTAGACCACCTCCACATGGATTTCCTGAGTGACCTTCATATGCCCTGCCCACTACCACTTCAACTACTAATCCGCTGGGCTGTCGGTGCTTCTCCAGATTCCTTAGTTCCTCATTCAACCACGTAGTGAAACGCCAGCATCGCCTTCTTCATTGTTCGTTGCGTTACCTCGAACTTTCTTACTCATAGTGAGAGACCACGTTTCAGTGCCATAGACTCACTGACATCAATTTAATGAAGATCATATCAATTCGTATAAATTTGATGAATATCTGATGATCATAATTCCAGCTGAAGTAGGCACAACATGTCTTCCTCTTCCACTCTCCTCTACCAGCCGTCATCTCCGAACTCATCCCCTTTCATTCCTCACGCATTCTACCATCAAGATCTGATGGAGCACTCCGGAAATTCAGAATGGAACCTTACTGAAGTCGATTGTTTTACAAAAACCAACAAAGCGTGTACTCGTTAGTACTTACGTACCTGCTGAGAATCAAACTCCAGACCTACGTTTAATAAACACGATTTTGTCGACATTGAGTGAGGGAGGCAGCTTTAGTACAGCCACAGAACAAAAAATAACAGTAATTAGTACTCTACTGTGCTACCAATAGAGCAAATAGACTCGAAATGTTGAAATAGACGCGAACTTATGAATAATCTGCGTGTCAAAAAGGATTGTAGTGCGTAGTTTATTATTATTATATAATCTTTATTATGACGACCTGTTTGGTGTAGTGGTTAGAAACTCTGCTACTATACCAAATGGTCACGGGTTCGAATCCAGCTACGGTATATGTTTGTATGATGAATACAGACATGTGTTCCCGAGTTATGGATGTTTTTCATTTATACATGTATTTATTTACAAAAAAAAAACGTAAGAGCCCAGATGCTTACTGTGGATGGATTTATATGTATATTGCTGATACAAAGTCTATAGTTGAAACGGCTATATAAATAAAAAATACTCCTCGTAAGACTATGATATCAATAATATAATATCTAAGAACCTCTCCTATTATTAGTCTTTAGTATAAAAAAACGTGGAACTGTGGAACGGACTTCCGGTAGCGGTGTTCCCGAACGAGTACGACATTGGAACCTTCAAGAAACGAGCCTACACCTTCCTCAAAGGCCGGCAACGCATCTGTGACACTTTTGGTGTTGCGGGTGTCCATGGGCGGCGGTGATTACTTTCCATCAGGTGACCCGCATGCTCGTTTGCCGCTCTCTCATATAAAAAAAAAAAAAAAAACATCACTCCAGGTTGGATCACGCATTACTGATACACACACGCACGCACACACACACACACACACACACACACACACACACACACACACACACACACATGCACGCACGCACACACACACACACACACATACACACACAAGACCATGATTTACACCCCTGGTTTTCGTCTGGTATTAAAAATATAGGATAGAAAGACATTAATGATGCTAGCTTTGCCTGGAAGAGATCGCTGTTAGCGATTAGGCCGCCTAATTTGTGGTTTGTATAAGATTTTTTAATGTACCTTCTTTATTTAAACAATTGATGATTAATTAATTTCTTGTTGCTCGTACTTCCCACAGTCGATTTGTGTTAAATATCTCATTGACATCCTATTTACAAATTAAAATGAAACTTGAAACATTTCGTTATATTACTGATTTAAATATCAAAAACGTCAAATGCCAAAATGACAAATGTCAAAAATGTCAAGTGTCAAATGTCCAAAATGTCAAATATTTCAAATGTCAATAGCATTGTTGCGTTCCGGTTGTCAGAGATAAGATAGCCAGTCCCCCAAATGTGTTGGGGTTTCCGGGTCAGTACGCTTCCACCTTCCACCTCATTTTCCCTTAACATCAGGTGAGATTGAGGTCAAGTACCAACCCGTCGTGCATAAAAAAAAATGTCACAAATAATGTGTAATGTCAAAAATAGCATAAACGCAGAAATGACAAAAATGACAATTTGCTAGATTTGCTAGTATCGAGGGCAGCTCGCTGCTCAAAAAACCACCCGGAATATTAGGTTCATTATAATTACTGACATTATAGGTAAAAAGTTTGAACAAGTGTCTTATTTTGTCAGACAGTTTGAAAGGTGACAGCACGAGAATTAGTAAGGATAAGGCGTCTCTATAAAGTGCCTACACTAATTTATTGATCTATGATGGCTGCACAATTCCAGTAGTCTTCTTAGTCGATGGTGGACGTTGATCGGCAAATAGCCAAACTAATGAGGCCTATTAGTGACCGACCGGATGAGGCGTGCACGGAAGGCTCTCGGGGTATGTCCGCTCATTCGTGAGACGACTGTATCGGATTGTTTTTTTATAGTCATCGAAAAAAGTGAAATGTGAATAGGTTACAGTTTTTTACAGGATGCACTTCGGTGAGTGTGCGTTGGCATTACACAATCTTATTCCAGCATCGCCATTTCATCTTCGGACTGCTAGAAGTGGGGAGGGATTCCACCCGTATGTAATTAACATACCGAACATTCGCACTAAGCGGTTCGACTCTTTATTCATAATGCGAACAGCTAAGGCATGGAACTCCCTTCCGGCGTCAGTATTTCCTGAATCCTACAACCTTGGGATCTTCAAGAGAAGGGTGAATAGGCATCTACTGAGATCGCGTGCTTCATCTTCGGCCACAGCGTCACTTCCCATCAGGTGAAATTGTGGTCAAACGTTGGGCGCCAATGTGGCACTACTCCTGGACCAGACTTCAATTGATTATTCAGGAGTAGGCCGCAACAAATAATAAATCAGGAACACTTGATCGAATAAAATTGTAATAAAAAGGCACTCTGAAAAGGTCTAAAAACACTGAATATGAATATAAAAGATAGATTGAATAAAACACATAAGAATTTGGAATAGATACCGAACACAATAAACACTACAAAACACTCACGTTATAAAACAATGCCTTTACGAATGATAATGAATATAAGAAATGCGATAGCTCCAGCGCACTCAGCGGAAATATAATACAATAGGGTTATAATATAATAAATTTGACAGAAACGTCCGAGCTTTAGAACTATTGAAAATATAATGACGTTGTTTTGTTCGGCCGTCTGAGTTCGAAATAGGAATTTGAATTTAAATATAGAGAAACGAAAAGGAAAAAGAACAAAAAGATTACTAACTAAAATCACCAACGAGACGCAATACCGTCACGTTACACAGTTAACCATAAAAAAGGGTTAGTTCATCGTCAATAATAGAATAGAATATGATTTATTTGCTCTTGAATAGGGTACATTAGATTAGGTGTTGTTACAATAAGATCCGCCTAATTCAGTCATTACAATGACGTGCAAATATTGGACAATAGTAATATAATTACCGGCAGCTTTCAAATTATTTACAAAATTGTCATAGGATCCGTTCAATTCTATTACCAAAAGTAAAACAAACTATTAAAGAAATATTGGGTCTTTACCTATGACATTGGATTTTTTTTTCTTCGTTAATCATATTATGTACCAATTTCTAAGATTTTCAAAGCTATTTCCAAATTTTGTTTTTTATTTGGAAAATGCAATATTTTTTTCAAGGTTTTACATGAAATATTTTTTAATTTCTGGCCTAAATCACATAATAAAAAAAACTTGAACAGAGCTCTTTTTCATGTGCTTCCCATAATCATTTCTTAGATTCGCTAAAACTTTTAAAAAGCGGTTACTTTTAAAATTTAACAATGCCTATACTTAACTTAATGTTATCCGATAATACACACAAAGTTTAGCTAGCGACCACGCACCCGAAAACGCATCGTGGGCAGGCCCCCCACGAGGTGGACTGCCCATTTTCTTACCTACCACTTCCTATATACTACCATCTTATCTAAAGGCCGTGCCAATAATTCGATCTTGAGATTGATATCAGATAGATAGATAGATAAACGTTTATTTGTTTCTCCAGCCACACACATACATTAAATAATATTTATAAGTAGTTAATACAAAAATAGTGCACACCGCCTCCGTGGCTCAATGTAAACAATATTGGGTTTACGATTCGGAGGTCGCGGGTTCGATCCCCAGCGGGGTACATGTTTGGTTGGTGGTAGTGCATTTTAAAAATATCCGCCTGGCTAAGCTACCACCATCTTATCTAAATCTGCCGCCAAGCAGCAACGTTATTAACATTGTTGTGTTCCGGTTGTCAGAGATAAGATAGCCAGTCCCCCAAATGTGTTGGGGTTTCCGGGTCAGTACGCTTCCACCTTCGACCTCATCTTCACTTAACATCAGGTGTGATTGAAGTCAAGTACGAACCCGTCGTGCATAAAAAAAAACACCACTATTTAGACCACTATGTACTAAGTTATAGTTATAGTTATATTTTCGTTTCAATACAATTTTTTTTAATACTGTTTTAATATGCAACAAGGTCATCTCAATCTTAAGAACGGTTTAATACGGGCCTAAGTCTACTGCCACCCAATAGATGTGGTTTCAATCATTATTTAATGTTTGGAACATCCGAACGCTTGTTTGGGATATCTCTGACCACTTATTCGGGTCAAAGGTCATGAAGTTTTTTTATACCACACCTGGAGGCCGATCGCGCTAAGTTTGAACGTTATTACCAAAGCTAAACTATAACCATAAAGTTTCTCAAGAAACTTCCTACCACGTACGACCACCCTGTGGAACGGACTTCCTGCAGCGGTATTCCCGAACGAGTACGACATTGGAACCTTCAAGAATCGAGCCTACACCTTCCTCAAAGGCCGGCAACGCATCTGTGACCCTTTTGGTGTTGCGGGTGTCCATGGGCGGCGGTGATTGCTTTCCATCAGGTGACGCGCACGCTCGTTGGCCGCCCTCTCATAAAAAAAAAACAAAAACGTTACATTAAGCACATTTCGTATCGCGCTAATCATTAGATTGGAAATTGAATTATATTCGTGGTTAGCTCTAAACATTTTGGATTTGGTTTTACTTTGGTAGCGTCAATGATATAGATATATTTATGATATAAATAAAATAAAATGAATAGCTTAAGCACATAAAACATAAAATTGTTGTAGAAGAGCGGTATCTCCTAACACAAGCAAATTCTTGCTTAAATGGAGATTCCAAAACCTGCAATGTTTTGATTAATTTAGGCTATTGAAATAAACTATTTTTATTTATTATTTTTATTTATTTTAATGATATAATCGTTCACATCTAATAGCGCGATACCATTTTTTACTTCAGCTAACCTGACCTGGATACCCCATCTTATCTTATGTAATAATCACTTAATAAGTCAACCGTTCACGCCTGTGCAAACATCCCCCATGTGCTATAATGAATATTTATTTATTTAAGGAAAATAAGTAAGTTAAGGAAAACCAACAGTCATGTTAAATCACAAATAATAATGGACTATTATATGTATATAAAAAAAATACCAATATGCTCATATTTGAAAACTCTACCTAAATACCTACTCAAATGAGAATGTTGCTGAGGATCGCCATATTATTAATAGAATTAAATTAACCAACTTATTAGATTATATATGCGACGACCGATTAGTGTAGTGGGTAGCGACTCTGTAAGCGAAACCAACGGTTGCGAGTTCGAATCCCGCTGAAGTTAAATGTTCGTGTGATGAATACAAACATTTTATTCCCAAGTTATGGATGTTTATATAAATATTTACGTAATCTAGTATCCATAGTACAAGCTTTGCTTAGTTTATTTACTAGCTGTCCGCCCGCGGCTTCGCCTGCGTGGAACTTTATAGCGGCTATGTTTAATTTGTAATTATTTAAATTAGTGCATGCTACTCTCTCATGTTGCTGTGCCTTCACAAGGTCCTTATTGATACAGTACACTATAATGTCATCAAAACAAAACATAAGGAATGCAATAAACGATTTGAGTTTGAGCTTGTTTATCCAGTGAGAACTAGTCACTTTATCGGGTTAAAACTAATATTACATCCAAATCCTTCCATTGGTTTCGCCGTGTTAAGAAGCAAACAAACTTCCGCATTTAGAATATTAGATAGGTATCTATGCTACACACATTACCACACTGTGAACTGCGCTTAACTCGTTTTCCGTAATGGATTCATGTTTTGACCATTTTTTAAGGGTTTTAAAGACAGTTTTCTCTTTCGCTCTGTTAATGGTGCCATCATCATCAGCTTGTACGCACTGCACGGTCACGTGACGCAACAGACCGCAACCGCAGCTGCGCGCGCGCCTGTGTACCGGAGAAATTCCGCGCCACACCGCCCATTGGCCACGCCTGACACATTGGGTGATAATAACAGATTGCTTGTTGTGAAGTCCATCCGGCAAATGTGTTCGTATTGGACGTAGTTCCTCATTTGTCGTTTGTCATAGTCGACATTTAGGGTACGTTTCCACTAGAGCTCCGTTAACCGCCTCCATTTTAGGTATCCGGATTAGGTAGGTAAATAATTAATAAATAAATATTTCGGACACTTACACCAATCATCTAGTCCCAAACTAAACAAAGCTTTACTTTCATACTGTCTTTAATGAAGATTCTCTGATTAGTACATATGCCTTCCCAGAAACAGTCGAGTTGATTTTTGTTTTTGCAAAATCGGAAAAAGAAAATACCATTTGTGCATTCCTATTCTTACACACTAACTTTATAAAGATACACTAACTTTATAAAGATAGAGTAATTGAATGTCTTTGGTATGACGTCATCTCTGGAACTAGGTACTGATTCGATTTTGAAAATTCTCTCACTAATGGAAAGCTACCTTTAACCGTCTCCGTGGCTCAATATAAACAACGTTGGGTTTACGATTCGGAGGTCGCGGGTTCGATCCCCAGCGGGGTACGTGTTTAAGTACTCGGTTTGGTTGATGGTAGGGCATTTTAAATGTCCGCCTGGCTAGCTACCACCATCTTATCTAAATCTGCCGCCAAGCAGCAATGTTAATAGCATTGTTGTGTTCCGGTTGTCAGAGATAAGATAGACAGTCCCCGAAATGTGTTTGGGTTTCCGGGTCAGTACGCTTCCATCTTCGACCTCATCTTCACTTAACATCAGCTGTGACTATCTAGATGATAAGCAATAACGGACATAGGCCGCTCGGCGGTATTCAGTCTAACTATACAACATAATATAATTGTAACCCAAACTTATTAAAAAGAGCAACCCTGAGTTTCTTGCTCGTTCTTCTCTGGGGAATCAGCTTTGTGAATGAGCAATAATGTCAAAAACTTTAATAATAAGATAAAAAATGTGACGTTTTCAAGTGATAATTTTTACCCTACGAAATAAATATTTTTTTTTTATGCATAACTGGTTCGTACTTGACCTCAATCACACCTGATGTTAAGTGAAGATGAGGTCGAAGGTGGAAGCGTACTGACCCGGAAACCCCAACACATTTTTTTACGATAGCTTCAAAAAAACTGACTAGTTTCAAGTATAAATTCTACTTATAAAAATAAAAAAAATGTTGATTGAAGATCATCAACGTATCAGCCGACATCTTTTGATCGTGATAGACCATTACCTCATTATGTTCACAAGGCAATCATATAACATGCTATTTTTACCACGATCCACCGTAGTCGTGCCCATGCGCATACCGCGGCGTTGTTTTGGAAAGTGGCTCAACCGGTCACCGTGTGTTGTCAAAAACGAACTATGACACAACCGAAGTCATCGTGTGACGTTTCACGAGTGATGGGTCGAGGAATTACGCTGTTCAGTGAGAGCTACCATTCTCGTATTTCCATTGAAATGCCGCTCAGTTGAAGTTTATCCCTCACACGCTTTCAAGTCCAAATGTTTCGAAATGAATAAACGATTCTAATGATAACTTTATCAATAAGCACGTATTCTAGATGAGCACCGTCACCCTTCCATCTTCGGACCACTAGGCGTGGCGAGGGATTCCACCCGTATATAGTTAATATACCGAACATTCGCACTAAGAAGTTCGATTCTTCATTCATCATCCGAACAGCCAAGGCATGGAACTCCCTTCTGGCGTCAGTCTTTTCTAAATCCTACAACCTTGGGATCTTCAACAGCAGAGTGAATAGGCATTTACTGGGATCGCGTGCTTCATCTTCGACCACATCGTCACTTTCCATCAGGTGAGATTTTGGTCAAACGCGAACCCAGTCAATCATAAAAAAAAAAACGTTTTTTTACCGTGAGGAAAAGGCATGTTAGGTAAGTGAAGTGGAAGGTATTGGCATAGGTAGTTTATTTATTTTTTTAAGGTCATGCTAGGATCGAAACTGCGACCTCCAATTCGTAAACCCTATGTTGTTTACGTTGTGCCTCAGGGCGGTTTTTAACCCTGCTATAAGTTTGAAACCCTTATCTGTCTTTCACATCATAGCGTCAACGGCTCAACTAACCAGAAAGCTGTTTTTTTTTCGTAAGCGAAATGAGTCTTAGTCATGTTTGACGGAAATCGGTTCAGTCATTTCCAAAATATTTAAATCGTACAGTCATATTTAAAACACCATTTTGTTCCAAAAACTTACCTAAAACAATATTGCTTGCTATCAAAATACACTTCATGGTATGTACACTTTGAGTACAGTCATGGAGTTATTATTGTGACTACAATTTTGATTTACATCCATTGTTCACAAAACTGCTTGTGTATTCTTAATTTTTTGTGCAACTTTGTACTTAATTGATTAATTGACATACACAAAAAGATAATTACAACAATACTTTATACCAATAAGTACACAAAGAATTTTGTACATATTTACAAAAACGAAATAGTAAATACACATTTACAAATGAAAAAATAATAAATATACAAAACACACATTTACAAATAAAAAATTTGTAATTTTTTTTTTCATTTTACGAAAATTGATTAATTGAAAACTTTCAACGAAAACAATATATTAAAGTACCTAGCTTATTTTAAACAAGATAATAAGTATGACGGGCGCCATGTTGGATTTCTTACCATAAAATGTATCCTATTTTTTTTTTTTTTTTAATTAGAATGGGATCGCTCTTGACCTTTCACTCCAGTCATCAATACGAATCTAACGACAACGTGCACTTCGAAATCGATCAAGCCGTTTAGGTTTCAGGATGCTCCAAAGGAACAGGCATACCACACATACATACATTGACGACCTGTTTAGTGTAGTGGTAAGCAACTCTGACCGCTATACCAAAAGGTTGGGGGTTCGAATCCCGCTAGGGGCATATGTTTGTGTGATGAATACAGACATGTGTACCTGAGTTATAGATATTTTTCATTTATAACAAGTATTTATTTACAAAAAAAAATGTATTTATGTAGTATATCAACCATCTAGTATTATGTAGTATATCAACCATATAGTATCCTTAGACGTACACACAGCGCCATCTAGTTCCACTTAAAGCAACTATAGGCTTGTGTTGTGAATACCAGAAGGTTGATATACTACATAAATACATATTTTTTTTGTAAATAAATACTTATTATAAATGAAAACATCCATAACTCGGGTACACATGTCCGTATTCATCACACAAACATATGCCCCTAGCGGGATTCGAACCCGCAACCTCTTGGTATAGTGGTCAGAGTTGCTAACCACTACACCAAACAGGTCGTCGTTATTTATGTATGTATGTACGCAAAAAATATGCCTATTTCGTAAACATTCTGATAATCATAATTTGAATACTAGAAACAAAAATAAAATTGAAATTCCACAATTTAGACTTAGCAAGGTTAGCACATCCTTTGTGGGACACAGCTTACGCTTTTACAATAAAATACCCGAACATGTATTGAGTTTAACAGACAGAAATTTAAACGCCACATTAAAGAAACTCTGTGTAAGAAGGGTTATTACAGGATAGATGATTATTTAGGCGATAAGGAGGTCTGGTGTTAGCTGGTCGTTATGTTAATTGCTATTGTTTTGTAATATGTTATATAAAATGTAATATTATTATAAAGATGGAAACAAATTGAAAAGATGTGTTGTTGCGGAGTTTCTTGTCGCTTCTTCTCCCTAACTACAACACCTTGCGAAGCGATGTAGTTTAAAAAAAAATAACATGTTGACTTTCAATAAGTGATATTTTTGTATCCTACATTGATTATAATATTTTTGATTTTGATTTTATATTTATTATTCGAAAAATATTTTAAGGACTTTAGTCTATAAGTGAAACATTGCTTAGGTATTTTTATTGTATTTTGTAAACTGCATTATGAGATAGGATTACCTACCCTATTACATGAAACTGTTTTGTGTACTACTTTTATCTCACTCGATCCCAATTTCACTGTGTATATTTTCACATGTAATAATAATGTGTGTCGCTAAATGGGTCAAATAAATGATTCTTATTCTTATTCTTATTACCCTCCTTTCATGGGCAGTCGCATAAAAATAATATTGCTATGATAATCATGAAAGCAAGTCCAAACGTCTAGTTAGTCTATAGTCGTTTTTATGATCTGTGGCTTAGAAAGATTTCTCACACAGATACATTATCAATTCACAGCGGTAATTTCTAATGTTTCTAATCAATTCATGCACGATAGCTGCAATTATAAGGCGCCATTGTTGTTTTACATTGTGGTGTATTTATCGTTTGTCACAGTGATTGTACCAGGAGTAGTGGTGTCACAACGTTGCCCATCACTACCGTATATCTAATAGAAGCTTTCTCTTGCGTTTGCAATAAAGTCATCATGTTACTTAACTGTTATATTAATGTTTTTAGTAACTTATCGTAATATTAATTAGAACTGCCGCCAAGCAGCAATGTTAATAGCATTGTTGTGTTGGGGTTTCCGGGTCAGTACGCTTCCACCTTCGACCTCATCTTCACTTAAGATCAGGTGTGATTGAGGTCGAAATGTTCGTATTCATCGCACAAACTACGAGTATCACCCCTGACGACCTGTTTAGTGTAGTGGTTAGAAACTCTGACTGCTATACCAAAAGGTCGCGGGTTCGAATCCAGCTAAGGGTATAATATATCTGTTCCCGAGTTGTGGATGTTTTGCATTTATATATGTATTCATTTTCAAAAAAAAAATGTATTAGTGTAGTTTATCTTCCATCTGGTATCCATAATAGAAGTTAAAATAGTTGCTTAGCGTGGCACTAGATGGCGCTGTGTGTATGTGCAAAGATATTTATTTATTATTATTACCCCTCGCGGTATATCCCTTATTTACTCAGGGGTTTTCTAATTTTCCATTTTATACTTATGATAAATCCTTTTTTAATATCTGAGTCAAGAACTCAAGACACTTTTTAATAAGAGCGATAAACAGTACATATAATATAAGCAGTTTTTTTATTGGGGAATTGAGAATTCGAACTTCACCTACCTACTTTCTTATAGAGCTATAGTGAGCACGACATACAATATTATGAATTTAAACAGATAATAAATATAATTCCGAAAGAAATATGAAAGTGGGTAATGGATGTGTGAATTGCGAGGGGCGTGACTACGCGGCTGTTTTCAAAGGTTCCATCTGGCTGTTACATAACCATGAAGGACCACACTGTGTGGGCTCAGTGTCCCACCATTATAAGGTGCATGGCGCACTCACAAATTCACAACGCTTCAATATCGATTTGTATATCGGAAAGTCTCCAAAACGATATCTTACCTAATTTTTTTTTTTATGCACAACGGGTTGGCACTTGACCTCAATCACACCCGATGTCAAGTGAAGATGAGGTCGAAGGTGGAAGCGTACTGACCCGGAAACCCCAACACATTTGGGGGACTGGCTTTCTTATCTCTGACAACCGGAACACAACAATGCTAAAATACAGTATTATACGGTAAAATATGGTAATAGGTAATTTTGGTGTTGCGGGTGTCCATGGGCGGCGGTGATTGCTTTCCATCAGGTGACCCGCATGCTCGTTTGCCGCCCTCTCATATAAAAAAAAAAAATATTCGGTAAAAAGCGCATTATACTACTATTAAAAAATATCATGTTCCGGCAGGAAAATGCGGCGGCAGCAGATCCCGCCTCCACACTCCTCCCACTGTAACTCCTGTAAGCCAGGATCAACAGTGGTACTCGACACGTCGCCTACTGAAGGTAGACGGTGCCCTACGTGATGCGGCGGCAGCAGTGTATTTTCCATAAAAGTTCAGGGTCCATGGATGGCTCTAAGATTTTGTGCCACAATTTTCACAAACAAGGTAGTTTTCGGTGATTGCGTCACACAATATTGTATAATTGATAAGTGTTATATATAGTATAAGAAACTAGTTATAGGATTAAGTGCTTAGGTATAACGTAGTATATTGTAACTTACTTTATCTAGTACATAGCATACCTACTTTAATTAGTTTAAGGGAATTCTTTTCCTACGCTATTAATTTTTATGATTTTATTGGGGAGTCACCAAATGTTTGTATAATGGCTGATTTTGCTACAACCATTTTTGTGTGCCGACAATTTTGTCTTTATGGTTATTATCCTTCCGGAGCCCAGCTTTGTCGGACGAGACTATTCTCACGCCTTCAGCGTGGGCAATCCCAGATGTTAGAGTTTGGTGTTTTTTTGGGGAAACATTATCCTCTAGACAGTAACTCTACGTCTGCCGCCGGTACAACACGTTTTCCTTTTCCATCTGAGCTTAGCTCCGGAAGCAATATCATCTTAGTATTAACTTTATGGAGTCAGATGTAATAGCATCATAATAAATATAATTACGCACACATCACCAACCACCCCACAAATTGGGGCCTCCGTGGCTCAATGTAAACAACATAGGGTTTACGAATCGGAGGTCGCGTTCTATCCCCAGCGGGGTACATGTTTAAGTACTCGGTTTGGTTGGTGGTAGAGCATTTTAAATGTCCGCCTGGCTAGCTACCACCATCTTATCTAAATTTACCGCCAAACAGCAATGTTAATAGCATTGTTGTGTTCTGGTTGCCAGAGATAAGATAGTCAGTCCCCCAAATAAGATCGTGTTTCCGGGTCAGGTCGCTTCTACCTTTCGCCTCATCTTCACTTAACATCAGCACAAAGTGATAATCAAAAAATAAAAATGTCTATGAAAAGTCTAAAAAGATATATTATTTTTTTAAATATTTTTTACGTCGATATTTGGGTTTAAGGGTCAGTACGCTTCCACCTTCGGCCGCATCTTCACTTAACATCAGGTGTGATTGAAGTCAAGTGCTAACCCGTTGTGCATAAAAAAAAGTTTTCGAATTAACATTATGATGATGATGCCGGACAAAACCAAGTCAAGTAATCGCCGCTTACTCATTCGCCCACCAACAGCGGAACGGCAAGAGTACAAATGCCGCACAATATATATATTCAATTGAATCGAAATGCAAGGGGGGGACCATGCACCAGCAAGCGCAACGTGGGAAGTCAGCCGCTACATGGACGTCCGTCCACGGATGTAAGCTGCTTGTAGCTGGTAATGATGATGATAAGGAATAATAAGCACACCCAATCGAAATCAGTATTCTATATATTCTATCAAGTTTACTATCAATACTTGTATTGATGGCATAAACATTATGTATTTACTCCGGCGTCGGACACGGTTGTTCATTAGCGAACGATGAAGCAATAAAGCTATTTGCACACTGACAATTTTCTATTTAAATATTTGCTTATTGACTTGTTGAAAGTAACGTCTAAAGTACAGTCAACGTCACGACCACCTTAACACTATACATGTTACATGCTGGTAAAGTTTAAATGTGAGAACTACTCTACATAATATTCCAACCTTATAAACCACATTTACTGCAAATAAATGATTTGATTGATTGATTGATTGACTAGCAGCCCCGTAGCATGACATTGTCGCGCGCGACGTAGAAGTGAGAGTGGGATAATTATATATTTAGTCCAAGCAAATGAGCAGGACAAATATTATCTCGCGCGTCAAAAACGTTTTAATGTTAATAGCATTGTAGTGTTCCGGTTGTCAGAGATAAGGTAGCCAGTTCCCCAAATATTTGGGGTTTCCGGGTCAGTACGCTTCCACCTTCGGCCTCATCTTCACTTAACATCAGGTGTGATTGAGGTCAAGTGCTAACCCGTTGTGCATAAAAAAAAACTCATCGCGATTGGCCCCTAGCTAGCTAGCATGCCCCTTAATCTCTCTACAAAGACAAGACAAAGAAACTCTGCGTCTCTCTTACTTGCTTAGCATGAAAGTGATGGCTGGCTATCTTGCGTCGCAGTCTGCGTGAAGTGTAAGGTGTTGCTTGATTCGCCTTGATTTCTAGTGTCATAGGATATAAAAATACAAAATATGCTGTCGGGTTTTTTGGTAATACATATATATTAGGTCCTTACCTATGAAATTGGCGTTTTGTATGAAGAATTTCATTAAGACTGTTTTCTCCATACAAACATTCTTGATTTTTTTTGGGAACGGCAAATCCAAATTTAGCTAAACTTCGTGTGTATTAACGGATAACATTAAGTTATGTATAGGCAGCGTTAATTTTTAAAAGTAACCGCTTTATAAAAGTTTCAGCGAATCTAAGAAATGATTTTGGGAAGCACATGAAAAGAGCTCTGTTCAAATTTTTTTTATTATGTGATTTTGGCCAGAAATTAAAAAATATTTCATGTGAAACCTTGAAATAATGTTCCATTTTCCAAATAAAAAACTAATTTAGATATAGCTTTGAAAATCGCAGGAATTGGCACATTGAAACGACGAAAAAGACTCAAATTTCATAGGTAAAGACCCAATACTTAAATAGTTATTTATGTATTTGTTACCAAATAGTTTTAATATCGAAGAGTAATAAAGTTGACGCTTATTTTTTTTACATTCGTCAATGCCTTCTGAAATGTTATCGACCACGATAAATGCTCGAGCGCTAATTCTTAATACCATTTAGTTAGAAGGTCTATTCCGTTTAGTGGCATAAATAAATAAATATATTTGGAAAAATTTAAATTTCCTTTTAAACACAATATAAATCACAAATATGCTAATTATAAATAAAGAGGTGCTTTAGACTTCTCAAGAGGAGGTCAGAGTGATTTTACCCTCTTAAAATAGGGTTCTAATTTTGTAACACGTTAGTAGAATTTATGACCTACATACTACATTGCGTGTACTGAATTCAAACGCAACAAAACCGACATATACACAAGAAAGTAAGCTGACAACACGGAGAGTGCTGTGAAGCCACACGAACCACCACCATCTCTTGTGAATGAGCGGCGCGGGCGCCGGGGGCCGTTACACAACCACCTGTATACTCTCACCATCGAATACCACCTACCTGCAACCGTCCAGTCTTACCTTACGCCTCGCGCCACCACCACATACCATCGCAGCCGCGTGTTAAAAAAAGAACACCCGTTGAAACGCGTTCGAATTTCGAGGGAAAAATTTGAAAAAGCGAATTCTATTTTGTGATTGGTTGGCTTATCAGCCAGTGAGAGTGTGTGGAAAGTGCCGGAGTATGCGCCTGAGTTGATGTTTTCACTTTCTACGTGAACGGGATACTGGCTACGGTGAGTGTCCTCGACCCCTTACGTAACAGATGTATACACTGTTTTTTGTATGTTTGTCCGGCTGTCTATCTTAGTTATATGAAGTTATATGAAACTCGGAGTTATATGAAACTGAGCGCTATGTATAACAAATTAGTCATGTAATTATTTGAAAAATACATGAACTTACATTTTTTGAACAAATGAATAATTTTGATAAGTTGAGGTATGTCTTAAATTGTCTATGAATCTTTGCTTTGCTCTCTTTTACTTATAGAGCATGAAGCTGAAACATTTGCTCTAAGTTCGTGCCCTAAAAGCCCAATATTTATATTATTTTACAGAATAATGAGGGCTCATATATCAATGGTGGTAACTTTAATTAAATTAAAATATTAGGTCCTTACCTATGAAATTGGCGTTTTGTATGAAGAATTTCATTAAGACTGTTTTCTCCATACAAACATTTGTGATTTTTTTTTGGGAACGGCAAATCCAAATTTAACTAAACTTTGTGTGTATTATCGGATAACATTAAGTTACGTATAGGCAGCGTTAATTTTTAAAAGTAACCGCTTTATAAAAGTTTCAGCGAATCTAAGAAATGATTATGGGAAGCACATGAAAAGAGCTCTGTTCAAATTTTTTATTTATGTGATTTAGCCCAGAAATTTAAAAAATATTTCATGTGAAACCTTGAAATAATATTCAATTTTCCAAATAAAAAACAAATTTCGATATAGCTTTGAAAATCGCAGGAATTGGTACATATGATTAAGGCCGGGTATTCCTGCAACAGTAGGCATTTAACGCTAACCCGGATGCGCGCGCGAAATATACTTCGCGACGACACGCAGCGGCAGTACTCGCATGTCCTCGCAAGCGACATAGTATAGAAATAATCAGTAGGACAATTTTATTCGACTGTAGAAATGCATTTTTTATGATACTTTGTTTATAGTAGGATGTTTTAGAGTTTCGTAAGTAAATGAGGTAAGCCATTAATAATTTATTTCCTTACTTAATTGGTTTAGGCGTAAAAAGGTAACAGATAAACGACAGAGTTACTTTCGCATTTATAATATTAGTATTGATTATAAAATATAATTATAATAAAATTACATTATAATCATTTAACATTATCCTAAATGATCACAATATCAAACAACTGGCTATTGGTATTTTCACTATCCATCACTGACCGCAATCCAAATTGAACAATGATAATCACATACATTACATTCGAAATGTACTGTGAGTTATTTGCGTTAAAGTTGATTTTTCGTTGCGACATATCTTTGCGCGGCTCCTTTGTCGGTCTTTTGATGCTGTAGTATCAAAATTATTTTAAAACTCCTCTAAATTTAACTGGCGTGTGCCATGTGCCGATTGTATATCATCAGCTTTACACAATTAACGCTTTATTCCAAGATGGTTTTGAAAAAAAAAAATAAACTACCTAAGCCAATACTTTCTATTTCACTTACCTACTTTCTATTTTTTTCTTTACGGTAACAAAACTCATCCAGTACTGAAGAGGTAGAGCGCTGCAAGCTATTTTTTTAGCTCGCAGCATGAAAGAGTCGGCTCGATCGGTGAAGTACCACCCTCACGCAGAAGACCGACGTTTGAGTAACGGCATTTTGCCACTGCGCTTCGCCCGGTATGCGAGGGCGCCGGAAGCCCAACCCAGTCTCCCCTCAGAATAGTAGCGGTATTTGAAGAAGACCCCAGGAGGATACCAGCACGCTTCGTGCTGGAAAATACCTCCATGAGCGTCGCTCAGGCTGCCCTACGTATTCTGGGGTGAGCAACCTCAAAGGCCGGCAACGCATCTGCGACCCTTCTCGTGTTGCAGATGTACATGGGCGGCGGTGTTACTTACCATCAGGTGACCCGCAGTTTGCTGCCCTATCTCATAAAAAAAAAACACACTATTAAATAGACGTTAACTATAAGGGCTGATCTAAATCAGCAACTGGTTCTGGCGCAGATGACGAAGATATAGGAATATCTTGTAAATGTACATCAGTTGGCGATATCCATGTCCTGAAATAATAATTCTTCCTTCAACAGATATGTAAAAAATACATATATCTATACAAAACAAATAATTTTTGATTTGTATAATGTTTATGTCACCGAAAGACAACAAAAAATTAACTTACTTAGTAGCAGAAGGTTGCAAATCAACAGGCTTTAATGTTATTAAAGATTCTTCAGACCTGTTAGAGGCATCGTCACAAGGTTGTCTGAAAAAAGAAACGACTTCATTAAAATGCAAAATTGAGCAGGTAAATCTAAGTATGTTATTATTATTATTTAATCATTTATTACAAACATGTTTACTTAAATGCATCACTTCATACTCTTAAATTTAAAACAAGTTTGTGTGATATTGCACACACCATTTTAATACTAGGTACCTACTTCTATGCATCTGAGTTAACATAATATGTAGGTATGTACTATTTACTCTATGGTCAGGATAGAGATTGTCAAGAAAACAAAGACAATACTTACTGTGCTTCTGTGCTATTTGTTTGTAGAAATAAGCCTTTCTTATTTCGTGTTACTTTAGAACTGAAACAATAAATTATGTAATTATTAAAAAAAACATCATAATTACAAAATCATTTAAAGCTAAAACAATTAAGATAGGTAAGTGAAAGGAAAACAGTAATGTAATGGTACGTCCCCTCACTAGCAACTCGTTCCAACACTATAGGGCACGCACGACTCGCGCATTGTGATTGGCTGGCCTCCATGCACTGACCGGAAACCCACCGGCAAGCTCGCGTCAATGCTCCCCGCACACCTCAGTCCTCATTTTTCGTTATATGTAGCATTTAATCCTATTGTGAACGCATTGTATCTTTACTAATTTTATTGTAGGTATTGCTCATCATGACGTGGCGAGACATGAACTTTATCAATAAACGAGAGACTAAATTGTAGAAACTGATTATAACATAATATTTACTGTTAAGACTCGTAGAAACTACTGATATAGGTGTATACTGTGGTCAGGAGTTACGGATGATGTTGAATCCATACTAATATTATAAATGCAAAAGAAATAAAACTTACCATATTTTCTTAGCAATGTTTTTCTTCTTCGTCAGCGATTGTTTGGTTTTTTTATTTTTTTTTATTTCCCATTTTCACAGAATTTTTATCTTGCAATTAAATACTTTATACACAAAATAAAACTATTATACACAAAAAAAAACTTAAGAATGTTAACTACCTACTAATATTATTAGTTCAATAAATCACAATATAAATATGACACAAAAAAGTACTTTATAATTCGACGAATTTACACAACAGAAGGGTCGCGACCGCGCAAAATTTGGAACAGGTCCTACCTCGGCAAGGTCTCGCGAGACACTGGCGAGTGCCGCGTGGATCGAAAATCACTTGAATAATCGATAAAAAAATTAGAAGATGATATAAAAAAAATCGATCGGGAGTAATCCCTCGAGTTATCTATAAACTTTATTTTAGTAAATGATTCGTAATATAAAATCATTTATTATAAGAATAACATCGAAAATAGAAGATAAAATGACAGGAAAAGAGGCAACTTTGTGAATTAATTCTATCGAGCCAACTTTATCAAATCGTGTTTCCATCGGATACATTCCCTAGAATATATCCTCAACAATATAAATAAATTTTCGTAGATTTTAATTTCACTGTTTACTACTTCAAAAATAAATTCAAAAACGTGTTTATGTGGGAATACCCGGCCTTAACAAGAAAAAATTCTCCAATTTCATAGGTAAAGACCCAATATAAAGGAAAAATATCCATACAATACCCAATACAAGTAATAAAAATTACAGAACATTATGTTGGAGAGCTTCGTGATCTGTGATATAAATGTTGATTAATATCCTTTTGCACTTTGGCATTCATTTGCTTGAATGTCTGTCTAGTTATTCCCACGTAGTCCTGTTGCCGCGAATGTCTCTGTATATTGATTTTTTTTTGGTTTCATTCTCTCCTTTAGGAGAAGGCAAAGGGATCTAGCCCATAACAGCCATGTCTTATTTCTCTTATTTCTTCAGTTTGTAAGTCAGTCTCAGTCAAAACAAGTAATTCGTCGTATACTTGGCGTATACAGAGTCTAGTCACGGTCAAGTCATTCTTCAGTAAAGTGGCAGAATGCTTTACAAAAGATTTTGGCGGCTTCTTGTGGGTACCCGAAAGCTCCGTTACGCACTTTAATTTACACTTCCCTTCACTTGTACACTATTACTAACGTTTGCTGCACAATATTCTGCCATTATTAAGCTTCAAAAGTTAGAATGCACAAATTATAAGACTTATAAAGAAAAATGCTACTTCACTCGCCGAGTTCCCGCCAAAAAGCCTCTCTGTATTGATATCTGTTCGGTCAGATGTCATAGTACCATATACAAGTAGATTTCATGGTCTTAAGGCCGGGTATTCCCACATAAACACGTTTTTGAATTTATTTTTGAAGTAGTAAACAGTGAAATTAAAATCTACGAAAATTTATTTATATTGTTGAGGATATATTCTAGGGAATGTATCCGATGGAAACACGATTTGATAAAGTTGGCTCGATAGAATTAATTCACAAAGTTGCCTCTTTTCCTGTCATTTTATCTTCTATTTTCGATGTTATTCTTATAATAAATGATTTTATATTACGAATCATTTACTAAAATAAAGTTTATAGATAACTCGAGGGATTACTCCCGATCGATTTTTTATATATCATCTTCTAATTTTTTTATCGATTATTCAAGTGATTTTCGATCCACGCGGCACTCGCCAGTGTCTCGCGAGACCTTGCCGAGGTAGGACCTGTTCCAAATTTTGCGCGGTCGCGACCCTTCTGTTGTGTAAATTCGTCGAATTATAAAGTACTTTTTTGTGTCATATTTATATTGTGATTTATTGAACTAATAATATTAGTAGGTAGTTAACATTCTTAAGTTTTTTTTTGTGTATAATAGTTTTATTTTGTGTATAAAGTATTTAATTGCAAGATAAAAATTCTGTGAAAATGGGAAATAAAAAAAAATAAAAAAACCAAACAATCGCTGACGAAGAAGAAAAACATTGCTAAGAAAATATGGTAAGTTTTATTTCTTTTGCATTTATAATATTAGTATGGATTCAACATCATCCGTAACTCCTGACCACAGTATACACCTATATCAGTAGTTTCTACGAGTCTTAACAGTAAATATTATGTTATAATCAGTTTCTACAATTTAGTCTCTCGTTTATTGATAAAGTTCATGTCTCGCCACGTCATGATGAGCAATACCTACAATAAAATTAGTAAAGATACAATGCGTTCACAATAGGATTAAATGCTACATATAACGAAAAATGAGGACTGAGGTGTGCGGGGAGCATTGACGCGAGCTTGCCGGTGGGTTTCCGGTCAGTGCATGGAGGCCAGCCAATCACAATGCGCGAGTCGTGCGTGCCCTATAGTGTTGGAACGAGTTGCTAGTGAGGGGACGTACCATTACATTACTGTTTTCCTTTCACTTACCTATCTTAATTGTTTTAGCTTTAAATGATTTTGTAATTATGATGTTTTTTTTAATAATTACATAATTTATTGTTTCAGTTCTAAAGTAACACGAAATAAGAAAGGCTTATTTCTACAAACAAATAGCACAGAAGCACAGTAAGTATTGTCTTTGTTTTCTTGACAATCTCTATCCTGACCATAGAGTAAATAGTACATACCTACATATTATGTTAACTCAGATGCATAGAAGTAGGTACCTAGTATTAAAATGGTGTGTGCAATATCACACAAACTTGTTTTAAATTTAAGAGTATGAAGTGATGCATTTAAGTAAACATGTTTGTAATAAATGATTAAATAATAATAATAACATACTTAGATTTACCTGCTCAATTTTGCATTTTAATGAAGTCGTTTCTTTTTTCAGACAACCTTGTGACGATGCCTCTAACAGGTCTGAAGAATCTTTAATAACATTAAAGCCTGTTGATTTGCAACCTTCTGCTACTAAGTAAGTTAATTTTTTGTTGTCTTTCGGTGACATAAACATTATACAAATCAAAAATTATTTGTTTTGTATAGATATATGTATTTTTTACATATCTGTTGAAGGAAGAATTATTATTTCAGGACATGGATATCGCCAACTGATGTACATTTACAAGATATTCCTATATCTTCGTCATCTGCGCCAGAACCAGTTGCTGATTTAGATCAGCCCTTATAGTTAACGTCTATTTAATAGTGTGTTTTTTTTTTATGAGATAGGGCAGCAAACTGCGGGTCACCTGATGGTAAGTAACACCGCCGCCCATGTACATCTGCAACACGAGAAGGGTCGCAGATGCGTTGCCGGCCTTTGAGGTTGCTCACCCCAGAATACGTAGGGCAGCCTGAGCGACGCTCATGGAGGTATTTTCCAGCACGAAGCGTGCTGGTATCCTCCTGGGGTCTTCTTCAAATACCGCTACTATTCTGAGGGGAGACTGGGTTGGGCTTCCGGCGCCCTCGCATACCGGGCGAAGCGCAGTGGCAAAATGCCGTTACTCAAACGTCGGTCTTCTGCGTGAGGGTGGTACTTCACCGATCGAGCCGACTCTTTCATGCTGCGAGCTAAAAAAATAGCTTGCAGCGCTCTACCTCTTCAGTACTGGATGAGTTTTGTTACCGTAAAGAAAAAAATAGAAAGTAGGTAAGTGAAATAGAAAGTATTGGCTTAGGTAGTTTATTTTTTTTTTTCAAAACCATCTTGGAATAAAGCGTTAATTGTGTAAAGCTGATGATATACAATCGGCACATGGCACACGCCAGTTAAATTTAGAGGAGTTTTAAAATAATTTTGATACTACAGCATCAAAAGACCGACAAAGGAGCCGCGCAACGATATGTCGCAACGAAAAATCAACTTTAACGCAAATAACTCACAGTACATTTCGAATGTAATGTATGTGATTATCATTGTTCAATTTGGATTGCGGTCAGTGATGGATAGTGAAAATACCAATAGCCAGTTGTTTGATATTGTGATCATTTAGGATAATGTTAAATGATTATAATGTAATTTTATTATAATTATATTTTATAATCAATACTAATATTATAAATGCGAAAGTAACTCTGTCGTTTATCTGTTACCTTTTTACGCCTAAACCAATTAAGTAAGGAAATAAATTATTAATGGCTTACCTCATTTACTTACGAAACTCTAAAACATCCTACTATAAACAAAGTATCATAAAAAATGCATTTCTACAGTCGAATAAAATTGTCCTACTGATTATTTCTATACTATGTCGCTTGCGAGGACATGCGAGTACTGCCGCTGCGTGTCGTCGCGAAGTATATTTCGCGCGCGCATCCGGGTTAGCGTTAAATGCCTACTGTTGCAGGAATACCCGGCCTTAATTATATAATGTCCCACTAAACCGTTGCACGTTTTGTCTATGGCAACTCGAGTCTCACAAAAAGTTGTAAGTCACCTAGTTACAATATCAGTCAGTATCAGTATCAGCTTGAAATCAAGCATTGTCACAGAATAGATAATAGTACTAACGGCATTGTCATAAGGTTTATATTTGAAATCGGTCCTTCCTTTAATAAGCCACTAATGGTCACCCATCCAAAGACTGACATGATCAAACTTTGCTAAACTTAGATAATGGTTTTCATTTGTGTATATATATATACATATGTTCTCCTATAGTATTCGTTGGTATTTAGGTATTGTTACATGCGGGCAGAATTAGATAGCGTTTGACCTGAATACAGCAGTTTTATAGTCCGAAACGTTGCCATACACTGCGCGCTCATCACGATGTCCGTCAGATTCGTTGTGACGAACACGCAGTGAACGGTAAAACGCCGTTTACTCGCGAATTATAAGCGATAGTCGTGGACACGTACTTAGTGCAACGAACCGGTCGATTATGCGAACGTTACTCGGGATTACCAGATAACAGAAATTATCCTGATATATCGATGGCCTGTTTTGGTGTAGTGGTTAGAAACTCTGCCGCTATACCAAAAGGTCGCGGGTTCGAATCGCGCTAGGGGCATATGTTTGTATGATGAATACGGATATGTGTACCCGAGTTATGGATGTTTTTCCTTTATATTGGATCTTTACCTATGAAATTGGAGATTTTTTTCTTCGTTAATCATAATGTACCAATTCCTGCGATTTTCAAAGTTATATCCAAATTTGTTTTTTATTTGGAAAGTGGAATATTATTTCAAGGTTTCACATGAAATATTTTTTAATTTCTGGGTTTGCTTAACTTGGCTACCTAATCGTTTTCGACTACGCCACGAGTGCTTCATTCTGCCCAATTACCCCGCAAACGACCATAGACAATAGCATGAGTTCATACCTAGCTCGTGTTTATTGCATATAACAATCCAACAGCGTTCCTTACATTGATGCAACTGACACAAAACTCTATGGTATTGTGTAAGTGGTATACATTATCTCTCAATCTATTGTCACATGTGAATTAGAACGTTTAGGCATGTTGCACCGTTGTGAGGATGAATGAATAAATAAATAAATGTCTTTGCACATACACAGCGCCATCTAGTTCCGCACTGAGCAACTAGGTGTGTATTAAGGATATCAGATGGTTGATAAACTACACAAAACATTTTTTTTTGGTAATACATATATTAGGTCCTTACCTATGAAATTGGCGTTTTGTATGAAAAATTTCATTAAGACTGTTTTCTCCATACAAACGTTTTTAATTTTTTTTTGGGAACGGCTAATCCAAATTTACCTAAACTTTATGTGTATTATTGGATAACATTAAGTTAAGGATATGCAGCGTTAACTAAAAATTAACCGCTTTATAAAAGTTTCAGCGAACCTAAGAAATGATCATGGGAAGCACATGAAATGAGCTCTTTTAAAATTTATTTTATTACGTGATATAGCCCAGAAATTAAAAAATATTTCATTTGAAACCTTGAAATAATATTCCATTTTCCAAATAAAAAACAAATTTGGATATAGCTTTGAAAATCGCAGGAATTGGTTCATATGATTAACGAAGAAAAAAAACTCCAATTTCATAGGTAAAGACCTAATACTTTACACCTTATTTAGAGAAACCAAACGTTTAATTAAAGAAACTCAAACATTGTACAATTTATGTTCACAATCGTGGCTAAGATAAATATTACTAGAGCGGAGCACAGCTGGCATGACAAATATGCGAGAGATTTACCAATCTCTCTCACAATGGGCTACTAATCTAGCCAGTCAAATAATTGGGTCACCATTAAATGCCATTATTATTATCAACATAGCATGGATTTGGAATAGTTGACTTTCTTCCATTGACTTTTTGTAAACAGTCAACCTTTTTCATCATCATCAATCCATAAACAACCCACTGCAGGGATTTAGACCTTCCCTCATATAGAGGGAGTATGCCTTCTTATGAGTAGGACTGCCTATGAGTAAGACTTCATATGCCTTCCAATTTTTTTTTATTTCTCTTTTTTTATTATTATCAACAGCATGGATTTGGAATAGTTGACTTTCAATTCCATTGACTTTTTGTAAACAGTCAACCTGTGACATTGCTTTTTGCTTTTCCATTGTCTCGGGAAGCCACATCGCTGTATCATATCGTGAAACTAGCTTTAAGTCGTAGGTAAGCTTTGTATGTGCTTTGATAGGTTTAGCTCACTGAGGGTGACATTATCATTATAATGATAAAACCCTCGATTAAAGAAATAGAAAAAAAAAACCTGTGACATTGCTCAGGGTTTTTCATCATCATCAGTCCGTAAACATCCCACTGCAGGGATATAGACCTTCCCTCATATAGAGGGAGTATGGTTTGTCGACCTGTTTGTTGTATTGATTAGAAACTCTGACCATTATACCAAAAGGTCGCGGGTTCGAATCCCGCAAGGGGCATATGTTTGTATGATGAATACGGACAATACCCGAGTTATGGATGTTTTCATTTATAACACGTATTTATTTACAAAACAAATGTATTTATGTAGTATATCAACCATCTAGTATTCACAACACAAGCCTATAGTTGCTTAAAGTGGAACTAGATGGCGCTGTGTGTATGTCCAAGGATGTTTATTATTTATTTATTTATTTATGGGCCATAGTCCGCCACGCTGGCCCAGGGCTAGTTGGGGACTTCACATGCCTTCGAATTTTTATTTCTCAGGCATGTAGATTTCCTCACGATGTTTTCCTTCACCGTTGAAGAGCAGTCGGATAAATGCACATAAGTAATTAAATCAAATTTAAAAACTCATTGGTACATGGCCTGCCTGGCGATCGAACGTGGACCTCCCAAATTTTCTCACACATGGCTACGAACTCATCTCCTCGTTTAGCCATTCATATATAGCAATTTAAGTTTAAAAACCAAGTAGACAGCATTCACGAGCGCCATGTTGGCTTTTTTACCGTAAAATGTACACTCCAGGGATTAAGACGAAACGAAAAGAATTTAACGACATCATGACCTTCGAAATCGGTCAAACCGTTTCGGCTACAGGAGGAAACACAGAAATCTACAGACATATTGTGTCTTTACCTATGAAATTGGAGCTTTTTTCTTCGTTAATCATATGTAACAATTCCTGCGATTTTCAAAGCTATATCCAAATTTGTTTTTTATTTGGAAAATGGAATATTATTTCAAGGTTTCACATGAAATATTTTTTAATTTCTGGGCTAATATTCACACAATAAAAAAAATTATACAGAGCTCTTTTCATGTGCTTCCCATAATCATTTCTTAGATCCGCTGAAACTTTTATAAAGTGATTACTTTTAAAAATTAACGCTGCCTATACTTAACTTAATGTTATCCGATAATACACACAAAGTTTAGCTAAATTTGGATTTGCCGTTCTCAAAAAAAAATCAAAAATGGAGAAGACAGTCTTAATGAAATTCTTCATACAAATCGCCAATTTCATAAGTAAGGACCTAATACTTACACACACTCGAAAAACATTAGCCTCCTTCCTTGGGGATTACTCAAACAAGGAGGATGAAAAAAACCGCGCCAAATGGTCGTTTTTCATCAGGGGTTATAGGCTATGTCACTCGGGAATAGTGTAGCTTTCCATTAGTGAGGGAATTTTCAAAATCGAATCAGTACCTATTTCCAGACATTACGTCATACTATAAAGACATTCAATTACTCTATCTTTATAAAGTTAGTGTATCTATACACAACAATAGGAATGCACAAATGGTATTTTCCTTTACCAATTTTGCAAAAACAAAAATCAACTCGATTGTTTCTGGAAAGGCATTCTATGTACTAATCAGAGAATCTCCATTAAAGAAAGTATGCACCTACCTAATCCGTAATGAGCAAGTCATGTTACCTCGTAAAAATGGTACTGGTCACAACGAACAGACAGACAAGTGGACTCCTCTCACACTCAGTAAACATATTTATACAGGGTGAATTTGAATGTAATTCCCAATAACTGGTGACGTAACTCTCGATCAAAAAATTTCACACAAAGTAAACCATCCTGAAACCATCTTTAGTATGGAAGTCTAACAATTTTCGGCTGAATTCGGCTATTTGTTCGTAATCAGGAGTGGAGTCACCGATATTACAGGAATTACACGAATTAAATTTCACCATGTATACTTTCCCAATTTTAACCGTCTCCGTGGCACAATGTAACCAACATTGGGTTTACGAATCGAAGGTCGCGGGTTCGATCCCCAGCGGGGTACATGTTTAAGTACTCGGTTTGGTTGGTGGTAGGACAAAATGTCCGCCTGGCTAGCTACCACCATCTTATCTAAGTCTGCCGCCAAAAAGCAATGTTAAAAGCATTGTTGTGTTCCGGTTCTCAGAGATAAGATAGCCAGTCGTCCATACGGAATGAGGTTTCCGGGTCAGTACGCTTCCACCTCCGACCTCATGTACGCTTAACATCAGGTGTGATTGAGGTCAAATGCTAACCCGTTGTGCATATCAAATCAAATCAAATCAAATCAAAATATTTTATTTCATAGGAAAAAATTATCACTTGAAAACGTCACTATTAATATTAATATTACATTTCGTGCGATCTACAAGTTAGGCTCCCGAGTATCTCTGAGGAATAAATTTCAGGAAATCAATATATTAACTTTGGCATCGCAATATATTTACGAAAACTTAATGTACGTAAGAAATAAACTACATTTGTTTAGGAAAAATTGTGAAATACACAATGTTAATACAAGATATAAAAATAAACTTGCTGTCCATAGCAGTCGCTTACACAAAGTCACTAAGTCATTCAAGGGACAATGTATACGCTTTTACAATAAGGTGCCGGTAGACATGCAAAATTTGCCTTTAAATAAATTTATAACAACCATTAAACGGAAACTATGTGCCAAAGGCTATTATAAAATTTCTGACTATCTGGATGATAAGAATGCGTGGACATGAACCGCTCAGCATTATCCAATATATTTTATTCTTATTTTTCTTTGCCGAATCATAAATTTTACAATTAGATATTTCAAATTGTATTTGTATTGACTTATTTAAAAAGAGCAACCCCGGAGTTTCTTGCTCGTTTTTTTCTGGGGAGACTGTTATTCTGGATTTCAAATGTTATTCTTATAACTTACGAAATAAAAACATTTTTGATTTTGATTTTGATATTATATTTTAAATTTACTGCTCATTCACAAAGCTGACTCCCCAGAGAAGAACGAGCAAGAAACTCTAGGGTTGCTCTTTTAAACAGATTATAGGTTGCGATTTGATAATTATATGAATAATAAGACAGTAATGTCCATGCTTGCTTATCATTCAAATAGTCAGTGATTTTATAACAGCCTTCTGTTAATAATTTCTGTTTTATGATTGCTTTAAATTTATTTAAAGGCAAATTTTGAATGTCTACTGGAACTTTAATACAAAAGCGTATACATTGCCCTTTGATGGATTTACTAACTTTGTGAAGTCGGCTAACATAAACAGATAACTGGTTTCTTGTATTAACATTGTGCCTATCACTATTTTTAGCGAATAAGGTTATATTTTTTTTGCATATAACAAATTCTCATAAATGTGTTGAGATGCCATTGTTAAGATATTAATTTTCTTAAACTTATCTCTAAGAGACATAAATATAGATTTCCTACAAATAGGATAGCGTGGGTCCAACCACATTGTCACAAGTAGGTCCATTTATAATCAAGTACCACACACTGATATTCTACACATTCAACTACACTCCAGCACATATCCTTCGAAGCAAAACAAACTTTCTGCTTTCACCAACTATCACCGGCACCGCTGCGCATAGAAAAAATAACTTACATAATGAAATCTTATTACCAGACATACGTGCTTATAGCTTTCGACGCTAACGTGTCATAATATGCATATTATGCTTTATTACAATATAAATAGAAGGTAATTACTGTGATGGGAACAGCGTTAATTACTAATCAGGCACCTTGTTATGCCAAAACCGTCGTCACTAATTGTATAGTCAAAAGCAATAATATCTGAACACATAACGCTCGTTGATATCTGATAGTAATTGCACTCGAAATTGTTTAAATGAGAATGTCTATGAATCTTTCTACCTAGGTACCTACTAACGGTTACTTACCTAATACTGTTTAGTTACTTTTTTTTTTTCGCGGGAAAACGCGTTTAGCATACCGCTCGCCTGGTGGACGGCGAGACGGTTATGTGGGACTCCCCTCCCTACCGGGAGGGATACCCACTAAAACCCCGCGGCGACTGTTTAGTTCCTAATCTCACCAATTGACAATTTCAAAAAGCTAGTGCCACTGTATAGTCGAGTAAGGATACATTTTTAACTTAGTATACCCCTGTAACTATTTTCAAAAAAATTGAGCAATAACTTCTTTATAATTATGAAAAATTTCACCGAGGGCAAATATCACGATTCAATAAACTATTTTTAGAAAATAGTTTTAGAAGATCTTAGCATCTTCTACAAGGCAAGGAAGTGCACAGTGGTAACTTTAATTTAATATTGTAGGTTTCATAACTAAATACCTACACTATTTTAACCGCCTCCGTGGCTCAATGTAAACAACGTTAGGTTTACGATTCGGAGGTCGCGGGTTCGATCCCCAGCAGGGTACAAAATGTCCCCCTGGCTAGCTACCACCATCTTATCTAAATCTGCCGCCAAGCAGCAATGTTAATAGCATTAGTTAAAAAAAGAAAAATAGCATGTTGACTTTCAATAAGTGATATTTTTGTATCCTACATTGAATAAAATATTTTTGATTTTGATTGTTTGATTTTGATTGTTGTGTTCCGGTTGTCAGAGATAAGATAGCCAGTCCTCTAAATGTGTTGGAGTTTCGGGTCAGTACGCTTCCACCTTCGACCTCATCTTCACTTAACATCAGGTATGATTGAGGTCAAGTACCAAGATGTGATGCAACAAACAAACATCCAAACTTTCGCATTTGCGTCTCGTATTGTGGGAATCCTCATAGGCAAAGGCCTATGATTATAATTTATCGACGACGACCTGTTTGTTGTAGTGGTTAGGACCTCTGCTACTATACCAAATGGTCGCGGGTTCGAATCCCGCTAGGAGCATATGTTTGTTTGCTGAATACAGACATATGTTCCCGAGTTATGGATGTTTTTCATTTATTTACAAAAACAGAGCCTATGGAAGAGATAGCTAGAACCCCAGAGCAATTACCGCACGTACCAGGCTAACATGAACGAGCAAGAGTCACTTACAGAGGCAACTCTTGTAAGTCAGTAATTGTAGTCTAAACTGCGGCTCCTACTGAGACTCTCTTCTCTTTGCCTATGATTATAATTTATCGACGACGTTGTAGTGGTTAGGACATCTGCTACTATACCAAATGGTCGCGGGTTCGAATCCCGCTAGGAGCATATGTTTGTTTGATGAATACAGACATAATGTTCCCGAGTTATGGATGTTTTTCATTTATACGTGTATTTATTTACAAAAAAATAAATAATGTATTTGTATAATTTATCAAACATCCTGGTGTCCATAATACAAACCTAGTTGCTAGTGTTGGAACTAGATGGCGCTGTGTATATGTGCAAAAATATTTATTTATTATTTATTTATTCTCAATACATACATGTATAGATAATATATATAGGTTTCTTGTACACTGACCGACCGCGTCCGAAACACTACGTTCCCAGGTCCGTATTAATAAATCGATCTTGAGATACGTTATGAGATACGTTACGTTATGAATACAGACATGTGTTCCCGAGTTATGGCTGTTTTCATTTATATATATTTACAAAAAAAAAATGTATTTGTGTAGTTTATCAACCGTCTGGTATCCATAACACAAGCCTAAATGCTTACTGTGGACCTAGATGGCGCTGTGTGTTTGTGCAAAGACATTTATTATTTATAATACTAGTAGGTCAAAGTCAAAAATGCTTTATTTTGTAGGTACACAGCGTACACTTAAAATAGTCAAGATTTTACATTTTTTTAAGCTACTGCTTGTTGAAATGGCTATTTTCCCTTGAAAAGAACAAGCAAGAAACTCGAGGGGTTGCTCTTTTAAAAACAGGTTTTTATATTGCAAATAGCCTGGCATGCTAACGAGCAGACATAATTATGTTCCCGAGTTACACGCGACCACACTATACAATCTTAGAAGAAATTCTGTGGACAAAATTGTAATACAATCCGTACCAGAATGATAGGCCTATCAGCTGGAATATAAAGGTTCTAGCATAGTGATTTTTAATTTAGTAGCATTAAAACTAGTAGTTGTTACAGCAAATGTAAATAGATGTCGCTGCTAATGTCACGCTCCAAAATGAAGTAGCCAACAATTAATAACAACATTAGATGGTTTAGGGTACATTCTTAAATTAGTAGCATTAATCGTGAGGGACCCTTTCACATATTTTTTCTTTTTGGCTGGGAGTATAGGCGTAGAACTCCAACTACTTTTTTTTATTAGAACAGGCTTAGAAACCTGTCATAGAGCATCCAATTCTCATTACAATTTATATAATTACTCGTTTTTGAAAAACATGAAATATACTGTAATTTCCGTAAAAATACTTTTCCATGTCAAATTAAGTTAAAGTTTGTCCAGGCCGAAGCCAAGTCATAGCTCGAATCAGCATATTGAGCCAAAGCAGTCTTACTAGATTACAAAGTAAGGTCGAAGCCAGGTCGTAAAAATTAAACGTTATAGTATGTTGCATTTTTGTTTTTATTTCTAGAAATTTGTGCATTCTGAGTTTTGAAGCATGGCAGAATAATTGCGTAACAAAAGTCAGTGATGGTGTGCAAGTGAAGGGAAATGTAAAAGTTGTTGCACGTCAGTCAAAACAATTAAGTCATTCGTAGTATAGGTACTTGGCGTATAAAGCCAAGTTATTCTTCAGTAAAGTGGCAGACTGTTTTACGAAAGATTTTGGCGGCTTCTTGTGGGAACACGAAAGCTTCGTCTCGCACTTACTGAAAAAAAATGAGACATGGCGTTATGGGCTAAGATCTCTTTGCCTTCACCGAGATGAGTGAATTAAAAAAAAAATAATCTTGGAAAAAATCTGAAAGTTCGAGTAACCTTGTTTTCCCGGCTTTTTCAAGTTTTTCCGCCTTTCCCGGTGCTTTCATTGTTATTTCTTGTTGAGTTTATGTTTTTTGTTAAGTTGATTGTTTTCGTTAAGTTTTCTGTTACAATTTCTGTTTTATTTGTAAGTTATTTTCGTTTCTTTTTTTGGTTATCATGCCTAACAAAAGTAAAACTTGCTGTGTTCCTGGCTGCGTAGACAGTGGGCGTAAGTATATCCTATCTTAATATTAAGTCAAATATATTACAAGTTGCACTCCAGGCATAACCATATACGCATTTATCTACTTCATATTACAGAATCGCACAAAGTTTTACATGGGTTCCCTAACCCAGAGAAGGATCCTGAAAGGTTCAGAAGATGGGTTCTAAGCATTGGTGGCGATATTATCGGTTTGTCAGACAGTTATATTTTCAAACAACGCAGAGTGTGCCATTCACATTTTGAATTAAAATATCAACTGCGCAATAACAGGATTAGCAATATAGCTATTCCAACCCTTCATATACCAGGTAAGTGAATGAAATGTTTAATCACAATGACAAATTATTATCTTGTAGTTTCTTAGTGCCAAAATCAAAATGTTTAGTAGATACTAATGACTTACTAAGCTGTTATTGGTATCAGAATACTGAAATAATAATACTTGTAATAATTTTACAGATTTTAGAACAATCCCAAGGTTCCATATACTACCATTATGTGAAATTCAGAATGTGCCTAACCCCATACAATCGTCCAATACCACACATATGCCACCACCTCAAAAATCTTCAGGAGAGTGTATAGATGTTATGGCGGGGACCTCTACCCAATCAATACATATGGATCCTAAAGGTTTGTTTGTAAAATTCTTTATAAATAATGAAATAAACAATTGTATACGCCTTAGTGTCTAAGCCTAAGAAGAGGTAAATTTCTAGTAGGTAAGTCTGAATGACTGCAATGTGTATCTGAAGCACTGGTGGAGCAGTTGCATTCGCTATTCGTTTTCGATTAGCGTAGTATGTCTAGCACGGTCAGTCCATCCAAGGAGTTGGGTGACCATACTAGTGACATTTTGATACAGGTGTTTCCATGCTTCGGAGGTCATGTTAAATAGTCAGTCCTGGTTGTTTTCAATTGATGGCACTTGTTAAGCCAAGTCGGTGACTTAAAAACACTGTCTGTCAGGTGGTCACTAGTTTGACACAAATCCACCAATCCGCACTAGGCCCGCGTGGTGGTTTATGGCCCATACCATCCCATTGAGACGAGTCGTGTGAGTGGGGACGTGCAAGGCTGTTGATGATTGTTTATCTTTTGTCTCACATTATTCACTGGCTGATAACTATCTGAGGACTCTTGTATTTGGATTGTAGCGAAAGGACAAAAAGGAGACTAAATCGAATGGCCACTGCATATAAATTACTTCCACAGTCTAAATCTAATCCTAATGAAGATCATGTGTGTGTGAAAGCACAACCATTTACATGTTACAATATAGGCTTGGAATAAGCCTATGACTATCACATCAAGAATGAAACATTTTTATTACTACATTGAATAGTAATGATTGTTTATTTTATTCAACAGATCCCTTGAATCAACCCAGTAGGTCTATGGACCCACGACCTGTGACTGAGCTTGTTGATGGTGAAAAGCAATGTGAGACAGCGAAGAATTTGAACATTGATGGTATGCATGCCCTTTATGAACTCAATTAGTCTAGCTAGCTGAAGTAATTTGTTTACTCTGAGCCTATACAATTTCGATGACTATTCATTAACATTAATAAGTATTCTATACACACACATTAAATTTTTTCTTAAGATTTTTTTTAGATTTTTTACCCACCTTTCTTGATCTACATGAAATTTTTAATGTTTGCTCTCTAAATTAGCACAAATTGTTAATAGTATTTATGCAAATCTTAAAAGCATCCTGTGATACAGATCGATATAAGCTAATACAGGATAATCACCATAATTTGTTACTTTTTGTCGAGACACATGTCTCGACTGTGTAATACTTGTACCTAATTGTTTGTGTCATGAGAAATAAATTTTTCTTTCTAATGCTTTACACATTCATGACTAATGACCCGCCCCTGCATTGTACTGGTGCAATCACCTATAATAATGTATAATACATAGTTTATAAAACCTTTTTAAAATAATAATTAAACTTTATCAAATATCAAAACGACAGATTTAGTAAAACAATAATGCCTACAATGGTCCAATAAAATTGTCGCAACTATAGCCATATATTATCTAGTATATATTATTACATTAACAATATCACCTTTTCAGGTAAAACAAGAGTTCCTGCTCTTATCACTAAACGTGTAAAAATGTCTAAATTTGAACACATGGTGACGAAAAAGTTAGCTATTCTCAAAGTAAAATTAAACAAATGTCTTAGTCGAACAAGGAGACAAGCGAAGGAATTAAAAATGGCCAAAAATTTAGTCAATAATCCTTCTTTTACGAAAGTGACAGAAAATTTTACAAGTGCAGGGAAAATATTAACACTGTTGCAATTTAGAGAAGCTAAGAAAAAAGAAAAGGGAAGGCGCTTCAATTTGAAAGAAAAAATTATAGCTTTATCCATTTTAAAAAGAAGTCCAAAAGCTTATCGTTTTCTACGGAAAATATTTGTATTGCCCGCACCACAAACGCTCATTAAACTTGTACAAATGGCTAATCTAAAGCCTGGAATGAATGAAAAAATATTTGTACAGCTGAAGAAAAAAGCTGAAAAAATGAAAAAGGAAGAAAAGTTGTGTGTTTTACTTTTTGACGAAATATCGTTACAAACAAATTTGACATACAATGAGAAACAGGACACTTTAAAAGGATTTGTGACTGATGGCCAAGATGCAACAAAAACGTATGCTGACCATGCCCTGGTCCTGATGATAAGAGGGCTGATAAAAAATTATAAACAACCTGTTGCATATTCATTTTGTGCAGGTGCTACCAAAGCGCCTGAACTATCAAAATTAATAAAAGCAACTATATCAAAGTTGCAAGAGGCGGGTATCAACGTACTCTGCACTGTTTGTGATCAAGGGTCAAATAATCAAAAAGCAATGAAAAGCTTAATTGAGGAATGTCGGATAACATGTTTAAGAAGAGGAGAGCCAGTACCTAAAAACATGTTTAAAGTAAATAATCAAAATATCATTATTGTGATTTTGTGGACTGTATAATGATAGAATAGGGTTCTGAGGGTGGTGAAAATATTTATTCCACTGTTACAGCTGGCCCAAAAGCCAAGAGCAAAAACAATCAAGCAAATCGTCAAAAAGACAGCATAAAGGTAAAAAAACATAAAAGTAAAAAGTATACAATATTATTATAAAAAGGTGCCTATACGGCACAATTATCTTTTATGACCCACCCCACTTATTAAAGGGTATCAGGAACAATCTACTCACGAAGGACCTTAAATACCAAATCAATGGCAAAACTTACACAGCCAAATGGAGTCATCTGGAACTGTTGTATGCAGAAAATCCGGCATATAAAGGCATCAGGCTCATGCCTAAATTAACAGAAAACCATATTGTGCGAAACAAAATTGGGAAAATGAAAGTAAAGTTTGCCAGTCAAGTTTTTAGCCAAACTGTGTCATCCAATATGGGCTATTTGTCAGGTGAGACTTCAATCAATCAATCAAAATATTTTATTTCATAGGATAAAATTATCACTTGAAAACGTCACTATTAATATTAATATTACATTATAGTTTAAATTTACTGCTCATTCACAAAGCTGACTCCCCAGAGAAGAACGAGCAAGAAATTGTAGGGTTGCTCTTTTAAACAGATTATGGGTTACAATTTGTGATTTGATAATTATATGAATAATAAGAGAGCTATGTCCATGCTTGCTTATCATTCAAATAGTCAGTGATTTTATAATAGCCTTTTGTTAATAATTGCTGTTTTATGATTGCTTTAAATTTATTTAAAGGCATATTTTGAATGTCTACTGGAACCTTATTATAAAAGCGTATACATCGCCCTTTGAAGGATTTACTAACTTTGTGAAGTCGGCTAACATAAATAGATAACTGGTTCTTATTCCTTGTATTAACATTGTGCCTATCACTATTTTTAGCGAATAAGGTTATATTTTTTTTGCATATAACAAATTCTCATAAATGTATTGAGATGCCATTGTTAAGATATTAATTTGCTTAAACTTATCTCTAAGAGACTCTTTAGGTCCTAATTTATAAATGGCACGAATAGCACGCTTCTGCAGAACAAAAATCATATGTATGTCAGCAGCGTTTCCCCACAACAATATGCCATATGACATCAAACTGTGGAAATAGCTAAAGTAAACCAGTCTTGCGGTAAGAACGTCTGTTAAATTTCTGATTTTTTTGACTGCATACGCAGCAGGAGCAAGCTTTTTCGCTAGTTTCTCAATATGAGGCCCCCACTGAACCATAATCCTATCTGAAATTCATCATATAAGTCACAGTATGTCCCCCATAGTTTTCTAGATCGACCAGTTGGAAGTAGCAGCCGACATCCTTATTGCACCGCCATTACCATGACCGCTACTACAGCCAGGAATAGCAGATCCACCAGGGCCCTGTCTTCCTTTTAAATTCTTTTTGCGATTTGCCTTACTCGCCACTAACAGTCGTTGTCTTATACGAAATCCACGGGAGGAAATTGGTTGATTTTATACAATACAATACAATACAAATACACTTTATTGCACAACAGATAAGAAGAATAAAAGATAAGTTTTATCATCATCATCAGCCTACAAAAGTCCACTATGGAACGCGATTTGCATGCTTTCCATGGGAGCTTTTGCCTTAATCGCCACGCCGAGCAGGCGTATTAGCGGAAACCACACAGCCATATAACCTTTGACTTTTTAAACTATAGAATGTGAAAGCACCTGATTACACCTTTTTGGAATGCAGAGACGTGTAGCACGCTCCTTGTGAGAGGAAGCCTATACCCTTAATTAAGACGTATATGGGCTATACTTTCTATACTTTTTTAATTGGTTTCTTGTTTATTAAATTTGTTAAATTTATTTTCAGACAAAGGTGTTTTACCCGAGGAATGCAGAGAAACAGCTGACCTTCTCCTAATATTTGATAAGCTGTTTGATTCATTTAATGGCAGTTACGCAAAAAAAAACAAGCATGGCAAGCCTTATTTGACTGCAGTACGAGCAAACTCCATACACATTAAATTGTGGACTGAATTAAAACCAATTTTACGAAATATGAAATTCATAAATAATAAGGGAAAGGAAGAAAGGGTGCCCTCACTTACCAATTGGTTGTGGACGATAGAGAGCGCTGAAATTTTAATAGATTTACTGAGGAAAAAGTACAATATTAACTCTCTATGGATGCGCCATCTGAATCAGGATCCTCTAGAGAATTTTTTTGGTTCTGTCCGCAGCCACGGCAGTCGAAATATTAACCCCAGTGCAGCTGCCTTTGAATCGACTTTTGCAACGCTGCTTATTAATAATATAACGAGTAGTTATGCAACTGGTGCTAATTGTGAAGAGGATTTTACAGAAAATTTATATGCTTTTTGTGTAACAGACTCCAGCAAAACTAACCAGACCCAACCAACAAGCATCCATGAATTAAACATGGACCATTTATTTATACACTTTGCTCCCCTGGAGCAAAAAAAATTAAAACCGAGAATTTTTGCTCCTCTAGCATATGTAACAGGGTACATATTGCGCAATTCAAAAAAAAATGTTTTTAAAAATTGCGATGCTTGCAAAACTAGACTGGTCGATCACACTGGTAGCAATGACTACATTCGATCTAGGGAGTTTGGTCGTGGTTGGTTGTGTCATCCAAGTGAGGGATTAATTAAATTAATTTCGGAAATCCAGGACATATTCAATGTCATTATAAAAGATTGTCCTAACAAACCCAACATAAAGGAGTATGTAAAAACCATATGCGAAGCGAATCTAGATTTAAGTATTTTTGTTTGCTTTACGCATAGGGCTAAATTAATAGATTACATTTGTAACATTACGATAAAATTCTTTTTACATAATTATTGTAAAGATATCAATAACATTATAAAAGGGAAGCGAAACATTGACGATGTACATGATAGTAATCAAAATCAGGCAAAAAATGTTCAATTAAAATCGTGGAAAAAAAAGAAAACTTGAAAAATATTGAACACGAGTTTTATTTTTATCTTTTCTACAATTTTCCTTATTGTAAACAATTTATGCAATTTACTTCAAGGAGTTTACAATTTACTACACAAACTTATCACTGTACATGTGTACTACCTACTCTTTGTAGTAAATTGTATAAATTGAAAACTTTATTAGGTAGCCATAAAAGTAGGTTGTATACAATATAGCTATAGCTATGTTTTGTTATTTTGTACTTAGAGCCAAAGATAACAGATGGCGCCACATTTGCTATATCACTCAAAGTCTACGAGATAGGTCTCTATCTCCGTATATACAAAGTACTCTGTGCACGCGACTAAGGCGTCATAACATTACGGCAATCGGCCTGCTGGTTATGTCCAGGGATGTTTGTCATCTAAATAGTCTGATATTTTATAATATGCTTTCTTAATAAGTTTCTGTTTTATACTCAGACGAACAAAGAGGTTTTATAGTTATTTTAATTTATGGAAAAGTAGATTTTGTATATCAACAGGAACTTTATTGAAAAAGGTAACCTGTACCTCATCTCTCATGACACACTACGTGACAAAACACTCGTGCGTTTTTGTCAACCAATGGAGCTTTGTCGCCAATTAGTGAGTTCGTGATATCGATATTTGTATATAATGGCCAGTATAAATTGGCACATTGCCAGTGTTTTACATTCTAGACATACGCAATTAAGAAAACTTGACTTTAATAACTGCACGAAAGAGAAAGGTTTTCGAGTTCTTTGGTGCAAAAATTAATGAACATTCCACAAGTTTAAACTCCCACAAGATTTTTATCAAAAGTTCTTAAAGTTTAAATTGCAATATTAGAATCAGTGAAACCCAAAATATCTCTAGTGAGATTTAAATCAAGAGCAAACGGAGTCAGAAGAAAAACTGTCAACGAGATTAGCTCAGAATATCCAGTTTCTGGTCAATTTTGGCCAACTCAAAGTAGCCAAGATCACTTTATCGGCGCGCGCGCATGACGCAACTGCTTTCACCGACACAGACAGTCAGTCGGCAATGATACCAGATTAAAACATAAATTTTATCAGTATTTTCGGTCTACATGCAATGAAGACGCGACATCAGTAGGTCCCTCCTCCATTGTAACTCTATAAGCCCCTGGTACACTGCATAGAGCCTATGGAAGAGACAGCTAGAACCTCAGACCAATTACCGCCGGTACCAGGCTAACATGAACGAGCAGAGTCACTTACAAAGGCAACTCTTGTAAGTCAGTAATTGTAGTCTAAACTGCGGCTCCTACTGAGACTTAGGCCCGCATTAATAAATCAATCTCAACAGAAGTCTTGAGGCTGTATCAACCGAGATGAGTCTTAAGCAGTTGACGCTATCTCAAGCTCCGTGCTAATTTATAAACAGATCTTGAGGTCTACTCAGCTGAGATCACTTCTCAAGTATTCGCCTCAGCAGCGAATGAATGATAGTCTTGAGTTTCGTTTATTAATATGCGCACCTCTCAAGTGAGTACTGCTTGAGTATGCACGTGCTTTTCAGGTCTCAAGTTAGGTTTATTAATTAACACGTTTACGGTTACTTGAGACCGGTCACAAGACTGTTCTCAATCTTGAGAATGGTTTATTAATACGGGCCTTAGTTGTGCTACATGACTCGTCGTCAGTCCATAAACACCCCACTGCAAGGATATAGACCTACCCTCATATAGCCATAGTCCGCCACGCTGGCCCAGTGCGGTTTGGGGACTTGCTACGTGACTATTTATTGCTAAATAAATTAAAGTAAGGATAATCATCGGCGCATCTTTATGTGGTCGAATGAATGAAGAAATTCGTAGGCGTATGAAGGTCACTAACATAGACCAGTGCATTAACAAGTCGAAATATAGGACCGTGTCGTAACACGAGGTTTTCCAATCTTGTAGTACGAGTAATGCATCACCAATTTCTAGAGATCTTCTAACATACACCTGCACTCACACTCAAAGCATAAGTTTAATTTGGTTGAGTTTTGAGGTCACATCCCCCGGTGTTGTATCTCGTAACGTGTTAAATGAATAAATAACAGGTATATCTTCACCACAAAGTTAATTTAAGAAGTAATTAATTGATAATAAATTAGGTCAAACTGTGATGAACAGGTAGGGACTCAGCAGATTTGCTGATTTTCAGTCCCCCCCAAGTAGAGTAGTTGCTACCACCAAGGAATTAATAAACACTAACTAAAAGTAAACAAAGCAAAAATCTATATCTAAAATCAACTCAAAAACAATTGCAAGTGATAAACCATAAAAAGCTAGACACGAGATGGTAAAATATAGGTAGGTATTTGGTATTTGGTATTTGGCGATATTGATTTTGTAAAACTCCAGCTTTTAATCCTGATTAGTTCGCAACGTTTTTGGGTGTGTTGATAGCTGTTTTGGTCTCCCTCGGTGAAAAATTGCATTGTAATCGTAAATGTTATTGTATTCTTCTTTTGCTAATTTATATCTCCGATAGGGGATTAAATTATTCGCTATGACTTCTCTATGGATTCGCAGCTCTTTTCACTAGAATTCTTTTGATATAGTTACATTTTTAGCCTTATTGAAAGAGGTTGGCCCAGAGTGATATTAACCGCCTCCGGGCTCAATGTAAACAACGCGCGTCGCGGATGCGATCCCCAGCGGGGTACATGTTTAAGTACTCGGTTTGGTTGGTGGTAGGTCATTTTAAATGTCCGCCTGGCTATCTAAATCTGCCGCCAAGCAGCAATGTTAATAGCATTGTTGTGTTCCGGTTGTCAGAGATAAGATAGCACTGGCTATCTTATCTCTGCCCTCAAATGTGTTGGGGTTTCCGGGTCTGTACGCTTCCACCTTCGACCTCATCTTCACTTAACATCAGGTGTGATTGAGGTCAAGTACGATCCCGTTGTGCATAAAAAAATTAAATACTATCGGCTTGATCACACTCCAGTAATAAATGTAGAAGGTCATCGTGTTTACTTGTGATAATGTACTACTGAAGTAAATGACAACTGAACTGAATTGGGTCTTGCAATTCCAACGTCACTCATTAAAGGCAACCAATGAGAGTTTACGAAAATATCCGGAATAAACTCGGCCGCCGCTGGCAACACGGCGCCGAACGATTCCGAATCTTCAATTATATCGGTATGCGATGCTTTCTTATTTGGATTCGGCTCGGTTTCCGCGACTCTTGCGCAACTGCGGATCGATCATGCATAATACTTCCGTTTTCTGTTATGCCCATTATAAAATTTATTCATGTTAACACACTTCTCGTTTTGAGTCCAATTTTTTAATTAATTCTGATTCTGGGTGTTACTTAATTATTTTACATCATGTTGGTATATTTTTGGTATAAATGATGCAAAAGCTAACAGGAAATATTATAAAGTCAAATAAAAGAAGTGGCACAGATGTCGAAGTGAAATTTGAATGTTAATCTGTGCCTTATGGAAACTGCTTTCAACACAACTTGGGGATTTTCCAAGACAAAGTGAAACGAGATTCTGTTTTTCCAATCACAAATTGAGCCACCCATCTGTTGTTACCCGACCACGGCTAGAAAGAATAGTTATGAATCTCACCAAGCTATGCCTATGTGGGGCATATTTAGTTACCGCATACAGCTTAAACTACTGAATTAAATAAACAAATAAATATTTCGGACACTCACCGACACCAATCATCGAGCCCCAAACTAAGCAAAGCTTGTGCTATGGACACTAGATAATAAATACTAAACAAGTATCCAGCTGGGAAACAACCCGCGACCTCCGTTTTGTAAACTCTATGTTGCTTGCATTGATCCATGGTTGCAGTAAATCTTCTAGCCATCTTCACCTTTAAATAGCCCATCGGCTAAATGGCTTTTCGTTCATGTGGCACTTCGATTATCTGGCGTCGCACAAATGGCTTTCGCTTATATATCTTTCGAAATCGGGTCCTAAACCTCGTTCTTATTCATCAAGTTACTTGCAAGTTAATCTTTTTAGATTAAATTCAAATCCAAGGTTGCAATGCACTTCTACATATAAAGCTAATAACTCGCCCAGCGACATTTACTGTTTGCCACCATCGCAAACAATAGACGTTCACATTATGTGCCATATTGTACCGGTCCCGTGCAAATACCAACCGGTACCAATTAGACGGAGTCACGAGATCCTTGGCACTGATTGATAGTACCTATAAGACTAAGCAAGCAAGGCACGGTTCGGGGCGCAATGGTAAAGCGCCAACTATCCCGGATTCTGTGGGACCGTTTTTTGTAGTTATAAGTCCGCATTAGAATCATTAGGAAAATCGTCCCGCAAAACGTCTAACGCATCCCAGATGTCCAGCATTACTAGCCTTCTTAATTTATTTTAAAATATCACTCGTGTTGATAGTATGATTTCAAAGATCCATTGTTTTTTTGAACACGTACCTATGTTTAAGTGATTTTAGGGCAACCATTAGCTCGTGACCCCCACTATGGATCAAATGTCCCGGCTTGACTTTCGATAGAGTTGGCTGCCTTACAATAGGTTCTATTGCCCCCCTGAGCCATCATCGAGCAATATTCTAAATTAAATTGTCTTCATTCATTATCATTACGTGGAAGGTGTGCTTACATATCACATAGCGCACGGGAGTTTACCGCAAAGATCGGCTATACCTTGAAGCCACCAACCAACCAGTGCTAATGAAAAAATGAAAATGAAAAAATGTTTATTTCTTTCTTTAGGAATCACATGCAACGTATTGTTAAGATTTCCTTTTAGGTATAAGGATAGCTGTGCCAGAAAATCTTGCTCTTCCTTAACTAAGCATAGTAAACATTGTAATTATTAATAGATTAGATATTACCACTTAATTTTAAACAACTCTTATTATTATGTGTGTGTGTGTGTGTGTGCGTGTGTGTGTGTGTGTGTGCGTGTATGTGCGCGTGTGTGTGCGTGCGAGTGTGTGGTTGTGTGTGTGTTTTGTTTATCTTAGCTATGTTCAAGGAGTTTCTCCGATTCGTCATACTGAATTGATTTCAACCATTTTATCAGTTTAATTTTAACTTCGTGTCGATTTGATGGGTATATATAGACAAGGCGGCGTTCATTGCGCAAAATTAATAATATCTTTAAGGCAGATATCAAACATTTAACCGTGCCTACTAGCTTTCCGCCGGCGACTTCGCCTGCGTAGAATAACTTTATCGCGGAAGTTTATGTACTTTTCCAAAAATATGCCTAACTGTTATGTCCTGTTTGTGGTATGTAAGCATATATATGTAGTAGAAATAATATGGGGTTTCCGGGTCACGATTTCACTTTCGGCCTAATCTTCACTTAACATCAGGTGTGATTGAGTTCAAGTGCTAACCTGTTGTGCATCAAAAAAAATAGTAGTAGCATATTTATTGATTTCCATATAATATAGAATCAACTCGTCTCTTCCCGTGGTGTCGTGAGAGACACCTAAGGGACTTTCCACAAAAGACCATCTAAAGATTTGCCCGTTTTAACGGCGATGGGCTCACCCCCGTCACGTGTGCATTTCTGTATATTTGTAAAGTTAAACCGTGGATATTGTTTTAAGCATTAAACTTGGAACACCCAAGCGCTAATGTTTGGGATATCTCTGACCACCGCATTTGGGATAAAGGTCGTTACTTTATGTATGTATGTCCTTTGATACAACACATTATACTTAACTACTTAAAGTTCCGTTTGCTAACGACGAGGAACACATGTGATACCCTTGGCCGAATTCTGCAACCACAATTTATATTCTAAAGGCCAAATTCAAGATCTAACTATTAATCTGACGGCAGATTGGTCAGTGGTTTATGAATACCACTGACTTCGAAAACAACGGTTACGCGTTCGGATCCCATTAGGGATTTGTTTGTTAAAGTTTTTTTTTTTTTATTAAAAACTGATTTCGCGTTTGACCACAATCTCACCTGATGGAAAGTGACGATGTAGCCGAAGATGTATCACGCGCACCCAGTAAATGCCTATTCACTCTAGACTTGAAGATCCCAAGGTTGTAAGTGTCGGGAAAAGCCGACCGAAAAAGTGGAACTATCTTAGCATCAAGCCCCTTAAAAGTGTTGCGAATCAAGGATTTTTAAGTTTCAAGAAAACCGTAATAGTGATACAATTTGTGTTAATCATCGGGGGAGGCCTTTGTCCAGCAGTGGACAACTGATGGTGATGATGATATAAATTGCAAATTTAGAAAACTCCCGTCAACATTGATGGTACAAATAATTATATATCAGCTGTGGGTTGTCTGGACGATCGCCTAATTGTGTTATATTGTTATCATCAAAAATTATTGTAAATTATTGTGTGCAATAAAGAGATTTGTATTGTATTGTATATCATCCGGGTGTATTAGACCAAAATATTAAATGTCTGCGAAACGACATAGCTGACCTCATAAAACATTGCTAAGAATATATTTATTAATTTTTAAACATGTAAAGTCCCGTGCGCACTCAAAGGGATCAAATTACACGGTCTCAGATAAACACATCTGGTTCACGTTCTATTGCGTCTAATCTCTTTCTGTAAACTGTTTTGGCCTTTTGAATAACAGAGCCGCATAACTATAAACAAATCAGGTCAGGTATTATATTACTAAACAAATAATAACCTGTTGATTACAGAGTACCTATATACCTGAGAGCGGCACGAGTTGAAAATTCAAAGTTGGGTCGGGTCGACTGGTACCGATCGGTACCAGCGGGGCTTGTCAGTATGCGCTATTAGGTGGTACCGATCGGTACCAGCGGGACTATTTCGGTTAAACCCGGAGGACGTTTAATTTTAAATAAAAAACAATTGAAAATTTAGAAAACAATCGAAAGACCGAAATACACAAAATAACTGTGTTAAAAGCTAAATATATTCGACATGACTTAACCGATTTTCGTCAAACATAGCTAAGTATCCGTATCGTCGTTTAGTCTTTCATAACTACACTCAAATCGGACCACGCATTACTGAGATACGCTGGACAAAAGACTGGACATACAAAAACACCCCCGTCAAATACATGACACCCATCGTTTTTCGTCGGGAATTAAAAAAGAAGGCCTGTAAGCACTAAATGATCCTTGACAAATTTATGGTTTACCTCTATGGCCCGTATTAATAAACAATTCTCAACACTCTTGTGACCGGTCTCAATTAAATGTGTTGATTAATAAACCTAACTTGAGACCTGAAAAGCACGTGCATACTCAAGCAGTACTTGAGAAGTGCGCGAATTAATAAACGAAACTCAAGACTATAGACTATACTCGACGCTGAGGGGAATACTTGAAAAGTGATCTCAGCTGAGTACACCTCAGGATTGGTTTATAAATTAGCACGGAGCTTGAGATAGCGTCAACTGCATAAGACGCATATCGGTTGATACAGCCTCAAGACTTGTATTGAGATCGGTTTATCTATAAATACAAGAGCGATTTTTATTTCTACGCAATCAACCAATGAATAAATTGTCTAATAAATTAAATAACAATGAAACAAAGTTAACCATAAAACTGTCACGTCATTTGTTTTTTGTTTTGTGTCCCATTGGCGTCCGTGACCAGTGTTGTAGTCGCTTTTCCTCTCGACTACAACCTATACCTGTTTGGTGTAGTGGTTAAAAATTCTGACTGCTATACCAAAAGGTCGCGGGTTCGAATTCCTCTAAGGGCTTATGTTTGTATAATGAATACAGACATGTGTTCCCGAGTTGTGGATGTTTTTCATTTATTTATGTATTTATATACAAAGAAAAATAATTTGTGTAGAACTAAATGGCGCTGTGTGTATGTGCAAAGATATTTATTATTATTATTTATACTGAGATAGGAACCTGGGGCTCTACTCTTAAACGAAAATAGCTCTTACGGCCGTAACTTCGTTCGTTTTCTTCTGCTATAAGAATCCTTTATTTGCGTAACTTCAGACGTTCCTTGCGTCCCGTACTAACTTGTGACGTCCAACTATATACAACAAAAGTAAAATAATGAGGATTGGTTTATAATTGTCATAGCAAACTGCAAAAGAAAAAGTCCGAAGTTACGGCCGTCCGAAGCTATTTTCGTTAGAGAGTAGACCCCCTGATTTGATCTCGTAACGAAACACAGAGCATCACCTACTTCATAGCTTGTTGCGTGACTTTGTGAGACCACATTTCAGTCACAGAATTAATACTTTCAGTGATTTAATTCTCGTCTTAAACCACTGAGATTTTTGGACGAGAAGACATTGGCGAATTTCCCGAACTCTGCCCATATGGAAACCTTAGTAGCAAATCAGCTGATTTTGTTGTAGTATACAACTTAGTGTGAAGCCATAATTTGTCCGACGAGTTACCTAGAATTATACTGCATCTGGTTATAAGTACGTACAACCCGATCAATTATTTATAGGTACTCGTAATGTATGTGTGTCGCTAAATGGATCAAATAAAGATTTCTTATTCTTATACACATTTTACTATATATATATTTTATTTTTTTATTAAATAGGTTTACAAACGCTTGTTACATCGCTTAGAGTAATGAAGCCTTATGTATATTAGTTATTAGCTAAATGTACAAACAATTATATCTAAACATCGCATGCATCAGATAGATTACATAAAAATGATTAAATTCATAATAAAGAAAAAAAAACTTAGCGAGAAAAAAGTGTGCCCATTTACCCTAAATAAAAGTTAATCATTCAAATAGAAGAGAAGCCCAGCTTACATACATAGTAGTATCACGAGAAACATCCCAAATGGAGGTCAGAAACATCCCAAACACAAGCGCTTAGGAATCCAAATATCATGGGCCTTCAATACATTATGTTAACACTTTGTAATATTCAGATGTGTACTATAGACACGTGACAGATGATAACACCCTTACCGACTCATAGTCACACCAAGTTATCACACCAGTGTTACAAACAGGATTCTTTTTCTTGTTAATCACACTACTAATTTTTCCACACCATTTATACTATAATTGCTAGTGATGTACCTGTTGAAAATTTTGGTTTAACAGGAACAAACTAATATATAATAAATAAAATAAAATAAATATATCGGACACTTACACCAACCATCTAGTCCCAAACTAAGCAAAGCTTGTGTTATGGATACTAGATAACGGATAAACATACATAAATATTTATATAAACATCCAAGACTCGGGAATAAATGTTCGTATTCATCATACAAACATTTACCCCTCGCGGGATTCGAACCCGCAGCCGTAGGTTTCGCTGATAGGGTGACTATCCACTACACCAATCGGTCGTCAATAATAACGTCAACCTAACACGAAGGGTATGGCGGGCGATCCGGGCTCGCTCTGCTCGACTCATGCAAGCCATCAAAACATACAAGTCTTCCAAGCAATAGACATTTTTGATCGGAAGTTAGTAATTGGAGTGAGAAAGGCGCCCAATTATATACTAATAACAAGAAATTGACAAAATAAGTTATCATGAATAACATCATCAAGCTGAGCCCCGCGTCGATCAGCTGACAGGTCGTCGACCCGGGTTGCTTGAAAAGTGAAATCTCGCCAGGCCGGTCACACAGCGGGCCCGGTGACTTACCCTGGCGATTTTCTAATGGTACCACTATAGATGTGTATTTCATAAGTACTATTACAAATTAGTTTGTTTTTATCTCTCTCCCATATATATAACCAGCTTTCCGCCCGCGGCTTCGCCTGCATGGAATAACTTTATCGTGGAAGTTTGTTGATCCCGCTATTATGAAGTCTATTAACATGATATTATTATTATATTTATCTATGTATGGATCGAAATGTTGGGCAATGAAAGAAACTGATGAAAGTAGAATGCATGTGGCAGAGATGAGAATGCTAAGATGGATGTGTGGTGTGACTAGAATGGATAAGATAAGGAATGAGTATATCAGAGGAAGTCTGCAAGTGGCGCCAATAACAGAAAAGCTGAGGAGTAATAGGTTAGCATGGTTTGGGCACATTATGAGGAGAGATGAAAGGCACGTAACAAGACGAGTGTTAAGTATGAATGTGGAGGGATACAGAGGTAGAGGAAGACCAAAGAAGGTGTGGGTAGACTGCGTGAGGAATGATATGTGTATGAAAGGGGTGAGTACGGAGATGACGGCTGATAGAGGAGAGTGGAAGAGGATGACATGTTGTGCCGACCCCACCTAGGTGGGATAAGGGCAGGAAAATGATGATATTATATTTATCTATAATTCTTTCTTTAGTTGCTAGTATCGTGCACCCTACCTGTTTTTCTACCTAAAATGTCCCATAACTGTGGGTTGTTCATTAATTAAACTACCTATCCCAATAATTTCTATTTTACTTAATTATGTTCTATTTTTTCCTTACTGTTTATATCTCAGCGATACACAATCGGTATATAGCTGTCTTAATATTCAGTCCCACACATCCAACATTATAAGACAATAACATAATCTCCATCATAACTAAACACACGAGAATGACCTAATTAAACACACAGATAAGAAATCATTACTCAATCGAACAAGAAAATCATTTCCTATTTATATATTAAGGTCATTTACACTCACAGCAAACAAAGGGGAAACTAGAGACATTCAACTTTAGAACAATATGGGTCGGCGTTTCTAAGAGATATGCCGTGAGAAACACGCTTAATAATCGGTTGCTATATGAGGCAATATATGTACAGTCGGTGACGTGAACGGTTTCTATCAAGCTTCAAGCATTTCTTTCAAATAGGTCCTTTACCTATGAAATTGGCGTTTTGTATGAAGAATTTCATTAAGACTGTTTTAAGATTTTTTTTTGGGAACGGCAAATCCAAATTTAGCTAAACTTTGTGTGTATTATCGGATAACATTAAGTTAAGTATAGGCAGCGTTAATTTTTAAAAGTAACCGCTTTATAAAAGTTTCAGCGAATCTAAGAAATGATTATGGGAAGCACATGAATAGAGCTCTGTTCAAATTTTTTTTATTATGTCATTTAGCCCATAAATTAAAAAAATGTTTCATGTGAAACCTTGAAATAATATTCCATTTTCCAAATAAAAAACAAATTTGGATATAGCTTTGAAAATCGCAGGAATTGGTACATATGATTAACGAAGAAAAAAAACTCCAATTTCATAGGTAAAGACCCAATATTTGCCGTGGGGTTGAACATATGCCCAAAGGCACCTCGACCCAATTGGGATATTTGTGCACTTCTCCTGCTTTCTTCCCCTTCCTACTGCCAAGTTAAAGACTCATAAGCCTTATGACTCAGGTTAGTGGAAAGTGCATGTAGTCTCGGGGGTCGGGATACGCCTTACCCAAAAGATGCATACGTCATTATTCAATAATTAATTCATATTTTTCAATAAGGTTCCAGTTGATATACAAAATCTTCCTCTCAATAAATTTAAAGATACTATAAAACAGAAACTTATTAACTAAGCATAACTATAAAATATCAGACTATTTAGATGATAATCATCACTGGATTTAATCAGATCGTTCGCATGCCAGGTTATTTCACAATTAATAATGAAATATAAAAACCTTTATGTAAAATCAAAGCCTGATTTTAAAAGAGCAACCCTTCGAGTTTCTTGCTTGTTCTTCTCAGGGGAAAATTGCATTTTGAACAAGCAGTATCTAGCTTAAAAAATGTAAAATTGAATATTTTAATTGTACTCTGTGTACCTACAAAATAAAGCATTTTTGACTTGACTTGACTTGAGTCTTACGCGTCCCCCACTGTTGGGGCACAGCCTCCTCTCACTGAGAGAGGGCTTGGGCCGTATTCGACCTCATCTTCACTTAACATCAGGTGTGATTGAGGTCAAGTAAGAACCCGTCGTGCATAAAAAAAAAAGTAATTAGCGCTTTTTATTCATTTATTTATTTATTTCATAAGACACACCAACAGCACACATATTACAACTCATATAACAAACAGGTTCAAGTATAAACAGGTCTGATATATGTGCCAATAATAGGCGTGTACAATACTCAAGAGAAATACACAGCTCTAAATATAATTATGTTATTACAAGTCTAGTAACGATTACAAAAAATTAAATTAATTTAATTGAAAACAGCCCAACGATCTATGAATGTTGCTTCCGCAAATATTGAGAAATTCTTCTCTTAAACACACCTAATGAATCGTGAAACATATCAATCTGTGGGATCTCACTATTCAAATGGTTAAATTCACCACACAGTCTCGGGATTGGAGAATGACGTAGAACATTTGTTCCGCTTTTCGACAATGAGTGGAGTACGGAGGCAGGATTTAGGATATGCTTTTCAAACCGCATTGAGAAATATTGTATCTAAATCTGATATACGGACATTATGTATAGAAGGATTTCGATTAGAAATCATGACCTCCTTTTTTTTCGATTCGTAAGGTCGCAAACTATCACAGCATTTCCTTGCCGGATAGACCGAATATTCAACCTTAGGCCAGTCAACTCTCCAGCGAAGCTAGGTCGACGTAATATAATACCCAACGGTGTTATTATATTAGGTCCTTACCTATGAAATTGGCGTTTTGTATGAAGAATTTCATTAAGACTATTTTCTCCATACAAACATTTCTGTTTTTTTTTTTGGGAACGGCAAATCCAAATTTAGCTAAACTTTGTTTGGAATACCCAAACACTATTGTTTGGGATATCTCTGACCAACTGGGATAGAAGTCGTGACGTTGTGTATGTATGTATTATATTAACTGTTATTTTATAAATACATATTTCTTCGACTGTTTTGATAACATATTCAGAGTTACAATATGTTCTTGGTAATCGCGTTCTTATCTGCCTCATCTTCGCTTGTCATCAGTAGAGATTGAGGTCAAATTTTAATCGCCGAAGATGAAACCGTAAGTGGAAGTGCGCTTGCGCGGAAACCCCTATTATGCGGGGACTAGCTATCATATCTCACGCAGCTAAAACACAACAATTCTGTATTATGTTTGGCGACAGACAATTAATAAATCGATCTTGAGATTGAGATCGGTTTTAATATGCACCAGATTCTCAAGCGTTTTTTTATTATTACGGGCCCTTAGCTGGCCAGGCGGACTGGAAATCGAACCCGCGACCTCCGTTTTGTCAAACAGTATAAGGTTGACAAAACAGAGGCAGCCGGTTCGAGGTAGTTGCGGTTATTACTTTTTGAAATACAGAACCCTAAAACGGTCGTCCAATTTTTTTTTTTTCTATTGTACTTTTGAATGACACCCATCATTTCACGGCGGCCCACGTTTACAAGTGACTATACAATGTACACAGAATTTTATTCGTGCTACGGTCCCCAATTGGAAACGGTCATAGTACTACGGCCGTACATAATTTAGCTACGGGCGAATATAACGAGGGACTTCACACTTTCCACTTTTAAAAAATCCATTACGATGTTGGTTAATAAATGCAGAAGCAACACTAGTAGCAAAACAACCAGTAACACAACTTGTGTTTTTACAAACCGTTTACATACATAACTTTTTGGCAACACATAATTGGCAAAGGATTTCAGTTCAATGAAAATGGTAGCCCTAATAAAGAAGTCTAGGCCGTAGCTTCGATTTTTCAGCGCAACTGTACAATGTGTCGCCCTAATAAAATACTCAAGAGCAAGGGCGTTCGATTCGCTAACTAGGAGGTAAGTAGTGTCCCCTACGGTGACTTTCAGCCACAGTGCAGGTTAAGTCAGTATGTTCAGTTGAATAAATAAATAAATATTTCGGGCACTTACACCAATCATCTAGTCCCAAACTAAGCAAAGCTTGTGCTATGGAAACTAGATAACGGATAAACATACATAAATATTTATATAAACATCCAAAACTCGGGAATAAATGTTCGTATTCATTGTGGTTGGTGGTAGGGCATTTTAAATGTTCGCTTGGCTAGTTACCACCGCCTTAGTGTGCCCGCCCACGACCGATAATCGGTGACCGATTTTTTGTAGGAGAAAAATGGAATGTACTGATTACAATGTCTCAACGCGGGTTGGTGTTTGCTGACTGAAAAATAAAAAATATTTCATGTGAAACCTTGAAATAATATTCCATTTTCCAAATAAAAAACAAATTTGGATATAGCTTTGAAAAGCGCAGGAATTGGTACATATGACTAACGAAGAAAAAAAACTCCAATTTCATAGGTAAAGACCCAACATAAAAAGGTGCTTATACGGCACGTGTATACACATTTATATTCCGCAAACCCGTGTTAACTTGAGCTACTGTCATTAGTGACTTACGTATCACAGTACGACTGTCACCCGGTCTCTTTTCACCTGACGCTCCAGTTAACGCAAAAATCATAAACCACAACGTTCACAGTGAAATTAAACTCAAGTAGTAGTCTTTTGTCTGTGTATGTCCAGCATTTGTTTGGACGTATCTCAATAATGTATGGTCCGATTTCAGCATCAGGTTCTTGGCCCTGTTACCATAGTCTTTCGATTCTAGTCCAGTAAAACGTAATTTTTGTGTTGTAACCTATAATAACAATAATAAAAGGTTCATCACAAAAAAGAAAACACAAGTTTACATAGAATCGTAACCACAGTATTGTGATGAATGGGTAGGGACTCAGCAGTGTTGCTGATTTTCAGTCCCCCCCCTGCAGAGTAGTTGCTGCTGTCATAAAAACAAACATTGCCAAACACTGTAATTAACCATTCAAGGTAACTATACTGTAATTAACTACGCTCTACTAAACCTAATCTAACCATCTGTTCGTCTGTTTGTTACACGGTAAACTAAACACACTACATTTGTGTTTCACCTATTCAAACATATACATTTCTCACAAGGTCTCTGTTAGTACTTTGGGAATGGTTTAAATACATTTTAAGCAATGTTTACTTCCGAAAACAATAAAATGTTTTTAACAATACAATGAACTGGGTTACACATATACGTACGAAGTTATAAAGAATATTCTTAAAGGTGTTTCATAAGGGTAGAGCGTGCATTAAACTCAAGGGATGCTCCTTGCTTTTCAAACGACACATTTTACAATTTGTGTTTCTGTAAAACAAGGAATTAAATTAAACAGACTTAAGGTAAGCTAAGTCCATGGTTGTTTGTATCGAAATTCTTTGACAGCGTTGTATGTGTCTTTGTCAGGATTATCTCAATGAGAGGCCTAATTTGAGTGCAGCTTTTTTATATTTTAGACAGGGCTTGTAACCGGTACATTTAGAAAAGGTTTCCTTCGCAGCGCGTCCTAAATGAGAGCTCTACCTGAAAACCTTAATAAATCAAATCAAATCAAAATATTTTATTTCATAGGATAAAATTATCACTTGAAAACGTTACTATTAATATTAATATTACATTTAATAATACAATCTTTACAATGTATACAATAAACCGGTTTAAACCAGAAAAAAACCACTATATTCATATGAAGCCCGCTATTTTCAGATATTTCCTCTGCACCCTCTCAATACCTTTGGAGTACAATTCAATACATTTTTTTTTCAATTCAATGTGTTTATTTCGTTCTCACAATACGCTTACATCAATACAGTGCAGAATGTAATTACAATGAATGAAATTAAAAAAAAAATGATTTTTTGTAAAACCCTTATTTGTGAGAATCTGGTGTCTGAAATAGGATAAACCTGTGTTAAACATCACCAGGTTCTCACCTCTCGGACAGACTATAAAAAAAAGAATTTTGGATTAAACTTAAACATCATGGAACATAACAAAAACTCACAGATAGAGAATATTATACAAAATAAAAGAAAAACAAAACAAGGGCATCGTGTGTGTATGTGGGGGTGTGTGTGTATGTGGGTGTGTGTGGGGGTGTGTGTTTATATGCGAGTGAGTGAGTGCGTGTGTGTTGGTTGATTAATTATTGATAGCCCTACAACAAATACTTTCTTTCATACATAATTCTTGTGCCTGCAGCTTCCACTAATTAGAATGAGTGTGAGAGATTGTATGTGTAGGGGGTCTAACAGGTTATAACAAGGGGACCATTTACACACACACACATACGCACGCGTAATCTGTACAATTTAAACATACTAGTTTCATTTAAGGCCTATTATCTTTATGCTCTCCATGTATGTCTACTTCCCTAAATCTAATTTAACAGAAGCTACTTATAAATTATAATGACCAGTGAAATTGTTTCTCTATTATGGATTTTTTTTAAATTAGCGTGGATGTTACAGCAAATGTATAATTATGTATGGTCCTTTTTTGTAAATAAACATCTTATAATAATAATAATAATAAAAATAAATCTCTTTATTGACAAACTAAATTGTTACAAGCTCCTATGAAGTATCTGACACCTTTTTGTGACGGGGGGGAAATCTTTAAAAGATATCCAGACTCCTGAGGGAGAGTCTGGATTATGTGGGAGTTCCACCCACTAAAACCCCCCCGGTGGTCCTCCTCAGCGCGTGTCGGGGAACACCGGGAACTCAAAGGACCAACTACCGGTGTTCCCCTAGCGCTCCGCTTAAGCCCCCCCCGGGCTGGCCAAGTAGCCGAGCCGCACAAGCTCGCCGATGTCGGCTGCAGCGGGACGAAACCACGTCGTACCACCGCTGCCATCCATTGAGTCGCCACCACTGGTGAAAGGACGGCCAGAGCCCTCACTCTGACCGCCCACGACCCTGGGCGCCCCTGCTCAGGGGCATAGTCGTGACGCATCGGGAGGACTCTTTGGTCCCCCGGGCGTCTCCGTATACGGGCGGGTTCGGATCCTATCTGTATCGGTATCTGATACCTAAACTAGGTTAAATAAACCTGTGTATCTCAGGAGTCAGTGGCTTCTCCCAATTTAAATTTAAAACAAAGATGCCAAGAAGGCCTATTATCTAATTATTTAATTTTATTATGTTCAGAGATTGTTTATCATTTTTAGTTTTATTTTATAATGACTAACTGATGGGTATATTATACAGTAATAGTAAATACAGTATAGATAATATGTAAGTACGCATATAATATATATTAATAAATAAATACATAAAAAGTTGTTATATATCTATATGACGGTGCCAAACTCAAGTGGTATTCTCATTTTTTTTTTTTATTTATGCATAACGGGTTGGTACTTGACCTCAATCACACCTGATGTTAAATGAAGATGAGGTCGAAGGTGGAAGCGTACTGACCCGGAAACCCCAACACATTTGGGGAACTGACTATCTTATCTCTGACAACCGGAACACAACAATGCCATTAACATTGCTGCTTGGCGGCAGATTTAGATAAGATGGTGGTAGCTAGCCAGGCGGACATTTTAAAATGCCCTACCACCAACCAAACCGAGTACTTAAACATGTACCCCGCTGGGGATCGAACCCGCGACCTCCGAATCGTAAACCCAATGTTGTTTACATTGAGCTACGGAAACGGTTATGATGTAGGTTTGACTGAATCAATTTTAGGTTAGCCTACGGATCGGTAGCAGCTAGATTATAGTACAGTCAGCTGCAGAGAAATATGACCTCCTATTACATATGAGTGTATGTACGGGGGGTCATGTTTCCCTAAAGCTGACTGTAGGTATATAGATAAAATTTATTGTACGATATGTTTTGTTTTTAACTAGGGGACTCCAGTCCCCCATATATTTATTTATTTTATTGGACATACAGAACAAGTTACAGTATATTAATGCCAAATAGGTATACATAGAACTTATAAAACTAGAATATAACTCTGGGTATGTGTGCACAGAATGAAATATTAATATCATGCTAGCAGTGTAACAATCAATCTAACAAACATTCAATTATCGGTGATGAAGTAAGGAAGAAGTAATTAATCGTTCTAAAGTTGAGTCACAAAATAAACTTAGCCAAACTTAATTACAAAATATCAGTTTTGTTTGTCTTCTAAACGTAACTACATTGTGTACAAAAATGTCCAAGGAAGAACACCCAGCCACAGTTTCATTGTACAAGCGGTACATTCTGACTACGGGATTATAAAAAGAAGTCAATCAATCAATCAATCAAAAAATGCTTTATTTTGTAGGTACACAACACAGGGTACACTTAAAATAGTCAGATTTTACATTTTTAAAGCTACTGTTTCTTCAAAAGGCAATTTTCCCCTGAGAAGAACAAGCAAGAAACTCGAGAGGTCGCTCTTTTAAAAAAAGGTTGTTATATTACAAAATTATTATTTTATATTATAATATTTCATTATTAATTGTGAAATAGCCTGGTTATGCGAACGGGCTGGTTATGTCCATGATTGTTTATCATCTAAATAATCTGATATTTTATAATAAGTATGCTTTCTTAATAAGTTTCTGTTTTATAGTATCTTTAAATTTATTGAAAGGAAGATTTTGTATATCAACAGGAACTTTATTGAAAAAGCGTATACATAACCCTTTGAATGAATTACTGACTTTGTGGAGGCGACTTATGTGACCTGCAAGTTTATCTTTATTTCTTGTATTGACATCATGTTTATCACTATTTTTCCTAAATGATGCTATATTTTTTTTGACATATATTAGATTTTCAAAAATGTACTGCGACGAAAAGGTTAGAATATTATACTCTTTAAATCTGTCTCTAAGTGACACTGCAGGTCTCAATTGATAAATTGCGCGAACGGCTCGTTTTTGTAAAACAAAGATTGTATTGATATCCGCGGCAATTCATGTGTATAGTATTATTTCTATACACATGAAGAACAAACAGTCTGGGAGACGGTTTACGTCTGCCCACCAAATTTCACCCAGATCCGCCCAGCCATATAGATAGATAGATAGTTATTTGTATCTCCAGTCACACACATACCATAAGTTCCGAAGCAGTTGGATAAACATATTTTATAACAATTCATAAAAGTAACATCAGGATACACTAGAGTATGTGTGTGCTACAGCCGTACAAATGGGTCATAGGCATATACGCGTCTTCACGCGTATATGACTATAACAAACATACATACAGACATACACAAACGTTCGCATTTACAATATTAGTTGGAAGTTGGATAAAGGCCTGCTACCTCAATTGTGTTGCCGACTGTACACAAACACTTAAAATAGTTGGATTATAATAGTCCGGGTCCTATTGCAAGCTATTGTATGGAGACCCTGCAGATTGTGACCAAAGCATGAAACTTGGTACGGTTGTAGCCCAGGTCAAATTGAGCAGATTAAGCCCTGGCCCCACCAGATCCGGCCACGGGTGGGGGAGGGGGGGGTGGTTGAAGACCGCTCACGCCGCTCCGCAAACAAAAAATTCTGACGCCTCGAGACTACATACGAGACCGTGTTTGGTATCATTTTCGTATAAATTGGGGATGAGGAATTCATATTTGAAGTTTTCGTAATACCTCTCCTTACAAAAAAAATTTTTTTTTGAAGGAAACGTGAAATTTAGAAGTATTATATTTCTGTTTGAATAAGCGTAACTATAAAATTGGTAAGTTATCATACAAACAAAAAATCCTGATTTATAATATGACTACTCTAGTTTGTAAAAATATATAATTTATATATATTTATTATATAAATGAGACCAGAAAAAAATCCAAAGCGTCGCGCGGCGTAGAGGTCGAACGAGAGTTGTTGTAGTCCGCTCGGCCAACCAAAAATTCTAACGCCCCCTGATTTTGTGCCAGACCGTGTTTAATTTCTTTTTCTTAAATATTAACGATGAGACATTACTATTTGAAGTTTGCCTTTTAATACAGTAAATTGACATTTTAATAGAAAGGTGTAAGTTAGATGAATTATTTTTTATTTGAATAAATGTAACTTTAAAATTGGTTAGTATTGGTAATCATAAAAAAATAATTTATAGTATTACTTTTCTTGTTTAAAATAAAAATATAATTTAAATATAATTATTACATAAATGATTCCAGAGAAAAGTACGAAAAGCGGGGAAATCAAAAGGCGCGACACACTAAATGGTGTAAAATTGTATCCTGTTCTGGTTAATTTTAAATTGATTTTAAAGTATTTTTATATATGATAAATAATCATAATATTAATTATCATTGTATAGATTATAATATTACAGTAGGAATACTTAAAACATTATACAACAGCAGTACTAAATAACAGAAACACACATATTCATACATGTATCTTTATTCCCTATGTCTGCAACTGCACAAACACAGTTCAGTGCAATTCAGCCCTTGTTTTTTACAACTGCATCTATTACTGCACTCCTGTTTGCATTTGCAGCGTACAAGCTCTAAACAAGCACGCGCAGCAACAGGTGCAGTGGTCCAGTGTGGCACCCAGATACTGTCAACAGTCTTCCAGCCCCAGTCTTCAGGACTTGGTAAATTTTGATGAGCTACCGTTTGCCCCCACACAAACACTCCTTGATATACAGCCCTTTTCAAATGCTGGTGGAGAGCATCTGCAGTTGGTGGAATGTGCTCCAACTGTCGGTCTTTTTCGTGAATAAATGTTTTCTGCATTCGTCGACTTTTTCAAATTTACTGGATCTAAAATTACAGATGTGAGCGCTTTTAATTATATTCTATTGAGTAAGTTCTGAAATAAAAAAGATCAAAAAGGGATTTACCTATCGTAAAGAGCTACCACGTACTTTTGTATAATAGAAATACATTGATCGTCTATTTGTCTTGACGACGTCAGCACTTGGAAAGCACTTGTCACCTCCGGGTAGGCTTTCCAAGCTTCGAAAGCAGTTTTTTTACCTCTGCCATGGAATGCCGATACTGTGTCGCATCCAGTAAATGCGTGAAACAGCGGCAGTACATTCGCCTTGGCTGGTCCTAAAAAATTTTAAGTAAGATTAAGATGTAAGTATTAATGTTATCAATTAGAATACAGTTAGTGTATTATAAAGAAACTTTAACCTAATGCGGATACGATTGCATGACATGAGATAAATTGATGTTTATTTCCAGTTCCAAGGTGGACGTAAAGCTTCTCCAGCTGAGGATATTTGAACACACAAGATACTGCTAAAACTAAAATGTCAGTGTCGACACATCTTATTAATATATAGGTGTGTCCCTGTGCAACAGCATCGGCGATGTGAACCAAGAGTGGATGTCGTTTGGGATAAATATGATGGCAATAGTTTAAAAAATATGACTAAACAAAAACGTGGCGCTGGCGATCGTACACGGGTGAACTCAAACACCAAAATTCCCAAAAGTTGGGCAAATTTTCTTCGGGATGGGGTCAACAAACAAGAGCTTTTCCATTTGCTCAGTGTTCTTTGCCACACCATGGAAATACTAGACACCAAGGAACTAAACATCACAGATGGTGACCTTGTGCTTAGCAACAAAGAAAGAGCTAAACCTATTTTACAGCCGTGTAACCACGAAGAAGCTGACACGCGTATTATGGTTCACGTCGCCGATGCTGTTGCACAGGGACACACCTATATATTAATAAGATCTGTCGACACTGACGTTTTAGTTTTAGCAGTATCTTGTGTGTTCAAATATCCTCAGCTGGAGAAGCTTTACGTCCACCTTGGAACTGGAAATAAACATCAATTTATCTCATGTCATGCAATCGTATCCGCATTAGGTTAAAGTTTCTTTATAATACACTAACTGTGTTTTAATTGATAACATTAATACTTATATCTTAATCTTACTTAAAATTTTTTAGGACCAGCCAAGGCGAATGTACTGCCGCTGTTTCACGCATTTACTGGATGCGACACAGTATCGGCATTCCATGGCAGAGGTAAAAAAACTGCTTTCGAAGCTTGGAAAGCCTACCCGGAGGTGACAAGTGCTTTCCAAGTGCTGACGTCGTCAAGACAAATAGACGATCAATGTATTTCTATTATACAAAAGTACGTGGTAGCTCTTTACGATAGGTAAATCCCTTTTTGATCTTTTTTATTCCAGAACTTACTCAATAGATTATAATTAAAAGCGCTCACATCTGTAATTTTAGATCCAGTAAATTTGAAAAAGTCAACGAATGCAGAAAACATTTATTCACGAAAAAGACCGACAGTTGGAGCACATTCCACCAACTGCAGATGCTCTCCACCAGCATTTGAAAAGGGCTGTATATCAAGGAGTGTTTGTGTGGGGGCAAACGGTAGCTCATCAAAATTTACCAAGTCCTGAAGACTGGGGCTGGAAGACTGTTGACAGTATCTGGGTGCCACACTGGACAACTGCACCTGTTGCTGCGCGTGCTTGTTTAGAGCTTGTACGCTGCAAATGCAAACAGGAGTGCAGTAATAGATGCAGTTGTAAAAAACAAGGGCTGAATTGCACTGAACTGTGTTTGTGCAGTTGCAGACATAGGGAATAAAGATACATGTATGAATATGTGTGTTTCTGTTATTTAGTACTGCTGTTGTATAATGTTTTAAGTATTCCTACTGTAATATTGTAATCTATACAATGATAATTAATATTATGATTATTTATCATATATAAAAATACTTTAAAATCAATTTAAAATTAACCAGAACAGGATACAATTTTAAACCATTTAGTGTGTCGCGCCTTTTGATTTCCCCGCTTTTCGTACTTTTCTCTGGAATCATTTATGTAATAATTATATTTAAATTATATTTTTATTTTAAACAAGAAAAGTAATACTATAAATTATTTTTTTTATGATTACCAATACTAACCAATTTTAAGTTACACTTATTCAAATAAAAAATAATTCATCTAACTTACACCTTTTCCTATTAAAATGTCAATTTACTGTATTAAAAGGCAAACTTCAAATAGTAATGCCTCACCCTTAATATTTAAGAAAAAGAAATTAAACACGGTCTGGCACAAAATCAGGAGGCGTTAGAATTTTTTGTTGGCCGAGCGGACTTCAACAACTCTCGTTCGACCTCTACGCCGCGCGACGCTTTGGATTTTTTTCTGGTCTCATTTATATAATAAATATATATAAGTTATATATTTTTACAAACTAGAGTAGTCATATTATAAATCAGTATTTTTTGTTTGTATGATAACTTACCAATTTTATAGTTACCCTTATTCAAACAGAAATATAATACTTCCAAATTTCACGTTTCCTTCAAAAAAAATTTTTTTTTGTAAGGAGAGGTATTACGAAAACTTCAAATATGAATTCCTCATCCCCAATTTATACGAAAATGACACCAAACACGGTCTCGTATGTAGTCTCGAGGCGTCAGAATTTTTTGTTTGCGGAGCGGCGTGAGCGGTCTTCAACCACCCCCCCCTCCCCCACCCGTGGCCGGATCTGGTGGGGCCAGGGCTTAATCTGCTCAATTTGACCTGGGCTACAACCGTACCAAGTTTCATGCTTTGGTCACAATCTGCAGGGTTCATCGCAATAGGACCCGGACTATAAATAAAGAATTAAAAAATATATATATTTCAGATGAAATATGCGCTTATGAACACGATTGTACGTAGGTACAGCCCCAATGGACGAGTAAATCACCGCATAATTCGCTGACCGCCGGCGATAGCGACGATTACCGGCTTTCGCACATCCTAGTGTGGTTTAACTGGACAATTAACTCATTAGTTCGGATTTTTAACCGTTTCTACGTATGTCTGAAAGTTGGCTTGCCGTTCGCGGAACCATAGTCATAGTCATAGTCATATCATTTATTGCTCATGTGGTAAATATAGGATGTTAAAGACATAAGTTAGTGTGAAATTACTGCCAAGCGTCTCATCAAGAGACTTGCACTCTTATGTCTATTCTATCATCATTGTCTTTGTTATTTACTTAAATTGTTTGCTGACTTGAATTGATAATATAGATAATTGTTTTTTTTTTATGCCCAACGGGTTAGCACTTGACCTCAATCATATCTGATGTTACGTGGAGATGAGGCCTAAGGTGGAATACACGTTATACACGCATACTAGCAGTTCTCAAAAATATTCCATATGGAAATTATCTTATCTTGTACAATTTCCGCAGTTGAATATGCCTATGTTTAACGAATATACCAATCAACGATGGTTCGTAGCGGAATAAGCAACTAAAACGAGATTGTGTCCTTATAGACAGACGAGTGCCTCGTGCATCCAGCTAATGTAATATTTAATAGGTATAAACTTTTAATAACGACCGATTGGTGTAGTGGATAGTGACCCTGTCTGCGAAACCAACGGTTGCGAGTTCGAATCCCGCGACGGGTAAATGTTTGTGTGATGAATACGAACATTTATTCCCGAGTCTTGGATGTTTATATAAGTATTTATGTATGTTTATCCGTTATCTAGTATCCATAGTACAAGCTTTGCTTAGTTTGGGACTAGATGATTAGTGTAAGTGTGCGAAATATTTATTTATTATTTATTTAGTTCTGTGTGATGTGTGAAAAATAAATGATAGTAAATTAGACACCAGCTTATCTACTGATAATAGTTTTTTAACAATACATTTTTATTCTCCTTCCAGATGACACCCGTCAGCCCCCGAATATGTGCCATACTGTGGCTGGTCGTGGTGACCATCGCAGCAGCAGAGCCCAGCGACAACACCACCACCAAAGCCATCCGAACCACCATCCTCCCAGCGAAGACCACCAGAACCGAACTTAAAGTCTCCCGCAGTCTCAACCCACACGAAACACAGACCCTAAATGTGAGAACTAAGCAAGGACATGTCACACAGCTCATAGTCAAGAAAAAAGATAAGTCCACTACACATCACGACAGCAGCACGACTGTTTCACCAACTACAGCTGCTATTAAAACCATTTCTTTAAACGTTAAAGCCAATGCAACTGAAGAAACTAAAAATAAGACAGAAACCAGAGATCAGAGAAAATTAAATTATGTAGGGCCCTTGAATAGTGATTTAGCAGGCTTCGATTACTATTTGAACCGTAACAAAAATATGGAAGAACCAACTGATATCAAAGCGGAGTACGGAAACTGGTCACCGGTGTCTGTATACCCTGAATCTCATATACAGGAAGACGGTGGGAAGCCAGAGGCAGATCCGGAAACTTCTGGCTATTATCCCACTTATGACAATGAAAAGAGAACTGAAAACAAAAAAGTATACATCACATCTACGAGTTTTGTGGACTATGGAACACCTATAAAAAATTATAGGTTTGATCCTCATAACCCAGTGATAAAGAATGACAGGAACCCCGTTTACATTGAAGTTGTAAGTACGAAAGTGTCAGATGGAGAAGGAAAATCATTGCAAGTCCCCGATCCAGTTGTAATTAGCTCAGAACCAATGTATATTAAAAAAGCCATCGAAAAGTATAACAACAAACGTGGAAGATCCATTTTAACTTTAGGTGATGACGGCATTCCAGAAATTCAAGGCGTAAGAATGCCCGATGATGAATCGGATAAGAAAACATGGAGAAACGCAAGGGTCGTGAACGGGGAACTGTTACCTTACCCGGAGGGATACACTCCTCCGAAAGCAATACCAGAAGCCGATGTCTATCCAGACGTAGCTTCAGCAGAACCAGTGCAAAGTTTTGGTCCTTTTACTAAGGACGACAACTTCGAACCTATAGACGGACCTTTTACTAAATTCGATAACATAAAATTCGATTCTGACGGTATTGATGACGAATATATAACGAGTGACAATCCATCATTCATATACAAACACAAAAAAGACAATCATTATATTAAATCCGGGTACGGTCCCTTCACTAAAGCCGATAATTCGAAAGTGGCTAACTCGAAACTGATTGAATACATTAAACAGATTAACGAGCAGGAATCGAAACGAGATTATTTTAGTGGACGCAGTTCAAGAGCACATAACGGTGACCTAGAATTTTCAGAAAGCCACATACAGAGACGAATGCTCCAACATCCTGGAGAAGTCAATTTCCCGAACTCTGTACTGTATACACCAAAGAACGCAAGGCCTGGTTTCGATGAAAGCGTAAGGAATCCCGTCCTACAATATGCCCATCCAGAACTCGGTGTACAGCCCGCTAAAGCCACTCGTGATAATCCAGAGTACTACGAAAATAAGGATCGCAAGATAAAGTACTACACAACAAACATACCGAAAAGCGCTCATCCATATCCTATGGAACCTGTAAATGGTTTTGGTCAGCAACGTTCTCAAACCAATATAAATGCAGCCAACAGATACTATGAAGACGAATACAATAAGTTTTCTTACTATGACAATACTCCGAAATATACTTACACTTACAGAAGACGAATTCCCGAACCTTCTCTGTGGACAAAATTGACAAATTCCATGAAAGATACCATCAACAGTGCCAAGCAGACGGTTAAGCAACTAACTAGACCTATAATCGAACCGATTGCTAAAGTAACGCAACCTGTCTTCGACCCCATAGTCGAAGCCACGCACAAAATCTCGCATAACCTGGGATTTTATCCATCTCATTCAATTCAGAGTCAAAGATACGCTCAAGATAAAATTGGTGTAGCTGCCGCAGCCGCCGGAAGCCCAGCTATGTTGCCAGCAATCGGTTTAATGGCCGGAGGAGCAGCATTAGGTCTGGGAGCCATGGCAGTTGGCAGATTCTTTGATGGCAACATAATGCGCGCAGCTGGACTGACTGACGATGACGACGCTCTCGAGAAAGAACATAAAAGGTCATACGCCAACGCACCGTTTGACATAGATAGCAAAATCCTTAGCAGTCAGAAAGTTTACGATGACAATTATAAAATGCCTAGTGAAAATGTTTATGTAGTTATGTCACCGGAAGGTGCTGATAGCAGTCGTGCTAAGCGCGATATTCACAGCTTGTTTGAGCCTACATACAGTAGTGGTCTTTTAATGAAAGGGAAACGGAGACGTGTGAGATCTCTACCTGATGATGTGGACGATGACTTACAGCATATAGACAGTAACACTGGGTCAACAACTCTGACTACAGCGGCATTGGATCTGGTGAAGCAGACTAATTGGAGAGACTCACAATGTGCCAAGTTTACGTTCTGCAAGGTGCTGACGGCGCAATCATCGGACTCCATGTTCGCTATGGAAAAGAAAATGGAGTCATTACTCAAAATGTAAGTACATTAGTTTCTCTCCTTACTAGTTTATAATCACCGGTAATATTAACATGCAATAACGAAACATAAACCATTTTCGTAAATTAGACACGAAAACACATACAAGACTATGACGCCTTTACGATTAATCATAAAGAATTAACAAGGTAAATGTTAGCTTTTAAATTTCTCCCTGAGCGTACGGATTTCCTTATGAGACTTGTAATTTGGAATTAGCAAATCAAATATACGAGTACACGCAAAAACATTCACTAAATCGCTCTTCAAAATCACGAAGCAACAAATTACAAATTATTAAAAATGATCGTATCTGGTGCCTCTAACATTACACGTTATTACAGCCATAAGTGTTTGTATCAAATTAAATGGCACAGATCATCGTAATAGCTTTCTCCGTCATCGGCGCCCGCGCCGGTCCAAGTGCTGGCAAGTGTTATTAAAACACCGCTCACTTTTACCCAGTTTTTGTTTATGCAATGTATGACTGGACGACAGAAAGTAAGTTGTGCGAGTCGCGATCTCAGATCATAGGTCGAGATTTACCTAATACTGAGATCATTGTCTAATGCGGCTGCAGTGATTGCATTTGACCTGAGGTTATTTGAGGTTAATAGAGAAATGATTCAGTTAGATTATAGGTTACAATAACTATATGTTTGGATTATTCCACATCTTCGTAACTCGAACTGAAAGCGTTATAGGATATTCGGAGAGACAGACAATCATCGAACAATTATAACGTATCCATATTTGCTATTATATCTACAGAATGCTAAAAAACGAAGAACTACTTACAAAGACAAGCAATCCTACCAATAATATCAAGAAATAAACAAACATATAAGTTTAAAAAAACAACGAAACGTTAGAATGGTTGTGTGTTTGTAGGAGACAATTAAAATTGGAATAGAATTCAAAGTTGTTGTTTTAAAGGTAAAAGGAAATCTCTAGAAATGGGTTCAAATTGTTTCGTTTTTCAGATACAAAATTATTAATTGCCTATTACCTCGTTAGTATTTTATTAGAATACCAGCAATATTTATGTAGAAAAAATCTTGTAAGGGCAGGGCACGTGTCGACTCTTTATTTTTTTTTTATTAAGGACAACAAACAGCTGCACAATTTATATACTTAATCTAGTTTTACAAAATGATGTGGATCATTGTACAACCAGCAACGTTATCCACAGGTTACTATTTTGAAGATATAGACAGTGGTACAAAATAGGTTTAATTTTACATCAAAACTTGAATATACCTAAACTAAGTTTAACAATATTACCTACAGTTATTACAATAAGTATCTTAAATATAGTTAATAGTATTACAAAATAATTTACCCTAAAAATATATTAATTAATGCTATATATTATATTTAGTACACGATGCATTTACTGTTACTTGTTATATTTCTGTGTAATAAAAAGTACCAAAATAATATTATACTTACTAAATTTTGACAATGAAGTTAGAAACCATAGTCATTTTTTTTTCGTTTTTTTTTTTTCGTTTTACTCTCTCCTTCGGAGAAGGCAAAGGGATCTAGCCCATGTCTTATTTCTCTTATTTCTTCAGTTTATAAGTCAGTCTCAGTCAAAACAAGTAATTCGTCGTATACTTGGCGTATACAGAGTCTAGTCACGGTCAAGTCATTCTTCAGTAAAGTGGCAGAATGCTTTACAAAAGATTTTGCGTCTTCTTGTGGGAACCCGAAAGCTCCGTTACGCACTTTAATTTACACTTCCCTTCACTTGTAAACCATCACTAACGTTTAAAGCTTCAAAAGTTAGAATGCACAAATTATAAGAATTATAAAGAAAAATGCAACTTCACTCGCCGAGTTCCCGCCAAAAAGCCGAAACCTTAGTCAAGCGCGTAAGACTCTTGCATAAGCATACACGATATGACAGTCAACAGTGCTGCCTCTGAAGTAAATGATTATTATATCTCATACTCCGTCCAGTGGCGCCCTCATTGTATAAATTAAGATTTCTTTAATACGGAAAAAATAAAAAAAAATCGCGGTGAGCTGCACACTCGAGACGCCTAAAAGAATGTTCACTAAAAATATTGAATAACTCTATGTAACTGGCCATTTGGGGGCACTGAAAACCAGCGCTGTCATTGGTCGCAGCATGCGCTGAGTGCTAACCCATTTGTACACGCCGCAACACGTGACAGCGTTGTCGGGATCTTCTTTATAATTGTATTTCTATTTTAGCTATAATTTACTACTTCTTTTATTTTGTATCCTGTTGTGGAGTTCATAATAAACTATTCTTATTCTTAATAATAAACCGTTCTCAAGATTGAGACGACCAAGCTGACACTTGAGAATTTGTTGCATATCAAAACAGTATCAAAGAAAATAGTATTGAGACTAAGACGCGATCCCAATCTCTAGAACAATTTATTAATACGGCGCTATTTAGGCACTCAAATCAATCAAATAAAATCAAAAATGTTTTTATTTCGTAAGTTATAAGAATAACATTTGAAATCGTCATGACATACAGTTATCGCTCATTCACTAGGCAGTCTCCCCAGAGAAGAACGAGCAAGAAACTCCGCGGTTGCTCTTTTTAAATAACTCAATACAAATACAATTTGAAATACATAGTTGTAAAATTTATGATTCGACAAAGAAAAATAAGAATAAAATATATTGGATAATGCTGAGCGGTTCATGTCCACGCATTCTTATCATCCAGACAGTCAGAAATTTTATAATAGCCTTTGGCACATAGTTTCCGTTTAACGGTTGTTTTAAATTTATTTAAAGGCAAAATTTGAATGTCTACCGTACTGTTTCAGTACAGTTTTTGATATTATCAAAATAGCTGATATCACTGTGCATTCTAGCATCGCTCGCTACAAAATACAATCATCAATACAGATGTATTCAAATGTGATACCCACGTGGTCATGGATGGCTGGCACCGTGAAGCTATCGTGTCCACTGTAATCACGAGCACGGAAGGCTCGTACCGTACCAGCTGTGAAGGGAAACGCCGACTTAGACGATAATAGTATCAATCATATAAATAAATGTAACGATACGAGTTTTTGTTGTCCAATTGTTAATCATGTTTTGATACCTACTTGTTGTTCCTGAAGTATATTTGCGTCATTAGTTAATTAATTATCGGGAATAACGTCTTTCTAAAACCTAACCATTTTCTTTAATTTTCATTTATGCACAACGGAGTTGCACTTGACCTCAATCACACCTGATATTAAGTGAAGATGAGTTCGAAGTTGGAAGCGTATCTGACCCGGAAACCCCATCCAGGCCCCCAAGACTTATCTCTGACAACCGGAACAGAAGGCTGATTCAGATAAGACGGTGGTAGCTAGCCAGGCGGACAATTAAAATGCCCTACCACCAACCAAACAGAGGACAAAACATGTATTCAGTGGGGGTTAATGGGAATTTTGAATAACCTGTAGCGTCACGACATATTTGGTGTAGTGGTTAGAAACTCTGACTGCTATACCAAAGGGTCGCGGGTTCGAATCCCGCTAGGGGCATATTGCGTGTATAATGAATACAAACATGTGGTCTCGAGTTATGGATGGTTTTCATTTATATTATGTATTTATTTACCAAAAAAAAATATTTGTGTAGTTTATCAACCATCTGGTATCCATAATACAAGCCTAGTTCCTTAGTGTGGAACTAGATGGCGCTGTGTATGTGTAAAGATGTTGTTGTTGTTGTTGTTAATAAAATGTAAAACCTGTCTATTTTAAGTGTACCTACCATGTGTACCTATAAAATAAAGCATTTTTTTACTTTAAACCTGTTATGAGGTGCATTATAGGGTCATGGTCTTCAATTAACTGCGTTATTATATCAGGTGAATCCCGTACAGGTCATTATAATTCCAAGTCACTCAAAAAAACCGCTGTCTACCTGCGCGCGCGCACAGCGTGCTATCATAGTGAGTGACTTAATACCACTTTCCCCCTCACGTAACCGAGCCCGCGACATTGCGCATGACCGCGCTACTAAATGTATTGCGTTGCGTATGAATGGAAATGCGGCGCGGGCGCATAAAGAATTCCAAATTATCCGAACTCGCGGAAATTATGTGAGTACATAGCCATTTCGATTCAATCTAATGCGGTGCTCTTTGTTCAGTAGTTCACAATATTGTATTTTAATATTCTAACTTGACACTGAGAAAGTTGGAACACTTTATCATATACCAACAGATATCATATATCATATACCATCTTATCTAAATCTGCCGCCAAGCAGCAATGTTAATAGCATTGTTGTGTTCCGGTTGTCAGAGATAAGATAGCCAGTCCCCCAAATGTGTTGAGGTTTCCGGGTCAGTCGATTCCACCTTCGACCTTCGATTGAAGTCAAGTACGAACCCGTTATGCATAAAAAAAAACAGAGTGCCCAAACCTACGAGCATGAGCAACTTATTAGAGTGAATGAAGCAAGAGAGGTGTGTCAGGATCATAGCAAGTGGAAGATTGTGGTCTTTGCCTACTATAAGGCAAACAGACGTGATTTTATGTATATTTGTAAAGACAAACAGTATAGAACTAGTCGGAATAGTTCATCATCACTCATATCTGATTATAACTTGTCATTTGTCAATGCGTCTACCAGACTCCTGGGTATAAGCTTTCATAAAACACATTCGAAAACACCGTTTCGGCATATTCTGGAGTATGAAGGTTTACGACCACTTGACCTTAGGTTTCCATCCGTTCTAGTCGATATACCGAACATCACCCTAAGCGTTTCATTTTTTCCTCCATAGTGCGGACTGCTATTAGGTATAGAACTCGCTGCTGACCCCTCCCCTACCTGCTTCCTGAATCTTAGAATGTTCAACTCTAGGGTGAATAAGCATTGGGATTCTTCTTCTTCGACTACCTCACTTTCCACCGGGTGAGAGTCAGGTCACAAGTATCTCCAGTCATTCACAACTAAGAATAGCATATTTATAACGTCCTTTGAAACTTGATATGTAAGAAATTGAGGTCAATCAAGAAAGGAAAGATACAATAGTTTAATAGTCTTAAGTTGTCAAAAGCGAAGGAACTAATTTTGTACCAATGCCTAACTAATATTGCCTTATGTGCAAATTTTCATAACTATGCATACATGCATGATACAGAAATCGGTCGAACGTAACCCCAACAGAAACTTGAATAACTCCAAAACCTTTAAACGCATAAATTTGATATTTACCACACACCACAAAGCACATTTGAATAAGTTCGAGAATTTAAAAAAAACTGCCAGGGTAAAGTAACCTGGGTTATCAGACTACGACCGATACACGCGTAAAGCATCCAAAATACAATATTCAGCTGGGGTAACGCACGCAATATTGTATCAAATGATGAATGTTGTATCATAAACACTTATATTCCCATTCAAAGAGAAAACATGTTTATTATCACACTTTAAAAGTATCTAAGACTATCGCGAAAAAGCTTTATCATTCAGTTAGTCATATTTGTAAAACACTTTGCACGTCGTTACAAAAACTAACCCCACCATTAAATAATCGTCCGAGTATGAAAGTAACATCCATCACATAACACTTACATCACAGACCTGAAGTGACCAAAACCATTTTTTGCTCACTCGCCTCAGACCGCTTGCCGCCGAATTCACGACGTAATTCGTAGCCTCTTACACCGGGAGCTAACATACAATTTTATTGGCGACAACTTATATTTCCGAACAACAGTTTATTGAGTTTCATCGCAGAAGTAGATGAATATCACTTAGGTAAACACCGAGTAAAAAGAAAAAACACAATAAAAAGAACACGATAATAGACTCGAACAAGTATAAAACGAGGGAAGGTACATAAAAGACGCAGCATTACCGCTTTGAATGGCAAGATTAATTCGCTACCCGAGACGGCTGCCAGCTTATATGAATGATGTCTCAAGGAAAGGTTTGACAAACTAAATTATTAAAAAAAAGAAATTTATATTGACGTCTTTTAGACCTTTTTATTGAAACGAAATAACACTTTAACGAATAATATTACCACAAGTAAGAATACGAATATCCTGGTCACGACACCAACTTCGTAATCCTAATTGAAAATCGTTATATCATAGAGAGACGCAGCGAATAACCACCCATTTCATATTAGCCATACCATTACAGCAACGTTCTAAACTATAATTAACCCGTGAGAAAATTCTCACATCACAAACTTACCCATCCATTGGAATAATTACAAATTACAATAGTTACGAAGCGCGAATATCAATCGTGTCCAGCCTCTTGGTCTATAAAGCGTTGCGTAATCCGCGGTGAAAGTGTCCGGAGTTCGGATACCTATGTGGTTCGGACGGCATTCCACGTCCGGTGCACGGCTCCCCCTCCTGCGCCCGCGCACCTGGTGTTACAGGGCTGGCCTCGACATGTTTTGTCAATATTACGCAATCAATGTCACCTGACTTTGACGCACCGTTGAAGCGATGGTGATAGATAACAGTTGTCAAGAGAATGTTAAATTCGATTGTGTAGGGTTTATTTCTTAGTCTATTATGGAAGTTTGTTAAACAAGATGGACAAGTGTGAGTAGAACTTGCGCGTTCAAGGTTCCATACCGAATCCAAATTTTGCAATTTGACATTTTTGATTCGATGTTGAACTACCCTCGTTTCCACCAAACCCGCGCCAGCTTTATATTCTTGTCTTCATAAAGTTGGTATACGTTGAGGTTTTGTGATAACAATGCAAAAATTATCTTTAGAATCTGTAGAGCTGCTAAATTCGTCTCCCGGGATGAACTACGGGGAAGTAGAGTTCGACTATTAAGCCCATGCTTGAAGATACAATGATGTATCTTGTATACATGAAAATGAAACGGATGCGACTAATTCTCATATGTTTCTTGTCGATAAGTCAGCCGTAATGTCCGCCGCTACCTCATGTAATCTGCATATATATTGTCAAGGCAACCCATTAAATATTCAAAATTAATATAATCCTCTCTCAATTCCAGGATATCCCGCGGCGGAGATGTGTCTACTATTGCCCATCAGCTGGGCGACGTAATGGCAGCGAGTCGCGACCACGACTGTGGCCGCTTCCACTGCGACGCGCACTGAGTTTGGCCCGTCAGCTGATACGTGTACGAACTGATAGTTACGTGGGCGAACTAATACGTACCATCGAAAAAAATTAACCTGGTCATTTTTGAACTTTATTACAATAACACGCTCAACACAACAAGAGAACGACACAACTAAGAGTTGTGTCTATGTTCGCGCATGTTTCGCTGATATATCATTACGCGGTATTCTAAGAGCCCTGCTGAATGAATTACGTGTGTTCTTATTATTATTACATACACAATAAACTACATCAATAGTCATGAAAACTAATAATAATATTACAATAAGGTTCAAAAGTGATTAAGTGAAACTTTGATGGTACACGTACGGACTGATATTGTGGTTACAGTGAGAACAGTTGAGTAATGTTAGTTTTGAAAATTACTGTGTTAATTACTTTCGAAAGTCGAAATATGAAGCGCTCTTAATGTGTTTTGCTTAGTATTTTGGTATAGTAATTCAAATACACGCATTTGTGGCTGTGTGTTGTATACCTACGTACATTTGTTACGTAATTATCATATTTAGGCGCTATCACTTCTATAACAAATTTTAGAAAACCCAAAGTCGAAATGTACAGATGAAACGTAGCTCTGAAACAAACATTCTCGGATCTTGTTTAATGATCATTCTCATTAATTAAGTATTATAGTGATACATTTGTCTGTCAATTTATATTTTCGAAAGTATAGTCCTTTACAGCCATAGTTGGAATGAGGTATGCTAAGCCGAAAGGGACTTATTATATTTTAAAAAAAATCATCTTTTCATAATGTTAGTCCAGTCTGAAACAGAAAGCATGAATGTTGTTTGGATATTTTTTTTTAGTTGTATTGTATCTAAATAAAAAAATTATCCAAAAACCATGCTGTAACAATAAAAGAATATTCACGATTTCCTGAGAAAACTAAATTGTAATACTGTAAAAGCTTGTCTGTTTCACACTATACAAATGATTGAGCAATTTGTATGGGCAGTCGAAAATTTTTTCTTCAAAATTAAAACTTTGAGCCATGGAAATGTATTCTACTAACGTTACACAACCATTCGGCTTAGTACCCCATTTAATAATTAAACTTGAGAGTGTATTAAATCTCTTAATTACTCAACCAAAAAGACTTTAAAATGCTAACTTGCTCCAATTCGCTGTAACATTTGCTACGTCATCATATGTTACAAAGTGGAGAATTATGGCTACCTTCATATGAGAGATACGTCATTCCAATTCTTCATAATATATAGTACAAGATAGGAGAGATTTCAAGTATGAATGTAAACAATAGTTTTAAACAAACGAAAGCCGACGAAAGACGAAACGCTGCACAACGCAGCACGATAAAAACTACTAACATTGCAGAATGAAGTAGAATTTTATCAAGAATAGTGTCACATTTCCCAGTGAAATGTCCGAAGTGATTTCGTTAAGAAATATAAAGATAATTAAATTATTATTATTTATTCTTATCTGTTAAGTAGAGTATTAAATTTTAGTTAGGTGTCAAGGGTGAGTTGTCTATGGCAAATGTTGTGTAGATATAAATAAATGATTAACTGTAAATTCCATTCTAGAATGAATGAAATTTAACAGATAGAAAGTCGCTTGATAGAACTTCGCAACCGAGAATTTTTACCATGCGATATAATGGGAACTCTTGAAATATCATCTGAATCTATTTGTTGTGGGACGATCGTAAAATCGGGTATACCACGAAGGGGCAAGGCTAGGTATATCGTAATACAATGTACAATTGTATAATATCCGCAGTCAAAGTGGCTAAATTAATATTAGATTAGCATCAAAAATTAAACGACATTTTACTATAGTATTGCTACCTACAGATCTCAAAATTCAATACTAGATGGCGCTGACTCATTGTCTGGAAATAAATAGACAATAAATTGAAAATTCAGAAGACTCCCGACGAAATAAACTTGTATCATCCAGATAGACCAAACTGTATTAAAAGCTAAATACACACCGGTTTTTATATTACGAAAAGGTTTTTATATTTCATTCATCATCAGCCCGTAAACATCCCACTGCAGGGATATAGGCCTTCCATCGTATAATGAGGGAGTATGGGCCATAGTGCACCAGCTGGCCCAATGCGGGTTGGGGACCTCACATGCCTTAGAATTTTCATTTCTCAGGTATGCACGTTTCCTCACGATGTTTTCTTTCACTGTCCAAGAGCAGTCGGATAAATGCACGTAAATAATTAAATTAAATTTAAAAACACATTGGTACATGGCCTGCCTGGGAATCGAACCCGGATCTCCCAAATCGGGAGACCGGGTCTTAACCGCTGAGCCACCGACGCCAAAGACTACAATCGACGCTCCTTTGCCGCCACCGACCGAATATTTTAGTATTAATTGTGAAATAGCCTAGCATGCACATACTCGCTGTTGTTTATCATCTAAGTAATATGATATTTTATAAATGCTATCTTAATAATACCATCTATAAAGGTCCATTTATAACGTGGAAATTGCTAAATTAGCTTCCTTACGAGGCTGACCGTCAGCTTGACGTATCGTAATACCGCCATAATTTTAAGATCGTCCTGCGACATAATTATTCTCCATACATAAATCACACAAGCTATTTGCATTTATTAAATCATTATCTAACTCTATTGTATTTTAGAACACGTCAAATTACGTCATATGTGTGACTTTCTTAACTGTTGTTTTGAGGAACTAAGGCCCGTATTGATAAACCATTCTCAAGATTGAGATGACCTTCTGACGCTTGAGAATCTGTTGCTTATTATAATAGAATAAATAGTATTGAAATTAAGACGAGATGTCAATCTCAAAATCGATTTATTAATACGACCCTTAGACTACGAGTAAGTTCGATATGTATTAAACAATCGATTAAACAATTATCAGGGCCATAAAATGTATTGAATACACTGGTGCGTTCCACTTGTGCTTAACTTTAGAATCGCAAGGGCTGCGCATTGTATACCGTGCTTTTTATATTCTACGGGACACGGTTTAGTTTTGTGTTTCGGTTCGGAATTTTTTCACAAATATATTGTATTGTAATTTAAACAAAAGCTAATTTTGCCTGTCATATTCATTCTTAATGTAAAATTGTATCTAAGTGTAATGAATGAATTAACTCCATTCTACTTTACTTACTACTTTAATAGTACTTTAATCTACAATTTTCATATATCTATACTTATTTCCATTGAAGTTTCTTAAGACCGAGACGCATTTATGGGATTAAATATAAATGAATAAATAATATTTAAACGATAAATCAGGTCCCAAACTAAGCAAAGTGGATAAACATACATAAATATTTGTAATAAACATCAATGACTCGGGAATTAATGTTCGTATTTATCCACACACACATTTACCCCTAGCGGGACTCGAACCCGTAACAGTTGGATTCGCAAACAGGGTCGCGAACACTATACCAAGCGGTCGTCTCGGCCTTTGAAAAAAATATTATAATATGATAATATTGGTCTTTTCCCCGTGACACATCTGCCCCCTCCTCAAACTAATTCTCCGGTGGACTTACTGGATAATACGTCTTTTCTATGCTAAATCCTGCATCACTAGCGCATTCGTCGAATGTAACCACCAGTGTAATTACATCTGCTTATTGTATTTATATGAACACAATACAATTTAAATGTTTACTTTGTTAGGTTTATGTAGAGACACCCAGCATTTTCTTCTATTTATTGTTACCAAATAATTATTTATTTTCAATTTATATTGTAGTTTTTAAGTGACTTTATAAAATTTTTCTTGCACTGCTACGAATGTTCTTAGAAATGAGTAAGAAACGTTGCTGCTCCGGCTACGGCACAAAGTCCAATATTTGTAGGTACAAATGTACCCTAAGATTACAAAAAGAAAATATATTTAACTGTACTTTTATGTGTTGGTACACTCGGTAGGATCACAGACTTATAATACTACCAGACCGAACATAAAGATTAAATAACTTGGCAAGTATTCATACAAAAGAATAAGCTAAGCTATGAGAATAAGCTTTGTCGTATGAAGAAGAGACTAGAATTTGGTTATATATCAGCTACTTTATATTTTCTAAAAATAGTTTATTAAGTCCTGACATTTGCCCGCGGCGAAATTTTTCAAAAATATGAACAAGTTTTTTTTTTGAAAATAGTTACCTTACAGGAGTTCTGTGTTCCGACGTGATGTGATGCTTCGCAGTGGTAATTTTAATTGAATAGTCTATGGCCCGTATTAATAAACCATTCTCAAGATTGAGAACAGTCTTGTGACTGGTCTCAAGTAAGCGTGTTGATTAATAAACCTAACTTGAGACCTGAAACGCGCGAGCTTACTCAAGCAGTACTCATTTGAGAGTTTCACGTATTAATAAACGGAACTCAAGACTATCATTCATTCCCCGCTGAGGATCAAGCTCAAGTGATCTCAGCTGAGTAGACCTCAAGATTGGTTTATAAATTAGCACGGAGCTTGAGATAGCGTCAACTGCTTAAGACGCATCTTGTTTGATACAGCCTCAAGACTTGTATTGAGATTGGTTTCTTAATACGGGCCTTAGTTTTATTACTAAATACCTATACTAAATCTAAAGCACGCTACCGATTTGTTGGAAACCATTTATATTCTGTCACTGACGCTATCCATGTGAAAAAAAAATAGGAACTTTAAGATTTTTTTTTTTGGATACAAGCTATTTTATTTAAAAAAATGTTTAGATAGCTGCGAAGCGTGTATGTATATTTATAATGTTAGGTCTGTTACTATTTAAGTCTGTGGGTACGGTGGGTACGATATTAAATCAGGAATTGTACTCATGAACATCTTCAAATTGTCCTGCTCATTCACTTGCATGAAATATAAAACTATCCCACTCTCACTCCTACGTCGCTACGTCGTGCTACGCAATTGGTCAATTTTTTGACAGCGGCAATTTAATATGGCGTACTTATAATAAGAAAAATACAAAATATGCTGGCGAGTTTATTTTACTTATTGAGTATTATATACACACCACAATGGTTCTGACTGTCGTAGCATGAATCTGAGCAATAAAAAAGTACAACTTTACTAGAATCCGAGTGGTAATAAGGTGATTTTCTTTTTATTATTGAATTGAATCATTAAGACTACTCTGGCTCTGTCTATAAATATCCTTAGACATACACACAGCGCCATCTAGTTCCACAATAAGCAACTACTATAGGCTTGTGTTGTGGATACCAGATGGTTGATATACTACATATATACATTTTCTTTAATTGAAGCTCAATGATTGTAATACCTAGAAGAAGTCTATTAGAATATCTTTAAATTTAATCGTCAAATTATTCTAACTATATGTTTAGTAACTACTACGATATTTAACATTATTCATGGTATATAAGGTCCTAATTAGTATCGATCCATAGAACACGTGTTTGTGTAGGGTCAAAGTGATCCAAATAGCAATTTTACTTTTAAGAATAATAATAAAAAAAAACCAACCTTTCAGCTTCAGCAGACCACGATTAACCGCCTCCGTGGCTCAATTTAAACAATATAGCGCTTTAGAATCGGAGGTCGCAGGTTCGAATCCCAGCTGACAAGTACTCGGTTTGGTTGGTGGTAGCGCATTTTAAATGTCCGCCTGGTATGCTACCACAATCCTGTCCGTATTTCAAAATGTTGCTGTTGAGCATGTTAGAAAGCGATGCCGATATACACGTTACACAAAGCTGTCCCTTTTTAACTGTCCTCAAGCGGAGATCTCTGCGTGAGTAACATTCTATAATGCGGGCCTTAGTCAGCCGCTAAGCAACAATGTTAACAGCATTGTTGTTCGTGTTGTTATAAGATACCCATTCCCCCAAAATAAGATTTCGGGTGAGCACACTTCCTTCGGCCTCATCTTACCATGACATCGTTTGTCGCGCGCGACGTAGAGAGAGTGTGATAATTGTATTCGTCCAAGCAAATGAGCGGAACAAATATTATCTCACGCGATATTTTTTTTTTATACACAACGGGTTGGTACTTAACCTCAATCACACCTGATGTTAAGTGAAGATGAGGTCGAAGGTGGAAGCGTACTGACCCGGAAACCCCAACACATTTAGGGAACTGGCTATCTTATACCTAACAACCGGAACACAACAATGCTACTAATATCGCTGTTTGGCGACAGATTTAGATAAGATGGTGGTAGCTAGCCAGGCGGACATTTAAAATGCCCTACCATCAACCAAACCGAGTACTTAAACATGTACCCGCGACCTCCGAATCGTAAATCCAATGTTGTTTACATTGAGCTACGGAGGCGGTTATAAACGTTTATCGCGCCAGTCGTGTTACGGGGGCGTGTGCAAACTCGTTGTACATAAAAAATAGTTTTTTTATTTAGTTTTGTGTTATTTTTGGAATACTTCGGACCTACACAATGAAGTAAGAAATGGATGTAAATGAGGACTTTGAACTTGATACTTTAGTAGAAATTTTTTATACATTTGTACCGCGAATAATTTTACACATTAGTAGCTAAGTTGTAAATACGCTTCAGAAATGTAAATTATTTATTTATTTTGAATATAACTTCAAACAATATTTGTTTTTGTCTCATCCATCCATGCTTTTAACCGGTTTCGAAAAAAACCGGTAAATATAGTTTAATACCGGATTTTAAAAAAGGTTTTGTTCGGAGCGCGTCCGAAATGAGAGCTCTACCTGAAACCTTAATAAACCGGTTTTAATCCAGACAAAACCACTAACTTCATATGAAGCCCGCTATAATACCTTTGGAGTACAATTCAATTTTTTTTCAATACAATGTGTTTCATTCTCACAATAAACTTACAACAATACAGTGCAGAATATAATTATAATAAATTAAAGTAAATTAAATGAAAAAAAAAGAATTAGAAATTTTGTAAAACTCTTATTTGTGAGAATCTGGATCAGTCTGCACGCGTCGGCATCATTTGAAGTTTGTAGTGATAGAGACGTCGTCGTCGGTAACCGTAATGAAAACCGCTTAATTAATTCAAAACCAATATGATTTTACTCCGAAAACCGGTTTTTTAAGGGTACCTTACACTTACACTCCTTTCTACTTGATTGATTGATTTAGATTTACCAGTAACCGGTAAACAAGCCCTGCATCAGTCCACTCTAACATTAAGTAATAAGTGCTTGAACACGAAAACCTTTATTAAATGTATGTTACCAGGGATGACTCATGGCACTGAAACGTGGTCTCTCACTGTGGGCCTCATAAGAAAGCTCAAGGTCACGCAACCAGCTATGGAGATGGCAATGCTGGGCGTTCCACTACGTACTCGAATCAGGGATGAAGAAATCCGTGGGCCGTCGAAAGTCACTGACATAGCGTAGCGTATTAGTAAGTCAAAGTGACAGTGTGCAGGACACATATAGCTCGAAGGAACTGATGGCCGAACTTCAATCTTCAAATTTCAAGCATTTTATTTCAACATAAGATACATGATATCATTTGTTGAATGTCAATTTAAATCTATTGGAAATAAAAATAGGGCTAAGCATTTTTCGGTCAGTCAGTATGTCCAAGCTACCACCGCTTCGGAAAGGGAAATCATCTGTGGGAAAAGAAGCGGCGCAAGAAACCCACAGGATCATTTTCTTTTCTTTTTCTTTTTTTTTTATATATATAAAAGTATACAACTAATACAATTTTATAATTTTTGGGAGCTGGGCGAAGTATACCAAGCGTTTTTGTCATTCAGGTAGTCACTAATTTTGTAATGACCTTTTTTTGTTAATGTTGTTTTGACATGGTTTTTAATTTTCATTTAGATTAATGATATTCTCAGGTATAAGGTTATAAAAGCGTATACAGTGTCCCATAAATGATGTATTAACTTTGGTCAGTCTGAACATAGGGGTGGCTAATTTGTCCTTATATCTCAAATTTAAGTTATGCTTATCACTATTTTTTGGGAATGCATAAATATTTTTTCGTACGTATATAATATTCTCGTAAATAAATTGTGAAGGAACAGGAATTTCTTTGAACCTGTCCCGAAGAGAGTCATATCGACGCAAATAAAAATATTTACCGATCGGCAAAATATAAACCGAGGGGCATTAAAGTTCTCGGGTAGAAAACAGATACCAGCAAACGCAGCGTAGGACGTCCGCTTAGATCAGAACGTAGCTGGATGCAGGCCACCTCCAACCGGTCACAATGGAAATCTATAGGTAAAGCCCATATTCAGCGGTGGTCATCCTGTGGCTATAATTATTATGATGATGAAATAAAAGTTGTTAAAAAGTACATTCTTGTGTACGCCATGTATAATGGTATACCGAATTAACCTGAAAAACGTTTGACTGAAGAACGTTTGACCAACGTACTAGACTTTCGATCAAACGTTCATCGGTCAAACGTTGTTCGGGATAGTGTAATTCGGTATACCATTGTACAACCGTGTGTATGTCTGTATGTATTCCCAACTAATATTTGAAAAACGAAAGTTTGTGTGTATGTCTGTCTCTCTTCACGCCTAAACGGCTGGACGGATTGAATGAAATTTGGTTGGTAGACAGATTAGGACCTGGATTAACATATAGGAAAGTTTTTTTGCTGAACCGATTGTGATGAAATCTTCCATGCAGACGAAAATAAAACCAATATAAATTCTTAAAACACAATAACAAATTTATTCAAACAACAATACGTTACCGTAGAAATTGATTCCATCCAAATGAACCGTGATTGTGCCCTATCCGTTCTGCCCGTCAGGGTCTTCGCCAGCGGCTTCCCCTTCAACGGGCTGACCCCCCTCAGTGAGCGTGTTCTTCCTTGAAGACGTATCGTGTCTGATGGCGGCCCTCAAAACATCTTCCTCATCAACTAACGTCACCCGACCTTTGACTATCGTACCAATATCTGTCATACGTCGAGGATGCTCATCTTCGAGTTCCAATGCGAGAGCGCTCTTAAGAGAGGCAGTGCTCTTTCTGCCGTCCCCTGTGATTGACATCTTACGTTCGATCGCGGCTGATTTATGCTCAGAGACAGTTGACGCTTTCATGTCAACTGATGCGATTCGCTTGGCTTCCTTGATGATTGAGGGTCTTTTCAAAGAACTGTCGTCGATAATGGTGACTCGCCGTGCATCGCTGTCCGAGACGATGTTCACTTGACCTTCTGCAATAACGTTTCAATTGGTGCATCATAGTCATAGCTCATAGTCAATCTGTCAGCGGATCCAATGATTACGGTCGAACCCGCAATTGTTGAACTTCCACATTGAAGGAGTTTCAGAATGGTTTACTTTGTATACATGATTACTTGGAAGATAGAGATGCCTGGCTTCAGTAGTGTATTTTGTATCTGTCAATGCCACTATACAGCAGCAAGATGTCACTTTTAAATATATGACAATGTCGCCACATAGCATCTATCATAGCTTTAAGGAAATTGACAATGCCCATTTACAGCAGCTATTAGCCTAATTGACAATTCCCATTTACAACAGCTATTAGTCTTAAGGAAATTGACAATGCCCATTTACAGCAGCTACTTATTATGCAGACTGACAATGCCTTTTTACAGCAGCTACATCACTCTAAATTATTTTATAATCCTTTTATTTGTATCCTCATATTAGTTAATAATTAATGTACTTTCGCTTTTATATTTAATTAGGTATACCTAATTAATTTATTGTATTGTAATGGACATGTCCAAGTGCGCGGAAGACGCCTATGGAAAAAAATAAATGAGTATGAGTATGTATGGGTAGTCGAGAATTTTTTTAATCGAATTCGACTATGGGGAAATTTGTTCGTAATCAATAATGACGTCATTACACGAATTCAAATACACTCTGGCCCGTATTAATAAACCATTCTCAAGATTGAAAACAGTCTAGTGATCGGTCTCAAGTAAACGTGTTGATTAATAAACCAAACTTGAGACCTGAAAAGCACGTGCATACTCAAGCAGTACTCACTTGAGAGGTGCGCGTATAAACTCAAGACTATTCATTCATTCGCCGCTGAGGCGAATACTTGAGAAGTGATCTCAGCTGAGTAGACCTCAAGATTGGTTTACAAATTAGCACGGAGCTTGAGATAGCGTCAACTGCTTAAGACGCATCTCTGTTGATACAGCCTCAAGACTTGTGTTGTCTGTATAGCATTCTATTTTTTTTAATAAGGGATTTAACTGCTGTTAGGCCCTAAAGGCTTTTTACAGTGTCGCCGGGCGGGGGCTTAGTGCACCCTGACTGTATGCAATAGCACGTAAAACGATGCTTGCAACAGACGCCTAAGGGTGCCGTCGTGGGCTCGAATCTAAGCTGAGGGTGTTGCATGGAGGAAAATTTAACTCTCATGACTACCATCGCTTTGTATTGTTATTGTGTATAGTCGGAGAGGCAAGCTTGTAGATATAGGCGGAGAGAAATATTAGGTCTTTACCTATGAAATTGGAGTTTACTTTTCTTCGTTAATCGTATCTACCAATTTCTGTGATTTTCAAAGCTATATCCAAATTTGTTTTTTATTTGGAAAATGGAATATTATTTCAAGGTTTCTGGGAAAAAAAATCACATAATAATAAAAAATTGAACAGAGCTCTTTTCACGTGCTTCCCGTAATCGTTTATTAGATTCGCTGAAACTTTTATAAAGCGGTCACTTTTAAAAGTTAACGCTGCCTATACTTAACTTAATGTTATCCGATAATACACACAAAGTTTAGCTAAATTTGGATTAGCCGTTCTCAAAAAAAAATCAAAAATGTTTGTATGGAGAAAACAGTCTTAATGAAATTCTTCATACAAAACGCCAATTTCATAGGTAAGGACCTAATAATATAAAACTTCAATACAACATAATTTTAAAGGCATCTTAATTAATTTTGTGTTTTATTCTATAATTATGTTTATCGGTATTTATGCGTTTATGTGGTAATTGCGTGTGTGAATGTATGTGTGTGTGTGTGTGTGTGTTTGTTGCTGCCTCTTCACGCCTAAACGGCTGGACAGGTTTGGATAAAATTTGGTTGGCAGACAGTTTAGGACCTGGATTAACATATAGGCAAAATTTTATGCTGAACCGATTTTAATGAAATGTTCCACACGACCGAAGTGGCGAGCAGCGGCTACTTAGTTACACAAACTTGTACTTAACGCACCACCTAATTTAAATTAACCACCAAACATATTTTATCCGAAACGTTGTTCTAAAATTTTAAAATATTTCTTTTACATGTAATACGAAGAGCTAAATTAAAAATCTCTGATATTTTAACAAAACACAACAGAAATTAATGCCTTTTGACGCGGGGAAACGCCTGACGCGTACCGCTCGCCTGGGGGACGGCGAGACGGTTATGTGGGACTCCCTGAAGGGAGGCATACCCACTAAAACCCCGCGGCGACCTTCTTCGGCAGTAGGGAGGACCTGGGAACGCATAAGCCCCCACCCCACCCTGCCCCCCCCTCACAAGGGGAGGCCCGTTCCCGGAGGGCGGCTAGCGCGCCCTCCACGGGGGGCGCTGTCGAGTCTCACGCCGCGAAACCGCGAAAATGATTTCCATTCCCTACACCGTTGAAACCCTATTACCACGGTCTCCTGCGCCTTTCTCGGGGCTAGCGTCAGCCTCGCCGGGAATCTTTTCCGGCGACATCCGATTACATTCCTCGCAGGGAAGCAGCTCTTCTTCTAACTTGTATAACTAATGACAAACAAAACAACCAGAATGTGATTCGCCCTATACCGGTTTGATACGGTTCCTGCTCAGGTGGATAAGAAAGAGTATTGTGTAAAATTGACAACGAAGCTGTAGACCTGCCAATTGTAAAGGTACTTAATACGTATAAACAATTTCCAGATATTCATGTACTGAGTTCTGCTCTCCTAAAAATACGTTACTATTGCAGGAGGGTATACATTTGGACCCCTATTAATTACTGTTGTAAGAGTGTGTTGCCCTCGAGGCTGTCTTAGTGCTCAAGGATATTCAACTCCTACAATAGGTAGGAGTTGGATACCCTTGAGCACTAAGACACCTCGAGGACAACCAGACGGCAAGAGTGGGTTGCCCTCGAGGCTGTCTTAGTGCTCAAGGATATTCAACTCATACATAGGAGTTGGATACCCTTAAGCACTAAGACAGCCTCGAGGGCAACCCACTCCTACAACAGTAATTAATAGGGGTCCAACGGTATCCCCTCCTGCAATAGTAACGTATTTTTAGGACAGCAGAACGCAGGACTTGAAAATCTGGAAATTGTTTACACGTATTAAGTACCATTCCAACTGGCAGGTCTACAGCTTCGTTGTCAATTTTACACAATACTCTTTCTTATCCACCTGAGCACGAACCGTATCAAACTTTCACTTATCCTTCACCAGGAACTACAAAACAACTCTTGCCAGTAGAAATAATATTATATATTACTATGTACGTATAACCGCCTCCGTGGCTCAATGTAAACAACATTGGGTGTATGAATCGGAGGTCGCGGGTTCGATCCCCAGCGGGGTACACGTTTAAGTACTCGGTTTGGTTGGTGGTAGGGCATTTTAAATGTCCGCCTGGCTAGCTACCACCATTTTATCTAAATCTACCGCCAAGCAGCAATGTTAATAGCATTGTTGTGTTCCGGTTGTCAGAGATAAGATAGCCAGTCCCCCAAATAAGATGGGGTTTCCGGGTCAGCACGCTTCCACCTTCGACCTCATCTTCACTTAACATCAGGTGTGATTGAGGTCAAGTAATAACCCGTTGTGCATAAAAAAAAAAAAAAAAAAAAAAAAGAAATTAATTGGGTAATGGTGGGGAATACGAATTAAAACCTGCACTGGTAACACGACAGGCGCGATAAACGTTTGTCGCGCAAGACATTTGTCCTATTCATTCGCTTGGATGAAATATACACCTATCCTATTCACCTTCCTACGTTGCGTACGACAAACGATATGATGCTACGAGGGCTGGATTAACTTGTAATGGGATAAACACATTCTCACCTTTCCATCGGTGCCGAGACCCGTATAACGTTTCATAGCCGGAGTTTGCATGTGAAGCGGCGCTTTCTCCCTCACCACCGACTCTGAGATCAGGGTGTGCGATCCACCGCACCAGCGCCGACATACGTGGGCTCTGTGGATAATAGAAACACCTGAAAAGGCTATTCGTATATTCAGCTGGAGGGCCGAGGAATTCACCATAGTAACTGCTGGTATTAGATGCTATTTACGTTGTAATATTTCAGTATTTCAATACGAGCCACTGACTTTTTCTCCTGCCCCTCCTCGTTGGCCATGAGCCACTCCTCGTAGCAGATGGCCTCCTTGGCGGGGGGCTCGGGCGCGCCGGCGGGGACGGGGCGCGCGGGGGGCAGGCGCGGCGGCGCCGAGCCCGACGCCTCCGTCGGGTCCATCAGCGCGGGCACGCGGCACAGGCCGCATGTCGCCTCGATCGCCAGCTTGCGGGTTATCACAGCCGCCTGGGTTAGGTGAGAGATTTTAAAGACCAAATCAGCTGGAGGTACTCCAAGAACGAGAGCTTTTTGCCTTAGAAGCTACCTCAAATTGGTATTGGTTGTATGTATGGCTGTTGCAGGTCGTCGGAGATCTGTATCACTGCGACCATTGTCGATCTATTGTGATCGCCCCTAACCTACAGTCCGTTGCTCGGAGATGCTAATTTGAGTCCTGGCGCCGATAACCTTACGTTACCTACATATTATTTCATAAATTCAATATTATGAAGCCAAAACATTATTGCATAAACATTTTTTTATGATTACCTGGATACGCGTTTGACCACAATGTCTCCAGATGGAAAGTGACGATGTGGCCGAAGATGAAGCACGCGAGTGGATGCATATTCACCCTGCTCTTGAAGATCCCAAGAAGTAGGATTCAGAAAAGACTGACGCCGGTAGACAGGTCCATGCCTTGGTTGTTCGCATTATGAATGAAATCTCGAACCGCTTAGTGCGAATGTTCGGTATGATGACTACATACGGGTGGAATCCCTCCCCGAAGTCCGAAGATGAAATGGCGATGGTGGAATAATATCTATTAACCCTAAAGCTATTGATACCTTCGGATCGCCGAGAATACGCGTGAGCCGTTGTACTTTCTCGTGGAGTTCCCTCAGCTGATACTGCGTCTCGTCGCGCGTCGACATCAGCTGCATCAGCTCGGCCTTCGTGGCGATCACGTCGCTGAAGTCTTTCACCGCTAGCTAATTGCACAACCCAATTCAAATGACTTGTTTCAGGGAAAGTTTTTCGCTTACAAAACGAAGATGTTTAATCTCGGTGTCGTTAAATGTCCACCTGGCTGACTAAGACTAAGTCTAAGCAACTGACTCACCATCCAGACTGCGTCCTGTTTTCGGAACTTTTCGTGACAGACGTCCATGCGCATTTCGAGTTCCATCTTTGCAAGAGCGAAGTCTGTCTCCGAGAGCAAACCGGCCAGGCGCGAGTTATCGGCCTGTAAACAGACTATCGTCAACCCTGCTTAACCTGGTGTAATGCGCAACCTCATCCGGTGGTTTATCAGACGAGCAAGCAGCTCATCTTGAGGAAAGTGATTAACTACACATGTAATATCTCAAATAAAAGGGCGACTCTTTTGATCTCAGTCACTAAAATCTGTATCACCCTGAGGATTCAGAGGCAGTTTTTAAACTGGTAATTCCACTGGTCTCTTCTCCTTTGCACTGGAACACAACATTGCGGACAAGGATGGTTGGCAGCAACAATGTGAGCATAGTATCTACTCAACCTATGTGACCTAAGGAAAGAGGCATCCCACTTTGTAAGCGATATTATTGCTCATCCAACCACCTCCAGATAATATTTTCAGGTCTTGAATCTACCTGATACGAAGGTGACCCCTGTGTGACCCAGTATGCGGGCTCCACTACAGAACAAGTTATCCGCACGACTACAGAATTCTACAGCACATCCACTGCAGCTATGACTCAAAGATGATAAACATGAATTAGAGGTGTGGATTAGGTCACATTGGATAATAATAACCTTATCTCTAAGCCCGTCTAAAACTTCGTCCCGATCAGCTTTCTGCTCGCGTAACATCTCCACACACTCCACCAGACTCTGAAACAAGTGGGTATTTTATTGTCGTATACGCTATATGCAATTGTATCACCAAAATCACATAAAGGTCCTCTCTGCTGCGGCGCAGGATTTATGTCAGAGTAGTGACCACCTCTATGGGGATCTGCAATTACCTGACCGGAATAAACTCGTTTAACGTGCCCTTCGAAGCACGAAACACTCTGAATATGCCACCAGTGGCACCTCTCCTTTCCAAAGACTGACCGCGCAAAACATTATTTTAAAAAATCGAAAATGAATAACGAAGCTTAACTCATATTATATGGAAATCTACTCTCGCTAAAAGACAATGGTGTCGATTCGGATGTACACCAATTAAAGTAAACTAAAATTAAAGTAGTACTGTCTCTTTCTCCCTGGGACAGTAAGATGCGACGGCACCACTCTAAAACTGGTTTTAGTTTAGTTGGTGTACATCCGAATCGACACCTGTCTGCCGATATTGTCGCTTCGCTGCACGTACGACAAACTCGCTGTAAGGAGCAAAAACTATTAGCTAAAATAAGATTTATTTGTATAAGGTTTTCTTTAACTTAATAATATTTTTAGCAAAAGTGTGGCAAAATAACAAGAATCCAGGCCAAAAATTAAAAAAAGTAAACAAAAGAGGGTACTTGGCAGACAGGGGCATTCGGGGTTGGACGGTTGAAGTGAACGGTTGAAAACGGAAGGAGATCATTGGTAGAATTTCCGGTTGGAATGCTGGATGGATAATTTGTTAATAGTTAAGGGTTTGCTGAATATAGCTGTCAAAGTACAAAGGAGTTATTATTTCTTCAGGATTGCCTATACTTCTGAGATAGTTTACATTTGTATTTCGAAGGTATTAGGTACCAACCCGCAGCTCATCACTCAACTGGCTCTGGCAAGACGTCATCGACTGGTGCGAGGTCAGTGTAATATCCAGTTCTGTCACTAGACCCTCGTACCGTTCGTTAAGCTCCATCACAGCTGGAAACCAAACAACAAAATCATCAAACTTATAATCCAGGCTGTTAAATGATAGTAATTTCTCATCAGACATCTACGCTGACTCATTGACCAGGTTCCGGAAACTAAATAGCCAGCTTTTGCTAACTTAAACGATGAACTATTAATTGGGCGCCCTTCTCACTCCACTTACTAACTCCCGATCAAAAATGTCTATTGCTTACGAGACTTGTATGTTTTGATGGCTTGCATGACTATTACCGTCTGTCACGTGTCTATAGTACACATCTGAATATTACAAAATTTTAACATAATGTATTGAAGGCCCATGATATTTGGAGTCCTATAAGCGCTTGTGTTTGGGATGTTTCTGACCTCCAATTTGGGATGGTTCTCGTGATACTACTATGTATGTAAGCTGGGCTTCTCTTCTATTTGAATGATCAACTTTTATTTACGGTAAATGGGTACACTTTTTCTCGCTAAGTTATTTTTTTTTCTTGTTTTTGTATTTAATAATTTTTATGTAATCTGTCTGATGCATGCGGTGTTTACATAATAGTTTGTACATTTAGCTAATAACTAATATACATAAGGCTTCATTACTCTAAGCGATGTAACAAGCGTTTGCAAACCTATTTAATAAAATAAAAAAAAATAAAAAAATTATATCAGAACATTTATATTGATACTTTTAATGGAATGGCCACACCTGTACGACGGGATGCGGAATGATCCTTGTCGGAGTCCCCCATGGAGTATACGCTTCCACCTTGTCTTTACCTAACATCAGGTGTGATTGTGGCCAAGTGGTAACCCGTATTGCATAATAAAAATACTCAAGAGGAGCTCACGGGTATCCCCCTCCTACAACTTAAAGAGTAAGGGCTGAAGGATATCCACCTCCTAAAACAGTAATGAGTAAGAGCTCAAAGGTATCCAACCTGAACAGGAACCGTATCAAACCTTACCCCTATTAATTACTGTTGTAGGATTTGAATACCCTTGAGCACTAAGACAGCCTCGAGGGCAACCCACTCCTACAACATAATTAATAGTGTGAGAAATAGTGTAAAAAATAAGTGTGAAAATGTCAGTCATACACCTTCCTCAAAGGCCGGCAACGCATCTGTGACCCTTTTGGTGTTGCGGGTGTCCATGGGCGGCGGTGATTGCTTTCCATCAGGTGACCCGCATGCTCGTTTGCCGCCCTCTCATATAAAAAAAAAATACAGATCCCACCTCTACACTCCTCCCACTATAACTCCTATAAGCTAGGATCAACAGTGGTTCTCGACACGGCGCCTCCTGAAGGTAGACGATGCCCTACGTGGCTCTATTGAATCTATCAATATCTATCGAAATCTACCATCAAGACACGATATAAAAAGTATCTTTTAGAAGAACTAAAAGATTTATAATAGGTATTTATTTACAAAAAAAAATGTATTTATGTAGTAATCAACCATCTGGTATCCACAACACAAGCCTATAGTTGCTTAAAGTGGAACTAGATGGCGCTGTGTGTATGTCTAAAGATATTTATTATTATTATTATTTAATATAATATTTCGAGACCGATGATGTAGTCTTTATGTTTGTTGTTATGGTGGTACTTGTGTAGTAATTTAATAACAATAACTATTTATATTTATGTAATACTTGTATTCTAAATATGTATTTATTATCTTCTTTGTCACATTCACACACTGCACTATTACATTGACACAATACTTTCCCGCTACATAACAAGCACATATTAATAATACACACTCTTTTTACACATCGCTTTCCTCTCCCAGGGTGGGACGGAAGAACAGCGCCCAGTTCCTGGAGCTGAGCATAATGCTGAGTCCCACTCCTCTTTGCCACAGTCGCTCTCAAAATTTGTGTGTTTATCTTTATATGTTTTGTAGTTTGTTCTTTTTAATGTTTTATACATTTAGTGTGTGCCCACTTGCGGCGAATAAACTGTTTTCTTTCTTTATTTTCTTTCCATTGCTACCTTGGACTACCTGCTTTTGAACAAGCAGTAGCTTAAAAAATTTTAAATCTGACTATTTTAAGTGTACCCTGTGTACCTACCTACAAAATAAAGCATTTTTTTATATTGATTTTGGACCCAGACTAATTCAGCAAATGGGAGTGTAATCAATGAAATGCACAGCAGCACTGAGACCAGCCTTATGGGGAAGGAGGAGGAGTGAAGCTCGATTCCGTGCACACCACGGACTGCGCCTAAATGCAGTGAGCGGCGCGGCGCTAATAGAAGCCTACCGCGAGTAAAAGTGTCAGTAATAAGAGTGGAAAAATCACTTAAAAGCTCGGAAATTGTAACGATTCGAGACCAAGTCGCCATAGAACAGCAAACAGATTATAGAATTTAGATGGTCAAGCATGAAATCGCGTTCCATCGTCCAGTTTATGCTCTCCCACAGAATGTGATGTTTAATCGCCGTGATCACAATCGCAATGTCAATCACACAGAAGCCACTGCCACTCAGGCGATGTTACACATTAGCGCAGGTATCGCTAGACCTTTAAATCCTCCCGCAATGACTGTATAATACATTACAATGATCTCCTTTACGTGTCCACGCATCGCATCTTAAACATCTACTTCCAATTAACCAGAGAATACTCTATTTTGTGACTTGGCAGACAACAATAATGTTTACAAAACGGAGCTGCGGAGATTCGATCCCCAGCGGGATACATGTTTAGCACTCGGTTTGGTTGGTATACCTAGGGTATTTCTAAATATCCGCCTGGCCAGCTACTAGAACTGCGATTGCGAACTGTTTAAAATAAAATAGCCAATCTCTCAAATCAGTTGACCGTTCCGGGTGGCTGCGCTTCCACATTCGGCCTCATCTTCACTTAACACAGGTGTGATTAAGGTCAAGCGCTAACCCGCATAAGAAAATGTACGGTGACGTCATGTAGATATGTAATACTGACCGGCAGTCTCAGCGTTGTTATTGACCTTTTCCAGTTGATCGAGCCCGCCTTTTAGTTCAGTGCGCATTTGCAGCATCTGTTCTTGGAACCCTTGCATCTATAAAAAGAAATTTGATTAGGTATGTCCAAGACATAAGAATTCCAAGTAAATTGGGTTTAATGTCACAACGTGGTGACTCAAACGCACTCCACTTCACTCCACTTAACTTTCTCTACGCCCTGGCATGCATAGATCCAACAGACGTTCCAGAGGAAATACATGCAATTGCACAACGAATAAATATAACAGGCAATGGATCCTCAACACCCCCTATCGCTTTAAGTCGAAAGAGCTTCTTAAGACCCGTACTGCCCCAGACTTCAAATTCGGTAGGAAAGCAACTGTAGGATGTAAAATTAAGTACATAAACACGAAGAAGAAGTGGATTACCAGTTGAATTGAATCCTCATTCCCTTTTCAGAGAGGCCAGTAGTTCATATTTATCTACCGCCAAATTTATCGTGAAGCATCAATGCATGCATTGCTGTATTCCAACAAGAGCTAGTGAGATTACTAACCTAAGAAAGTTCTTAGGATCAGACATAATTATGTGATCCCTGAATTTGAGATCGACAGAAACCCTCATAAACTACTGCAAAAATTCTTGTCAAGGGCGTCAGGTTAAAGAATATTTGCTCAATATACAGCAGCCGAAGATTCAGGGAATTACGAGAATTCGATTTCACCCACGCACCCAACCTGTTTACTCCATTAGCTCGTTACGGGACGCTTCACCAGACACAATGGAAGTTTGTTATTAGGCCTATAGACGTCATGTATTCCCAAATGTGTTAATCTCTAAACAGATCTTGCGAAATAGAAATCTATCCAGAATACGACTATGTCGTTTAACAATTCATTTTTAAAAAGGTCGCGGGTTCGAATCCCGCTGGGGTCATGTGTTAGTATGATAAAAATGTATTTGTGTAGCTTATCAAGCATCTGGCATCCATAATACAAGCCTAGTTGCTTAGTGTGGACCTAGATGGCGCTGTGTATATGTGCAAAGATATTTATTTATTATTATTACAAACCTGGTTGGCGATACCGGAATCGAACCCGCTAAGCTGTTCTGCGTAGTCGTTCACCACTCCATACAGTGTTCCGATACGTCGGTCCAATTTCAAGGCTATGTCCATTTTCTCCGCTAGAAGGTATTGAAACATTAGAAATTTTTATCAGAGGCCTCATTCATTTATTGATACCCAGAATGTCGACTGAGTGGAACCAATGTCTTATCTTAACAGGATCCAGGAGTTGCTTTCGCAAATGGAGAATTGGTGAACAGCGGCATCTTGAGCGCAAGACTCGTGTGATCGTCAACCCGCCTTCAAAGCGTGGCAAAGCTGGTGGTTTGTATTAAGGTTTATATCTCTGCGTCAGTATTCTGTCAATATCCACCAGGACAAGAAGACTGGCTGATGTTGATGATAAATAGGTTTATGAGGTATAATTTTCTACCACTGACCGACATTTTTGGCTGTATGAACTGCTGCTTCAGCGGTCGCTGCTGCTTTCGCTGTCATAGCACTCATGCTCTTGCAGAAGTCGTCACGAAGAGCTCGCAAGGCTAGTCTGAAGCATCATATAAACAAATAAGATAGCGAATCCAGTAAACATATTCGTTATACCTTAGTTCTGAGGATTAGACACACTTATGCAAACGTGTCACAATGTCATTTGGATTGCCATTGTCGGAGGGAAGTGACCGGGGTTCATATAATGGCGTGGGTATTGTGTGGAAGTGGCATGTGTCCAAACATAGGTATACTATTATTTAACTCGTATTTATTAGCTTATTTGTAATTAATTTATCTATTAACTAGTTTATATTATTTATCATCTACTAACAAATTAATCTTAATTGATATTAGTTAAGTCTTTTTTTTTTTTTTTTTTTTAATCTATATTTAAAGAGCTTAGTCTCTTAAATGTGACTATGTCGCTCTGTAATTATTACCTTTTTTGTGAAATTAGTTAAGTCTTACAATACAATACAAATACTCTTTATTGCGCAAAACAATTTACAGTAATTTTTAGTTGTTTAAGTAAGCCGCGAAATTGGTAAAATAATTGTACGATTGTGATTTCCATTGTTCTTTTGCGATTTTTGTGAAATCATACAATTTTGTGTGCCCTGAGATGCGCACATAATGGTTCTGGCAGAATGAACAGCGCTGCGGGTGTCTACCCACAGCACATGCTGAGTCTGGACCATTTCGTTGCCCCTGATATGGGTCACGTCTCCGATATTACTTTTAACTGTATACCAACCCATATTGTATGTGTATAATGTAGGTTAAGTGACTTGTGTCATGGTCGACGAATAAATGTATTCTATTCTGTTCTGTTCTGTTCTGTTCTGTTCTGTTCTGTTCTGTTCTGTTCTGTTCTGTTCTGTTCTGTTCTGTTCTGTTCTGTTCTGTTCTGTTCTGTTCTGTTCTGTTCTGTTCTGTTCTGTTCTGTTCTGTTCTGTTCTGTTCTATTCTATTCTATTCATTTGGATTCCCCAATAACCTTACGTCACTGCTGAGACACAGCCACCTCTCTCTAGGAAAGGGTCATAATAGACGATGCGGGCCTGAAGATTGGTGGATTTAGGACAGACTAGAGACCACCTGTCACGTGAGGACACCGACACCGAAGCGCGGAAACACTCATATGAAATGTCATTAGTCCCATCCAAGGACGTCGTTTAACTTCGCTAATCGAACAGAAATAGCAAATGCGGCTGCGTCGGGAGTGCGTCGAAAGGCATGATCACATCGAGATCAATGTAATAAGACAACCGTGTACCTACCTATGTGTAGAAAATCTATCACTTTCATCGAAGAATTCATGGATGAGTTAACTGTGCAATGGGTGTCTAATGGTGACTTTTATCTGCCATGAGATAGAATCATGTGTAGTGACGGACCGCCTCCGTGGCTCAATGTAAACAACATAGGGTTTACGAATCGGCGGTCGCGGTTTCGATCCCCAGCGGGGTACATAATGCAAACGCAATTCAACTTGCTTTCAACCTACACTTTTGAATAATTATGTTCATGAGTTTAATCAGAATTTTTTACGCGATTGTCTCAGAGATAAGCTAAGGGTCAGAATACATCAGGTTTGATTGAGATCTTGCGATTACTAATACGGAATAATAATTAAACTCACTCCATTTCATGAGTTGTTACACCACCGCCCGCGCCAGAGGCTCTAGAAGCGATCGAGGCAGCAGCCCTCGACGGGACCTCAGACATCATGGATCCGACGCCCTGGATTCCGCCTCGGGCGCTCCCCACGCCTCGCGGCGATACGCCCCGCGAACCGCTCGGCACGCCACGAACCGTGTCCGTTCTTGACATATCTGTGTCCTGCTTCATTGAGTCGATAGCGACTGATCTCCGCGATAGGTCTCCTGTGCCTTTTCTCCCCTGTGAATACAAACCAAACTAACCGGGAATCTGGGTCTTCTACCCATGTGAAAATCAGAAAGATAATTTCTATAATGTTAAATTGGAAAAGGATTTGGCATTCACATCAAATTACAACGAGAGAAGTAGGATTGTTTCATCATATCTGCTATGTTTTATTAATGGTACAAAGTCAATAGGAGTAAATAAATAAATATCCTTGGCATGCACACAGCGCTATCTAGATGCCACTACGCACTAAGCAACTAAGTTTCTATTATGAACGTCAGATGGTTGATAAACTAGACGAATACGTTTTCTTTTTTTGTAAGTACATATACTACTCTGTGTAAAAAGTATCGGGAATATGTCAATAAAAAGAGCCGCGTAAAAGAAGTCGTTCTAATTTTTTTACTGCATGTTGGTAGCACTGTACTGATTTAGCGCGCAAAATTTGAGCGGGATCTGTCATTTAATTTGTTTTAAACTACACTTTTTGTTGGTCATAGTTTTGAGTCCTCGGCGATTTTTACAATGGAAAATATTGTTGAACAAAGAGTGTGCCTTAAATTTTGTGTTTCAAATGATATTTCATGTGGTGAATCACTAAAAATGTTGCGAAATACCTACGGCGAATCGTGTATATCGAAAACAAGGGCTTATGAATGGTATAAGGCTTTTAAAGAAGGCCGAGAAGTAGTAGTAGACTTGCCTCGTTCTGGTAGACCTTCAACCGCTACGACCAAAGAAAACATCGACAGAATCAAGAAGCTAGTGCTCGAAAATCGACGTATGAGTCTGAGAGAGTTGGCTAGTGAGGTGAACATATCTTTTAAGTCCGTCCACAACATTGTCATTGACATTTTAGGCATGAAACGCGTCGCCGCTCGACTAGTTCCAAAAGAGCTCAATTTTGTTCAAAAAGCGCAGCGAAAGCATGTCGCTGAAGACATGGTTTCCCGAGCTTCTACGGATCCGACCTTTATGAAACGTATAATAACTGGCGACGAGACATGGGTTTATGAGAACGACATGCAAACAAGCCAAAAGTCTTCAGAATGGCGTCTCGAAAACGAGCCGAAACCCAAAAAACCGCGGCAAAGTCGCTCCAAAATCAAGGTGATGCTGACAGTTTTTTTTGACTACCGTGGTGTGGTTCACTCCGAATTCCTTCCAGAGGGAGAAACAGTGAATAAAGAATATTATTTAGGCGTCATGAAGCGTTTGCGTGAGAGTATCCGCCGAAAACGTCCAGATTTGTGGCAACACAACTCATGGATGCTGCACCATGATAATGCACCATCACACACAGCCATTATAGTGAAAGAGTTTTTAGCGAAAAATTCAACAAAAGTTCTCGACCAAGCACCGTATTCACCTGATATGGCTCCGTCTGACTTTTTTTTATTTCCCAAGTTAAAATTACCACTTCGAGAAAAACGTTTTGAGTCGATAGAAGCCATAAAAGAAAATTCGCTGAATGAGCTAAAGGCCATACCGCAAATAGCCTATGAAAAATGTATGGAAGACTGGGTGAAGCGGTGGAGATGTTGTATTGCAAGCGATGGGGCCTACTTTGAAGGCGATAAAATAAATTTAGATGAATAATTTGTATTTTTTGTTTTATTGACAAATTCCCGATACTTAGTACACTGAATGTATATGTCGTAGATGCCGATAAATTTGCGATAGAAGTAATAATTTAGACAGTCAGGTGACTAAAATAATACGCGGTTTGCTGCAAGAAGTGTACCTGGTGGCGCTGGTATCGGAAATGGCGCGGTGACGACGTAACAGTACCTAATATTAGGTCTACACATCGAAAAGGAGAGGGACTTTGCTACCAGCCTTCAAAGGAGTCGGAGCTCCGCTGAATACATCAACGACTGTGAGTGATTTTGATTATCAACTATCACCGACGCATGAAAGAATCCGGTGAGGCGTTAGTTAGTTAATAAGAGTTGATTATGGGATTTGAGCAAGGAGGAATTATAAACTAGGTTCGGCTGAATTCCACAGACTGCACGCGAGGGCCAAGTTGTATGGCATAAGGGAGCGTGCAAATGTTTACTGTTTACCAGTAAATATCTAGGTTTCATGATGATAATCGAATGTGAATACGTTGTCTATTCGCTTATAGTAGCTTGCAATAATATCGCCATTGGCCGAGCTACCCTTTACCACGCGAGTAGCTCCGTCCCGGTCGCTAGCATCGCCCACCCCCCTCTCCGACATATACATATTATAAATGTCAACATCCATAACTCAGGAGCATTATGTCCGTATTCATTATATAAACAAATGCCCCTAGCGGGTTCAAACCCACTACCTATAAATATAGCTAGCTTGTCAGGTCACCAGCCACTACAGGTCGTCGAAATAGGAATAGTGGAAAACGCCGACATGGAATGGACATCCGAGGAATGGACAAATATACGTTTCTACCTCTTGAAATCTACTATGCATGGTAAAATAATACGTTAAAAGTTCAACACTAGAAATACGTGCCACTTGCTTCGAAATCCTCTGTTCATTTCAACATGAGGATGAGATCGCTGTATTCAGACCAGTACGGTCCAGACTACAGAGAGGCCTAATGTTACCAACTTGCAACAGGAGATGTCACAAGAATAAGTAGATTATTACTAACATCCAATCCTTTGGCTGACTGCACGTCTCTTGCTATAGCTTCCACATCCGATTTGATATTAGACGCCTTGCCGGCGATGTCCTTGGGTAGAGCGCCTGCAGCCGCTAGCTGTGTCATGATCTCAGCCATGCGACCGATGGCCTTCTCCGCTGCTTGCACTCTTGCACCTAGCTGATGGAGGAAAAGTCGAAAAACTAATAGCAAAGTACAACATTGATTAGAAATATGCCATACTGCACTGGAACGTCTATATGCATAGATAATAAAAAGTCGAGTGTAAATCATAGTTGCGAAGTTCTTTACTGCGATGTACGTTACTGCGAAAGTTTACCAGACGTACGTTGTCACGAAAGTTCTTTTCTGCTGTTTGAGCATTTTAATCGTCCGCCTAGCTAGCTACCACCATCTTATATAAATGTGCCGCTAAGCAACAATGTTCGCGGCAAATGGTGAAGTATAAATTGGAAATTTAGAAAACCGCCGAGAAAACAAGAGATTAAATCATTCAGACCAACCAGGCATGTCCATGGTTTTATGTATTTGACCTCAATCACACCTGATGTAACGTGAAGATGAAGATGAAAGTGGAAACAGAATATCACTAAACTTTTTTGGAGGCTTGGCTACTTTATCTGAAACGGCCGGAACACAACAAAGCTACTCAACGTTAATATAATCGTGCTACAAATCGCGTTGCATTTTGCCTTATTGATACTCGCTTTGGCGATGAGGTGCTGTATAGAATGTGACCACCGTATTGGTCTTCCTACGATCCTTTGGGCCAATGGAGATTATGATGTATACTCCTCCCGAGGGTCTTAGGCTAAGTGGTTCACTATTGTAGTCTTACGGGCCGTATGGTTTCCAGAAGAGGAGAATAGGACCTAACCGCCTTTTCGGCGATTAACTCGACTATCAACTCGACAATCACCTACCCACCTCTCCAGCGAAGCGAATAGAGCAAGTTCTCCCAAGAAAAGCGATGCATATCGCACCACTACGGGAGAGGGTGATATCCAACAGTGGATTCTGATAGGCTCTTAGTGTTGAAGTCTCGATTGCAACTTATTTGTTTCTTCAGAACGTTTTTTTAAACCATACAATTGCTGTTACTACAACCGACCTCTTTATATTTGCTTTTGTACTTTATGTACTTTATGTGATTATGTACTTTTTCAACAAAATTGTGATTTTTCATTGGGTAAAATTGAGGAATATTACTCCCGTCGCCAATCAATCGTAAATATTATTTACTCTCACAAACCTGCATAGCCTGCATAGTATCCGTGAGCGAAGCATTGCCTTTAGCTATATCGGCCCTCAGTTTCTTGTTGTCTGGGAGTGTTGGCATGGGAAGAGGACCAGCCTTCTCTTTCAATGCGCCAACAGCAGCCTCTAATAGCTTAAACTGCGACTGGGTGACCACTTCGATACTGCCAACACGAGCTGTAAGGTATACATATATATGTCGCAGATAGCGATAAATTAGCGATAGAATTCATTATGCAAACGGTCAACTGACTATCATAATACGCGGTTAATGGGAAGTAAACCTGGTGGCGCTGGTATCGTCGGAAATGGCGCGGTGACGACGTTAACAGTTATATTAGGTCTTCACATCGAAAATGGGACACACTTTGCCACCAGCCGTCGAAGGAGTCGGACTACCACTGGACATCAACGACCGTGGGGGACTCGATTACCTACTACCATCGACGCTTGAAGAATCCGGTGAGTCGTTACTGAATTATGGAATTTGAGCAAGGAGGAACTATAGACAAGGTACGGCTGAGTTCCACAGAGTGCACGCGGGGGCCAAGTTGTATGGCACGAGGGGCGTGCACATGTTTTCTCTTCAACAGAAAGCATCTCAGGTTCCATAATCATAATCGAATGTGAATACCTCGTCGATTTGCCTATAGTAGTTTGCAATAATATCGCCTTTGCCCGAGCCACCCTTTACCACGCGACTGGCAGCGTCCCAGTCGCTAGCAACGCCCACCCACACGCCCATCTACTGCGACATATAAATATTCAGTATATTAACAGTTATTTGTATAATTGTTCTAAGAGTGGGTACTTGTGAAAAGGAATATTAATATGCTTTATGCCACTTGACTCAAAATTGAAAATCATCCAGAGTGAGAATAGTATGATATAAAAATTCCTTACAATCGTCGTAGTTAATCATGCTTCATCTTTTTTTATGAATCTGGCTTTGCAATTACGTATCCCCGACGTCCTCTATATCCTTTTATAAAATTAGCAAAACGCAAAATCACTGGAAAACTAAACAAAATGAAATCTTGACGAACAAAAACACAACCAGTGTCAATCATATGTCGGCATATTCATGTCATGATTTTTACGTAGGAACATTACAATTTTGTCAACTGCTTTGCCTTATATTTGGAAGAGTTGAGTATGATTTCCTCGTTGATGGTTTCCACATCGAGATTCTGGTGCATCTCAATAACCATCAGGAAGGGCTTTGCTATTTGGCTTACCATGTAGTTATGGGCTCTTTGTACAAACATTGTAAATGGAATTTGTGCCCATTTCCCTAGTTAAAGTCGGAATCGGTTTCAATCGTGTTCAATGAAGAATGTGTTAGACAACTTACGAATGTCCCGGCCACTCGACTTCGCCCCACCACCGCCACCTTTTCCTTTTTCAACTGCAAACATATCACATGTTATGATATCTACAAATTAAAAATAAAATGTTACGTTAGAAAAATTGGATAATTAATATTTACCAATGAGGACTTTGTCTTTATCTCTCTGTTCTTCTGCAAAATATAAATAAATATATAAGTAAATGGGAGTACCCTCCCTTAAATTGACCAGAACTTTGCTTGAACATTATATATTCATAACGTCATGCACTTCATATCGTGTTTTCCAAATATTAACAGTTTAATGCTTGAAACAACATCCACGATTCACCTTTCGAAAATTATAGAGAAATGCACACGTGACATAAGGTAAGCCCATCGCTTTTGAAACGTGCAAATCTATTTACTTAATTAATAATAGCATTTTTATAATCTTAATAGATTAGATTTAATAGTTACGTGAAATAATTACCCCTTACAGAGATGCCAGTACCGGAGGCGCTACGTTCTTTTCTCTTCCCATCCTTTGGAAGGTACAAAACATTAGTAAATTTCATATTAGTTTGTAAACGCCTTATTGTACAAAAAGGCAATACATTAATTTTGCATTGATACAGCTTGATGTCTACTTGTCTGGTCTGACTTCCTCTCACTGTACAGTATAAAGCCTAGATGCTTTTTTAAGAACACAAAGTCACTAAGTCATTCAAGGGACAATAAATAAATAAATAAATATTCTTAGACATACACACAGCGCCATCTAGTTTCACAGTAAGCAACTATAGGCTTGTGTTGTGGATACCAAATGGTTGATATACTACATAAATACATTTTTTTTTGTAAATAAATACTTATTACAAATGAAAAACATCCATAACTCAGGTACACAAGTCCGTATTCATCACACAAACATATGCCCCTAGCGGGATTCGAACCCGCAACCTTTTGGTATAGTGGTCAGAGTTGCTAACCACTACACCAAACAGGTCGTCAATGTATAAGCTTTTATAATAAGGTTCCAGTAGACATTCAAAATTTGCCTTTAAATAAATTTAAAACAACCATTAAACGGAAACTACGCGCCAAAGGCTATTATAAAGTTTCTGCTTATCTGGATGATAAGAATGCGTGGACATGAACCGCTCGGCAATATCCAGTATAGTTTATTCTTATTTTTCTTTGTCGAATCATAAATTTTACAATTATTTCAAATTGTATTTTGTATTGACTTATTTAAAAAGAGCAACCCCGGAGTTTCTTGCTCGTTCTTCTCTGGAGAGACTGCCTAGTGAATGAGCAATAACTGTATGTCACGACGATTTCAAATGTTATTTTTATAACTTACGAAATAAAACGTTTTTGATTTGATTTGATTTGATATTTAAGATAAGAATTAAGTACTAATTACTAAAAATGTATTTAAGTTACCTTACCTTTCCACGATCTTTCTCAGATCTTCGATCTTCGTCACGATCCTGATCTTTACCGCCTCTGTCGCGAGACGACTCTTTACCACCACCACCCCTTCTTCCACCGTCATCATCTCTGTCATCCCTACCTCTGTCTCTTCCACCTTCTGATCGATCGTCCCTATCTCTTCCTTTATCTCTTCCACTATCTGGTCTATCGTCCCTCCTTTTCTCGCCCCGATCCTTTCCTTTACCTCCTTTGTCAGCCCCTTGTCCATCGCGATCATCGCGATCCCTGTCTTGATCTCTATCTCTGTCTCTTTTCTCGCTGTCAGGTCTATCTCTATCTCTCTTATCTTCCCTATCAACTTTATCTTTACCTTTCCCTTTTTCATCCCTGTCTTTAGATTTCCCTCTATCATCCTTTCCTTCATCTTTGTCTCCACCTCTGTCTCTACTTCTGTCGCCTCCTTTATCACTTCCTATATCACCACCTTTACCGCCTCCCTTGTCACCTCCTTTACCGCCACCCTTGTCCCCTCCCTTGTCCCCTCCTTTAGCACTTCCCTTATCCCCTCCTCTGTCCCCTCCCTTTTCCCCTCCTCTATCCCCACCTTTTTCCCCTCCTCTATCCCCACCTTTTTCCCCTCCTCTATCCGCTCCCTTGCCTCCTCCTCTTTCTCCACTCCTGTCCCCTCCCCTATCCCGTCCTCTATCACCTCCTTTGTCTCCTCCCCTATCCCTTTTCGATGGTTTATCTCTATCATCTCTTCTATCGTCCCTATCTCTCTCTCCTCTATCTCTATCTCTGGACGATTTATCTCTGTCATCTCTCCTGTCGTCCCTATCTCTTTCCCTCTCTGTTCCTCTCCCACCTCTATCTCTGTCTCTGTCATCTCTTCTGCCGTCTCTGTCATCTTCGTCATAGTCTCTATCATCGTCTCTATCTCTGTCCTTGTCCCTCCGAGATTGCTTCTCGCCCTTGCCCTGTAAATTTATTTAAAACATTTTTATTTTATTTTTGAAATAATATTGTCGTTTTATCAATAGCGTCAAAACCAAAGGTTTTATTTGACTAAACAAGAAATAAATATATGGAAACAAATAAACGAAACAGATGAAGCAATAGCTATATGCAGAAGATCAACCAATTTTCAATTCATTTTGGTATTTACACGAGACACATTTTTTACGCGACTGCACCAAAAAAGGAGAGCTATTATATCTATAAGTGTAATTTGAAATATATTAGAAATTATTTAGTGTATAAACTTAATGGAAAAGCAGTGGAAGGGTGCTGGGCCCATAACCTACGATAATATTATTATTAATATCTTCATACACGCAGCGGATGGCAAAGTATAATAAACAGGTTTGTATGCAATGCTTAATTTTATTAAAAACAGGTTTAGGGAAGAATATTACAGCGTAATACCACCGAAAACCACAGTACTTATTGAAGATTATAGCGGACGCTTTCACAGCTAAAGACTAGGGATGTGTAAAAAATCATTATAGGGGTGGGACCCACACCAATTATTATTAATTTGTCTTTAACAGTTACCACCATCTCGGAAAGGAAATCACCGGGTCTTTGTTCTTAACCTTAAGAGATGTTGATAACAACTGTATCAGTAACCTAACCTTATCATCCTTATCTTTCGCGCTCCCGCCTCTATCCTTCTTCCCACCCTTCTTCTGGACTTTCGCCGCTGGTTTATCCTCGGTTGAGCTCTCGGTGGAAGGCTCTTCATCAGCGATCCGAATCTCAACCATCTGCCCGAGCATGCGCATCTGACGCGCCAAGATGTGCAGGATGGATTGTACCATCTTGAAGTTGACAGTGTTTTTCTGCAACAATTGTTTTATTAAACTATAACTTGGCCTACGGTGTGCTGTGTTTTATATTACGAATACAACACGTTCCTACTGATAGAGTTTTAAGAAAGATGTCCTATTCTCAAAGCGTTGCCGTTGCCAACAAGACTTTCCAAAAGGATTAATCTACACATCAACAGTAAACCATTTCCAGAGAAGTGTAAAATTTCAAATGAATGGATCAACACACAATGGCGCTGATCTGCACCTCTTAAAGCAGAGCATTGCGCAGTATTAACTTATTTTTAAAAAATCATGAAAATCATCAACTATTTTCATCTACCTATCAATATACAAATAGCGAAGGTTGCGAAAAAGGAACAAAATTCTTTAGTCGCAACTGGTTGCGGAATAATGTGCGTCAGAATGTATTGTTGCAGTTAAGGAAAAAGTTCTCTTGAATAAAATTCTTAATTCGCAATAGTTGCGTTATTCCCGGTTACGAAAACGGTTACGAAAACGGCCGAAGGGATTTGATTATATTATGCGATTCTATAAGCTTGTTCGTACCTCAGGAATCTGTGGTAAGATTTCCTATTTCTAAAAGACCATGAACGTGATAGCCACTGTCACGTCTGTAGTAGTTTGGGGTCTCATCGTGGATTTAGATGCGAACCATACCTGTGAGCTTACGGAATAATATAGTTTGATTCCTCAGTCCCATTAGTCTCTAGCTCCCAATGTGAACACCAAGAAGATAATTTACTTCGATTGATCTAAATAGCATACGAATTTATTTTATTTCATTTGGAATACCAACAGCAGAAATGAAAAAGAATATCAATGTTTCAACAAAGCCATTGCAAGCTATTCGCTGATACATTCAGATAGGCGTATCGCTATACCTAAAAAAATAACGATGTTTACTTCTTTTTAGCAAATCGATGTCAAAAACATTAAATTCTTGCGGACGAGAATGTGGCCGATATAACAATAAAGAATCAAGCAATAAACTCCCCGGGATGAAGTCGCTAGTAGTGTGCTGTGCTCGAGGTGGAATGTGCCCAGGTTGTTATACACTCCAAAAGATACCTGCACACTTCATATCCAGAAATATTATATGGCAGTTACCATGAGCACAACAAGGTATACCTAGGTAGTCGCTACGTCCAATAAGCAAGTCGGTTGATAATAATCCATGCTTACATCCTTGGTTCCCATAGCCATGTGAATGAGATCATCGACTCTTATGAGAAGGGTCGCGTCGCTCATCGTCGGCTCATCATATTTTCGTTTCCTCGAAGACATCTTGTATACTATAGTATAAACCTACTCAAAAAGCAGACAAAACTACTCGAAAGCTTTAAAATATTCTAAATGTATTCTGCATTACGATTTGGCAGAGATTTTTTGATTAATGACAAATATTTGTCAGGTGTTGGCAAGAAAGTTGTAAAAGCGGCCAGAATTGCTCTAATAAGAAGATTTTCTCTAAAGAGAACGCAATTGACAAAGTGTCCTCTTTCAAGTTGCGGTTAACTGCCCTTTTATCCCGTAACGCTAAATATACCAGTTGAAAAGAAATAATGATGGGTTTTGTTAGCAACTTCAATAATTCGCTGTACGTACACACTTGGCCGTATGCCCAGACCTCGAAGCACCTCACTCCTAACCATAGTCCAATCTTAGGATGATTGCAAAAGTCCGCTAATGGGAAAGAATTATAAAATGTTGCTGTAATTGTTTCGGCATGAATGAAACTTTGATTGATGAATGGTCATAATATAGTCTAACTGTGTCGACTTTCCCTAACTGCACCAATAAATCCGCGCAATTTCTGAATAAATTCTAGTCGGTGTGGGTATGTGCGATTATCCTAATATGAATTCGTCCCTTCTTTTCCCGTGGGTATCGTAAAAGATGGCTAGAAGAGTCTAACAATATATTTTAACAGTGATGGGCGAAGATTTCCTATTACTTACTAATTGATGCGGAATCCCAAAAAATCTGCGATTAGGGCAAATTCTCCTAAGGCAAGCGAGGCAAATGGCAATGACTTTTAAGGGCTATTGACGTGAAATCAGCTTTATACAATGATCTTGATAGTAACTGACGATTGTAAATTTCCATTTTATTTAAAACTGGCAAATTGTCCAATCTTGACGTGATTATCTAAGGATTTATACTTACAGAGTCGGGACCAATCGAGGCATTTATCAGGCCTTCCAACGTGATCAACAGGCCTGTGTCGCTCATATTGGCGTCGATGTCGAATACCCTCGACTGTCGGCTCTTGGAGCGGTCCCGATAGGACATGTGGCTGGCGGCGCTCTTCGACTTCCGCGTTATGGAGTGACCAGACTTCAACGAGACTACCGACGGCTTGATGCTCTTGCGAGGGGATTTTGACGCCATCTTGCGGTAGACTGTTAATATAATTCATCATTTCAGAATGTGTCTAGGCAGTGGCCTATTCAGCAGTGGCTGAACATAGGTATTCAGGGACTACCAGCCACCTTCTTCAAGTCGTTTATGATTTTTGCAATCTTTTATTTAACTTACTTGTTATATATTTATTTATTTTATTAAATAGGTTTACAAAAGCTTGTTACATCGCTTAGTAGTAATGAAACCTTATGTATATTCGTTACTAGCTTCTCGCCCGCGCCTTCGTCCGCGTGGATGATTTCATCAAACTCGGTTCAGCAAAAAAATTTGCCTATATGTTAATCGAGGTCCTAATCTGACTATCTACAAAATTTCATCCAAATCCGTCCAGCCGTATAGGCGTGAAAAGGTAACAAACATACATACAGACATATACACACAACTTTCGCATTTATAATTATAGTTGGGATTAGCCAAATGTACAAACAATTTACACATCGCATGTATCAGATAGATTACATAAGACTAATGAAATTGTAATACAAGAAAAAAAATACCTTAGCGAGAGAAAGTGTACCCAAATGCTCTAAATAAAAGTTGATCACTCAAATAGAAGAGAAGGTGCCTAGAATGTATCAAATAGTCACAAATTTTGTAATAACCTTTTTTTATTAATGTTATATTTCTCATTTAGATTGATGATATTCTCAGGTATAAGGTTATAGAAGCGTATACAGTGTCCAATAAATGATGTATTAACTTTGCTTAGTCTGAACATAGAGGTGGTCAATTTGACCTAATATCTGAAATTTAAATTATGCTTACCACTATTTTTGGGAAATCCAGAACGATAAAATATGCACTTATGCACCCGATTATACATATTTCTACATTGTTACATCCCTAGCCCAAGGCAGATCCCAAGATCAAGCTGTACCAGATTTAAAAATAACCATGTCCTTTTCATTTGCAAGTAGGCCGACTGGGTTGATGTCAGACTAATGGCCACCTGACAGTGTTTTCAGTCTCGTATTTCAAAATCTTTCGATATTTCAAAATAAAATGGGTCAGTACCGCAACCATATCACTCCACTGAAAGTTGGATACTTTCAGTCGTGTTTACGTTCCGTTCTCTTCTTAAGGGGGCCTTCATTTTTACTAATAAAAACATTTGGTATCGTCTTCAAAAAATAATTCGACAACGACTCACCACTAAATTGTGTTTATCTGATAATTTGTAACGCGGATAATTTTACCCCAATGGAGTAAAAGCCGTAAAACTATCCGCGAGTGAACAAATTATCAGTGCTTTTTTGTATGGTGAAAATGAGGACTAATTCTGAAGATGGACAAATTCAAAGAATTGATGCTAGCATTATATCCTCGCCATAATTTCACTCCTCGCCAATGCACCTTATGTATCTCACACGGAACGAGTCCATACCGCGTTTTAAAATGATACAGCGACGTCTAGTGGAAATCCCGCGAACTATTCGCCACTGTACTTCCTATTCACAGTGGGTATCCTAGATATTATAACTAAATATATATAAATATCTTTGCACATACATACAGCGCCATCTAGTTCCACACTAAGCAACTAGGCTTGTATTATGGATACCAGATGGTTGATAAACTACATAAATACATTTTTTTTTGTTAATAGATACACATATAAATGAAAAATATCCATAACTTGGGAACACATGTATATATTTGTCATACAAACATATACTATACCCCTAGCGGGATTCGAACCCGCGACCGTTTGGTATAGCAGGCAGAGTTTCTAACCACTACACCAAACAGGCCGTCTTACACGTCTACAATGATATTGTAGTTGGTCTTTCTAAACGAAATTATCTTTCGAAGTAATGATTTTTTATATGGTATATGCAACTATAGAGACTCTATGTTTCACTATAACAAATTCCCACACCACATATACACAAACCCCACGGTGAAGGATTATAGAATAGCAGGGTTCACGTGTCATATCTGTGGGGTCATGTGTGACACATGTAATAAAGCAAGCAGGATTGAGGAAGCGTTGTGATAAGAGGGCTGATGCACGTGTGAGTACGGGGGTGAGAAAGGAGGATGCGGCGTAACTTGAAGTGATATAGGCTGTGTGTGACGGGCCGATACACCACGTAGAGATCTCGTTGGGAAAGAAGCGAACTTCGCAAGTTTCAAAAGATTTGCACACGCATGGCCTGTTCGAGGCGAGCTCGAATTCGAAGCAGCAATTCTGCGTAATGGAATCGAAGTCCGGCGGCGAAGCAGCGTTTATGTAACGTCAAGCCCCAGAAGAGAGAGAATTGGCCATAATAAATAAATCTTTGGACATACACACAATGCCATCTAGTTACACATTAAGCAACTATAGGCTTGTGTTGTGGATACCAGATATTTGATATACTACATAAATACATTTTTAATTTTTGTAAATAAATGAAAACGTCCATAACTCGGGTACACATGTCCGTATTCATCATACAATACATATATGCCCTTAGCGGGATTCGAACCCGCGACCTTTGGGTATAGTGGTCAGAGTTTTTAACCACTACACCAAACTGGTCGTCATAGGGACAAGGACATAAATTGAGTACCTACCAAATCTCTATAGATGATAGGTTATCTGACTAGCACAAAACTATTTGCAGTAGGTACTTGAAAACATCAGAATCTAAATCAACTAACAGTTTGAAATTCTTGTTTCTCCGGCTATGGCTTTGTTCATGAGATACTAGCTTTCCGCCCGCGGCTTCGCCTGCGATCTCGCTCTGTTCGCCCAAGGTTCGCCCTATGGTAGAACCGGCCCTGAATGTACAAGTGGCGACTTTAAACTTAATATGGAGACCTTATACTTACCCTATCTTATATCGGCAGGGACATGTCACAAGGCTGGAGAATCGAGCCTGCTACCTCTTAATATTTAGAACTACCCTGTATCCAGAATATGTATGTACTCACATAATCCAAACAAGTAAAATAATGATCGTAAATTTATTCCTTCGTTGAATCCCGTTGACCCCGAGCGATAGATTACATCCAAATAGCATTTCAATTTTTCAATAAGTAATATTCAGAATGAAATTCACAACACTTCCAATTCCGAAAGGAGAATTGATTCTATTGAATTGTAATCACAAAACTTGTACAAGAACCACGTAGAGATAGCCGAGAACTGACAACTACTGAACAGCACAGATTACTCAGATAATGTCTGAACAGGTTTTGGTGACAAGGTGATGACAAGTTGTCGAATGGTTCTTCCAGTTTATTAACGAACGTATTGTCACGTAGAAAAAATCCTGCCAGTTCGAACCTAGATTCTAAATCAAGGTTTAGGTTATGTAGTCCTCAGGCGTAAAAATGTTGCATTCGATTGCTAAAAATTGCCGTTGAGCTCTCTTACATTCGATCCTTGACGACCGATTGGTGTAACGGATAGTGACCCTGTCAGCGAAGCCAACGGTTGCGGGTTCGAATCCCGCGAAGGGTAAATTGTTTGTGTGATGAATACGAACATTTATTCCCGAGTCATGGATGTTTATATAAATATTTATGTGTTTATCCGTTATCTAGTAACCATGTACAAGCTTTGCTTAGTTTGGGACTAGATGATTGGTGTAAGTGTCCGAAATATTTATTTTACTTATCTCTCCTCGTTAGTCTGACATTCTGCTGCAGAGGGAAAAAATCGCCGCTAAAACAGAAATTGCCGCCAAAATAGCAATGTTAATAACATTTTGGCGACCTGTTGTGGTTAGAAACTCTGCTGTTATACCAAATGGTCGCGGGTTCGGATCCCGCTAGGGGCATATGTTTGTATGATGAATGCAGACGTGTTCCCGAGTTACGGATGTTTTTCATTTATACATGTATTTATTTACAAAAAAAAATATTTGTGTAGTTTATCAACCACCTGGTATCCATAATACAAGCCTAGATGCTTACTGTGGACCTAGATGGCGCTGTGTGTTTGAGCAAAGAGATTTATTTATTATTTATTATTGTTTTGTTCGGGTTGTCACAGATAGCCAGCCCCCAAATAATATGGGATTACCGGGTCAGTTCGCTTCCACCTTCGGCCTCATCTTCAATTAACATTCCGTTGCGAATAAAAAAAATGAGTACCTAGTTTATGTTTAAACTTCTCTACCATTCGCGCCTTTTCAGACCTCAAATAAATAATACAACAATATACAGTTCATAATTTTATTTATTTATATTTAACGTTCGTCTCAACACTCAGCGTCACACAAGTTGCGATCGGCGTGTGAGGCACTTCATTGCGACTTTGTTTGTACACCTCTTGAACAATACTTAGCAACTACATTAGGCGAATGTGCTCTTAACATCAGACGATTAATACTGACAAGCCGTTAATCGATAACTGGGTAAAATCGAGACATAAAAGCGATTTTTAGTAAAAAAAAAAAAGAAATCTGATTTTTTCAACACTCTAAAATTCTAAAAAATATAACGTGGAATGCACAGAGGGTTCGTCATTTTGATCAAATTAAAAATCACACAGAAATATCAACGGGCAAAATAATTAGGTTATATGTATATAAATAGTAATATATTCTTTTATAATTATAATATAAATAACAACTAATTAACTGGCGTAACGGATCGCACGCTAGAACAACGTGTAAAATAAAATATAATTGTAAAAGAGGGTATTTACAAATGGAATTTATGACATTCTAGCGTACAATGGTTACATGAAAACGCTTTCAAATCTAAGTTTGAAATTCAACAACAATAGCTGGAATCACGATATTTGCTTGAAATACGAGAATAACCTATACACTCTCTACGTAGAGTTTAACACATAAATTATGTCTAAAACTGTAACAATCTCGGTGTTGCCAGCCGATGATAACCGCCTCAATTACAACATCAATAATTTCCTTAACAATATTATTGTTCTAGATTACAACAGCGTTACAATTACAAGAATAATATAACTTTATATAAATATTGAACACTCAAAATCTCATCCCGCTTTTTTTTTTAATCCAAAATGGCACTCGTAGCTCTTATTCGAATGCTGTTTGCTTCGCTTCAAAAAGAAAAACAATATCGTTCGCATTCGTGTATGCGTCTGAGAACGATACAGCATTTAGTAGTTTCTAGCATCATCGCTGGCAACACAGGTAGATGGTAGAAATATTGTGGGGGAAGGGCGCCTAATCTTCCAAGTTGCGGAACGCGGCGGACATGTCTTCTAAGATCTGGTCGTAGTCAGCCTTGATCTTAGCCTCGCCATCTTTTACGGGGTCCTGAAAGAAAGTAAGACATATTAATGGACAACCGCACATATCAATACATCTATGGGCCAGTGTTTTGTCACCTAATACACATAAAAAAAGACTGTACTAAAGACCATCAATTTGGCTATTCAAAAGAATTGTTGGATCAATAATGTAGTTATAAGCAATATTTGAAAATATCGCTCTCAGAAGACATTTAGGCCCGTATTAATAAACCATTCTCAAGATTGAGAACAGTCTTGTGACCGGTCTCAAGTAAACGTGTTGATTAATAAACCTAGCTTGAGACTTGAAAAGCATGTGCATACTCAAGCAGTACTCACTTGAGAGGTGCGCGTATTAATAAACGAGACTCAAGACTATCATTCATTCGCCGCTGGGGCGAATACTTGAGAAGTGATTTTAGCTGAGACCTCAAGATTGGTTTATAAATTAGCACGGAGCTTGAGATAGCGTCAACTGCTTAAGACGCATCTAGGTTGATACAGCCTCAAGACTTCTATAGCCCGTATTGGGCCTTAAAGTAAGGTTATTCTTCTGTTGTCCTACTACGGGCAATCGATAGCCTATTCGGGCAACATTTCTGCCAGTGTTGCAGTAAGATTGTTCATATTCTTCTGCTATTTATGCAGGAATTCGGTGAGCGATGCCCAAATTCAACCGACTTCGATGAAAAAGGGGGAGCTCCTATGTCAAACTGTATATATATTTCTTTTTTTTTTTATATATGAGAGGGCGGCAAACGAGCATGCGGGTCACCTGATGGAAACCAATCACCGCCGCCCATGGACACTCGCAACACCAAAAGTTTATTTCTTTATGCACATTCACTCATATTTTCGTCAATTATCAACCGATTTTGACGATTATTTTTTTGTTTTGGTGGTCCCATATAAAGTTTAAGATTTGATGATGCAGGCTGTCATTTTACTGAAGACGGTAGTTTTCCTGCGATATTTATTATGATGAGGATTATTGTGCAACAAAAATCGGTGATTGTATACTTAGGCCCGTATTTAAAAATGTTGCACTAGCGTAGATCTGCGCTTGAGCATTGTTAGAAAGATATACCGTTATACAAGTTACATAAAGCTGTCCCCTTTTAACTGTCCTCAAGCGGAGATCTCTGCTTGAGAAACCTGCAACACGGGCCCTAGTCTGACTGTAAATACTTCACAATGTAGACTATAAGACCTTGAAATTTTACAATACAAATACTAGATATTGCGCAATTTTTTTTTTTAGATAACCATAGAACATAATTCGGCGGTCTTATCACTAAAAGCGATCTCTTCCACAGCTGTGGGAAATTTGAAAAACAGATTTTACAGCGTTGACTCCACACTGACCTTGAACTTCATGGAGGAGAGCTGGTAGAGCACGTTGCCCATGGCGTCGCGGATGACGTTCCACGTGACCTTGTTGTCCGACTGCGCCGTGGACTCGACGGCGTGCCGCGCCATGTCGTAGAACGCGATAATGTTCTTCAGCATGCCCACAGTCTTGTAGAACGGGCAGAAGCGATCGTACGCCGAGTAGCTGCAACAGGAGTTGCTCATTAGTATCCTAGTACACTATCAAACATAGATAACGGTTAGTGTCCATAGAATAAAATAGAATTTTATTGTCAAACTGTGTACAGGTGATGTTATTCTTATTTTTGACACAACAGCTTGTCCATTTCGGACGTACAATAATAATGATAATTAAAAGAAAAACATAGTATTAAAACTAGGTATGTCAAATATTATTAAAACAATGTCATTAAAACAATGTCACCACATCAACACAGAACAAGGATCAGTAGATATTCCCGAGGCCTCTATACGCAGCAGTGGGTTAATCGCTGATGATGTCAATACCTGTTCTGCTGCAGGAAGTCGTCTTTGAGTAGCTTGGCGACCTCGAGGGTGATCTTGTCAGTCTCGGCGAGCGACGCCTTGCCGACCAACTGCACGATTTCAGAGAGATCCTCCTCTTCCTGCATGATCTCCTTAACCTGGGGGCACATGGGATAATCAGTGAATCCAAATAAAAATCAAACATTTCCTTCTGTGTATTTATTCTTCTTCATTATGTTGTTAAATTTATTTCACGTCTTATATATGTGTAGATAACGACAAAATGGCGATGGAATTTATAATTTAGTTAGACAGTCGTAAGCTGCAGATCGATCATGCTTATTCAGATGCTAACAGCCATCAAAGGAGACAGACTACCACTGACAGGCACATCATCAAGCGTGAGTGACTTTGATTACCTATTATGATTTATTTAGTTATCTATTTTTAGGATTACTAACAAGATTGACACACACCAGTCCAATGTGGCAAAAACGCAATTGTACACAGTGCATGCGCCACCTTAATTATAAGTAACCACGACATGCAAATATTTGTAGCGGTATATGATACAAATACAAAAAAAATACAAAATAGTTTATTTGCTTTTCCAAATCATACAATAGCCAATGTATTGTGGGATCTTTCTTTTAAGCATCAAATGCCTGTGCCAGAAAGATCCACTCTTCCTTAACTTAAATATTATAGTATGATCAAGATGCAGATTATAACTTTATCTAAACAACTATAACCAAACAACAATAACTAAATGACAGTAACTAAATAACAATAACTATAACTAAATAACTATATCTAAATAACTATAACTAAATAATTATAAATGTGTGTGTGTGTGTGTGTGTGTGTGTGTGTGTGTGTGTGTGTGTGTGTGTGTGTGTGTGTGTGTGTGTGTGTGTGTGTGAGAATGTGTGTGTGTGTGTGTGAAATGATAATATAATATGACAATGATAGGTTAGACAATGGTGTCGATTCGGATGTACAACGAACTAACTAAATTTAAAGCAGATACATCCTTTTCTAACACTATTAACATGAAAGGGACGACTATAAATTCAGGCCTGTCAAATTAAGTTAAGCGCTGTCAAAACACATCGCTCCATAGTATTTTGATCGTGACGTCGCTAGGAGTACACCTAATATTGATAAAGAAGTGCTTGTTTTGATCCTATAACTTAATTTGACAGGACTTAATTATATGTCGTTCTTTTCATGTATTAGTGGTTAGAAAAAGATACATATAATTTAAATTTTGTTAGTTCGTTGTACATCCGAATCGACACCAATGTTGACATATTTAGTTTTTCTTTGGCAAAATTCAAACATGTGTTTCTAAAGAAATGTCATAGATTTCGAACCCAGTTCTAACGATCAGTTAAGATTTCGACATTTGATTTTATTTTATGTTATGTAATTTACCCAATGCACCATAGATTATGTAATATAGGAGATTAAAGGTTAACACTTAATGTAATATTTTAAGAGTACATGAGCTACTTATGTAATTTATGTAAGCAACTGTTTGTCTCTCAAATAAATAAATAAAAAATATCACCCGACGCTTGGAAGTATCCGGAATATGGTAAAAAGCGGTATTTTACTATAATATTAATACATTAGTATTAAACTACCACTAAAAAAAATATCGCATGCCTGCAGCAAAAAGCTACATTTTCACTTCATAAAAGTTCCGGGTCCATGCAACAGATGGCGCTAAGATTTCGTGCCGTAATTTTCACAGACAAGGTAGTTTTCGAATAAACATCATGATTACTCATGCGCGTGTAATCTGCCGGACAAAACCAAGTCAACTAATCGCCGGTAGCTTGGTCGCCAACCAACACAGGAACGGCAAGAGCGCGCATGCCGGACAATATGGCGGACTACACTAATCGGCAACGAGGCATAATGATTTAGCAACAACGAGAGCGGGATTTAAAACCATTCAAAACGTCATAAGTCACCAGAAATTTTACCTTAATTTATGCTATAAACGACCGTAAAAATACCGGGATTTTTCCAGCGTTTTCAGTAAAATATTTTGCATCACTACTCCGGATAAATCCCACAGTTTGCTTGCTAGGGCCAAGTTGAATGGCATGAGGAGCTTGCAAATGTTTACCCTTCACCGGTAAGCATCTAAGGATCCATGGTCACAGATTACCAATAAGTTACTAAAGTAACAGATACATCACTTCCCTGCAAAACGACAAATACCTACGCATTCTTTCTAGCTGTCAAGCGAACGCGAGGAAAAATGAACTTAACGGCTTTGACTCAACGGAGCGTTTCCAAGCGCACAACGCGCGATGACGTTTTGCCGATGCGAGAATACGTAAGGGTTGGTCCAATGAAATAAAACACGAAATTGTTTTATAAATGATTTAATTTTACAAAATGGTCAATTTGTTTTTTACCCTCCCTAAACTTTGCATTTGTAAATTTAATAACGGCAAAAATTCGGAATCTGACAAAAAGTTTAATTAAATAATCATGTGGGAAGCATGGCCACAAAGAATTAAATTATATTGATTTTAATATATCATACAAATTGCTCCCAGGCCGGCCCATTAAGTTCGATGAAAAGTTTTTTGTAAAAATATACCGAAAAATAAACACTTACATTACACTCTTTTGGCAATGTGAAAAACGACAACGACGATACCGCACAACAATGTCGTGAATTCGACATTGTTAAAACGCTTGTGTATATTTTAATAGTATATTTCGTACGGCTTTTTCTTACCCCAGTAAACTAGTTCAATTCAGTATACAAAAAAAATGACGCTGAAAAATTCGAGATTCATTGTTTTGTCACTAGCCGCTAGGTTTTTAATAATGGGCGCCGCCGCGCGGCGCAAAGTGAGTGGCCAGTGTCATTGTGACAGCGCGCGCCGCGCCGGGTCTGTCTGCCGGGTCGGCCCGGCGCGGCGCGGGCGCTAATAACTGGCTGGTATTATCTGTGGTATTACTGCCAGTGGGGGACGCGGGCTTTTCTCGCTCTACGCTCTTTTCTTGCGTACCGACCTGAGAGTCATTTTGAGTATGAAATTTTACTCAAGGTAGTAGAAATAATCACCCGCCAAAAAATTGGCAAAACAACCGACTTCGAAACTTCCTCCTTTTTTTTGTAGTCGGTTATGATCCGATGGTACCACCCTTGAGCTATACCCTTCTCATAAAAAAAGAATCATTAAAATCGGTTCATAATTGCCGGAGATACCTATCGCGTAACATACACACAAAAAAAAAATACACCCGAATTGAGAACCTACTTTCCAGAAGAGATTTTTTGGAACTCAGTTAAAAATTTATAAAGATCCAATAATACGCAGTAAGGTAGATACGTACATGCCGCGCGGCGCGCTTGTGGCACCCCTGTGCTCAATTGTGTGTTCGAACGCACGGCTAGCCGGTAGGTACTTATCGCGCGACTTTGAGCGAGTGACGGAGGCCTGCCATGGTCCTAATTGAATCTTATGACCTGTGTTACTCGTATTAAAATGCCACTGGTGGTCATCCATCCAAGGATTGACCGCGCCAGACATTGCTTAACTTCAATAATCGAAAACGTGTAGCGAATGAGACGGCGCCACGAGCGATGAAATAATTATATAGTTAAATAAATAGCTCACTTTAGTCCTTAGGGGCACGAAGTCGTTGTAGTTCTTGTCATAGAAGTCATCCAGCGCGCGCATGTACTTGCTGTCAACAAATAAGTTTCCATTATTTATACATATGTTACAAGTGTCTTACTTTTAATGTTTAGAACACATAAACGTTTGTTTGGGATATCTCTGACCACTCCATTTGAGACAAACGTTGTGAAGTTACGTACGTGAAATCTTGTTTATTTATTTATTAATATTTGGGTAAACAAACAATGACACAATAAGATGTAAGTACTTAAAAATTATCACTATACATACTAATTGTGTCACCAACACCGTTCACCACAACTTAAGTATCTTGTAATATACCGTGTGAGAACAACAATCCAGATTCAGAGCAACCCATTTGTGTACAATTTAATTTAATTTTCTGTAACATTACTTTACTCATTTACCTTATCATCCACTTTATCTATACCTCCGCCTCCGTGGCTCAATGTAAACAACATTGTGTTTACGATTCGGAGGTCGCGGGTTCGATCCCCAGCGGGGTACATATTTAAGTACTTGGTTGGTGGTAGGGCATTTTAAATGCCCGCCTGGCTAGCAACCACCATCATATCTAAATCTGCCGCCAAGCAGCAATGTTAATAACATTGTTGTGTTCCTGTTATCAAAGATAAGATAGCCGGTCCCCCAAATGTGTTGGGGTTTCCGGGTCAGTACGCTTCCACCTTCGACCTCATCTCCACTAAACATCAGGTGTGATTGAGATCAAGTCCAACCCGTTGTGCATAAACAAAAACCTGTTTGTTATATAAAAATATAAAAAAAAGGTTTACACACAACAAATCAATGGTTTGCAATGCGAATCAATCTATGTTAGTTTTAATTTCAACGTCGCGCAGTACGAATTGTCGGCCATGAGAGTCTAATTGACTGACTGGATCCCCTGGCGTTGCGAAGAGACGTCGCGTCCCTCTGCATCGTCTATCGCATATTTCATGGGTTATAATAATGATATATAATATATAATAAATAAATAAATAGCCATGATATATGACAAATAAATAAATCATTGAGAGGGCGAAGCAGGGGATTCATACCTGTAAGAGATGAGCCAGTTGATGGAGGGGAAGTGCTTCCTCTGGGCCAGCTTCTTGTCGAGGCCCCAGAACACCTGCACGATGCCGAGTGTGGCCGCCGTCACAGGGTCCGAGAAGTCACCACCGGGCGGGGACACCGCGCCCACGATGGACACCGAGCCTGAGGACAGGAGACACGTGATGGAAGCGGCTGTGCAGCAGCCGTACCACGTAACAGTACCACGTAGTGGGGCAACTGTACGGCTACAGCCGTCGTACCACGCAGTAGTAGCTGTACGGTTACAGCTGTCGTACCACGTATTAGTAGCTGTACGGTTACAGCCGTCGTACCACGTATTAATAGCAGTACGATTACAGCCGTCGTACCACGTATAAGTAGTTGTACGGGTAGAGCCGTCAGACCATGCAGTAGTAGTTGTACGTGTCCAGCCGTTGTACCACATAGTAATAGCTGTACGTGTCCAGCCGTTGTACCACGTATTAGTAGCTGTACGGGTACAGCAGTCATACCACGTAGTAGTAGCTAAACGGCTCCAGCCGTCGTACCACCTCTTAATAGCTGTACGGGTACAATCGACGTACTATGTAATAGTAAAAAAATATGCGTTCTATCGCTAAATTTCGTACTACGTAAGCGTCCTAGAAGTAAGAATAGATAAGCGTCTAATGGGTAGACGTCACGAACGAGATACCACAATTTACTTCTAAGGCGCTTACATTAGAGATTGAACGCAAAAAATTTAAGTGGTACGATGGCTGTACACCGGCAGCTACTACTGCTACTAGCTACATCAAAATTGTAGATATCTTAATAATAACGTCAAAATCATTGATAATAATAACGTCAAAGTTACAACAATAATAGATTTGATTCGGCCCTCACCTTCCCTGTCGGGGTTGCCGAGACACTTGACTCTCCCGGCGCGCTCGTAGAAGGAGGCCAGGCGCGCCCCCAGGTAGGCCGGGTAGCCGGAGTCGGCCGGCATCTCGGCCAGGCGGCCGGAGATCTCGCGGAGAGCCTCGGCCCAACGGGACGTCGAGTCAGCCATCATGGACACGTTGTAGCCCATGTCACGGAAGTACTCGGATAGGGTGATGCCTGAGGTGGGAGAACATCAAACTAATATTCCTCACTCAAGACTACGCTTTTAAAATAAGATTCCGTAAAACATACAGCATTTGCCTTTAAATCAATTCAAAGTTATCGTACAGCAGAGGCCGAGTGCAAAGGGTTACTATAGAATAACTGATTACTTAGATGACAATATAATTTGGACTCAATACTTATCGGCGACGTTTAAAATGTATTAATTTTGACTTAAAAGAGCAACCCTTGAGTTTCTTGCTCGTTCTTCTCAGGGGGAAGATTGTGAATGGTCAGTAAATTTAAGTTTAAATGTCGACGATTTCAAGGGATACTTTATGTCCTATGAAATAAAGAACTTTACAGTAATTTTTCATTTATATATAATTATATACATAAGTTATTTACGTGAAACTGTAGATTTATATTTTGTATATGCTGTTAGTGGTTATTTTTAAGCTTTGTAATATTAAAATATGCTCTTTTCCGTCTGAAACACAGCAATACCTAGTTCAGGCACCAGTCACATACCTATATAAGTTATTCTTTGTGATTTAAATTTTGTTTATTTAAGTATTTCAATAAATAAATAAATATCTTTGCACATACACACAGCGCCATCTAGTTCCACACTAAGCAACTAGGCTTGTATTATAGATAGCAGATGGTTGATAAACTACACAAATACATATATGTATAAATGAAAAACATCCATTGCTCGGGAACATATGTCTGTATTCATTATACAAACATATGCCCCTAGCGGGATTCGAACCCGCGACGTATTGGTATAGCAGCAGAGTTTCTAACCACTACACCAAACATATACAAATAATAAAGATTAATTTCACTCATATACTGACCGGTGTAGATGGAAGCCTCTCGAGCGGCCACGGGCATGTTGGAGGTGTTGGCGACGAGGGCGGTACGCTTCATGATGGACTCGGTCACACCCTCGATCTCGACCGTCAACTCGGGGAAGTCACGGAGTACTTCAGACATCTCGTTACCTTGGGCACAAAATAAATAAATAAATATCCACGAACGTACGCACAGCGCCATCTAGTTTCACACTAAGCTTGTATTACGGATACATCGTTTGTCCACGCGCGTAGAGAGTGGGATGGTTGTATATTTCGCCCAAGCGAATGAGGACAAATATTATCTCACGCGACATAAACTGATTTTAAACATAACTACACATCTCATGTGCGTAATGCTTCTTAACCCAAAGGTTGCCTGAAAGAGATCGCTTTTAGTGATAAGGCCGCCAAATTGTACTAACCCCTTTTTCTTATTTATCGTTGTTATGTTTCTTATTGTTGTACAATGAATGTAAATGAATATTTTGTTTATTTGTTTGTGTAGCCATCATATAAGTATATGCTCCTAGCCTCGAACTCGAACACGCGACCCTTCCGTAAAGCAGTCCAGGGTTCTAACCACTATAGCAAACAGGTAGTGATAATTACTTTATGCATATTTTTCCATAAACAGTTACGATAATTGAAAAAGATGAGGGCGAAAGTGGAAGCGTACTGACCCGGAAACCCCAACACATTTGGGGGACTGGCTATCTTATCTCTGACAACCTAAACACAACAATGCTATTAACATTGCTGTTTGGCGGCAGATTTAGATAAGATTGTGGTAGCTAGCCAGGCGGACATTTCAAAATGCCCCACCACCAACCAAACCGAGTACTTAAACATGTACCCCGCTGGGGATCGAACCCGCGACCTCCGAATCGTAAACTCAATGTTGTTTACATTGAGCCACGGAGGCGGTTACCTAGCCACTATTCTGATACAAATCCACCGCACTGGGCCCGCGTGGTTGATTATGGCCCAATGGCCACGGCCCGTGGTTCAAATTAATATAATTTAATTTCCATGTTTCAATTTTGATTTTTCTTTATGTTTTAATTTTACAATTGACATTTGAATTCACAATTGTTATTTTAAATTTTCAATGTCTACCACTGTTTATTAACGTAGTTATAGGTGACTGTACTAACAAAGATGGACCTTATTGTCTGGAAAAATTAATGATTTATTATTATTTTAGTGAGACGCGTTAGGATGATGATGATGATGATGAATACTTAACGTACCACGCTCCCCGCAGCCGACGTAGACGATGACGTCAGAGTTGGAGTACTTGGAGAGCGCCTGAGAGATGACAGTCTTGCCGCAGCCGAAGGCTCCGGGGATGGCCGTGGTGCCGCCCTGGACGCAACTACATACAGGGAACACTACATTATAGTACAGAACCAATGGTATTATAAAGAAGTATTTCGGACAATTACACCCAATTTCTTGTTGTTGTTGTTTATGGATGATATCATAGTCTTTCTGGGTTATGTAAATTTTAATTTGTTTTTTACGTGCGAGTATTGGAAAGGTGAAAGCCGCGAGACCTGAGGGCGGAGTGGGAGTTTTGTTTCGACTAAACTTTACTATCGCGTTCACGTTTACGTGAAGATTTGTATGGAGAAATGTGACATTCAAAATTTGCCTTTAAATCAATTTAAAACAACCATTAAACGGAAACTATGTGCCAAAGGCTATTATAAAATTTCTGACTATCTGGATGATAAGAATGCGTGGACATGAACCGCTCGGCAATATCCAGTATATTTTGTTCTTATTTTTCTTTGTCGAATCATAAATTTTACAATTATTTCCAATTGTATTTTTAATGACTTATTTAAAAAGAGCAACCCCGGAGTTTCATGCTCGTTCTTCTCTGGAGAGACTGCCTAGTGAATGAGCGATAACTGTATGTCATGACGATTTCAAATGTTATTCTTATAACTTACGAAATAAAACATTTTTGATTTGATTTAAATCAATCAATTGGCGTCTCTTAGATGTGTGATGGATGATGTTCGTGATGGCGGTACGTACGGGAACAGCGAGTCCAGTACACGCTGGCCGGTGAGCAGCGGATGGTTGGCGGGCAGCTTCTCCGTGCAAGGGCGGGGCTGGCGCACGGGCCACACTTGCAACATGGTGTACGACGCCTTGTCGCCGTCGAACTCCGTCTCCAGCACCACATCCTGGCGGGAAATTAAAGTTGACGATAGATGGCGCTCATCGAACGTTGCTGTCATTGTGACGACCGGTTGGTGTAGTGAATAGTGACCAAACGGTTGCGGGTTCGAATCCCGCGAGGGGTGAATGTTTGTGTGATGAATAAGAACATTTATTCCCGAGTCATGGATGTTTGTATAAATATTTATGTATGTTTATCCGTTATCTAGTATCCATAGCACAAGCTTTGCTTAGTTTGGGACTAGATGATTGGTGTAAGTGTCAGAAATATTAAAAAAAAATCCATTTTTATCAACTTTAAGGGCGGGAATATACCTCAGATTTTGTTCCCGATTTTCTGATATATGGGGCTTTCTGATATTTAGACGACCCGTTTGGTGTAGTGGTTAGCAACTCTGACCACTATACCAAAATATAAGGGGCATAAATTTGTGTGATGAATACGGACATGTGTACCCAAGTTATGGATGTTTCCATTTATAATAAGTATTTATTTACCAAAACAAAAATGTATTATCAACCATCTGGTATCCGCAACACAAGCCTATAGTTGCTTACTGTGGAACTAGATGGCACTGTGTGTATGTCTAAGGATATTTATTTATTATTGTGTAACTCCATCGAAATCGTCATCAATTACGTTCTGACGTGTGATTGGTTGGCGCATCGCTCGCTCGGCAATATGACGTTTTCTCATTGGACATCTTTATCGATGACGATATCGATGAACTTACAGAATAACGCGCCAGACTATCTGATCTTATTTACTCGATACATATCCGATTATTACGCCAGACTTTTTCTGAACTCGGTCGTTCTCGAGCCATTATCCCGAGTGCACGCATGCTGAGCATAAAGAAAAAAATGGACGACGAATTACTGTTAATTATTGCATAATGCAGCTGTTGGTGACTCGAAAGAAACAACCGGTAATAAAATCGTAAACGCCTCGGCACTGTTTCTGAATCGGACATGTATTGAATGTTCAAACAAAATAATGGCTCAAACTATCTGATGGATAAAATCTGACATGTATTCCCAGCCTAAAATTGCATTAAGAAAATTACGTTGCGACAGCGGACAGAAGGGCTAACTGGGGTCAGTCGCCATTGAACCAATTCGTATCTTAGATAGATATATAAAGTGTTTATTTGTTACTCCAGTCACACACATTCATTTAAGTTTTGCAGGAATTTTTATAAAACTTATAGTGTAGATATAACTACAGAATATCCCTCTTATTCATAAAAATTTACAAACGCTTTATAAGCCTGTTTTAGTTAAAGCATGTTTTATCACTTTCTTTCATTACAACATTTCCTTATGAACGGACAGAGACAAAACATACTTTAACTAAAACAGGCTTATAAAGCGTTTATAAATTTTAATGAATAAGACGGTAAGTCTATTTGTAACTTATAACTAAAGCATATGTGCACTGCAGCAGGACAAATGGGTCACAGCTCAGTGTGTGAGATTGTTCAAAGAACAAAACACTGATTTTCAGCTTCTGCTGTCCTGGTATTTCTAAATACAAACTGTAAAAATATCGCCGTAAAAGTTTTTTTTTTTTATTTGTTCAAAATACATTAAAATAAACTATAAATCTTTTACATATCCATCATACGGAAACCTCATGTATGTCATGGACTATGTATATTACTCAACACTGGTGCAACGTGTGAAACCGCTTTTCGTTGGGTTTTAACTAATTTACGGATAGGGAAATAGAAATACAAAGTACTCACAGTGACTTTGTAATTGCCAGCGGGCGCGATGTAGGTGATGGTACCCTTGGCACGGGGCGGCATCAGCATCTTGTGTTTCACAAGGGTATTCTCGTGGACGATGCCGTAGAGATCGCCCCCAGTGATATGGGATCCAACCTGGACACAAATAAAGGTCAATGAAGTGATATATATACTGAAATAATAAAATAAATTGTTCGTTATATAATATAAAGTCGTTAAAACGTTTTATTGCTTGTTCTTCTCAAAGGATAATTTCCTTTTGAACAAGCGTTAGGTTAATGAAATGTAAAATTATAGTTATATTTTACGTTTTCTGTAATTACTTACATAATAAGTTTTTGACTAAGCATTAAAAATATTTCGCGACAATGTTTACTGATACTATATAATAATCAATTAAAGATGTATACAACTTCGTAGCGACCGATAGATATCGCTGTTCATAATGCAGACTTATCGTGTAACTTGCAGTAGAAACCTCAACCAACCTTCACATTAAGGGGATTGAACTCCCAGCTGGTCTCTCTGGCTAAGCAGGGCACGTTGATACCCTTGGGGATGTAGATAGACTGGGTGAGCTCGTTGATGTCCTTCAGGGGGCGCTGGATGCCGTCAAAGATGGACCCCAGGATACCTGGGCCCAGCTCTACGGAGAGGGGCTTGCCTGTACGCAGTACGGGATCGCCGACTGTTACGCCCGATGTCTCCTCGTAGACCTGTGTGTAGTGAATAAAAAATTAGCAACTGGATATAGTTGTAAAGAAAAAAATTATAATTTGTTTAAGATTATGGTATACGAAAGAAAGACTGAAAATGTTTAATTACTAAACTCTGATATGCATAAATATTGTATGCATAGTATTGAATGGTGAAAGACTCAGACGCTTCTGTTAAAGCATAAAGTGCAGGTTGTCTGTCGGATCAGTGTAACGAATAACATCTAAATTCGTCACATGTCATACAATAATTGAGAGCGAGATTATCATCATCAGGCATTGAATTGTTATAATTTTAAATATTGTAAAAAAAAATATAAGGACTAGGGCAAGAAGATGATGATTTTTTTAAATAAAACACTAAACTGTTTTATAAAATCTACTAGTAACGCAATCGCATTAGTTATTCGTCTTCGATAAGTTAAGCAACCTCTGGCGCTGTCAGTACTTGGATGGATGGCCACTAATGGCCCTAATTTTAGTTTAACGTTTTCAAATAAAGTCACTGACTGTGCACTTATTTCACAGTTTAATTCCCGACATCAAAAATGTAGGTCTTTCAGAAGATCACTCATTATGGGAATATGTTTTTAGAATTATATTCGTAGTGCGGACCAGTACACTGTGGCATTCAGACCTACTCCACCGGAAGGCTTCATACAAATGTTTCCGTGCTTAGGGCACGTTAAATTGAGGTTGTTTTCAATTGAAGTTAGAGGTCTATATAGGCGCGCCTCCAATCCACACAGGGCCTTTACCATCACCTAATGAGAGGCGGTTGTGCCCCAGCAGTGGGAATAAGGCTGCTGATGTAATGAGTTACCTGGATGGTGGCCATTTCACCCTCAAGCCTGATGATCTCCCCCACCAGCTCGTTGTATCCGACTCGCACCAGCTCGTACATAGCGGAGCCGGACATCTTCTCAGCCGTCACCACTGTGGATCAATAGCATTGTGTCAGTTTTCTCAACGCGCGATAAAAACGTTGGCGGTAGGGATCTCGATTTTTTTCTCTTTTGAGGCCTTTTTACACCTTGGGTGACAATGGAGATTGTTGGGAACAGATGATGATTATGATGCGACAGTAAAGTAGCGCTGAGCTCTTATAAGCTCAGCATATAGCTGAGTCGTTTCCCTTTCGCTGCTGCGACACTTATCTGAGTGTTTTGCTATTTATTTGCCTAACAAAGTATTGAAGTGGCGAATAAATTCTTTCTTTCTTTCATGATGTGTCACACTTTTTGTTGGAGTGTGAACAGAGGGCTTTTACTTAAATCATAAGAAGGAATTGGATGACTTCACTTTTTCAAACCCGCAGTAATGCATGCATTATGCGATAAAGTGAAACGGATTGTGTAACGAACGACGACATATTTTATATAAACTATATAATTAACTAATATAACACGTTTAAATCACCCCACAATGAAAGACCTTAAATAAGAAATTGAAAATTATACTTAAACCGAAGTACGGCGCTATGGCTTTACGTTTCGAACTAACATAACGCACATGGTCACCATATTTTATTTTTACCTGATATACGCCTATAACATAACATTTGTGACTCTACAACGAATTCAAGGACACTGAAATTATCAAAATTCGTCCAGCAGTTTAATCGCTACCATAGAACCCCTTATACAAATACATAGAAGAAGTAAAGAAGAAATTGTCTTACCGGGACCGGATACGGCGAATACATATCCGAACTTGTCCTCTCTCTCTTCATTGCCGATCGTCTTCAATCCGCCCTTGGCCGCCATTTTGAATTATTCTCTTTTCCCTGCCAAAAAAAGAATTTGCGTTGTTAAACTGTTTTTTGATTAAGATGAGGCCCGAAGGTGGACTCCTATTTCCAATTATGAAATGGATTAGATTGCCTGGAAAAGATCGCCTCAAGTGATAAGGCGGATAAATTGTAGCGTTATGCGTTTATTGCTTACTTATGTTGAACAGTTTTTTTTTTAAAGAATTACAAAATACACACGACAAGTAGGACACCTTACAAAATGTTCACTCGCAAAGTGGACGAACGAGCTGAAAAAAGATCGCGGGAAGTCATTGGATGCAGGACGCTTCCAACCGGTCGCACTGGAAATCTATGGGTACCTATGTTCAGCAGTGAACGTCCTGTGGCTAATATGATGATGAGTCTAGTGAGTTCATCAAGGCAACCTACGAAAAGTAGTTCTATATAGACCAAAGATATTCTACGTTAGACTGGCCTAGGCCTCACGACGTAGTTGTATGTTACGCTCTGTTTTCAATAAGCATATTATTTTCAATTTAATGTTCTAGTAAAATAAAAAGTAGTGTTTTCATAATTGTGTGGCGGTTCACGAGACACCTTCCTATGAAATTTCATGGTCTGTGTCGATAAAACGACCTGTTTGGTGTAGTCGCTAGAAACTCTGCTACTATACCAAACGGTCGCGTGTTCGAATCCCGCTAGGGGCATGTGTTTGTATGATGAATACAGACATGTGTTCCCGAGTTATGGATGTTTTTCGTTTATACAAGTATTTATTTACAAAAAAAAATAGATATTGTGTAGTTTATCAACCATCTGATATCCATCACACAAGCCTAGTTGCTTACTGTGGACCTAGATGGCGCTGTGTGTTTGTGCAAAGACATTTATTATTTATTTAAAGACATTTATTAAAAGGCCGCTTAATTCTTATAAAACGTACACTTTTTTACACGAGTTTCAGCACAAAAATCCAAAAAAAAATAACCTGCAACGACACCCTAACCCGATATTTATAAGAGCTCTGTTGCTGCCATTACGTAATCCTAAAAAAAAGCAAATGGGGAATAGGCAAGCCCATTATATCATCACTAAACCTCCATCATCAATCACATAGTTAAATAGTAAGAGAAATTCAGTAGAATGCGGAATAATTTCGGCTGCATGCAATTTTCAACCGCGCGTGATGCAGATACAGATCAATACTATTATAAGCTTGCCCACGCCTCACATCACACCGCAGACATCGCTGTGTACAACACAATAACGTACGTGGACAACGCCTTAATATAGTAAAATATTACTCTGTTTGACATTTTTTAAATTCATATGTTTGTTTACTGACGATGCGATTAATGCGCATACCAATCAATGGAACTGTGATGAGCCATGATCAACATCCAGGAGTTCTATTATGTTTACGTTGATATCAACATCGAGTAAATGGCGAGCCAACCAATCCATCAGTGATGGATGAGGTATGATGGTCGCCGCTCGCTCCGCAATTTGACGTTCTCACAATGGTCAACGTTATCGATGACGCGATCAAGTTACATAATTTAAGGCTAGCTATGTTACTCTACCACGAAATTGAATGTCATAGCTTAAAGTCCACGGGAAAAGCGGATTCAGAGAGCCGCACAAACAAGCTTACAGAATTGACACCCTGATCTTTTAAATATTGCGGTCCAGTGAAATGCCAAATTACAAAAAATTCAAGGCCAATGCTCGAAATATCATCCACGGTTCCTGCAGAAAATTTTGAAATTTTTGAATACGGGTTTCGTAGCTAAATGGTAAAAAAATTTGACAGGCCTGTGAAATAAAAAAATAGGGTGCCCATTTGCTTTTCGATGTACAAATTTGCCATAGCCATAGGTTGTATGGAAGAAATCGATTTAGTGATAAGGCCGCCTAAATGTGTTATCATCAAAAAAATATTGTAAATTGTCCTACCCTATAAAGGGTATTTATATAAATCAGATGGAAAAAAACGTCATGGACTTGTCCAGTATTTTTTTCTATTTCAAGATATAAACTTTGATTGATGATTGTTTATCAGCACCTAGCACTTGATAAGGGGAGTGATCAGCTGATCTGTCACTCACTAAACTATGTGCAGAATGGGATTTGCGCTCTTCACTGTTATTGCGAAAATGTCACAGCAATTTACGCCACCCCTTTTCAATAAATTTAAAGATACTATAAAACAGAAACTTATTAAGAAAGCATAATTATAAATTATCACACTATTTAGATGATAAACATCCTCGGATATAACCAGCTCGTTCGTATGCCAGGCCATTTCACAATATTATTAATGAAATATAAAAATCTTTTTGTAATATAAAAACCTACTTTTTAGTAAATTGCATTTTGAACAACCAGTAGCTTAAAAAATGTATAATTTACTATTTTAAGTGTACCCTTGTACCTATAAAATAAAGGATTTTTGACTTTGAACCGATATACGCGAATTGGGAGATACGCGATTTTCCTTCTTGAACATCGCGAGTCTCGGCTCTCCCACCGCGCTCACTCAAGAGTCCGTTTAAACCAGGTTTGAAAGTATTCTTCAATGCTTTAGACCCAGTTGAATCGGAAAATCAAATGACGATTGCCAACTTAACAGAACGCCTCAGTTCAATCAATTGAAAACAAATTTTAGAAAAAAAATTCCAACGAAGCAAGCATTTCTAATACAAAACGAGGAATAAGAATAACGTTGGTATCAATTTTTTTATTTATGACAATGTAAATTGTTTGGAATCGACTTCAAAAAAGGAGGTTCACAATTCGGCCGTTTGAATTTTTTTTTTCTTTTTCAACTTTTCATTAATCACTTTTCTCCTAATTTATTGTTTTCTTAAGGCTCTGTACCTATTTAAATGTAATTACTACGTATTTATATGGAAAATTGGATTATGGCTCGCTCCCGCGAATCGCGTAAGTCCGGGGTATTACTGTATTAATGAAATTTACTTTTCAGTCAACACTGTAATAGGAAATAGCAAAAAAAAAACTGTTCCATAAAGGCAATTGTTCAAAACTTTACTCGGCTGAAAAACCAGAATGTTCCACTAATATTTTCATATTCACCAAAAGGAGGAGAACCTTCATTTTAGAAAAAAACAGAATACAAAAAAAATAAAAGATTCCGATGAATTGAGAACCTCCTCCTTTTTTTGAAGTCGGTTAAAAAATACAATTACACATAAATATTTTACTATATTTAGGTGGCTATGCAATTGTCGTTACGAGCAGACCTCGCCGCATTGATATTTCCCATAGTGTTGCACAGGCAACTTATACTGGTAGCATTAGTCATTGTGCCATCAACTGTACATAAATTGTCTATGTCAGTTAAGTAATTGATCACTCAAGAAGGCACATATCCAAAAAGTAGCATTCAAAAAAGATTTTTTTTTTTTGTTTTTTTATTTACATAGAATCAACAGCATTATTACAAATTCTTATTCAGAAAACTAATACCAAACTTATGCCAATTAAAGATTCTTATTATGTTACTGATAACGGTTACTTTAACATTGAATGGGTAATGTAATGGGTAAAATTATAACACAAAAATTATTAGACTTTCAGAAGTAATTTATGTAATCAAATTGACAGTTGAACTTTGTACTCATACCATATAGTCAGAATCAGAATAAATTATTGACAGATGCGCTACAATGCAGACGGCTGATTGGTATAATACAAATAATTATTACTAACATCACAGACCTGTTATACAAATACACTTTATTGCACAACATAAAAGAACTGTAGAAGAAGTAAACTGTATGGTTTCAGAAAAGTGGTAAGAACAGAATGTACAATTTGGCAATTTGTTATATAGCTACATCAAAACAATTTTAGATAAATTGGAACTTGGCAGAAGCACTGCAATTTTACTGATTTATGTGTAGTAGAAACACTTGTTTTGCAATGAAGCGCTGGGAGGATTTGAGATAAATTGACACAAGGTGGAACACTCATACTCTACTTTGCATAGAGGAGCGAAAATGTGCTTAAAGGTAAAGAATCTATTGTTAACCAATATAATATTTTTTAATAGCATAACTTTCATATTGACGTCTTAGGAAGTCTTTATACCAAAGAAATTTATTTTTTTACTCACTTAAGGGCTTTTATTTTTAGAGGAAACTACAATAATAATATATTGAGCTGAGCGATAAAAATGCATCTAACTGCTTGAATGTCAAATTGTTTCTTTGTATGAAATTGAGCTCTTTTCAAGCGCATTGACACTAAAAAGTTTCTTAGGCTTCTTCTCAAATGAGAACTGTAAAGTCCGGATTCAGAAGCTTCAAATATTACTTATTTCAAGCTAAGCTTTAGCTAGGAAAGTAAATAAGTATTATATTATTCATGGTTTTTGCAAGTGGAAGTCATTCAAATTAGTGGGTAAATGTCGGCCGCATTATGAGTTTCAATCAAAAATATTAAATGATTTAATTTATTGTAGCAAACCCTACAGGCTTCATTCTGTCATCCATCAATCAGGGTTAGGACTAGGGTTACCAGGTGCTGAAAATCGAGAATCCGGTCTAAAGAGGTTGAAAACCTGTTTCAGTAAAATAGTACAGTTTTCACTCAAATGAGACCCAATAAATTTTATTTCACTTCCTTTGCACTTAGTTGTAGTCACTGAAAACAGCTTTTTCAATAAGTTTATTTAACCAGAGATATTAAAATTGTTCATAATACTTAACACGTTAACTGCCGCGACGCAGACTCAATTGAAAATCAATTGTTTTCCGGTCACCGGTGACCGGCGTGGCGCTCAAAGGCTTAATAATAATGTTTTATTTAAGTTATATTGGTATTATTGAATGTGTTGACAATTCTTTCATCAAATCAGTTCCATTTGCCTACAAAAATGTCTATATTATTTGATAATATGACGAGAGAATAAAATCGTTTAAATTGGGATATCCCTGACCACCCCATTTAGGATAAAGGTCGTAACTTTGTGTATCATCATCTTCTTGTCCTGATGCTATATGTATGTACCCATATAGAAAAAACTCAGTCAATTAAAGGCTGGGTGGAGTCCTATTTAAATTCTTAAAACTGGTCAGATGGTAGGAAGTAGACTGGTTTGTAAAGGTCTAGTTTTGGATACAGTAGCCAAAGGACAACATAAGTAGGTTTAACAATAAGTTACATATAAATTCTGAATTAGATTACATGAAGAATATGTCTAATATTCTTTGCACATTTTAATTAAGCAATTCCTACATACGACAATTCCATACAGTTAGAACGGCATGTGGAAGCTAATGGGAAGATAATTTAATGGGTTAATGGAGACAGGAGTGCATTGGCAGTCCTGGCATTCAAATCAATTCAAAATCAAAAATATTTTATTCAATGTAGGATACAAAAATATCACTTTTGAAAGTCAGCATGTTATTTTTTTTTAAAACTACATCGCTTCACAAGGTGTTATGGTTAGGGAGAAGAAGCGACAAGAAACTCCGCAACAACACATCTTTTCAATTAGTTTCCATCTTTACAATAATATTACATTTTATATAACATATTACAAAACAATAGCAATTAACATAACGACCAGCTAACACCAGACCACCTTATCGCCTAAATAATCATCACCCTGTAATAACCCTTCTTACACAGAGTTACTTTAATGTGGCGTTTAAATTTCTGCTCTGTTAAACTCAATACATGTTCTGTAAAAGCGTATGCTGTGTCCCACAAAGGAGGTGCTAACCTTGCTAAGTCTAAATTGTGGAATTTCAATTTTATTTTTGTTTCTAGTATTCAAATTATGATTATCAGTTCAATTATTCAAAAATTATATAGTGTCGGGTTCACTGTCATTTAAAGTTAACTTCAACTTCAACTTTTTGTTTTATGGCAATCGGTCGTCTATATTACGATCGACCATTACTGCCAGTGTCCGGTTGTATGGCTAAAACGCTGAATGAGGTTGGCCAGTATGTAGTCTGTGCCAATCTATGGGTCTAGATCCTGTTTGAGCAATCTAAAACAGAAAGAAAGACAAACACGAATATATAGTACAGGACGGCACAGGGACAAATCACGAATAAGATATACTTAAATTTCATAATTTTATCTTATATGTGGATATATACTTGGATAAAATATTTACAAAAGGGGAATTTGTATATAACAATAGACATTTCATGTTAGTGGGTTTAGGGATATCATAAGGGAGTATATCATATAAAGAGACTGGTTGGATAGGGCAATTGAAAAAGATATGATCCGTAGACCCCTCCTCAAGACCACAGTCACAAATTGGGGAATCCCTAATGCGAATTTTATTAAGATGAAGAGGCGTGCATGAGTGACCCAGACGCAAGCGGCAGATTACTGACGAAGATTGCTTATCAGCTAGGCGGAAGCGGGAGAACCAGGGTCTCTTCGGAATCTCGGGTTGTATGTCACTGTAGTAGCGGCCCTTAATTAATCGGGAATGTTCCCAGTTTGCTTGCCACGATATGATTAAGTCAGAATCGGCTATAGAGTTTAGGTCGTGTGAGAAAACCTGGTATTGGTCACGGCATCCAGATTCTACAGCATTTTTGGCAAATTGATCAACTGTTTCATTACCGCTGATTCCGACGTGGCTCGGGATCCAAGCTACAACAATTTCAATATTTTGGCAGGACAACTTATATAAAATTTCTTTGAGAGTTAGGATTAAAGGAAATTTTGACTGAGAGAGAAATGGGTTCGAAAGGATAGTTTGTAAGCAGCTAAGAGAGTCTGTGAAAATAATTGACTTATTTAAATTGTGGGATTGGACGTATTTAAGGGCTTCTAATAAAGCAACTGCCTCTCCTGTGAACACCGAAGATAGAGGAGGGCATTTAAAGCTTAACAAGACTTTATAACGGGGGAGCCATACCGCCGCTCCAACTTCACCGTTTTTGGTCAATTTAGACGCATCTGTGTAAAGAGGTAGCCAACCATCCCATTGAGCCTCTAGGATCTGGTGGAATAACGCATTCGCACCCAGAGTTTTCTTCTGTATACCGAAGTCTAGGATTATTCTAGGATGAAAGAGGAGAGCATCGAAGCTAGTTGAGTACAGGGGGGGTATAGAACATTGGTATGGGGGGCAAATTAGATCCGCGACTTTTCGATGACTAATAACTAAACAGGGGGGGGATTTCTTGGCCCAATATTTATTGGTTGAAACCTCTACAGAAAGTAAGCTCAATTTTGGGGCCAGGGGGTGATGTTTGTATTGAGATATTCTGAAGAAGTATCTGTCCGCAAGGTATTGCCTGCGAAGATAGAAAGGGGAGTCTAAAGCTTCAATCTGGAGAGCATTAGTAGGAGACGATTTCATGGCGCCTAAAATTATACGGAGGCACTTAAACTGGATCTTGTCTAGCTTGGCCAGTGAAATTTTGCTGCAGGGCTCTAAGAGGAAGGCTCCGTAGTCTATTATACTACGGACGATAGCGTTATATATTAATTTCTGGGCGTATGGGTGAGCTCCCCACCAGACGCCGGACAGGCAACGAAGAACATTAATATTTCGTTCACATTTTTTGATAACATAGTCAAGGTGGTGTGACCCCGTCATTTTCGTGTCTAGAAGTACTCCAAGAAATTTGACGTATTTCTCAGTTGGGATTGTTAGGCCTCCATATACAATATCTATATCGGAAACCAACCTCTTTCTAGTGAATATGACAACCCTACTCTTAGCCACTGACAGTGAAAGTCCATGATCTCCTAGCCATTCTTCGAGATACGACATTGCTAGGTTGAGGAACCGAACAGCATCCTCTAAAGAGATAGAGGCGATATACAGAGCCAAATCGTCAGCATACTGAAGTATGTTGCAGAAAGAGTTAACTGATTGTTCCAAATCATAGGTGTATAAACTGTATAAAACGGGGCTAAGCACAGAGCCTTGGGGTAAACCGACCCAACAACGCCTAGGGGATTGGGAAGTTCCTTGTATCCTAACCTGGACTGTTCTATCCATAAATAAATTGCATATGAAATAAGTTAGCTTCGCAGGGATACTCAGATTTAGCATTTTCTGCCTGAGTAATGGAAGCAGTACACTGTCATATGCTGCTGCAATATCCAAGAAGACTCCAACAAGGAACTCATTTTTCGAGAAGGCCATTCTAATGTCAGTGGTCAGGATGCTCAAGCTATCCATAGTGCCCAAGCCTTTGCGGAAACCAAATTGGCTGCTGGGCAGGAGGCCCTCGCTCTCAACGTACCAATCGAGTCGGTTCTTTATTAAGTGTTCCATAATCTTGCCTAGGGCTGATGATAGGGCTATTGGTCTGTAAGATGACGCCAAGGAAGGATTTTTACCAGGCTTGAGTATGGGAATCACAATTTGAGTTTTCCATGCTTCAGGGACATCACCCGTATCAAAGAAGGCGTTAATGAGGGCAAGATAGGTTGACCTAGTAGTTGGACCGGCTTTCACTAGGAACGAGTAAGGGATACCATCTGCACCAGGAGCAGAATCCTTCAATTGTTTAAGGACCAACTGTAACTCCGCTATAGAGAAGGATTCATCTAACCTGCTTAAAGAAGAAAATACAGGGTATGTAGTAGGGAGGGAATCTATATTAGGGGCAGAACAAGGAGCCAGTTTATTGGTGAAATCTCCGATCCAGTTAGAGTAATCATTGGAAGTAATATTGGGGACTGAATATGAACCACGGAATCTTCTGATTGACTTCCAAAGGAGAACCGATGGTGTCCGTGGAGACAGGTTTTGGCAGAATCGAACCCATGCAGATTTCTTTTTCTTTTTAAAGAAACGTTTGGCAATAGCAACAGCTTTTTTAAAAAGAAGGAAGTTTGTCATATTCATATCGAAACAGTAGGTATCCTCTGCATCCTTTCGTTTGCGAATCATATCTGAACAGTCAGAATCCCACCATGGTGGAGAGCATTTCGATACATTTTTTTTTTTAAGGGGAATATTGGAATCGGCCGCACTAGTTATCGAACTAACTAGTTGTTCGTAGCACAGGATTGCATTGCGATTTGTTACAGGAGGGATGAGGTCACACTGGGCATCGCAGTCGGTGGAGTATTTATCCCAATCTGCTTTACTAAGACGGTACTTCAACAGAGGGGAGACTTGAGTTACAGGTGTAGAGGAGCGGGGCATGGATATTAAAATGGGCAGATGGTCACTGGCATGTGATGAATGTAGGACATTCCAGGACAGGAGGGATGAAAGGTTAGTGGAGCACAGGGAAAGGTCGACTGCACTAGGGTTTTGATTTGGGGGTGTTCTTCTTGTGGGGGAGCCGTCATTAAGGAGACAGATGTTCAATGAGTCCAGAAGGTCAACAAGGTCACAACCAAGAGAATTATAGTCTGCACTACCCCACACTAGGTGATGGCAGTTAAAGTCCCCGAGAATAAGAAAGGTACCAGATATACAAGAGAAGATGGCCTCAATTTCTGATATGAGAACAGCATTGGGATCCGGGATATATATGGACAGTATAGTAATATCAGAGATTTTAACAGCAACGGCATTAATAGAAGGGGGAAGAGGAGGTAGACTTACCTGGGAGAAAGTAATAGAAGATTTGACTAAGATAGCAGCACCAGCATATCCATCATCCCTGTCATCCCGCAGACAGGCATAGCCCGGCACCCGAAATCTGGAGCCAGGCAATAGCCATGTCTCCGCAATGGCAAAGGCGACGGGGGCATAGGTGTCAATTAGTTGGAGGATTTCATGTTTTTTAGGACGAAGACTCCGTGAATTCCATTGAATGACTTGATCCATTATTAATTGTTTGGAAAAGTTCTGAAATAAGGGCAGCAACGTTGGACGGTGGGGAGCAATCATTAAATTTTTTTAACATATTGATGAGCATTGATAGCATTAATTCCATCAAATTATCGCTGACAGGTTCAGAACCTTGCCGGGAGCGGATAACTACCCCATTGTTGGGGGAAGGAAGATTACGCTGTGAGATAATAGCTTGATGGGCAGCTCTGTCATATCCATTGGATGGGGATGAACGGGTTCTAATTGGGGTAGAGACTGTTTTTCTGTAGGAATGTATGGGAGACGAGGAGGGCTCAGTAATAGGTGGAGGTTGGGTTCTAGAGAACGAGGGTGTTAGATGGACGTCTGGTCTAGGTGGAGAAAAAAGAGCACGGGCAACTTCTGCATATGGGCGGCGCACTGGGGGGTACCTTGATGCTGCTTCATTATAAGTGACATTGTCTTGAGACATAGTGGTTTTTATCGCTTTTTGGCGGGAATTTTCTGGACATGACTTGTCTGTGGAAAAATGGTTGCCAGAGCAGTACAGGCACGTGGCTTTGTCGGGAGTTACTGAGCAACTCCTTCCGAGGTGGGGTTGGGCACACTTGTAGCAACGGGGCTTTGATCTACATTGGTCTTGAACATGGCCAAACCTACAGCAGTTGTTACACTGGATTGTAGGCAGTTGGTATGTCTCTATGGGGAGGGCAGTGTGGAAGCAGAAAATCCTAGATGGCAAGGTCTGACCGCTGAAAGTTAAGACCACAGTCCTGGTTGGGAGCCATTCAACTGAGCTATCATCCCGATAAGCTTTTCGGTTTAGCCGACGAGCTTTCAAGACGATACCACATCCTGTTGGTAAATCCACAGCATCAACAAATTCCTTCATAGACCATTCAACGGGGACACCGCGAACTATGCCCATTCGAGTGACATTGAAGGTGGGGATGAGTGCTTCGAATTTGCTGGAGGTCAAGACAGGGTTCGATAAAAAGTTATTGGCGTCCGTATGGGACTCAAACTCTACAGATATTCTGTTGCGACCTACGGCTTTGATTCCCTGTCGGGTAATCTTCTTAACGCCTGCTGTAACTAAGAATTGTCCAAACTGCATGGGGTTGATTGTTGTGCCGGCTTTGGGGTGGGGCTCTGTTCTGAACACATGGACAAGGAAGGGGCCGTCGTCATTATCCGAGTACCGTTTATGGTCTTCAAGACTAGGGTGGGAGTATACGTGTTGAATAGACGCGGTAGGAGGAACATTAGATTTTTTTGCGCTTTCGGAGTGAATTTCAGACTCAGCGACTCTTTTTTTACGTTTCTCTGTTGTTCCGAGCTCAGGATTCAGCTGGGTCAAGTCCTGCATCTCCGCTAGGGATGCATCTTGGGAGTCAAAGATGGTCCGGGAAGGATCAGGCGGTTTGGGAGGAGGCTCTGCCTCCGACATAGTCGGAGGCCCTATTTAATTATGTTAGACACTTACCCAGTTACCAGGGACAACACAACACAAATTGGATTGACTCAACACAGTTTTTAGTGTAATTCGGACGGAATTTTGCAGATAAATTTCGCTAACACGTGTTAACCAACAAATCTCCGAACACCGACCCACATTTAGTTTCTTAAAGTTAACAAAAAATGTAAATTACAAAGCATCTGATGGCTCAATTAGAACACCAAACTTGTCAAATTAAAACATGAGAAAGATCTCTACTGCACATTGTATCTATATATTTTTGTACACTCTAGCCCTTAAGGTAATTAAAATATGGATTACATTTCGTCCAAATTCCCTGCCAATACCAATACATATTTGTATAAAACTTTGTAAAAAGATGAGATAAAACTAGTAATTCCAAGGGGAGCATTATACATAATATATATGGATGTTTTAGAAATTACATTGCAGCAATTAGGTTTAGGGCCCATTATGCACTGAATAAGTTTAGCTGGCGTTTCCAATTCCCACTTGGTATATGGCAAAATGTAAAGAAGTGGGTCATGAGGGTAATACATTGGTAATGTAAGTTTTTAGCTAAAATAAAATTATGCCGCGATATTAATCCCCTGATCATTCGATGGTTGTGATGATGGTACTTCAGTAGTCACATGATATGGGAGGGTCGCTCCTCATGACTGAATACCATATAAAACGGAATAAACCACAACATATATACGATAAATATCACTTACGGACCTCACATAAACCGCATAGACATAACTAAAACTCCAAATCTCCTGGATTTTTCAAGAAACTGGCAAAAATCTGACATTGACTAAAATGCAAACTCGAGCAATTTCTTACCGAATTTCGAAACTGAAATTTATAATATCCGCAACAAAAGGCACAATCACCAATGATATTAAAACAAGAAATAAGTATATTTCTAACAAAAATACCAAAATTCAACTCACGGGACGAGAAAGACGGAAAAGACGATCCGAGAATGGCGGAGAATCACAACTTATCACAAGACCAATGATAAAAGTGAAGTCAGCTGACCTAAGTCTCTATGCCTCGTTGTCTATGGTAACAATTTCATTGATTTTAGGCGTATATTATGCGTATCGTGGTTTATCGTCGATATATTCTTGTTCTACAAATACAAATTACAATAAGCTATCCCTGTCTGTTTTCGGGCAAATTGTGAAGTTACCATTATGAAAAATTCAGAAATACAGCAACCATGTGAGAAATATTAAAAATATATATATTTTTTATCTATAAGCAAATCCTAATGTAATTTCAATAGAATTTTTGTTTTTTTTTTTTTTTTTTATGCGTATTATCATTTGATTATCATGCAATCAGTCGGGGGACTATGAGCAGATGTGTTGGGCATTCTGTCGCGGGGGGTAGAGTGTGATCCCCATTGGAATCATCTCCTCTGTCTGAATCTGGAGGCTATTCTAGGTTCTCGAGTGCCAGGATCCGGCGCCTCTTGAGGCGTCTCATGCTGTCAGGAATTGTCAGCTGCACTGCCAGCTGGTTGGGGTGCTTTGTCAGTCGTGACTTATATTTGGTAGAGTGGAGCTTAATTTCCTCGTTGATTGTTTTGACCCCGAGATTCTGGTGGATCTCAGTAACTTTCAGGAACCATGGAGCATTTGCTATTTGCCTTAGTATGTAATTTTGTGCCCTTTGCAGGATCATCGTGTTGGAACTTGCCGCCGATCCCCACAGTTGGATGCCAGATCGGCTTTAAAATCATATTATAGAGGAGAAGTTTGTTGTCTAGTGACAGCTTTGAGTTTCTGCCAAGAAGCCAATACATCCCCTTATATTTAAGGTTTATTTCGTCCCGTTTTGCCTTTATATGTTTTCGCCACGTTAATCGGCGATCCAGATGTATTCCTAGATATTTAACGGAGTCACTATGTGGGAGTTCATATCCGCCAATCTTCTCTCCGTAGGGCAAAAGTCACATGTACCGATTTCGAAGCACTGGCAACAATTCGCCATTTCTTAAGCCAAAGAACAACTTGGTTTAATGTAGTTTGAAGTGCCTCTGAAGCCCGCCCGTTTAGGGCAATAGAAAATTAGGAAAACAAAATTGGAATAGTTTAACCACGAAACTAAAAAGAAACAACAGAGAACCGGTTGGTATAGTATAATAGGCGATAGGATTTTTCTAAACGATCATGGAATGGCCACATTCACAATAATTTAAGGCCCGTATTACAGAACGTTACTCAAACAGAGATCTCCGTTTGAGGCCAGTTAAAAAGGGACAGCTTTATGTAAGTTGTATATCGGCACTCTCTAACTATGCTCAAGCGCAGATCTATGCATAACCGAAATTCTGAAATATGGGCCTTAAAGTAAAATTATCGTGACTAGACCCTGTATACTCCAAGTATAGGACGAATGACTTTTTTGACTGAGACCAACTTCCCAAAACTGAAGAAATAAGAGAAAGGGCTGTATGGGCTTAGAACCCTTTGCCTTGCCCTTGCCTTTGCCTTTGCCGAGAGAAATTAAAAAAAACGAAAAATAAAATTTAAAGTCCCTGCAAATTCCCGCCAAAAAAACTACATCGCTACGGTGACGGAGAACGGAGAACAAGCGACAAGAAACTCCCTAAACCTGTCTACGTCGTAAACACATCTTTTAGATACCTTTCAGGGGGGGCACACTTCAAATGTCATCAATTTTCATAGCAGACTGCGACCTCTGAACTGCGGTTGACGAACTAACCGTTATTAGTGTTCTGTGGCAGCAGCCGCCATCTTACCGGTGGGTGATGTCATGTCGAGCTCTCAGTCAATGTCGATTTCCTTTTGAAAGTTTTTGTAAAAGTTCAGATTTTTGTTAATTTGTTGTTTGTTTTTGTTATACTTGTTTTTCATAGCTAATTTAAAGAAATTAGTTATGAGAAATAAAAATTTCCTCATAAACAACAATACCTATTTCTAAACCCAGTTTCTACCTATATAATCAGTGTACGTAGGTATGTATAGATAGATTTAATTCCTCAACCAATCGCTGGCAGCAGCACTGTCTATACATGCAAATTTAACCACGGAGTTGCCACTCTTTCTCGGTAAATAGTTACTATACTCTTTGATACCTTTACAATTTTAACAATGCCTCGTATGAATGAATATGAAGTCCCATCGATATTATGTGAACCACAATTTATCTAAGAATATTGCTAGATGTACCGATAGCGGCGATAGAATCGACATAATCAATAGTATTGCTGCATTATCTACCATCGATACTGGCGTCGATTTGAATCTCTGACAAAGGTTTCCTTCGGCTGACATTCTTCTTCTTCTTCTTATTTTTGAGGATGGCAACCAGTCAACCTCATTGTCGAGGGACATTACTGCCAGTTTCGAGTGAATTTTTTTATTTATCTTATTTCTTCAGTTTATAGGTCAGTCTCAATCAAAACAAGTAATTCACGCTCGGACGAGGCGCTCGAGCGAGGCACTCGGCAAGTGATGTTGAAGCGATTGGTAGCCCTCTAAACGCTCGGGTGGTTAACTTATCGCCGCACCGTTGTGTTGCTTTAACAGCTTTATACGCGCCAGCCCATTACAATTATGTGCGTACCGTAAATCTTGGAAGTAAAGGCGATGGTGGATGCTTACTGTACACAAAAATAACACTGTTGAAAGTACTTAATGTAAATTTGTTGTATTTTTATAAGTAGAAAGAAATAAATAAATCGATAGGGTCTTCGTTTGTTTTTTGTACCACTCAAGTCTTCCATTTCTTTGATGCCAGACGTCCTTATATGAAATTTCACTTTGAGTACACGCAAGCGGGGCGAGCATGTAGAAGAGCCGCTAGCGCTCGCCACTCGCCGCTTTGATCTTTTCCTAAAATACCGACGGCGGCGAGGCGAGCGCCAACGAGACGAGGCGAGCGCGCACGAGTCGACCGGAGCGGACCCTCTTCACTCTCGCATTCCCTGTCGCTCGCCTTCACTCGCCATAACAAAGCGAGGCTGCCTCGCCAGAGCAGCCCGAACCATATTTGCTCAGTTGACAGCGATGATAATAATACCTGCGCACGGCAACTTATGCTTTTATTTTGCTACACACGATTATAAAAACAACGAAATACTTTGAAAAAAAACCGATTTTGTTATGGGAATCGACTTTACCAAGAATTGTGTGACGATTTTTCACGATCCACACAACGATTCCATATTTTTTAATCCTTAATAGGTAGTCGTTTTAAGGCTTATATCTAGCTAGGAATCTTTCTTACTCCGCTGTTAGTATAACTGGTACCCCAAAGCCCAAAACTCCCTGGTATCCCAAAGCCTATTTTGCGGCATACACATTTATTAACCGTCGACACTGATCTTTATAATTTTTTTCGATCGAGCGTGCTGCCTAAAAACACGTGGCGTTCACACAGCGTGCGGCAAACGACCGAGGCACCTTTGAGCAAACCTAAAAGAACCGACATCGACCGGCTCGCTTACGTACGCGCTCGCGCGAGGCTGAGGCTGCTCGCTTGGTGTGGATGTGGACCCCCTACAGCGATAGTATCAATTCTATCGATTCACACGTCGATTGTATTGTGAGATGTCGATTTTAATCGATTCGCAATCGATTCTACATCCTAAGTATTTAGGTATTTACCTCTCGCTCGCTCGTTCCTGCTTGCAAATCGAGAGAATAGATATGTAGGTATATTATAGTTTAATCTAATTCTTCTGCTTCCTGCCGGCCGGTCGCTGCCGTTGCTTGCACCGCTTTGTTTGATAATCATCTTTCTTTCATTCATTCCTAATTCCTTCGTAGTAGCGAAGAGATTGTATTCGTATCGTGACCTTTTAATTTCTATATAATTTGTTGAAATGCGTGTCGTATCTATATTTGTAAGGGTTCTGTATTAGATGCAGATATACTACATCGCTAGAATTTCAGTGATACACGTATGTGTGCTATCTTTTGTCAGCATATTCATTCATGTGAGTATTATTTCGATTCGCGTTCAGAGTTCCGAAATTTCTGCATGCATTCTTTGTTTCGATCCACCCATTATTTATTTTTAGGAGTAATCAAGATATCAAATTAAGCAAGTTATTGTCCTGGCTGCTGCGGCATGAAGCAATAACACAGGGGTTTCGCATGAGGTATTTAGATATGTATTGTCAACAAAAATTATCGATTGTTTTTGCGTTGATAACCTAAAATTTTAAAGTTGGGCCATTGTTTTCTCTTGTATGTTGTTTTCATACGTCACGAATAATAGTATTTAGGAGAAAATACGGTTTGCATGTATTGGTATAATACAGAAAAAACAAGATTATATGCATATAGTTTACTTTTTGTGCTTGCTCTGTAGTTTGTGCCTATTGTACGCGCGCCATACACAAGAAAAGTATACACTCAAGGAGTATATTATGTGGATACAGTGGCTTGCAGGTCAAATGAATAAAAAAATGATAGGTCACTTTCATATTATTCTTTATTGCACCAAAATAATTACATATAACAGAGTACAAACAATAGGTCATGTACAAAGGTGGATTTATCTCTTTAAGAGATCTCTTCCCTCCAACCTAAGCATTTAAGTAGGAAAAGGAGTAAATTTGAGGTTTAGCAGCAAATTGTGTGCAAATGTAAAATACTATATTTATATTTTTATATTTTATGGCAATCGGTCGTCTTTAATGCGACAACCATTACTGCCAGTGTCTGGTTGTGCGGATAAAACGTTGGTTGAGGTTGACCAGTAAGAAATCTGAGCCAAACTATTGGTCTGTGTCCTGTTTGAGCCACCTAAAACAAAAAGGACGAACACAAATATACATAAAGTAAAACAACACAAGGACTTCACAAATACGGTATTAAATATTATAGTTTAATATTATATGTAGAAATTGAAAAATCCTACAACGAATAATAAAATCAAAATAATAAAAAAAGAAGAGATAACAAAATAATACACTTACATTAAATATAATATAGGTATATATACCTACTGCGAAATGTATACATAACTTAAAGTATATATTATAAACCTACATACCCTCGTAAGACCCAGCATACAAAAAAAAAGTTTCTTCCATGGATATGACACCCAATTATTTCAGCATTATAGAGCTGTTTTTAGTTTTAGCACTTGACCAATTATACCTGATGTTAAGTGAAAATGAGGCTGATGGTGGAAGCGTACTGACCCTGAACCAACCTCCCCATCCCATCTTATTAGTTTGAGATTTTTTGTTTTAAAATTCAAAGAAACAAAATAAATCTTACTTTATTTCTATTCCAAATGGTTTATATTGCAATAACTTTATTATACACTTCGTATTGCACACTGGGCCCTACGAGGTTAACTACGAATCGGAGGTTGTGGATTCGATTCATGTTTAGTACTCAGTGGTTTTCTTTGAATATAGATCAAACGCGCTTTTAAATCAAATTAATAACTTCAGTCTATAACAGATTAGAAGTTGACAAAATTAATCAGGCTATACACTAATTGCATGTGCATGCACACACTCAAACTTTCCAACTGTTCAAACCTATTTAATGTATAGCAAACGACTCAGCTAGATTTAAACCGCGATAGGAAGTCATCACCCCCTACTTATTGATAACTTAGTACATTGACACCTGCTTTTTAACAACCATAAGATTTATATTCTGGATCATTCTCACGACACTAGCAAAATTCAAAGACTTCGCGTGTACCGGGATCGGAGCAATATTTGACAACCCTTTATTCATTACTGTTCTTCCAGCCCAGAAGGCTACATTGAAGTGAATGAAATACTCCAGCACTATCAGTTCAAGGGCAAATTCACTGCTAAAGATATAGAACGTGTGGTGGCAAGGAACGAGAAACAGAGATTCTTACTGAGAAGAAATCCAACCAACAACTTGTTAGAGATTAAAGCCACCCAGGGACACACTCTTGATGTATCTGATGCAGAGCTAACTCCGCTACTACAGGTAATTTTTTCACCATGAAATATAGACCATTTTGCAGTTTGTAGATTGCTTTCTTATCATCATAAAATAACAATTAACAAATAAAGGAATTGTTGTGCTCCGGTGTAAAAAAAAAAGAAAAATACCTAGTTTACTTCATACTCAAAGTTAGTTTACAGCACAGGGGATAGAATTTACTGGTAAGTGTATAGACGCGCCAATACTTAGCACAATTATTGTGAATGCTTGTAAAGAGGGAAGAATATAATTTCCTTCCTTTGCCTTTGTTTATATGTCATCAAAAAACGAACATCAAATATAGTCCAGACAAACTATGGTATATTGCTTCTTTCATTCGTGGAATGACTGTTGATGAAGCAGTAAAACAACTAAGTTTTATAAACAAAAAGGGCGCCAAGTTTGTTAAAGAAGCTGTACTGGAAGCCCAAAAGCTAGCTGTTTCTCAACACAATGTAGAATTTAGAAGCAACTTATGGATTGCCGAATCCTTTTCTGGCAAAGGTGCTGTCATAAAGGTATAAGAAGACATGCTCGCGGCAGGCTTAGAGAAATCCGTTATACATACAGTCATTATTTTGTATGAAAGGCAAAGGAAGGAAATTATATTCTTCCCTCTTTACAAGCATTCACAATAATTGTGCTAAGTATTGGCGCGTCTAGTATGAATATACTTATGTTAGAAAACTGCACTTCAATACCTACAGATTTGGGTATGAGAATAACTTATTCTTATCTTTTGGAAGTGCATTGTGAGCAGAAATTATATTGTTTTAGCTCGTAGGCTTAGGTCTGGACACATGCCACTAAACAAGTTTAGTTATCTCATGAAAAAGACCAGCTCTCCTAACTGTGAGGTGTGTGGTATTGTAGAAGATGTGCACCATATATTGGTGGAATGTCTCCGGAACGAGCACCAACGAAAGACGCTGATGATGGAACAGAGGCTAAATAGACTAGATGGGGGAATAGCTCATCCAAAATCTAACGCTGCCCGGAGTCTATTTGCCTTTGTGAAGTCATCGGTGTCTCGCTAGAATTAGATTTAAATAGATTAAGTCAGTAAGAGGTACGATGGGACTGGTGTCCATTTGTATAAAAGTCTCTAAATCAAAATTGGAAAAAAAAAAATCTTTTGAAAGTAAACAATGACAAATGACACTAAAAATTACGTGCAAAAGGGTACAGGCGAGTAGGTTAATAATGTAAAGTTGTATGAATGAATTGAATATAAATCTCAAATATAATTTTATGTTTGACGTATTTTAAATGTTCATTATTATAAATTTATTTTATGTATTATATGTACTGTATGTAGGGCTAATATCTCAATGGCCTCCATGTAGGGCGTACTTCATGTTGTATTTTTCGATCTAGCCTCATATCTATGTGATGGATTGCAAAGTAATTTGTTTCTCGCCATCAACAAATGCTCAACACCTAAAAATATGTTGCGGTTTTCTGGTCATTCCACCTTCGACCTCATCTTCACTTAACATAAGGTGTGATTGAGGCCAAGACTAACCAGTTGTGCAGAAAAAAAATATATCATAGAATTATTCAAACTTGGACATTATAAAATTGTCATTTAATGCGTTAAATGTTTTCAGCCGATATACGCCAGTGTTGTCCACGGCACTTTTCTCAATTGCTGGCCGCAAATATATACAGAAGGCCTGTGTCGTATGCAACGTCAACATATACATTTTGCCAAGGGAACACTTAAAGATTCAACAGTCATCAGTGGAATCAGGAAGAACGCACAAGTCTACATATTTATAAATTTTAAAAAGGCTTTAGAAGATGGTATAAAGTTCTTTGAGTCTGAGAATGGTGTTATACTAACGCGGGGGAACACGAAAGGCTATTTGGAGCAGAAGTACTTCGAGAAGGCCATTGAAGTTTCTACTGGTGAGGTTCATCTTTATGCCATAATTATCACGGAAGGTGGTTGTCGACGGTTTCATACTCCAGTTCGAATGACGTTGCCTCGAAGGTCATTACCTCGATGTCTCTATCTCGACGGTACAAATCGCCTATGAGTCGTTACCTCGAAAGGTCAATAGCTCGAAGGATCACCACCTCAACGGTTCCTCTAGTACTAACACACAAATACTTACTGTACTTTGATGATTTTTCGACGTAACAACCCATCGATGAAATATACCATCGTGGTAAAGACCCGTCGAGGCAGAGATCTTTTGAGGTAACGAGGTAGAGACATCGTGCGAATGACCTTCGAGGCAACGTCATTCCAACTGGAGTATGAAACCCGTTGTCGAGAGTCGCACAGACTCCTTTCCTCCATTATATTTTAAGTATTAATCAGTTCTTACACGCAACAAAGGTTTGAGGTTGGCCATATGTGTAAAAAATGACAAAGGGATTGTGTTTCACAAGCATCACATCACATTTTTTATTATTGGCAAGTACTTAATCAGTGTTAATGAGATATGGATTTTGTCATAAAGATTTACAAATGATGACTGTCTTCATTATGCCCTAGTGTGCCTAAGTAATTGCCTGTTCATTGCTGCATTAAGCTTCATTACTAAGAGACTAAAAATCATTGTTTATAATTTTCGACATTAGTATTGTACTGGAGTTGGAAAGTGCTGATTCAGTGTGATTGTTTTATTTATATCAAACTTAAAACTACCCTGGTAAGTAGAACTTGTGATAAAAAGGAATGTAAGACTTAACTGCGACAAACACTATTGCGAAAGATGGAACTGCGACAGGACTGTTATATCAATGGTTCATTAGAACGGAGCGATTCGGTTCTGGCACTTCGCCGGCCGCTGCTGCGGCACGCTCGTTTCGCTCGCTCGGCTCGTGCGTCGTTTCTCATGTTTCCAACCTAACCTAATTAACAAACAAAGTTAACCTGACCTAACTGTGATATACGTACCATTCTGTCGCAGTTAAGTCTTTCGCAGTTCCATCTTTCGCAGTTCAGTCTTTCGCAATAGTGTTTGTCGCAGTTAAGTCTTACATCGGATAAAAAGATTAATAGCTAAGTTTATTTTATAACTTAAGAGCAATTTGGTGTAGTGGTTTGAAACTCTGCTGTTATACCAAAAGGTCGCGGGTTCGAATCCCGCTAGGGACATACATGTGTGTACCCGAACCCACATATGTCTGTATTCATCATACGAACATATGCCCCTAGCAGGATTCGAACCCGCGACCTTTTGGTATAGCAGCAGAATTTCTAACCACTACACCAAACAGGTCGTCATTCTCATTCTATGGAACTTGTTAACTATGTAAACAGAAGATGACCTCAGATCTCTCTCTTACCTACTTGATTTTTACTTACGGTATTTTATTATTCGGTATGGTTTGACATAAGCACAGGAATTTTTGCCATTGACTCGAAAAGAAGAAGAAGTAAAGCAGTAAGTGAGAGTCATCATAAGTGGATGTTTTTCATTTATATATGTATTTATTTATAAAAAAAATGTATTTGTGTAGTAGTGTATCAACCATCTGGTATCCACAACACAAGCCTAGTTGCTTAGTGTGGAACTAGATGGCGCTGTCTGTATATGTCCAATGATGATATATATATATATAATAATATATAGGATATTTAAAAAAAAATCAAAATGACACATTCCATCAACTGGTTCACTATTTTTCTGTCCGCCCCAGTTATGGGCCACCTGGGTTGGGGTCAAAAAGTGATTGTACTGTTCTCTTGTTTGTTTTGTGATATCACAGGTTGCCTGGAAAAATATTACCCCCCTTTCTAGGGCAGTCTGGTGAAAAGACTTCTCGTAATAATATAACACCATGTATCGACTCAAATTAGAATTGTCTACCTCACAATGTGTTTTATCTGACAGGTCGGCAGCTGTACCCATGAGCCATGGAGACAGAGCAGGGTCGCGCCGTGTCTCCTCCGCCCCCCACAGCGGTCGTAGCGCCCCCCACAGCGGCCGCAGAGCCCCGCGCTGGGCCCGGGGCGGCGGCCAAGGGGGGGAAAGCGGGCGGATCGCGACGACGAACGCCCACCGGTGACCAGGATGCGTTGGCTATCGACAAGTGCATAGTGCACGTGAATGGTTAGTGCTTATAGATTTATTTATTTTTTATTTAAAGGCACATCTTATTGAATGCCTGTTGGATATCTTGGAACACTGCTGAACAGTATTCCTTTCGTTCCAACGATTGCCTTATCATTTATACAACCCGGTGAACTTGTTCTACTGTTGAATATTGTGGTCTGAGACCAAATTGATGGTCTGGGATTATGTTGTTTTCTTCCAATACTGGTGTTAGTCTTCTTGGATGTGCCTTTTCGAACACTTTCAAAATTATGGTAAGTAGACAAGCTGTACACGTCTGTACAAGCTTGGCTCAGTGGGCGGTTTTCCAGGCTTTGCCATCATGCATGTTAGAGATACTTTCCGCAGTTTTTTTTTTAAACGGTTCAGAAAACTGGATACAATTCAAAATATTTTCAGTCTTACCCAACATTACGACATAAACTGAATATATCGTACTGGATGTGAACACAGCATGCACACAGGTAAACAGTTTCAATACTTAAGAATAAAATAGACTATTAACTAACTAAATCACAAAGACAATACAAAAAGACCCATTTAAAATTGTTGTACAAAAAGAGAGGATGATTAAACCTTACTACATATACAATCATAGATCACTTTCTTAGTGGAGGCGATTGTTCCTGAAAATATATCAATCTGGCTTCTTGTGCTATTACATAATGCACACATTCGATACAAAGGACTGTGTTGACCGATGTTGGTTCTGTAGGAGGGGGGGGACAGTACTTTACGATTATGTAGACGACTGCCGGGTCGGGGAACAGAGGAGCGAAGGCGCGCGAGGGTGTCAGGAGCGTAAATAAAACCATAAATATGGCTTTAAACAACATAGTCATAAAGACAATAGTTTTTGTTGGAATGTGAAACACCTTTACTCGCATGAACGAGCCTGCTGTCAGGCTTCCTTCTCGTGTCTAGAGAGACTTGCTAGTCCAGCTGGAAGAAAAACTGGATCATGAAAAAATATTTTGCGATAGCCTTGTATCCATAGACATGTAGATCTTTATTTGTATCTCCAGTCACTCACATACCATAAGTTCCAAAGCAATTGGATAAACATATTTTTATAACAATTCATAAAAGTGTTTGTTTGTTATTTTGTTTGTTTGAATATATTTTGCTTGAATATAGAAAATAGTTTGAATTTGCTGTAATTTGTATACGCCCAATCTGCTGTTTTCTAACTAACCCTATGGTTGACTGGAAGAAATCCCTCTTTGGGATAAGTCCGCCGTTGTACTCAATTTATGTATCAATGCAAAATTAATGTATTGCCTTTTTGTACAATAAAGCGTTTACAAACAAAAGTAACATCAGGATACACTAGAGTATGTGTGTGCTACAGCCGTACAAATGGGTCATAGCTCAGTGTGTATAATTGCTCAGAGAGAAGAACACTGATTTTCAGCTATTACCCACATATTATACACAGATTATTATATTGTATTGGGTTGGGCCTATATAAACATCAGGTCAATTTAGTGTTATAGTATGGTGGGACATTAAAAGTTCCCGAGTGGAGACCACGCACCGGCAAGCGCAGCGCAGCGTCTCCACTCCCAAGGTGGACAGAGGATGAAGGAGGCTTCCAACCGGTTCCTCCTGAAATCTATGGGGGAGGCCTATGTCACCAGTGAATACATCCTGTCTCAAGCCGACTCAAAGGCTCTGCCACTCACTGCAATTAGCCCTCCTCCAACCCTCGTACGCCGTTATCCTTTGCAGTGAGAGTGAATTTGTCAGTTAAACAAGTTGAGTTAGGAGCACGCAAATAGGTAACTTGCCTTATCTAGTCTGTGCTCGCCCATATCAGATATTAAAATACATAGAATTTCTAATCAGATATTTATATGTGACGTCAAACAGAGAAGAAATAACAAATTGAAAATCTATAATACCCCCCGACACTATTAAATCGTCTGTGCAAACAAACTAAGCTGAGGCTAAATAGATTTCCATGAAATATGGCCAAGATCCATCCATTATTAAAATACCAGCTTTCGAACAGACAAAAGTACATTCAACCGTTTTGGCGCTACAATGTCACACACAAAGGGGGTGCGTGGGGGTGGGGCTGCGCGCGTGGGGGTGGGGCTGCGCGCGTGGGGGGGGGGGCTGCGTGCGTAGGGGGATGCGTACGTGCGTTGGTGGGGGGGATGCGTGCGTGTGTTGGTGGGGGGGATGCGTGCGTTGGTGGGGGGATGCGTGCGTGCGTTGGTGGGGGGGGGGCGTGTGTGGCGGGGTCTGTGCGTGGGAGGGTTTGGGGGAATTCGTGATTCGATTTAAGTGTGGACAGACTGAACGAGCGGATTCTTAGCATTCTTTTATGAAAACTGATTTAGCCATTTCATTTAAGTTTTCTTCGAAACGAATAGGCATTCTTGCTCGCTCTCACACCATGCGCTCTCTCTCTCCTTTTTATAATGGCTGCCTATGGTATTCATCTAAGTGCGTTAAAGTTAGTACTTGTGAAAATCTATCAAGAACTATTATGATCCTTCCCGAATAATTTTTAACACCGATTATTGGTGTATTTTGATGATATAGGTTATCGAGGGTTTCGAATTTTTCCCAGCGGTTAGATGTCAGCCTTGTTTAATGGGAATCGGTTAAGTCGTTCCGAAGATAAACTTTTAACATAGTTTCGTCTATCTAGATGTAATCATTTGTTTTCTCGGGGGTTTTTCTATATTTTCATTATTCGGTTATTCTAATAAATGCTATTATCTTTGCTTAAGCCAAAGTACGATAAAAACAAATGGAATAACTCGTGCTTGACAATTTATTAGCATCCACTCTTCAGATTAATGTTGCTCGCTTATACCTAGGTAGGCTAGGAATAAGCAACTAGGGATGTCACCCACAATCCCTAATCATAGCAATTTGTAAATCGATGTAGTTTTAAAAATGAACATATTGACTTTCAGTAAATTATATTTTTAGGCCAACAATTTGGCTTGACGACTGCCTTCACTTGAAAATAACGGAGACCTACTATTTAAATTGACCTCCAAAGCACGGAAACACTCGTATTAAAATGCCACTAATGGTCACCCATCCAAGGACGGACTTCGCCAGACATTGCTTAACTTCGCTAATCGAAAACTACTAGTGTAAGATGAATACGAACATTTATTCCCGAGTCATGGATGTTTATCCGTTGTCTAGTATCCATAGTACAAGTTTTGCTTAGTTTGGGACTAGATGATTCAAATAAAATCAAATCAAGTATGTTATTTCATAGGATACGTCATTATTAATATTACATTTAAATTTTAAATTTACTGCTCATTTAGAAAGCTGACTCCCCAGAGAAGAACGAGCAAGAAACTCTAGGGTTGCTCTTTTTTAAACAGATTATAGGTTGCGATTTGATAATTGTATGAATATTCATTACGTAACTATCCCAAATATTTATTTATTTACTCATACATTCTCATTTCTTTTCATTGTCTTAAAAGATAGTGTAATATTTCACAACAATTACAAAGTATTTCATGGTGTCCATTACGATGTCATTCATTAGGTATGGAGTTATCGATTCGGGGAAGCCTCGATATCTGAGAGCCAGTACACCTGATACTCACTGCATACCTATTTAACTAATTACAGACGATAGAATATGTGCCTTATTTATACCGCGACACGTTTTCAATTCATTTCGATTCCACACAATTCAGCAATGTTTTTTTTGTTTTATTTTATTAAGGACAACAAACAGCTGCACAATTTATATACTTAATCTAGTTTTAACGTTATCCACAGGTTACTATTTTGAAGATATAGACAGTAGTACAAAATTGGTTTAATTTTACACCAAAACTTTAATATACCTAAACTAAGTTTAACAATATTACCTTAAGTATCTAAATATAGTTAGAAGTATTACAAAATAATTTACCCTAAAATATACTAATTAATGCTATATATTAGGTCCTTACCTATGAAATTGGCGTTTTGTATGAAGAATTTCATTAAGACTGTTTTCTCCATACAAACATTTTTGTTTTTTTTTTTGGGGGAACGGAAAATCCCAATTTAGCTAAACGGGTAACATTAAGTTAAGTATAGGCAGCGTTAAATTTAACAGTAACCGCTTTATAAAAGTTTCAGCGAAAATTATGGGAAGCACATGAAAAGAGCTCTGTTCAATTTTTTTTTATTGTGTGATTTAGTCCAGAAATTAAAATATATTTCATGTGAAACCTTGAAATAATATTCCATTTTCCAAATAAAAAAACAAATTTGGATATAGCTTTGAAAATCGCAGGAATTGGTACATATGATTAACGAAGAAAAAAAACTTCAATTTCATAGGTAAAGACCCAATATTATATTTAGTACACGATACATTTACTGTTACTTGTTATATTTCTGTGTAATAAATAAAATGTAATATACCAAAATAATATTATACAAATTTTGATAATAAAGTTAGAAACCTTAGTCAAGCGCATGGTGAAGCCATTACCACTTTATTAAAATAAATTATAACCAGATGCAGTATAGTTCTAGGTAACTCGTCGGACAAATGGCTTCACATTAGTTGTACTATACAGGGCGTCCCAAAGTTATGGGACATGAAGGGGAAGTACCTTAAATATTGTAGATAGTGAATTTTGCTCAAAGAAGACTTTATGTTATTTTTAAAAGTTAGTAATTCTGCATTCATAGATTTTCTAAAAATTACTTGCTTCGGCTGGGAATCGAACCGACTTAAATGTGAAAAAAAAACACCCTACTTTTATGATGCCAATCGAAAGAATAGCTAAAAAATAATAACTCTGCCTAAGTAACATAGTATTTTAAAAGAAAGGAACAACGTGAAATTAATCATTTTAATCAAATAAAAAACATACATGAAACTGCCGTAGTCAATTAAGTAGGTATTTTTTTGTAAATTAATTAATTAAATGCTCAAAATGTGATCCCTCTTGTCTTACGCAAATCGCCAATCTTTTAATGAGCCCTAAACTACTAAAGCACTAAACAGATCAATATCCGAAAAACAAACGCTCGCACATACTGTTCCATTTTCAAATTTAAGAACAACATTTAAAAATATCACTTCTTTTTAAAATATCTTAAAAAGTATGCATTCAAACAAACGCTGTCATAAACTGTTCCATTTTCAAATTATAAATTATTTATTTTTGTTTTTAATTTGCCTTCTGTCTAGCTTACAGAGGACGTATTGAAATACAAGTTTTATCATTTCATCTACACGTGCACTTATAATAAGGAAAACTATGTTAGTACCTATTTTATGAAGTGGGTACTTATTTACGAATAATCAATGCTATCTTTGGAATGATAATATCGCTACTTTTCGAACGTCGTCGGCAATAAATAACTTTCTTGAAATTTGACTCAATCATTTTATGTTGTTCCTTTCTTTTAAAATACTATGTTACTTAGGCAGAGTTATTATTTTTTAGCTATTCTTTCGATTGGCATCATAAAAGTAGGGTGTTTTTTTTTTCACATTTAAGTCGGTTCGATTCCCAGCCGAAGCAAGTAATTTTTAGAAAATCTATGAATGCAGAATTACTAACTTTTAAAAATAACATAAAGTCTTCTTTGAGCAAAATTCACTATCTACAATATTTAAGGTACTTCCCCTTCATGTCCCATAACTTTGGGACGCCCTGTATACTACAACAAAATCAGCTGATTTGCTACTAGTGTTTCCATATGGGCAGAGTTCGGGAAATTCGCCAATGTCTTCTCGACCAAAAATCTCAGTGGTTTAAGACGAGAATTAAATCATTGAAAGTATTAATTCTGTGACTGAAATGTGGTCTCACTATGGAAAGTCACGCAACAAGTTATGGAGTAGATGATGCTGTGTGTTTCGTTACGAGATCAAATCAGGGGATCTACTCTCCAACGAAAATAGCTTCGGACGGCCGTAACTTCGGACTTTTTCTTTTGTAGTTTGCTGTGTACATTATAAACCAATCGAATTTTATTGTTGTATATAGTTGGACATCATATGTTAGTACGGGACGCAAGGAACGTCTGAAGTTATGCAAAGAAAGGAATCTGAGCAAAAGAAAAAGTCCGAAGTTAGAGAGTAGACCCCCAGGAGTGAAGAAATTTGTAAAGAACGGAAGGCTGATGGATGATACAAATATGCCAATGAAATCCCTCCACAACTAGCTCCCGCTCAGCTTCTTAGGGAGAAGGGAGTGACTGAAAACCAGCGGCGTGCATAGCGTTTTGTCACAGGGTAGGCAGAATGATAAAATTAGCTATTAAGTGAGAAAAATACAACTACAAAATAATAACTTACTCTTTAAACAATCTTCACATCTGTTTAGAATATTTTCGGTTCATATCAGTATGAATCAGCTGTCTAGACAATGCATTTCAAGGAAAGCTTACAATTTGTTAGGCTAGGCACTGCCTTACTGCTGACAACCAGTGCTACTCAAGATCATGTTCTCTAGTAAGCAAATGCTGAGTCACTTCCTTTTGTCCAATAACAATACCTAAGAATACTAACCTAAATCTACATAATATTTTATAATCAGTAACCAAAGAAATCGATTTAGTGTACCTACATATATATACATAAAAGCTTTATATAATACTAGCTTCCCGCCCGCGACTATAATGTAATTTAAAGTGCATGCTAAATTATTATTATTATTTGTATACCTAAGTATGAGGTAGAATATAGAGCACATTATTTATTGTAACATCTTGACATGTAAACCAACCTATATTCACAAATAAAGAATTATTGTATTGTATTGAATTCATCAGATTTTCATCAAAATCGGTTAAGCAAAAAAAAATATCGATATGTAAATCCAGGTCCTAATTTATCGTCCAACCAAATTTCATCCAAATCCGTCCACGCGTTTTTTTTTTTTTTTTTATATGAGAGGGCGGCTAACGAACATGTGGGTCACCTGATGGAAAGCAATCACCGCCGCCCATGGACACCCGCAACACCAAAAGGGTCACAAAGGTTTAGGCGTAAAGAAGTAACAAACATAAATACGTACACACACACACACACACACACACAAACTTTTGCATTTATAATATTATGGGATGGGATTAGTTGAGATAAATAACTGTTGTGCCTTTGTTAATCGAGTAATAAAGAGCATTTGTATTGTAAAAGTAAACGAACAGCTATACTTATTCGAAAATAAAAAAAATATATAAATGTAATCTTCATATTGTTTCCGATATTTTGCAATTAAATTTGTTTAAGTACTCGCATTTTGTTATCAAAATGTTAATCGACGTCGGAACAACAACACCTTTATCACCCACTGATTAGAAAAGCTTCGAGAAATATCAAATAGTACCGACGCAGGATTATTCCGTCTACTACGGTAAGAGAATTGGGGGCTTCCCCGAGAACGTTATTATTACATAATAATAAATCAGCAATCAAAAATAATATTGAGAATGTAACACAGATTGTAATATAATCTACAGGGTGAAATTTAATACGCGTAATTCCTGTTACTGGTGACTTCAAGCATGTATTGCAACGTAAGATACATGATATCTTGCAGTATCACAAATATAGTAGTACATGCTTACGAGTAAAACAAGGTCTTAAATAAATATTTGTGACGCCCCGTTGGGGCATGGCATTTGTTGAATGTCAATTTAAACAAACAAACCAAATATTCTTTATTGTACAACATTAAGAAGCATAAAAAGAAATAAGAAAAAGGGGATAGTACAATTCGGCGCCCTTATCACTAAAAGCGATCTCTTCCAGGCAACCTTTGGGTTAGGAAGCATTATGCGTGTACGGTAAACTAATTTTAATAAAATAAATAAATCACCCATATAAATACATACGTTAATTGAATACATACAAACACACATACATAATATATACATAATAATACATACATAATATATATAAAAAATAATACATATAATATAAATTTATACTAATTAAATAGAAATAAATCTACTGGAAATAATAAAGGATTATTATAGGATTAAACGAACTTACCTGAAGTGAAGTTCTATCCAAATTATATGAAGTACTTAGTCCGAGATAACTGTATGTATCGTCCTTTCTTGCTCTTCATTCGCGATGTTAAAAGACACCATAAAAAAAACAAAAATCTGCAACTGGCAGCACTACACATACATGTCATTACGTTTAGAGTAAGAGTATATTTAGAATGGGTAAGGTATACTATTATATAGTTACATGTGTGGCGGGAGGGAAGTATCCTATCTCGGACTAAGTACTTCATATAATTTGGATAGAACTTCACTTCAGGTAAGTTCGTTTAATCCTATAATTATATTCGTACTTAGTCCGAGATAACTGTAGATGTTTAGAGAAACAGTATAAATAATCAACAATGTTTATTTGAAACATTCTCACAATTATAGGAATATTAAAAATATCTCAATGTAGGAACCTATGTAATTAAAATAAACTTAAGAACTGCACACAGCTCTAGCAAACAACCTCTGATTAGTGTGATCATTAATGAGAGGTCTATTGTAATGCCTTGCAAAAATAGACGACCTATTAGTCCATCCTACAGCTCTTAAAATATTGTCGACAGTAAGACCTACTCTATAAGCTTGTGACGTTGCAGCGTGACGAGTTGAGTGTGATGAAAATATAGAGACGTTTATACCACTATCCTTCATCACAAGTTTGAGCCATCTACTAACTGTTTGAGTAGTGGCAACCCTATAAGGTTTCTTAAAAGTAAGAAACAAATTATTGTTGTTAATATTATTTCTATTATCTTTTGTCACTTCTAAATAACGTAGAAGCGTCTTGACTGGACAAATATTTGGGCTACTAATTAAGTATGGTAGAGACAACATAGACATGAACCTACCCGGAGCTGATGTCTTTTGAATATCAGTTAAAGCTATATCAACTCCTTCTTCATTTTGCCTGATGTTGTTAATTTTAATAAGAGACAGAGTCTGTACCCTTTGGCCTGTAGTTAGAGCCAATAACATTGCCGTTTTTAGTGTGAGTTTCCTTAAGTCTAATTCCTCTAGAGACCAATGTTCAAGATATGATAAAACAATGGCTGGGTCCCAGGTGCTGGAATATTTCGGTATACAGGGTCGTAGTTTATAAACTCCCTTAAACCAGCGCTTCATTCTATCATCACAGCCTACATTAGCACCTAATATTAAGGATAACGCTGAACGATGACAATTTAAGGTTTGATAGGAAGCACCTTTATTAAAAATAGTCATTAAGTATGATAAAATCTTTGGAACAGAAGCACATAATAAATCTTCATCATTGGACTTACAGAAATGCCACCATTGTCGTAAACAACAATCATATTGTTTAAGACTATTTTTTGATAAAGATGCGATCATAACATCAATCGAGTCATTAGATAACATTCTTCTTTTCATTGCCTGCCTGATAATACACATGCCCCCAGGATAAGTTGTGGATGTAAAGGGTGTGGAGACCTGGAAGGAGATATTAATAAATCTTTAGATGGACCAAACGTAAGTACTTCTGAGATTGTGAGTGATTGTAATAGGGGATACCAGACTTGAGTAGGCCAAACTGGGAAAACTACAATGCCTCTTGCCTTATCTGTAATGATCTTCCTTAATACTTTTAGAATTAATGAGAAAGGGGGAAAAGCATAAAAAAATTCGTCCCATGTAATAGTAAATGCATCTATGTTCCATGCAAATGGATCCCGGTGCCAGGCAACATACCTCTTACATTTGTTATTAAACCGGGAGGCAAATAAATCTATGAGAGGGGTACCTAGCAAATTAGTTATGTCATGGAAGACTTTTGGTGATAGTTCCCATTCAATATCTTGATTTGAGTTACGAGATTCATAATCCGCATCTGAATTATCTTTTGATTTTATGTATGAGGCAAAAATCCATAGTTCTCTTGCTTCACACCATTGCCAAATACGTTTACCAAGTTCATTTAATTTTGGAAATTGAACTGAACCCATCCGATTAATATGAGAAATAGCAGTGGTGTTATCTATTCTTAGTAAAATATCACAATGCCTCAATTTGCTAGCGAAACATCTCAATGCAAAATAAGCTGCCAATAATTCCAGAAAATTAATGTGACTCTCCTTCTCTGCTACTGACCAATTACCCTTAGCAGTCTTTCCATCACATATTGCTCCCCAACCAGATAAGGAGGCATCCGAAAAAATTTCTAAAGAGAATTTATATTGTTTTATAGGACAAAATCTATGCATAATGTTATTTCTCCACCACATTAGGTCTAATTTAGCGTCTCGGCTGATGGCCATTACACCATCATAATTACCTCCCAAACGTTCCAAAGCCATTAATTTATCTCTTTCTAAGTTTTTTGTATAAACAAAACCATATGAAATTGCCATGCATACTGAAACTAAGATACCTAACATCCTCGCATATTCCCTAACTGTACAATTATTTATTTTTAAAATTTTTTTAGTAAGTAATGATAGTCTTTCTCGTTTTGAATCTGTGGGGCTTAGTGTCATATACAGAGAATTTATTTTAAAACCTAAAAATTCTGTAACGTTGGCTGGAATGAAATTACTTTTGTCTTCATTGACAATAAAACCTAAACATTGTAAAACCTTCCTTAAAATCATAGCATTATTCAAACATTCTTCATATGATGATCCTAGGCAAATCAGGTCATCTAGATACACAACTAATCGGATGCCATGATGCTCTCTAAGGTATCCTACAACTGGTCTCAAAAGTTTTGTGAATACAAAAGGTGCTGTGCTAAGCCCAAATGGTAAACAATTATATTCATAAAGATTATTATAAAATTTAAACCTTAAATATTTCTTGTGTTTTAAATGGATGGGACATAAATAATATGCATTTTTTAAGTCGATGGTGCACATGAAGTCCCCTTTCGTTAGTAATTTACATAAAGTTCTGATATCTTCTAATTTAAAGTGACAGTCTGCAACATACTTATTTAAAATCTTTAAGTTGAGAATGAATCGGTGAGTACCATCTTTTTTAGGAATAGTGAATATGCTAGATAAGAATTGATCTTCTACATTATTACAAGGGGAAATCACACCGAGCTGGAGCATCTTTTCAATTTCACGAAGTATAATTTGTTTGTCGGATTTGTTAAATTTATCATTTAATGGACATTCACTTTGAAAAGGGGATGTTATAAAAGGGATCTCATATCCCTTTAGCCATTGTAAAATAGTCTGGTCCTGGGTTATTTTTTCCCAACATGGATAAAAATAATACAGTCTAGCTGCAAACGGTACCTCCTCTATGGATATCGGGCACGGCCTCTGCTCGAGGCCACCCTGCTGTCCTGGGGTTTGAATGGTGGGCGTGAATGTGGCTGATAGCGGTGTTGAGTTCCCGCTTGGAATGATCCTCTTCCTGCCTGGAACCGGCTTGGATTTGGCCGGCGCAGGGGCTGTTGGAAGTTTTTTGAATTCGACGGCTTCTGAGTAGTTGGCTTAGGTTTAAGGACATTAGCAGATCGCTTCATAGCTGCAATTGATTTCACTGAATCATCCAAATTGGAGTAAAGGTAGGTCTCCCTTCTATTTTCCTTAAGACCTTCAGCCAAATTCTTATCCAGAAAGGGGCTCACAAGCTTGCGGCGAATCTCAGTGTATTGGTAATGCAAATAGCTGAGAATACGAGAAACATCACTCAACTTCTTAATTATATCCATCTTGTCATAATCTCTTCTGGATAAAGAATTAATTACTTGGCAAATACTGGCAACAGCCAAACCTAAATCCTGTTGCCTATCTTGCAATAATTTATCACGAGTCTTAGAAGGATTGCTCAGGACACCCACAAGCTCCATATTTAATTTGGGAGCATCTAGTAATTTACAATTACTGGGTATTAACAATGACTCCATAAGCTTCTCTTTATTAGACTTCGGTAAGCCATCAATTATAATGTTTTTAATTGTGTTAAAAATTTCCTCATGTATCTTCTCCCCATATTGTTTATCGTTATTAGAGGAATCACCCAATGCTGACAAAAACTCGCTGTCGAGTTCCTCATCTTCTAAGGTGACACAATCCTGATTGAATAACCCCTCTTCTTCTAAAAAGAACTCTGGATCAGGTTCATTTGGCGGAGTGTGTGTTTGGTCTGAAATAGGTATGTAACACCTGTTAATAGTCTCTAACAGAGAACTATGTCAGTATGACAAACATTTGGCAGAGTGTGTTTGGTCTGTAATAGGTATGAAACACCTGTCAATAGTCTCTAACAGAGAACTATGTCAGTATGACAAACATTTGAGTTAACATATTGACCTTCACCATCCCACGGATAGTGAGCAATATCGTCACACGATAATGCATAGGGTTACAAATAACCCGGTCTTAGTACGACAGTACTTATAGATATATAGGTATATATATATGTATATTGTGAGGTAACCAGCTTCCAACGGAAAATGGATATGTGTAGACATTTATTACTACACATAAAAACCTGTTTCTAAGACAAAACGTAGTACGATGACCAAAACTAACCTATTGCAGAATCGATCACAACTGTCTTGCTACACTTCGCAAGCCGTTTTTCATATTTCTCAATTTTCTTTTTTATCTTCTCGCTATCCAACTTCCTCTTAGGCATTTTCACTTGGAAATCACTAATTATTTTATGGATAAAAGAATAATTAAAATTTTGTGTCAATGCGATTGAGCGCGAAAACAACGAATGACATGTATGTGTAGTGCTGCCAGTTGCAGATTTTTGTTTTTTTTATGGTGTCTTTTAACATCGCGAATGAAGAGCAAGAAAGGACGATACATACAGTTATCTCGGACTAAGTACGAATATAATTGCATTTATCTGTCAGTCAGTATGTCCAAGCTACTATCGCTTCGAAAAGTGATATCCTCTGTGGTAAAAGAAGTGGAGCAAGAAACCTACAGGAATCATTGACACTCATCACTCCACTCATGATTACGAACAACTATCCACTAGTAACCATAGCCGAATTCAGCCGAAAATTTTTGGACTTCCGTACTGAAGGTGGTTTCAGAACAGTTTACTTTGTATGGATAATCAATTGATCGAATTCGACTATGGTTCCTTTATTGTGCATAATCAAGAGTAGTGGGAATTACACGAATTGAAATTCACCCTGTATCATCTTCAATTTAAGAGCTATACTCTTGTCAGTGGAGTAACGAGCAGAGAGACGTGGGAATTACTCATCCTATATACATAATCTAAAATCTATACCTACACATAAAGTACTCAAAAATATTAATATGAAAGACAACTGAAATAATATTTTATGGGTGGAGATTAATTTTTTGGTTTGTTATGTACTCTTGTTTCTAATGTACTTAAGTATATTGGCAAGCGATGCAGCACGCATAAACAACATTACTTCAAGATTAACTGAGAAAAACAGGAATTTAAGTATTTTTAGAGACTGCCACAGACAGACAAAGGCAGACTAATCCGCCTACCCCACCGGGAAACGGGCGAGCGTATATTGTTATAAAAATTGGTATATTTTTCATACAACACTTAATCCATAAAATGTGTAATTTCCAGGGTTCCCACCTTACACGCAGCCAGAGGACCTATCCCACATCTTCGCAAAATTCGGCCCGGCGAAAGTAGATAAAATGAACAGCAGGTACGCGTACATCACGTTCCAGACGGAAGATGAGGCGAAGGCTGCCATCCAGGCGTCGAAGAAGGTCAACATCTACGGGGAGTTCCTCGTGGTGAGGCCGTATAACGGGAAACAGGAGATCAAACAGCCTCTCACCCCAAAGAGGGATTTCCCGATGAGTAAACAGAAAGGTGAGTCAGGAATAATTGCGGCGATTCGCTAATTCTCTGTAAGAGATTTGTTTAAAGAAATAAATGTTTTACCGTAAGGAAAAAAATGGGGCATGTTTCGTTCGAAACTATGTTTTTAGGTTTCTCCACAATAAGTAGTCGAGTCTTTGTAGTAAACTAAGTTTTATTGTTTTTTGTAGTTTTAGAATTAACAGCGAAATGTCTATATGAATATTTTAGAAAAAAATGCACTGTGTAATCGACGCCGCTGATTGACCTAATGTCATAAACAACAACAAGTTATCCAACAAGCATGGATAAAGTTTTAAACTTGTTTGTAACTAGTATAATACACAAATTTCAATAAAATCAACAAAACTTGTCTATAACCACGAGTGTGTTTTGTAGGTGAGAACAGACAAGTTTGAACATGTCACAGACATAAGTGTTGTTGACATAAGTTGGCTACACAATGTGAACGAAGCGATGTTTGAGACAGTTGCAATACATGTATAAAACAAATAATTCTACAAGTTTGGTTTTTGACAAGTATTATACATGTTTTGTTTACAACTAGTATTTTACTTGACGACCTGTTTGGTGTAGTGGTTAGAAACTCTGCTACTATACCAAAAGGTTGCGGGTTCGAATCCCGCTAGGGGCATGTGTTTGTATGATGAATACTGACATGTGTTCTCGAGTTATGGATGTCTTTCATTTATGCATGTATTTATTTACAAAAAAAAATATATTTGTGTAGTTTATCAACCATCTGGTATCCATAACACAAGCCTTGATGCTTACTGTGGGCCTAGATGGTGCTGTGTGTTTGTGCAAAGATATTTATTATTATTTATTGATAATGGCTACATAACAGCTAATTCTTGCTTAACGAATGTAAAAATAAACTTGTCTCTCGGTGAAAACGAGGGGTTAGGAATTGTCCGCGCCGTACATCGCCGTCTTCACTCCCCGCGCCCCGCACCGTTCCCGCGCGTTCGCGTGTACAGGGCATATTAGGGAGTTTAATATTTTCTGTTCATAACTATCGTAGAATGAAGCGTTAATTGTGTAATTTGACGGTCGCGTTTGTAGCCTATTCCACGTAACTTACATAATTAAATTAAATAAATAAAGAAAACTTGGAGAAAATATGAGTTCCAAATTAATTTCGCATGACCGGAACCCTAAGAATCACGTCAGCCGCTTATTAATCGACGGTGGGGGCGTGCATTTTTGATTATAGTCCTACTTATTTATCGAACAGTAGTCGGATTTTAGTTAATAGATATTTGTGAGAGATTTTCTTTCACAATAAGGAATTTATGGTACGCGAATGGAAAGAAACATAATCGCCCTTATTGCACTCCAGGTTCAATAGTGGACCCGTTGAACATTGATCTATCCGGCGACTTCCACCAGCAAGTGGACCGTATCCTGGCCGCGGTCCGCCTCACGCAGGAGGAGGCGACCGCCATCAGCACGCTGTACGCGGACGTGGAGCGCGTGCTGCAGGCGCAGTGGCCAGGTCAGGCGATATCTTTTTTTTTATGCGCAAGGGGTCAGCAATTGACCTCAATCACACCTGATGTTAAGTGAAGATGAGGCCGAAGGTGGAAGCGTACTGACCCGGAAACTCAAATATTTGGAGAACTGGCTATCTTATCTCTGACATTTGGAACACAACAATGCTATTAATATTTTAATGCTAAGTGCTAACCCATTGTGGATAAATAAAAAAATGTGTAAATAAGTCACTGGGCAGTCGTGTCTAATAGACAATAATCATTCTCAGCCCATATCCGCCTTCTGGACCAGCCGACAATGACAACTACTTATTTATTGTTATTCCCTCAGGTTGCACTGCGATGCCCTTTGGCTCGATAACCACTGGTCTTGGCATCAAATCGAGTGACGCCGACTGCTACATGCATATACCACCCAAGTTCCACAACGCAAATTCCAACTTCGTCATGAAAGCCAAGCGGATCCTCCAGGCCTACCCGCAAATCTTCGCGGAAATACTCTCCATACCTCGAGCCAACACGCCAATAGTGAAATTCTTCCATATACCCACGGAGACCAACTGCGATCTGAGCTTTAAAACCCCATTGGGAGCTCAGAACAGCAAGTTAATAGCATTTCTGCTGCATTCGGATCCTAGATTACTCCCCATGGCCGTTGTCATCAAGTACTGGGCGAAAGTTCACGGATTATCCGGTACTGGGAAGTTGACAAACTATGCTTTAACGTTGCTCATTATATTCTATTTACAACAAGCTCCTTTGACGATTCTCCCGTCAGTCGAGTGGCTTCAAAGGGACCCAAAGAATGACGTCATAGTTGACTTTTGGAGCACAGGTTTCATGGACAACAGAGAGCTGTTACCGCCGTCGACGAATAAGTCATCATTATCAGAGTTGCTGGGTGGATTTTACGAGTTTTACTCAACGTTTAACTTTGAAGAAATGGTCGTCTGCCCATTCCTAGGCAATCCGATAAAGAAGATGGCGTTCAGAGATCTTCCTGGATTACCTGAAGAGTTTAAGCGATACAAGGAGAACGTTTCGCAAGGGATTGTAATGCACATGCGGTTTCTATCGCCATTGTGCGTTCAGGATCCGTTCGAGCAGAGCCACAATGTAGCATCTGCTATTACCAGCAGATTCGCTGTGGACGTAAAAGCGTATTTCAAATTTGCAGCGGTCGCTTACGAGAAAGAAAAGCCGAAGAATTGCGACGAATTCCTAAAGACAATCCTCCTACAAAAGCCGAAGATAGTGAAAAGCAAAATGCATCCGGAATTCCGAATCACCCTGTATCCGAGAATGATAGCACACATAACCAACCCAGATTGGAAGCCGGTGGTCAGACAGGTGGTCTTCAAGATATTTGAGGGCATTCTAAAATTGAAACTGGGGAAGATAGAGGAGAAAGTGAATACAGAGATGAAAAAAGAAAAGGAGAAGTATACATCAACATTGACGAAACCAATATGGAAACGGAAGCAGTTTAATAAGCTGTACGGGGTGATGCGTCTCGAGTTCCTAGAAAAACAAATGAAGATCACGGAGGAGATAATTCGAATTGACAAGAACTTGATGGACCTGCCGTTCCAAGTGGTGTTGACGTTCGCTCACGACCCTAAGAGCGCTGTTGTTTCTATCAAACTTTTGAACGGAGATCCGGAGCCTTTCAGAGAGTTCGGGAAGTTCTACATATCGATAGTACAGAATTGGTTCATGTTTTTGATAAAACCTTTCACGAAACCCATCACCAATAACACAACCAAAGCAGAGGACACCAGGAAATTACACGACGAATTGGATAGTGACGACGAATTGGACGAGGCGGTGACTATTATTAATGATCCGGAGTGTGACAGTGACAAGGACGACACTGCGTCTAACAGTAAAGATGCGAGTAACAGTGACGACACTGATGACGCTGTGGAATAATTTTGTGGATAACAGTTTTATCTACGAAGTATTGTTATGTTGACTGTCCCTGTTGGAGATGTTAGATGGCGATGGGAATGTTTCACTCTCAGATAACAAAAGCTACAGAGATAAAAGGGCGTGGCGAGGGTTGCTTTAATATGTACATAGTGCGCATAGAGTTGCTACACAAACTTCGTTGTTCTACATTTGTATTTGCGAAACACACACTGCTTTGGAAACGACGACTTTAGAACTCTGGTTCCGGCAGATTTTTCGAAATGAATAGATCAATTTTAATTATTTTATATATCTAAAACGTTAGTAGAAATCTTAATATCTTTATTGTACACAAAATTGTTACAGAAATATGCATTGTATATAAAATGTACAAAGGCGAGATTAACTCCGATAGAGTTTTGACGACCTGTTTGGTGTAGTGGTTAGAAACTCTGCTGCTATACCAAAAGGTCGCGGGTTCGAATCCCGCTAGGGGCATATGTTTGTATGATGAATACGGACATGTGTTCCCGAGTTATGGATGTTTTTCATTAATATATGTATTTATTTACAAAAAAAAAATGTATTTGTGTAGTTTATCAACCATCTGGTATCTATAATACAAGCCTAGTTGCTTAGTGTGGAACTAGATGGCGCTGTGTGTATGTGCAAAGATATTTATTTATTTTTTATTAGTTTTCTACCAGCAAACCTGAGATACATAGTGTTTATTAGATTGGGCAGAAAATAGTGCACACAATTGAAAATTATTTTATATAAAAAAAATAAAAAATAATATATATAAATAAATATACCACATAACCTATCCAATATACATATATATAGTGCGAAGTATATACATTATCAATACTCATTATTATGATAATTAAATAATATCCAATTTAAAAGAATACATTCAGTGTACTAAGTATCGGGAATTTGTCAATAAAACAAAAAATACAAATTATTCATCTAAATTTATTTTATCGCCTTCAAAGTAGGCCCCATCGCTTGCAATACAACATCTCCACCGCTTCACCCAGTCTTCCATACATTTTTCATAGGCTATTTGCGGTATGGCCTTTAGCTCATTCAGCGAATTTTCTTTTATGGCTTCTATCGACTCAAAACGTTTTCCTCGAAATGGTAATTTTAACTTGGGAAATAAAAAAAAGTCAGACGGAGCCATATCAGGTGAATACGGTGCTTGGTCGAGAACTTTTGTTGAATTTTTCGCTAAAAACTCTTTCACTATAATGGCTGTGTGTGATGGTGCATTATCATGGTGCAGCATCCATGAGTTGTGTTGCCACAAATCTGGACGTTTTCGGCGGATACTCTCACGCAAACGCTTCATGACGCCTAAATAATATTCTTTATTCACTGTTTCTCCCTCTGGAAGGAATTCGGAGTGAACCACACCACGGTAGTCAAAAAAAACTGTCAGCATCACCTTGATTTTGGAGCGACTTTGCCGCGGTTTTTTGGGTTTCGGCTCGTTTTCGAGACGCCATTCTGAAGACTGTTGGCTTGTTTGCATGTCGTACTCGTAAACCCATGTCTCGTCGCCAGTTATTATACGTTTCATAAAGGTCGGATCCGTAGAAGCTCGGGAAACCATGTCTTCAGCGACATGCTTTCGCTGCGCTTTTTGAACAAAATTGAGCTCTTTTGGAACTAGTCGAGCGGCGACGCGTTTCATGCCTAAAATGTCAATGAGAATGTTGTGGACGGACTTAAAAGATATGTTCACCTCACTAGCCAACTCTCTCAGACTCATACGTCGATTTTCGAGCACTAGCTTCTTGATTCTGTCGATGTTTTCTTTGGTCGTAGCGGTTGAAGGTCTACCAGAACGAGGCAAGTCTACTACTACTTCTCGGCCTTCTTTAAAAGCCTTATACCATTCATAAGCCCTTGTTTTCGATATACACGATTCGCCGTAGGTATTTCGCAACATTTTTAGTGATTCACCACATGAAATATCATTTGAAACACAAAATTTAAGGCACACTCTTTGTTCAACAATATTTTCCATTGTAAAAATCGCCGAGGACTCAAAACTATGACCAACAAAAAGTGTAGTTTAACCCTTAGGAACCCACCCATCGAGGCCTCTAAACGTGCTGTACCCGCGGCGTTACGCTTAGATTGGCTGGCACCATATGGCGCCAGCGGGTTTTCTCAGAAATGCTACTACAGGATGTTGATTTTTAGTTTGATTTTGTTAGATGTCTTAGACTTTCCCGTGGGAAATTAATTTAAAATTATTATTATTATTTTACATATTTTTTTAATAAAAATGCAATTTTTTTTTATAATAAATTGTATTTTTTTTATTTCCATTATTAGGTAGGTACATGATAAGAAAGACAAGTGTTTAGACATGCAATAAAGACTTTGAATTACTTCTTTACAATATTATTCACATAATCCAAATGATTTTCTTCTTAGAATCTATTTTACAATTTTTTTAGATAAATTTAAATGTTTTTAAATATATAGGGGCAATTCTACAAATAGGATGGACGTTTTTGAAATGCCAAAAAATGTATAAGACCTGGAATAAAAACTTTTATCTTCAGGTTATAAGAATGTGTTTATAAGGCAAATATGACAAGCGCATCAGCTTGCTAACTTACTTTTTATTTTATTTATCTTATTCAAGATAACTACAGCCTGTCAATGTTTTAAGTAAACACAATGGTTACACATTTAGTAGAAGCCAATTATGGTTATCCACGTATAAACATATCTTCTCTATTCTATATATATACATTTCATTTTTGTTCTGCAGAAGCGTGCTATTCGTGCCATTTATAAATTAGGACCTAGAGTGTCTCTTAGAGATAAGTTTAAGGAAATTAATATCTTAACAATGACTTCTCAATACATATGAGAATGACTTCTCGCAGCCGCTGCGTATCATCCTCTACGGCGTATACGCCGTCGCCCTCGTCATCGTCTTCGTCTCCGCCTTCCACTTCGCTGCCAGAATCGTTACGATAAGTAATGACGCGCCGTTCTGGCAACGTAGGACGACGACGACGACGAGGAGTTATTGGCGACGAGACACCCCCCGCACCGGAGCCCGACGCGCCAGGGGATCCGAGATCTGGCGTCGTGGCTGGCCTCCATACCTAAAAAAACAACCACCTCCAAAAGCACAAGCCACAATACAAATGCCAGCAATAGGCATACATAGAAACACAAAGTCAAAGCCTCCTCCAACCCATTACAACCTCTACCCTCCTACAACCTCGTCACATAGTGCAATAAAATATTAACATCTTAATTTGTTATTAAAAAGTAATTTACAGACCCGCGCGGAGTTATCCACGCTGATCTCGTTCCCGTCTAAATTTTCAAAAATCGTTTCTTAGTGCTCGCCTACATCATTACAGGCAACGTGTAAAATATCATGCGACATAGGCAGAGTAAACAAAAAAAAAACCCATGCGGTGGTAAATCGGCAATATAAATAAAATATTCGTTCATCATACAAGCAGGAACAAAATCCATTCAAAACTTTCCAAGATTAGCTCATACATACAGACAGATGGAGAAAAGGGACTTTATACTATGGTTCGTTTTTTCTTACATGTCCTAAAACGTAAACAATCTTTATAGGACTTATCATTGAATTTTGTAGAAAAAAAAAGCAAATATTAGTGTAAACCTATAAATTCTAGTATAAAATTACTAACAACCACTGAAATATTTTTGTAGTAATTGTTGTTTTTATTATATTACTGGAAATTAATAAAAAGACATAGAAAGATTGTTTACATTTTAAGACAAGAAAGAAAAAACGTACCATATGTATAATGATAGTATACAAAAGCCTTGTAATTATGTTTCTATGTGACACTGAAACCCACAACACAGAAGCATTGCATTATTTGTATTGCTATTTTGGTAGGTATAATCAGATATATAGTCACACTTCATACTTACTTGCATGCGGTTTGGAGCCACCTGCTCCACCACTATAGGGTCTCCCGACATGCGCAGCGACCCACCCGGAGTCCTCGCCACTGGGTAGGCGAGCGAAAGTGGATTAGAATCCATTTAGCAAACTAAAAAAAATAAATATCTGAAATAAATGGCTGTAACAGAGGTACAGACCGACACCATAGTAATTCCACAAGTTTCCCAAAGGAAAACCCATTTTATTATGGAGCACTAAAAATGAACATGCTGTATGTGCATTTCCGACCAGATATGGCGGCGTCTGTGAGGTCGCGTGTGATTTACGAGCTAAAATAACTTTCTATGAACTATTATTGAAGAAACTAATTACTGTAATTCATTCTTGATAAAATTTCCTATAAAACAAGTCGGCAATCATACTTAGTGTTCATTGAAAATACCAAGTAAATCACATTTCAATAATATCAACAGATTTCCAACCAACCGACGCCGATTTTATTTTTTCATTTTTAGGAATCTACACTGACTTTATACATTTATATATGCGTATATAGATTCTAAAATCGATATAATTTAAGAATATACCAGGTACTTACGTTTATTTCACGAAAATAACACTTAAACTTTTAAAAACAACGCGCGACCATTACACACAACGGTTCACAAAAAAGAAAAAAACAGTCGACTTTGTAACGAACTTTTTTGATTCGAAAGAACGGCGTCTAGTAGAGTATCGCATACCATTGGATCGTTCATTTCATTCTCTTTCCATTCCTTTAGTAAAATCGAATACCAACCTTATTTTATATAGCAAAAAACCTTAAATCCGAACGGAGATTTGCTGGCGCCTTGGGGTGCCGCGGGGTTTGACGGAGATTTGAAATGGCAACAGGGGGTGCCAGCGGGTTTTGAAAGGTTAAAACAAATTAAATGACAGATCCCGCTCAAATTTTGCGCGCTAAATCAGTACAGTGCTACCAACATGCAGTAAAAAAATTAGAACGACCTCTTTTACGCGGGTCTTTTTATTGACATATTCCCGATACTTTTTACACAGAGTAGTATATTGCTGTTTTCCTGTTGTTATGGAAAGCTTAAAATCCCTCTAATTTTGCAGTTGTACTCTTTTTAGAAAATATTCTCTACTAACGTTTTAGTTCTATGTACATGCTTTATGCTTATAAAGTTTCATTAGAATCGGTGTATCCATTACGAAAAATTTGGACTTGAAAGTTTGTATGGCACAACGTGCGGGATAAACACTCTTAATTACTAATTAAACATGGTATTAATTAACAGCAATCTCACTGTAATACACACTTTATACACATTGTCTATATATCGAAGCGACATGCTACACACCCTTGATCATTTCCCTTGTTTTTATTAACTGAAGTATTTGCAGGTGCGAAAGAAAAAAACAAAAAAGAACTGAGCTTCTTTATTTCACAAGAAACAAACAGAAAGAAAACAGTCAGAAATATGTACAAAAGTCAAAAATGCTTTATTTTGTAGGTACACCGAGTACACTTAAAATAGTCAATTTTACATTTTTTAAGCTACTGCTTGTTCAAAATGCAATTTTCCCCTGAGAAGAACAAGCGCGATCACATGTAAATGCGAGAAATAGATACTTATTCAAATTCAAATCATTTATTGTGAAGTTACATGTGATTAAAAGGATACAGATGTCAGATCAATGGAATGTCCAATGTAACTTGCCCATTAGGCGTACAATACAAAGTATTTTTAAACAAAATCTCTCTAAACTAATCAAGGCAATCCAGATTTAAATAAATGTCCTTCATTTTCATCCATAATTTGTAGTGTCTAGTGTATTAGATATTCAATTTTAAATAATGATGATTAATTAATAATACAATTTATCATTAAGAAATTCGTCAACTGAATAATAACATTTATTTACTGGGATGTCAAATAATCTTAACTTTGGCTGTTTTAAGTAATCACTTATCTGTTGTGCAATAAAGTGTATTTGTATTGTATTGTAATCAGGCAAGTGGTTAAATAATTTTGGTCCGATTTTATGAATAGTGTTGGAAAAGAAACAATTATATAAATAGTTAGGTAACAATAGCAAAACAATATGGTACAAGTATAACAGGACACAATAGGTAGGTAATACCTACACAGTTGATAATAAAATACAATGTTCTGAATTAAGCGATGACAAATTGGTGTAGTGGATAATGACCCTGTCTGCGAAACCAACGGTTGCTGGTTCGAATCCAACGAGGGGTAAATGTTTGTGTGATGAATACGAACATTTACTCCCCGAGTCATGGATGTTTACATAAATATTTATGTATGTTATCTAGTATCCATAAGCTTTGCTTAGTTTGGGAGTAGATGATTGGTGTAAGTATCCGAAATATTTATGGTTCGGAAAGGGAAATCGTCTGTGGGAAAAGAAGCGACGCAAGAAACCCACAGGATCATTGTTGTCCTTTTTTTTAAATAAAAAATAAATTTATGCAATTTTATAATTTTGGTCGAAGTACTTCATCACTTCACATCAGGTGTGATTGAGGTCAAGTACCAACCCGTTATGCATAAAAAAAAAAAAAAGTACACCAAGAGTGTTTGTCATGCAGATAGTCACTGATTTTGTAATTAGCGTTTTTTTGCTAATGTTGTTTTGACATGTTCTTTAAATTGTTTCTCGGTTCATAATCATCATCAGCCCTTAAATATCCCTCGTATAATGAGAGAGTATGGGCCATAGTCCACCACGCTGGCCCAATATTACTGATATTCTCAGGTATAAGGTTATAAAAGTGTATGAACTTTCCACGCCTCTGTCCCGGGCTTCCTCTGGCCAGTTGTTCACGAACTTATCCAGCTCATCAGCCCAAAGTTTGCCAACGAGTCATGCAACGGAGTACACTGACCGACCGCGTCCGAAACACTACGTTCCAAGGCCCGTTTTAATAAATCGATCTTGAGATACGTTTGTATGATGAATACAGACATGTGTTCCCGAGTTATGGCTGTTTTTCATTTATATGTATTTACAAAAAAAAAATGTATTTGTGTAGTTTACCAATAGTCTGGTATCCATAATACAAGCCCAGTTACTTAGTGTGGAACTAGATGGCGCTGTGTGTATGTGGAAAGATATTTATTTATTATCTCAATCTCAATTTATTAATACGGCCCTAAAACCCAAGTTGCTGACGTAGCCACACCGACCGCCAAGCTAAAGTGGGACTCCGCTGGCCAATTGTCTCATACCCTATGACTTTTGGGCGAAAATTACTATCACCTAAAATAATTTAAAAAATATCGCTGGTGGTAATTAATATGCATGAACCAATCAATCATTTATTTATTTGTGATACACAAGTGTACAGGTTTTAACTTATAAATATGATCTCTCAGCCAAATTGACATACAAATATTGTAGTCATGTTAAAATAGTCGTGAAATTTAATAAACAGCAGAATTAATTATGTCCGCTAACCAAATAATCTCCTCACTGTAAAAATACGTTTTCTCTGTTTTCTTTTTGTTCTTTCACTTTCTCTTATTAAGGTGTATTCAACTGTTTTGTTCATGTCATAAAAAGTTTTGGTCAAACGTGTCGCTGGTTCATTTGTGCCAGTGTAGTGAGCCTTCTCGCGTCACGTGTCGCTGGTTCATTTGTGCCACTGTAGTGAGCCTTCTGGCGTCACGTGTCGCTGGTTCATTTGTGCCACTGTAGTGAGCCTTCTGGCGTCACGTGTCGCTGGTTCATTTGTGCCACTGTAGTAAGCCTTCTGGCGTCATGTGTCGCTGGTTCATTTGTGCCACTGTAGTGAGCCTTCTGGCGTCACGTGTTGCTGGTTCATTTGTGCCACTGTAGTGAGCCTTCTGGCGTCACGTGTCGCTGGTTCATTTGTGCCACTGTAGTGAGCCTTCTGGCGTCACGTGTCGCTGGTTCATTTGTGCCACTGTAGTGAGCCTTCTGGCGTCACGTGTCGCTGGTTCATTTGTGCCACTGTAGTAAGCCTTCTGGCGTCATGTGTCGCTGGTTCATTTGTGCCACTGTAGTGAGCCTTCTGGCGTCATGTGTCGCTGGTTCATTTGTGCCACTGTAGTGAGCCTTCTGGCGTCATGTGTCGCTGGTTCATTTGTGCCACTGTAGTGAGCCTTCTGGCGTCTCGTGTCGCTGGTTCATTTCTCATACGCAGAGACTGCTTTAACTGATGTTTATAATTTGTATCCCAAGAAATAGTGCCTAAATTATACCGATGAGATATACTAGTCCAATAAATAGTAGTTAGCTGTTTTGGTGTCTTTGAAGGCCCAGCGAATACGACGGACGAAGAGTCCGTCGTCTGCGCGGCCTCTCACAAAGACATCTAAATGTTGTTTTTGACTATTTATGGGACTTGTATATTTCGGCACAGTTGGGCCATGAAGACGGATGAAAGAAATTGGAAGCAGAAGATATAATAAGGAATGAGTATGTAAGAGGGAGTTTAAAAGTGGCACTCGTGACAGAATGTTATTATTCAATTAAGGAATACCTACCACTATTTTAAAATACTTATATAACGGATAATATCGCTTTTCTGACATCAACACAGCATTGACAATTAATTAGTTTTATATTGTGACAACATACATTATTATATTATATTTAAGTAATGACTTATCTAATGCTATCCTAATTTATTAAACATTTGCACGCTAGATTTTAAGTAGATTTTGAATGGGACTTCTGTTATGTGTCATCCCATCTTGTACCCAAAATCAAGCAAATAAATGATTCCATTTCAAGAAAAGTTGAAAGGAAACCGTTTAGCTTTGTATGGACATGTTATGAGGAGGGATGAAACGCATGTTACTAAGAGAGTTATGAATATGGATGTCGATAATTGGATAGGAAGAGGAAGACCACGGAACAGACGGATGGATTGTGTGAAAGGTGATATGAACGAAAAGAGCGTGAATGTTGAGGTAACAACTGATAGAGGAGATTGGAAGAAAAAGACGTACTGCGCGACCCCAAATAATGAGACCTCAGATTTAATAAAGAGTTTTATCAAATTAGGTATACTTCAAAATTGAGTGGGTCCTCTTTAGATTGCTACCTACCTAGATACCTAGGATAATACCACAGAACAATACCTTTCTTATAATGTGGGTAATATTTATCATATGGCGATCCCTCAATTCGACGTAACAAAACGGTCAGGTTTGTGTTTGGTGTAACCACGAAAAAGTTTTGTTTCACCAGTGGGACATCGTAATGGGACTACGGTTGCGGAGTCAGATGATCATGTATATTTCGGCACAGTTTTTGAGATACAAATTATTCAAAGGTAAAACAGCCTGAGAAATGAGGACTCCTGCAACACGTGACGCCAGAATCCTCAAATATAGAATAACTCTTAGGCCCGTTTTTCAGAATGTTGCTCAAGCGTAGATCTCCGCTTGAGGACAGTTAAAAAGGGACAGCTTTATGTAACTTGTATAGCGGCATCTCTAACTATGCTCAAGCTCAGATCTTAGCTTTAGTAACGTTCTGAAATACGGGCCTTAAACTACAGTATTGTTGTCCTTTGTTGCACTATTTGAGCACGATTTTTTTGACATACTGATCCTATTGTGTGTTTTTAGCATGACTGACGTCTTTTATTTCTCTATGTAGTCGTATATTCTAAAATTGGACATAGGCAAGAGTCCTTTAGATTGTACTTCATTTTTTATTTGTACTTATGACTATCCTATGATTAAAGAGGCAGCTGATGACGATTTTAACATAAATTAATTACATCGCCATCTGATATAACAGACACCGGGCTCCAAGATTTTTTTTATTCCCTAAGACTTTAATTCATCTAATACTTCTAAATATTGTTGAATTAATAGGTACTGTGTAGTTTATAGTGAATACAATCTATTTTGTGATTTAAGCGAAGCCATTTATTGATGTGTTTTTCTTACTTTTTTTTAATGCATTTTCTAGATTCTTATTGTAAAAAGTTGTTTGATTTTTCCAAATTTTCCCGAATTGTACTATATACTTAGTACAGATACGTCTGGCGCAGTGTTATACTACTGCCGTGTGGTTTCGGCACGTCAAAATAATGAAACCAACCGATCTCTTCCCGTGGGTGCCGTAATAGGCGACTAAGGGACTTTCCGTCAAATATATATAGACGCGCATGTTTCAGAAAGCGATGGGCTCACTTCCAGTCACATGCAATTCTGGATATTTCGAAAGATGAGACATGCATTTTGTGGCACGTATTAAGAGAGCTTATTCCGTCCAGTGGCGCCCTCATTGGATAAATTAAGATTTCTTTTTAAAATCTCCCAATAATAAGAATAAGCTCCCAGCGGATGTCTTTCCGAACCGATACGATCTGGGAACCTTCAAGAAGCGAGCATATTCCTTCCTTAAAGGCCGGCAACGCCACTGCGTATCTTCCGTTTCCGTAGATGGTTATGGGCAGCGGTGACACTTACCATCAGGTGCGCCTCTTGCTCGTTTGCCCACCTCTTCAATAAAAAAAAAATAAAGAAAATCGCTCTGTCCTGCACTCGAGAAGCCTAAAAGCTAATTATAAATAAAACCTAAATAGCTAAAATTATATAAACGGGCATTTTTTACAAATGCAAATTCTGTAAATTAAAGCTATTTAGAAAACCAAAAGGAAATTACCCAATACGGCGCGTAGCGTCCGGATAGCTTATCAAAGAAGGCCTTCGTACCCAACTGAGACCTTTAGAAAAATAAGATTTTTTTTCACCAATGATAGATAGATAAATCATTTGTTACTCCAGTCACACACATACATAAAGTTTAAAGAGTATTTCTTAAAAAGAACTTAAAAAGTACTAGGTAAGAACAACTAAAGCATATGTGTGCTGCAGTAGGACAAATGGGTCACAGCTAAGTGTGTAAGATTCGACTTCGGCGCAATGTGCACATCCTCTCCTTCCTATATAACATCCTCAAAAATCCCAACTCTCCTGATTATCTGAGTTCCCGCTTTAATTTACTCCCGCCTCCTGATGTTCCTAGGCGATCCTGCATTACAAAAACACTTGCCTGTCCTAGAGCCACAACAAACTTTCTTTTTCACTCCTTTAGTGTTCAAGCAGCCATGATGTGGAATAAACTGCCAAAATTAATTCAGGATAGCCCTTCAATTGCAGTATTTAAGAAAAGGCTAAAAGAGCATTACCTCTCCCATCTTTCGTGATATTAGTATGTGTATGTAGGTTTATAGTACATATATATATATAGTATATATGTATATAATTAAATTATGTTATGTATATATTTCGCAGTAGGTATATGTAATATATTTAGTGTAAGTTTATTATTCAGTTATCTTTTCTTTTATTTGTTTTATTATTCGTTATAGGATTTTTTCTTTTGCACACAATTTACTGCTAAACCTCAAATTTACTAAGTTTCCTATTTCAATGCTCAGGTTGGCTGGAAGAGATCTCTTAAAGAGATAAGTCCACCTTTGTACGTGACCTATTGTTTGTACTCTGTTATTGTAATATTTTGGTGCAATAAAGAATATATTTAAGATTGTTCAAAGAACAAAACACTGATGTTCAGCTATTACCCGAGGAGAATCATAGGTACAAGTGCAACATAAATAAAAAAAAAACAATGCTGGATTAGTGTAAATGATAATATGAGAACAATATAGATATAAAGAATTATATGTGTTGTATGTAAAATATTGAATGATAGAAACCTACGTCAAATATAAATTATACATTTTTTTGCAATTTACTGAAATTAAGTTTGATAATTCTGCAAATTATTAATATACCTAGGTACCTATTGAATTTAAAAAATAATAAATATAAATATCTTTGCACATACACACAGCGCCATCTAGTTCCACACTAAGCTATTAGGCTTGTATTATGGATAACAGATGGTTGATAAACTACAAAAAAAAATATATATTTTTGTAAATAAATACATATCCCGGATGAGGTTTTTTACCGCAAGGAAAAAAATGGGGCATATTAGGTAAGTGAAATAGAAGGTATTGGTATAGGTAGTTTTTTTTTTTTTTCAAAAAACGCCCACTGTAAGCTGAGAGTGATTTGCGACTGGGTTCCTATCATTCGAAATTTTCTTGGAATTCATATTTTCTCTAAGTTTTCTTTTCTAATTTAGACTTATAAACCGTAACACCCAATTTATTTCGGCAACGGATATCATATCTCTTACAGTTGGAACATAATAATGCTAAAATATCAACATCGCTGTTTGTCGGCAGTATTAGACATGGACTTCATTAGATAATAGCTAGCCATGCGAACATTTGAAAATGCCTGATACCTTCCACCCACGATGATCGTCGACCGTAGGTATAGAGTTCTTGTTCAACGATTGGCAACACTAGTCTATGTTGACACTTGACAGCTGCCGGTACTAGGGTTACCAGACGTCAGGATTTACCTGACATGACAGGAATTTTATGTACCTTGTTATATTGTTACCATAATTTGTGATTCTGGCTGGTTTTTTACGATGTCCCGATTTTCAGAATTATTCAAGTACTAGAGAGTTTTACTACTATGTAAAACAACTGTTAATGAAACTTCTCTTCTTTGGTACCAATAAGTCAGTCAATCATTACACTAAACATTAATCGACATACTTATTCTTAAATTCAATACTTCTTAAAATCATAAGTTTAGTCTGGCCGGCTGGTACACAAGACAAAATTCGTATAGGTACATCGTCGTAGATCGCGCCCTGGGAGTAAAATGCCAGGACTTGTACAAATCAGGCTTTCTGTCCGAACTTTTCAGTTTTATTTCTGGTAACCCTAGTCGGGACTGTCATCCACCGGAAGTTAAATAAATAATAGATTGCTTTAGTTTTTCCTGGCTTAGTTTAATTAGATCGCTAGAGGTCATTTAAATTGTATAAATTCATCAAACTAATTGTGTAATGTATCAGCTTCAGAAACTGAATACTCAATAAAATACCTATTTTAATTACTCCCTTGCGGTGCGCAGAATATTAATACCTCAGTGGTTGTAAAGTTTAATACAATGATAATACTCTTTGTTTTACTCTCGTTAGGGATATGTAATGCGAAAATAAGGAGTATACGCGCCGGTCCGCCTTACGATTGTTCATACTGCCAGCCAGAGCAGATTCATATCTCTTTCGGAGGTAAGTGAAAACTGCTACATTTTCCATATTTTTTCATCTCCTATTACCCATGGATTCTTACGAGGGTGAAGGCTCTCTTATTCTACAACCAGCTTAGTTAAATACATGAAATAAATGAGGTGACTGAATGGAATTTATTTAATTTTATTAACATAATTAAAAAGTTAATTTAACCATCTCCATGGCCCAAAATAAACAATAAGGTTTACAAAATGGATGTGAGGATTCGATTCCCAGCCGAGTACAGGTTTAATACTCTGTATGGATGGAAGTAGAGAGTTTTTAAAGTGTTAATAAGTGTAAATCAAAGTTATATTTCTTGGGAGTTCGTAAATATTAAAGAGAACAAGCAAGGGCATCTGTTGCATTAATTACTGGACCTTATCTTATTCTTATCTTATAAGTTAATGAAAATATAAAAACAAAATATGTAATGCAAATAAAAGTAAGTAGGTATAATAGTTGTCAAATAATAGTTGAAATTGTTAATATTTTAAATTAAAATTAATAAAGCTGGCTCTCCAAAGGAACAAGAAACTTATTTAAAGTATTGGTGTTACAATTTGTGTTCAGACAAAATAAAGTACTTTGCCACTTTTTTTTATGCATAACGGGTTGGTACTTGACCTCAATCACACCTGATGTTAAGAGAAGATGAGAAGTGAAGTGAAGAGAAGATTAAGTGCAGTGAAGACTTAATTACTCATATTGAATTCCGAGATGATAGGTTTGCCTGGAAGAGATTGCTGTTAGCGATAATGCCGCCAAATTTGTAGTTTCTATAACATATTTAAATGTACCTTTCTTATTTAAACAATAAAGTGTATTTGATTTATTGAATAAAGAGAAACATAAGTTGTTTATAGTGTGTTAATGGATTGTGTGAAGGGTGATATGAACGAAAAGGGTATGAAGGATAACGGCTGATAGAGGAGATTGGAAGAAAAAGACGTACTGCGCCGATCCCAAATAAATTGGGAACAGGGTTAGAAGATGATGATGATGTTATTATTATTAAGAGCCCATAGTGTCCCACTTCTGAGCAAAGGCATCTGTTTCCAGTCGTTTTTTGTTCTTGGCGAGCGCAAACCATCCCTTATTAAAACTGTCAAGCTCGTCTCTACACTGTTTTCGCGGTCTGCCACGTTTGCGTCTGGCGATTGTAGGAGTCCAAATAGTGGACGCATTTGCCCACAACTCGCACGGCATGCGGCCCACGTGACCCGCCCAGTCCCACTTCAACGTTGCCGCTTTTTTCCCTAAGTCAGAGATCCGAGTCCATGAGCGTAGAGTAGCATTTGATGATGTAAGTTGTTAAATAAATAGACTGCATATTGATGAGCAGTTCAAGTCCATGCTTGCTTATCTTCTAATAGGTCAATCATAATAATTGTTTAAGGTCAGTTTTCTCTTGTTATATGCAGTGAATATTGTGTGAACACAATAAACCAATAATTTATGTAATTGTATAAGCAATGAATAATTATCCATGAAAATTCTAAGGTTTATTGTTGAGTTTTGCTGTTCCAAGTCATTGTGTCTTTGTATACGGCTATCAAATTGGTGACGCACCATTCGCAGTTTTATTACTTTCCTGTAGTTGTGGTTAAACTTGAGTCAGTAAAGTACATAATTGTGTTATCAAAGTAATATTTAACCTTGGCTAAAGTAAAGTTGAAATGAGCCATGAAAGAATGTCACGTGTTTGTATTTTATTGTAAATCAAATCAAAAATGCTTTATTTTGTAGGTACACAGGGTACACTTAAAATAGTCAGATTTTACATTTTTAAAGCTACTGTAAAAGTAGTAATAATCCAAAACAAATAATAGTATAAATGTGAAAGTTTGGATGTTTGTTTGTTGTTCAATCACGTCAAAAGAAAGAGAGGAAAAGAAAGAAACCGGGATAGGTACTTTTTATCGAAGTAAAATATTCTCTAGGCATACTTATGAAGATGAGTCAGTGATACATAAAGTAAATCCACACGGGCAAAGCCGCAGGTGAAAAGGTAAAGCTTTTGCCCAGCTCCTAATAATAATAATAATTTTCAAAATTGATGGAGGACCTGATGAAAATCGCGTGAAGTTTATGGGGAAGTTTATGTCAGCAGTGGATGCCTTGTTCAATTCAATTTATTAATGTAAAACACAGGTAAAAAGATGTTAGTGAATATGGTATAAGTAACACTATGATCTACCATTTTGGCTTACAAAAAAATTACGTTAGATGTTATGTTATCTAAGGTATCTAGGCTATATAAGGTGGTAGGAAATCTTTGTCAAAAAAAAATTTCAACCTGTCCATTTGGTACTTTGGCTTACCTTTAAGTCAAGCATTAATTACTAATTTTTATCCGACTACGCCGAAGATAAAATGAGGGTAATGTATTTTCCTATTAGCAATTCAAAACCAATTATTTAAAATATCAGTTGGATCTGTATATGAACTGATGAACCCTATTGTACATTCCCGCAGTACCTACAAATGTAGTTTACATCAATGTTTCTCTGATGTTGAGTGTGTGGGATTTATCATTGAAACAGCCATAGATAATGATATTTGTTTGCTCTCAATGATACTGTTTGAAATAACAGTGTATGTAATTATTTGATAGCATCCTTGGCGTCACATAATTTTGCTATCTGTCACATTAATGACCTATTTTATTATTAAAAATCTGTTTTGTTTTAATAGTTTTTTCTCTGATAAGCAGAGTTTAGGCTAGCAAGTTTGTTGACCTTATAATAATCTACTTATTGTAATAAACTTGGATAAGTGATGTGTCTAGTGGGTAATGAAATGAATTAAAACCACTGGTGCGGGTTCGAATCCCACTAGCGGTTAATGTTTGTGGGTTTAATATGAATATTTACATCCACGTTAGCTATGTTCATCTGTCATCCAGTTTTCATAGTACTTACAAGCCTTATTTGAAGTGCTTTAAATATTTAACCGCCGATGTGGAATCACTTGGTTATTTCACATGATTGATTTGAATTTACAGGATAATAAGTACACTATGTTATACCAGCACATAATCTATCTCTGTGCCAAATTTCATCCAAATTCGTTCGCGAGTAATTAACGAACATAATTATTATAATTGACTGTTATATATGCTTTTGACCACTATCTCACCAGATGGAACTGCAAATGCTCACCCTGCTCGCGAAGAGCCTTAAATGGCCAAAGCGTTATGAATGAAGAATTAAACCGCTTAGTGCGAATATTCGGTTTATGGACGACATACGGGTGGAATGCCTAGTTCAAAAATGAAATGGTGATGATGGAACTTATTCCACCATAATTGTGCACATTCCAATGCACACTCACTTGAATTGTATTTATATGACTACTAGCTTGACATGAGTAATTAATATAATAAATAGTAATAAATTAATATATTACATAGATTTAAGACCTTTATAACAAACACATGGAAATGCAATAAATAATTATGATTATGATTAGCTTTCTGCCCGCGGTTTCGCCTGCGTAGAATAACTTTATCGGGGATTTGTTTATTTCTTTATACCGCAGGAATATATATTCACTTTATTGGGATAACAAATATCCTATGTTTTAAACCCGGGTATGTTCTACCTATATACCAATTTCATCTAAATCCGTTCATCTGTTTCGCCGAGATTGTGCAACAAACAAATACACAAAATTTCAAATCATATATCATACATATACAGATCAAACGAACTATGTTAAAAGCTGAATATCCTCAGAACGACTTAAGCGGTTTACAATATGCATAGGGGCCTTTCTTCAGGTTTAATTTTCGATAACTTTATGGACGATTATATCATTCTAATACACCAAAAATCTCGTTAATTCTTTCATATAAAAAAAATAACACTTAAATCGGACACACACACACACACTCACACACACACACACACACACACACACACACACACACACACACACGCACACACACACACACACACACACACACACACACACACACACACACACACACACTCACACACAATATACTCTACCGATAGACAGTCGAACAGGAATACCGTGTTGTAAGGACACGGTGTTCCAGGCGTGCAGTGGACATAGATAGATTTTAAAAAGAGTTTTGGAGAGAATTAAGGAATATCTGTTTTCGTTGGAATTAAATAAGGCTTCCAAATATCAACGAAAACTATCAAAAGAGTAAGATTGTCACGTGACTCTTTTGGTACGTCCAATGTCATTAAAAGTTTATTCAACTACCTAAACTTTCGTAGTTAATGCTATCACCGTATAAGGTCAGACACACACTGATTATAGTTCATTTTATATACAATACAATATTTCTTTATTTTCTCTATCCACATAGTATATAATTATATTATTAAAGATAATGGATGCATAGTTTAAAATACTTGTGGAGACTGGTGCCTGAGATAGGCGTGAGCCTGTGTTTCAGGATCACCAGCGCCCCAGGTGTAATATCCGGATGTCTACAAGGATAAATACATTCGCATTTATCGACAGTGCTGTACTGTACTGGGTGCGACAGTAAACCAGCGCTGAGCTCTTATAGGCTCGGCATATAGCTGAGTCGTTTCCCTTTCGATGCTGCGACACTTATCTGAGTGTTCTGTTACTTTATTTGCCTAACAATTGTTGTATTATGTGTCGAAGTGGCGAATAAACAGTTTCTTTCTTTCTTCTTTCATTTGTTGGGTACATCTGAGAGTAAGTAACACAGCGAAGCAATACATAGGTGATATAGTAACAATAATAATAATCTGTATTTATCAAGTGACTACTGGTGAGTGTGGTTATGTGTCTATGTGTGTGTATGTGTGTGCGGGAGTGCGTGTATGTTGGGAATTGATAACTAGACAGTAGGTTTGATAAGTTGTTCAGAATCGTATGTTGCTAAACTTAGCTAATTGTAGCGGGGCCTCTTCACGCTATAAGAGAGTATGGGCCACTCTTTAATTAAGGAAGGGTATGAGGGATATATTATAATCCACCACACGGGCCCAGAGCGGGTTGGTGATTTTGTGTCGGACTAGGCAGACCGCATAAAATCGGTTGCTCTGGAAAGCTATGGAGGAGGCCTATGTTCTGCAATGGACGTACTGTTGATACGATGATGACGTCAGGCCACCTGTAGGGCCGGTCCATACTTATAGTTTGGTTGAAAGACGGAGCACAATATTACATTGCCATTTTAAATTTCCAGAGAAAACCAACGACATAGTAGTAACATGGTCGACGTTCAACGACACACAAGAGAGCCGGGTGCAGTACGGCACCACGGCGATGGACCGCGAGGCCTCCGGTACCCACACCCTGTTCGTGGACGGGGGTCCCTTGCGGCGCTACCAGTGGATCCACAGAGTACTATTGAAGGACCTCCAGTACAATACTAGATATGGTAAGAGTTTTAGGATGCTTCACAGTGCGAGCTAGAAATGTCGTATTTATACATTTGTTCCAATAATACGATTACGTAGGATTCTTTAATGCATCGTAACACCCAAACGGCTTGATGGATTTTAATTGGTGAGGTACCGTGATCCTGGTCGTCCGATGCACCTTGTGAATTAAAGTCTTATGCTGTGCCTGCTGCCTTCAAACTTCAAGCATTTATTTCAACGTAAGATACATGATTTCAATGTCAATTTAAATTTATTTTAAATAAAAAAGGTTTATTGCATTTATCTGTCAGTCGGTATGTCCATTGTCCAAGCTACTACCGCTTCGGAAAGGGAAATCATCTGCGGGAAACGAAGGCGGCGCAAGAAGCCCACAGATTCTTTTGTTATCCTTTTTTTTTTTAAATAAAGTATATAACTAATACAATTTCATAATTTTGGTGAGCTGGTCGAAGTACACCAAGCGTGTTTGTCATTCAGGTAGTCACTAATTTTATAATAACTAAGTACACCAAGCGTGTTTGTCATTCAGGTAGTCACTAATTTTATAATAACTAAGTACACCAAGCGTGTTTGTCATTCAGGTAGTCACTAATTTTATAATAACCGCTTTTTGCTAATGTTATTTTGATATGATCTTTAAATTTTTTCTCAGATTAATGATAATCTCTAGTATGCAATAATATGGTGTTTTGCGGTAAGTGATGTTGGCGTTAATGTTGTGTTAGTGTACCACGCGGGCTCCGAGTACGGCTGGTCAGAGCGGTTCTCCTTCAAGACCCCTCCGGCCGGCGAGCGCTGGGTGGTGCGCGCCGCCATCTACGGGGACATGGGCGCTGAAAACGCACATGTAAGTGTCTTCATTACGTCCCCAGTGTTCTTCTCTCTTTAGTTTTTTTATGATTAACTGGATACGCGTTTGACAATCTCACCTGATGGGAAGTGACGATGTGGCCGAAGATGAAGCACGCGATCGCGAAGATCCCAAGGTTGTAGAATTCAGGAAAGACTGACGCCAGAAAGTAATTCATTCAAAGGGTTATGTATACGCTTTTTCAATAAGGTTCCTGTTGATATACAAAACCTTCCTTTCAATAAATTTAAAGATACTATAAAACAGAAACTTATTAAGAAAGCATATTATAAAATATCAGATTATTTAGATGATAAACATACATGGACATAAACAGCCTGTTCACATAACCAGGCTATTTCACAATTAATAATGAAATATTATAATATAAAATAATAATTAATAATTTTGTAATATAAAACATTTGTTTTAAAAGAGCCATCTCTGGAGTTTCTTGCTTGTTCTTCTCAGGGGAAAATTGCCTTTTGAACAAGCAGTAGCTTTATTAATAAAGCATTTTTGATTTTGATTTTTGATTTTGAAGATGAAATGCCGATGATGGAACAACAAGGCATGGCAAAACTTCCCTTCTGATCCGTGTATATTAATTATCATTTATCAATGTACAATCTGCCATTACAAAACATTATTCGTCTCTTTCCCGTCCCCCAGTCGCTGTCCTACCTGCAGGACGAGGCGGAACGAGACAAGTTCGACGTGATCCTCCACGTGGGGGACTTCGCGTATGACATGGACACGAATGACGCCCGCGTCGGGGACCAGTTCATGCGCCAGATCCAGCCCCTGGCGGCCATCGTGCCCTACATGACGTGCCCGGGGAACCACGAGCAGGCGCAGTTCGTATCAATCACCATGATAATATAAGAAATAGGAATGGTTATATCATTCACATTTCAAAACGGTTAAACCGATTCCCAACAAACGGTGTCCTTATTTTTTCGTCAAATTTTCCTTCCCAAAAAACTTATCGCACTAGTTTCATTTCCCATAAGAATCTTTAGCAATATTTCGCATTTTAATCACTTGGTTAAATATTAATTTGGCAACTTTTTACTTGCTCAAGTTTTATTAAGTCAAATATGAATACATTAAGCAAATGCTTTATTTTCTAAAAAAATTATATTCCAAAAATAAGTTCGTTGAAATTTTCATTTTAATATGGGTGATAAATTGTAAAAATATGAAAAGTCTGATATAACTCATTATTATTATAATTATTACCTATTAAATTGTCACTTCATACAATCAGAATAAACAAGTAAGTACAATAATTACGTACAATGTTACGTAGGTTAGATTAGAACTGCTAGAAAAGTGGGTTAGGTTAGGTTAGAACTGTGACCCCAACAGAATTGTATAATAACAATATAATTTTGGGAAGAGCATGTAATGCCAAACCATATTTGACTACATAATACCTGGTAAAATGAAACATTGCCATGTAATTATTTCTTAAACAATAACTGTAAAATCGCGAAAAGTTGTTTTGCCAAATGAAAATTTGGGAAACACACTTTGGCATGTGATACTTTGGGAAATGTTTTTTGCCCAAAAATTAGTAATCCCCATCAAACACAGTTGGTTTGTATCATCATTCCCCGTCGTTGGGGCACAGCCTCCTTTCACATGGGGGGGGGGGGGGGGGGGGGTTATGGGCCATAGTCCACCACGCGGGCCCAGTGCGGATTGCTGGATATGTGTCAGACTAGTGGCCCCTAGGTTTGTATACGTGGATGACGTTATTGTGTTTATTCCTCAGTAAAGGTTTTGTAAAGTTTTATCGCCTCCGTAGCTCAATGTAAACAATATAGGGTTTACGATTCGGAGGTCGCGGGTTCGATCCCCAGCGGGGTACATGTTTAGTACTCGGTTTGGTTGGTGGTAGGGCATTTTAAATGTCCGCTTGGCTAGCTACCACCATCTAACCTAAATCTGCCGCCAAACAGCAATGTTAATAGCGTTATTGTGTTCCGGTTGTCAGAGATGAGATAGCCAGTCTCCCAAATAAGATGGGATTTCCGTGTCAGTACGCTACCACCTTCAGCCTCATCTTCACTTAACATCAGGTGTGATTGAGGTCTAGTGCTAACACGTGGATAAAAAAGAAAAAAAGCGCGAGGCAGCTCCACAAAACAAAAAAAGAGGCCTCGGAATCCTACCTAAATCAAACGACTAACTTGAACAGCTAGTTATTTAGAACGACCGCAATTTTTTGATGCAGTGTTTTGACAATTTAATTCGTATGTTTGCAGGAACTTCAGCAATTATAAGAACCGTTTCTCAATGCCCGGGCCCTACGAGAGCATGTTTTATAGCTGGGACATCGGGCCGGTGCACTTTGTCTCCGTGAACACTGAGGCCTACTACTTCCTCAACTATGGTGTAAAAATGCTCGCGAACCAATTCACCTGGCTCCAGAGGGACCTTCAGGAGGCCAACAAGCCAGAGAACAGGTCAGTACCAACTACAGACAAACCTGTCACTTCTCATAGGAATATTTTGAATTTTTTGGAACAAAATAAATCAATTAATTTTAATAATTTCTGGTGAACAATACTTTCACAATGTATTAGACATGTAAACTTTTTTGTCAGTAAGGAACACTTTTTATTGTTTAATGCCACTAACAAAACTTAGGCCCGTATTAATAAGCCAATCTCAATACAAGTCTTGAACCTGATACAGCCTGATGAGATGCATCTTAAGAAGTTGACGCCTATATTTATAAACCAATCTTGAGGTATACTCTGCTGAGATCACTTCTCAAGTATTCGCCTCAGCGGTGTTGAGTTTCGTTTATTAATACGTGAAACTCGGCGCACATCTCAAATGAGTATTGCTTGAGTATGCACGTGCGTTTCAGGTCTCAAGTAAGGTTTATTAATCGACACGTTTAATTGCGCCCGGTAACAAGACTGCTCTTTAGAATTGTTTATTAATACGGGCCTTAATGTAAACCTAATGAAAAAAAAAGATGACAAAGAGACTTGCAGTATCAGGCTCCGCGATTGTGGATACGTTGTTCACTAGGGTGTTTTTACCCTAGAGTTTTTCAATTTTTGAATTTGCAAAAATAATTAATATCTCGAATATTAAGTTTTATTCGGAAAATTTTACAGAAAGTTTCCCTCTTTAAATAGGCATCGGAGTCGATAGTTCATCTTCACTTAACATCAGGTGTGATTGGGTCAAGTACTAACCCGTCGTGCATAAAAAAAAGTTAAAATCTGTCAGGTACCTCAGGCCCACGGTGTATATTCCGAACGCCTGATAGCTTCAAAAAAGTTCCTATTTGCAAGTGTAAATTATACTTATGTGCTGTCTATCTGAGAACCAACCCGTCTCTTCACGTGGGTGTCGTAAAAGGCGACTAAGGGACTTTTCACACAAAAACATAGATTTGCACGTTTTAACGGCGATGGTCACGCCGATCACGTGTGCATTTCTGTATGTTTAAAAAAGTGAGCCGTGGATGTTGTTTTATAAAATTAGACATCCTTATCCTTCTCTCTATATTGATTGGTAGTAGGGCATTTTAAATGTCCGCCTGGCTAGCATGTTAATAGCATTGTTGTGTTCCGGTTGTCAGCGATAAGATAGCCAGTCCCCCAAATGTGTTGGGGTTTCCGGGTCAGTACGCTTCCACCTTCGACCTCATCTTCACTTAACATCAGGTGTGATTGGGGTCAAGTGCTAACACGTGGATAAAAAAAGAAAAAAAAAATGCTCTTTGCATGATTCCCACTGTGGTAATCGCACTATGGTTATTTTAATACCTAGGCCAATACCTTTTATTTAACTTAATATGCCCTATTTTTCTCTTAGGATAAAAAACTCTTTATAATATGCATATATAAAAATAACCCTTTCAAACTCAACAGGCACAAACGACCTTGGATCATAGTATACGGTCACAGACCCATGTATTGTAGCGACAAATTCGACGATTGCTCGAACAGAGACCTGCCGAACCGCATCGGGCTCCCCATCATAGGGATGGGTAAGTGGACTCCGCTCTATGGTCTCAGCATTGTCTATGGTCAACAGGGGGAGGCGGCCGTGGATCATCGTCTATGGACACAGGCCGATGTACTGCAGTAATTCAGACGACATTGACTGCAGTTTTGAGTATACCAGGCGGGGGATTCCGTTTTTGGGGATATATAGTGAGTTACTCTTTGACAAAAATTTTTTTTAAGTCGATTTGTAATTAACTTTTGTATTACTGTTGCAGCAGTTAGTCTATAATTTAGTAGTTATTTTGCGATGTATTTGCAGTCATAGTTATTTTAACGCTGTTCGTGATGTAGTCAGTTTGAGACTGGGGTTTGAGACACGAATTCATTATGAGTTCTTTTATACATGTACGGTTTTTTTGTGTGATTGTAGCACCGAAATTGTTGTCTAAGTTTATTGCATTTATTTTTTTAACTGTTTATTGCATAAAGCATACACATTTAGAAAAAACAGGGCAATGAAATATACATAAGGCGAGCTTATCTCTGTAAGAGATCTTTCAGAAAACCTCAGTAAGGAGGCAATTTTCAATTTTGACGACCGATTGGTGTGGTGGATAGTGACCCTGTCAGCGAAACCAATGGTTGCGGGTTCGAATCCCGCGAGGGGTAAATGTTAGTGTGATGAATACGGGCATGTGTATCCGAGTTATGGAATTTTTCATTTATAATAAGTATTTATTTACAAAAAAAATATGTATTTATGTAGTACATCAACCATCTGGTATCCACAACACAAGCCTAGCCTAAATGTAGGATGGATAAAATGGCGACAGGTTTCGGGGACTATGTGTGACCCACGGATGCCCCCTGAAACTCAAGGGGAAAATTTACAAGACCATAAGACCTGTCACCATGTATGAATCTGAATGTTGGGCAATGAAAGTGATGGATGAAAGTAGAATGCATGTGGCAGAGATGAGAATGCTAAGATGGACGTGTGGTGTGACTAGAATGGATAAGATCAGGAAATATATCAGAGGAAGTCTGAAAGTGGCGCCAATGACAGAAAAGTTGAGGAGTAATAGGTTTGGGCACATTATGAGGAGGGATGAAAGGCACGTAACGAGACGAGTGCTAGGCTTGAATGTGGAGTGATACAGAGGTAGAGGAAGACCAAAGAATTCGTCACACAGTCTACCCACACTGGTAGACTGTGTAATGAATATGTGTGTGAAAGGGGTGAGTACGGAGATGACAGCTGATAGAGGAGAGTGGAAGAGGTAGACAAGTTGTGCCGACCCCACCTAGAGTGGGATTTTTTTTTATGCACAACAGGTTGGTACGTGACCTCAATCACACTTGATGTTAAGTGAGGATGAGGTCGAAGGTGGAAGCGTACTCACCCGGAAACCCCAACACATTTGGAGGACTGGCTATCTTATCTCTGACAACCGGAACACAACAATGCTATTAACATTGCTGCTTGGCGGCAGATTTAGACCAACCAAACCGACTACTTAAACATGTACCCCGCTGGGGATCGAACCCGCGACCTCCGAATCGTAAACCCAATGTTGTTTACATTGAGCCACGGAGGGGGATAAGGGCAGGCAAATGATGATTTGAGACTTACGTGGTTATTAAGTTCTGCCGCTCTGGATTGTCGGTTCATTGGACTGCAATTTGATTGATCCTCAGGCATGGAGCCACTGCTAAAGGAGTTCGGAGTGGACCTGGTCATATGGGCGCATGAACACTCGTACGAGAGGACCTGGCCGCTCTACGACCAGAGGGTCTACAACGGGTCCTATGACCGGCCTTACGTCAATGCCAGGTATGTAATAATAATATTATCTGTTGTGTTTGTACAGCGAGCGACAGTGATGTTTTAAGAGGGTTTATTTCGTCCAGTGGCATTGGGTACATTAGGATTTCTTTTTAAAAACAGTAATTATATCAAAAATATTGCTCTCTAAAAGCTAATTATAAACATATATAAATAGCTTTAAATACGGATATTTTCGGGAACTTCAAATTATTGATAAAAGCAGCCACGTGTTGTTATAATCGTGATTTCTGAAAAATTACTTTTACAAAGCTATTTAGGTATCCCAATTAATATTATAAATACGAAAGTTCTTGTGTTTGTATGTTAGGTATGTATGTTTGTTACTTCTTCACGCCTAAACTGCTGAAGGGATTTGGATGTAATTTGGTTGGTAGACAGAGGATCTGGATTAACATAACATATAGGCAAATTTCTTTGTTGAACTGATTTTGATGAAATCTTCCACACCTGCGAAGACGCGGGCGGAAAGCTAATTACATATAATTAGCTTTTAGACTTTTCGAGTGCTGGTCAAAGCGATTTTTTTATCTATTCTGTTTTAAAAAAAAAATCTTAATTTATCCAATGTCGGCGCTACTTGACGGAATGAACCCTCTTAAAGTGATTCGACACGGGTGTATTTCAAATTAATGTCAATAGATGGCGTTGTTTTGTTAGCGCTCTAGCGCTAACGCGTTGTCATAAAGAAACATAACGATATTTAAAAGCTTTACATAAAATCATTCTCAATAACCTCACAAATTAAATTGAATGAAGAATGAAGCACGCGATCTCCGTAGATTTAACCAAAATTTAGAATGCCTAAGAGTTTTTTTTTTATTTCCACACAAATAACATAGCTTAGTGCATGCACCGGTCTCCAAAAGCAAAATATTCCACTAATTTGCCCTTTTATTGTAACCTATCCCCAACGTTTCTTGCTTAAAATTTAGTAATATAGTACTGTTGATTCTGTATGATTAAATATAAGATTTATTTATTATTAATTAAAAATACTGGGTTAATATAATTTTTATTCATGTAACGGGCTTTATATAATGTAGTGTTACGTTTGTCTTTAAAATATGCTAACATCTCTTTAATTGTAAATGAAATGCCATATATTTTGTACTACTAACTTTGTAAACTACGAATAATTATCTTTATATACTTTCATTTGGAGGTATAGCTTTGGTAGATTAAGGGGGTATCTTATGAAATTAAAATCTACGGTGCTGCCAAAACAAGAATGTCGAACTGTAGTTGATTTTTATTCCGATGTTCTTTAGAACACTACATACAAACACTACATACACTAAACAAAAACTGACATAGTGAACAAGATAGATGTATGTTAAGATGATTTGGGCATATCGAACGAATGAATGAAAGGAGAGTAATGTAAGTATGATTGGAAGGGCCAATAAAGTTCGACCAAGAACGACATACGTCAATCAATTTGCTGATGCATGTGCAAAAGATTAGGTGCGGTCAACTCTTAACGGAGTATGAAGAATTTGTTGAGAGTGGAAGCAGGAAAAATAGTGTCGATTTGTTGCAAGTGGTAATCTATAATCTCTGCCTACCGCAATGGGAAACAAGCGTGATCATATGTATGTATTATAGGAGCTTAATGACGACGTTATTCGCTATCATAATAATATGTATTCAACATCATTAACGGGCTTGCGACCCCATTGTTGGAGCACAGCCTCCTTCCACCAGGAGAAGGTATAAGCAGTCATTACATGGGCCCAGTGTGGATTTTTTATTCACACAGTTTGTCAGTCTGTTCATCTGACAGTCAGTGTTTTCAAACCGACCCTGTGGGACACCGATGGGCTTAAGGACTGCTTTCAATTGTAAACAACCAGTGCAATAAGTTAACGTGCCCTCCCAAACACGAAAACACTCGACGTTAGTGGTCAGCCATACGAGGACTGATTACATGTGTTTTCGTTTAACCATTTGAATATTTCAGTCATCTAAGTACTGACAGTGCTAGCATTGCTTAACTTCGCTAATCGAAAGCGAATGCGACTATGCCACGGGTACAAAGGTGTATTGTTCTCCTTTTATTACTAATATAAACATTTTATCTATATTTATATTATCTTTTACCTACTTATTTAACAAACTAAAAAAATGTATTTTACAAACTAATTAAAAAAAAAATGTATCTAACAGTGTTTGGTTTAATGGGTGATATATCTTTTAACAGGTAAATAATTATTGTTTTTTTTTTATTATATTATGTATTTAGTATATTAACCATTTATTCTTACATATTGAGTCTGATTTAACTTGCATTAGTTTTAGTTTTAATTACGGTAGTGCTAAGAGTACGGTTTAAAATGCGTACACATCGGTCACGGGTTTTGATATATTTTTGTTGGTACTTGACCTCAATGCCTGATGTTAAGTGAAGATAAGGTCGAAGGTGGAAGCGTACCGACTCGGAAACCCCAACACATTTGAGGGACTGGTTATCTTATCTCTGACAACCGGAACACAACAATGCTATTAACATTGCTGCTTGGAGGCAGATTTAGACTTATCTAAATCTGCTGCTGGTGGTAGCTAGCCAGGCGGACATTTAAACTGCTCTACCACCAACCAAACTGAATACTTAAACATGTACCCCGCTTGGCGGCAGATTCAACGTAAGTGTGCACGCTATTATTTGCATGTGTTTTAAAGTTGGAAGCCACATGTCATTCATTCTTTTATACCTAAGGAAACCGAGGAATATAGAATCTTTATTTGGGGTTGCCACTTTATCCCGCCTTAAAAAGACATCAGCATTTTTGGGCCAGTGTTTTGTCACCTAATAAAAGGTACACCTAAAAAAAGCCGGTACTAAAGACTATCAACTTAGCTATTCAAAAGAATTTTTGGAACCTTAGTATAGTTATAAGAAATATTTGAAAATATCGCTCTCAGAAAACATTTTGGCTCACAAACTATACAAAAACTAAATTCTTTCCAAAAAAAAAAATAGACAAGTGACAACTGACAACTGACATTTTTGACTGTGAGGTTATAATTTAAGTAGGGATAACCATGGACGTAAGAATCAAACTGTTACGTCCATGGGGATAACAGCAACAGCGAGCGAGCGACGGACGACTCTGAAAAGAAAAAACAATTTTTCTTTGGCCTAGCATCTTGTTTCCATGCGTGAGAATGCATGTGGTTAATGTTGCCAGTATATAATTTCAAAGTTCCCCAAACCATATTTCAAACCTCTTTTGTTCTTTTCTAAAGTCCTTTAAACATATATGTGTTAGGTTTTTAGCACGTCTGATACTAAGAGTTTAAGACTATATTTATTAATTGAAGTGACAACAAACTGGCCCAAAGATGTATGGATCTGTGCTGTTGTCCTTTACTAATGCAACTCCACCTGTGCTTAACTCACATGCCTTTGTTCAGCTTCACTTTGACATAAAAGAACATGTTATGAAATACACGTGTCTCTCCTCGTCTTCTTTCTGAAGATATAGGTTTGATTTCTTATGAGAAAGAAAATGATCCTGTGGGTTTCTTGCGCCGCTTCTTTTCCCACAGATGATTCTCCTTTCCGAAGCGGTGGTAGTTCGGACATACTGACTGACCGATAAATGCTTCACCCTCTTTTTATTTCCAATAGATTTAAATTGGCATTCAACAAATGATATCATGTATCTTACGTTGAAATAAATGCTTGAAGTTTGAAGTTTTGCCTTTTCTAGGCGGCATTTTTGCCAGCGTGTCGAGTTGAATAATAACATCTGTAATTTAGGTTTCATTCATCTTCAGTAAAGACTATGAAGAATGAAGACTATCAGCTTGTAGGAATACGAAAGCCCTTACACTTCGCCTCACTCGTACGTAATCACTGACTTTTGCTGCACAGTATTATGATATTCGTACACACCAAAACTCATATGTATCTTCACGCGTGTTTCCCATTGGGTTAGGCAGAGACTATTGATTTTGCAAGGAACCTGGCCTACTACTTTCGTTTCTTCCACACTCATTAAATAGTTCATACACGCTCGTCGGTTAGTATAGTTGACCGCACCTGACCTTTGAGTACGTCAGTCACTTGATTGACGTACGTCCTTCTTGGTCGGCCTTTACCGACCCTTCCTTTCACGCTTTCGTTATATAAGGTCTAACAAAATTAACCTGACAAATGTTGCAGTAAGTATAGGATGTACCTATTACGAAAAAAATAAAACATTAAAGTTAACAGATTTTATTCAAAAAATTAAATTTAGAAATGTAAATGTGAGTTGGACATTAATGGCCGCGCGCTCTAAGTACTTTGCCACAACACACAAACACGTGCCACGTATCTTTGAAGCCGCCGCAGCTTGCTGTGATTGGTTGCGCCCTGTGGCGTCTTCCATATGAACGTTGCCTGTTTTTTCTCATTGATAAAATAAGGTACAATCGAAATGAAGTAAGTCTGTTAATTTGTATTTTCATTTGCACTTACATTTAGTTTTTTTACTCGAAAACTAAATTTTTAAGGCTAGTTTTTTTAATGAATATATTATTTTATTGTCATGTACGTGCAATTGCCAAAGTTTGTCGGGTTAATTTTGTTAGGCCCTATATATTGCTTTCGTTATTCTCCATTCACTCATTCGTTCTATATGCCCCAATCACATTAACATACCTCTTTCATCATGCACGCCACACTTTTCTTTAACCATACAATTATTTAATCTATCATTCTTTCTTTCTTTCTTTCTTTATCTTTATTTGCTCACCAAAATCTATCCAAAATGTACATTCAACTTACATACTAATACAAAGTAGATAAATATCAATTGTAACATTTTAAATACAGGTAAGATCATGGTGGACTGATATCTGAACTAGGATAAATCCTGTGTCTCAAGTTATCAGTCCTCCACCCCTAAGATGTCGTAAACAAAGGGTACCTTAAATTATTCATACTAAATAGTAACAATAGAAGAGTGACTTATCCAAGTTCAAAGTCACTTCACACAGTTATAAAGAAAAATGGAACATTACTCGCCGAATTCCCGCTGAAACTCTTCGTTTATATCTTTGGCAGTCAAGGTTGCCAGCTAAGTAAATTACTTAAACATTTCGGAAACATCGCTCATATTATACAATTTCAATTAAATCTGTTTATTATTACTTTCAGGGCCCCAGTGCACATTATAACGGGATCGGCCGGGTGCCGCGAGAAAACCGACCCCTTTAGAAGTGAGTATCTTATGGCACTTAACCTCATCTTCACTTAACATCAGGTGTGATTGAGGTCAAGTACCAACCCGTTGTGCATAAAAAAAAATCAACAAAACTTAGCGTCTGTTGGACTTAAATTGATTAATAAGTTAATGCCACACGTTACAGTTTAGAAACTATATTTGATTGCACATAGCATAGTCAAATGGTCATTACAAATTTAGCGCATCGTGATTTCATTTTCACGTCTATAGATATTGGACAAAATATGCATCTGCCTTTGGAAATTGATGGATGGGGTGTCGGAGAAGATTCGGGTCACTGAATTTCAATACTTCGCTTCATATGTTTTTGTAATGGTTCAACAAAAAATCATACCTTCAAAAAAGTCCGTTTGAACCCCAGACGCATTCTTCAGACACAACAAAGCAACCCTGGTATATATATGCACGTGAAATATGAAGTAATGAGCATTACAACCACTAGACTCGTAGAGACGACAGTCTCAAAGTTTGAGGAATGACACAACTTTGAATCCGCACTGGGGTCCAAATGAACCCCGCGCGAGTAATTAAGGGTTAAAATATTGAAAATGGCGGTGTGTGTTTCCCGCAGGTGTCCCGCCGGAGTGGTCCGCGTTCCGTTCCAGCGACTACGGCTACACGCGGTTCGAGGCTCACAACGGCACCCACATCTATATGGAACAGGTGATATAAATATAATATATATTTGCTCATACCCACAGCGCCATCTAGGTCCACAGTAAGCATCTAGGCTTGTGTTATGGATACCAGATGGTTGATAAATTAAAGAAATACATTTTTTTTGTAAATAAATACTCATATAAATGAAACACATCCATGACTCGGGAACACATGTCTGTATTCATCATACAAACATATGCGCCTAGCGGGATTCGAACCCGCGACCTCTTGGTAAAGCAGTCAGAGCAGCTTTCCGTCCTTTTTCGGTATGAAGCACTTGCTTTAGTCAAATGGATTTTTGCAGGTTAATTGTTAGTAAAGTGGACAAGTTTCTAAGATAGGTACAAAGTATTTTTATTCAATGAGTTTTTGGAGAAAAAGGCCCGAAAAGTTGGAGGTAAGATATGATCTACATAAAAAATGGGTCTCAACTCATCTCTTTCCTTTTCCCAGGAAATTATTTGTGCAAACTCCTAACTGACTATTCTCAAAGACTTTTTAGTTGACCATATTCACAAAAAAAAATCAACGCTCTTCCATAAATCCGGGCGCAAAAAAAAATTATGTGAATTTTTAGGTAACTTTAAAAACATATTAAAATACGAGTTTCTCAAAAACTTATCAACTTTCGCGGAACATACATGGCGGCCTATCGGATAGTCCATGGAGGCCTCTATCGATAATTTTCGTTTGATCCATAAGAAAAGCGACACCGTGTATAACGAGTTTGCTGTAGTCTATTCTATCATATTCACATTAAAACAACTTTTGCAGTCGAATATTATGAGTTTATCAGGTGCTTAATGATTCATATGGATGCGAGTAATTTCTCGATATTTTGGCGATCAGCGCTCAGTAATCATTCAGTCTATTTGACGACCCATTGGAGTAGTTGATAGTGACCCTGTCTGCTTTGTGTGATGAATAACCCAATAATAATAATTTATTCCCAAGGTTTGGATGTTTATATAAATATCTATGTATGTTTATCCGTTATCTAGTATCCATAGTACAAGCTTTACTTACTCTGGGACTGAATGATTGGTATCCGAAAATATTAATTTATTTATTAATAGTAATAATAAGATCAACAATTATTTTGATTGCAGGTTGACGTAGATAAGAAAGGAGAAGTAATTGACTCATTCTGGTTGGTGAAGCATCGCCACGAGCCGTACACCTTCTAATGAACCGCTTCTAATGCAACTTTACAACCTTTTACGTAAGACATACTGAAAGGAACTGAAGCGTATAAAAGAATATTAACATATCCATTGTTTCCTAAAACATATTTTTTATAGTCGCGTATATTTTTAGTTAGATTTTCTTAGCTGTGTATTTTTTTAAATTTCTTCTCATGACGTAGAATTTAATATCGTAATTAATTCCAAAGAGGAGTAAATACTTCGGCATTTATTAATAATTTTGGGTGGAAATATACTTATATATCTGAGAGATGGGACATGGCGTAATGTTTTTCCAGTGTGTAAATATATGTATTTAGATATCTAGGTTACCTACTGTAACCTTAACGATTTGACCGATTTTGAAATGCAAGGTAATTTGAGCCCTAGGGATCTCTAGAGGTTGGATACATTTTATGATAAATCCAAGTAGGGACCATATCTTTGCTACATTTTGGGTGGAAAGGCTTGGGCGGTGGATAAGGCGTTCATTGTCTTTTTCGAGAAATACCTGAGCGTCTGGTCACCATTTCAAATGACCAGAAGGCTGACGTCTGAGGTTAAGTCCCGTTGTTCAGAGGAAACGCACTTAGCCTCTTAGGCACCCTTCCGATTCAGCAAGATCTGAGACAAATTTGTTAATGTTTATATATTTATTTTATTTTTGTAATATGTAAAACTGTCCCAATAATAAGTGATTAAATGAAAATTGTCAGATATAACTGTTTGGTGTAGTTGTCAGAAACCCTGACTGCTATTCCAAAAGGTCGCTGGTTGGAATCGCACTAGAGTTATGGATGTTTTCATTTATAATATGAAAAAAAAAAAGTATTTGTGTCAAAGTCAAAAATGCTTTATTTTGTAGGTACACAGAGTACACTTAAAATAGTCAATTTTAAGTGTAGTAGATTAATCGTCTAGTATCCATAACACAAGCCTAATTACTTAATGTGGAACTAGATGGAGCTATGTATATGTCCAAGGATATTTATTTCTGAGGAAAGTACAATAAAAGGTTTTTTAAAACAATAAAATCCACAGACTTAGATATAAATAGTAATAGACCGGAACATAGGGATTAAATAGCGTACCCCGTTTTCACACAAAAGTATTAGCCATGTTTTGACCTTTACGTTTGAGATTTTTTTTTATGGTTAACTGGATACGCATTTGACCACAATCTCACCTGATGGGAAGTAACGATGTGGCCGAAGATGAAGTACGCGATCTCAGTAGATGCCTAGTCACCCTGCTCTTGAAGATCCCAAGGTTGTAGGATTCAGAAAAGACTGACGCCGGAAGGGAGTTCCATGCCTTGGTTGTTCGCATTATGAATGAAGAATCGAACCGCTTAGTGTGAATGTTCGGTATGTTAACTACATACGGGTGGAATCCCTCCCCACGGCTTACTAGCCGTGTCGGACTACTGTCCGAAGATGTAATGGCGATGGTGGAATAAGATTGTGTAATTCCAACGCACACTCACCGAAGTGCATCCTGTAAATTGGCTCTAATTGTCTTATTTATCAGACTGCGTATCTCACGCGTTGATTTTCATGTTTGGTCTGCTAATATTTATGTATCTGCTTATACATAGACAATTTTTGTTTGGTATTACATACCTACATACACCGAGAGGTCAACACATATTTTTGAGAATTTTTTAACAACATGCTTTTTAGGAGTGTTCTTTCAGTCCCATCCCGTCGCATGTGTATAAGTGTGTTGCTACCTTTAGTATCAGTAAGACCTACGATTTTTAGATTTAGTAACATTATATTTTTAATATTAGTATATTTTGATGTTAGGCATACGGAGTGTCTAAGAACTTGGAGAATCAGAGCAGGTATTTTATTTTTTATTTACTTCTGGGAAACAAACAACTAATACTGATACTATATATTTGTAACAAAAATACACCACATAAGCCAAAACAGTTTCCACTAATTAGTGATGATATATATCATGGCACTTGCACACAACAGGTTGCGTTGCATAACAAAATTATTTATGAAAAAGTTACAAATAGTTACATGGTTATATTATGTCTACATTATATCTGATAACAATTAATAAGAGTCCCTTTCTTTTTAGATAAAACAAATTTTTAATAGGAATACAATGAGTCAGGCTATTTCTTTTGAAAGAACCAATTTCGATTCGTATCGAGTCTGGGCCCCAATTGGAACAACTTTCGTTTGAATTTTGAAATAGGAATACACAAAGAATTTGTGCTCACCATGCACTGTAACTGTAAAAGCATGTCAAAGTAAAAAATGCTTTATTTTGTAAGTACACAGGGTACACTTTAAATTGAAAAATATTTTCTTCAGTGTAGGATACATAAATATCTTCTTCTTCAATTTAAGAGCTATGCTCTTGTCGGTGGAGTAACGACCATGTCTCTTTAGTTTCCGCCCTCGTTTTAACCTCTTGGTACGACACGACATTCACCTTTTCTTTCACTTGGTCAAAGTAATTACGCCTAGGACTTCCCCTTCGTCTCTTTCCTTTAATCTTAAAAATATATATAAATATATATAATACATAAATATCACACTATGTTATTTTTCTATCAACAAACAACACATCTTTTAAATGGGTTTCCATCTTTATAATTACAATTTATATTACATATTAGAAAACAAAAGCAATTAACATGAGCGTTGTTAACTCGAATTAGAATTCAGTTAACACCAGACCTTATCGCCTAAATAATCATTTATCCTGTAAGAAACCTTTTTGTACAGAGTTTCTTTAATGTGACGTTTAAATTTCTACTCTGACGTGCATTCGAAAAGCCTCGAAAACTCATTATAAATAATACCTAAATAGCTTTGATGGGGGTTATTTTCCAAAATTCACGATTAAAAAGAGTTTTTTATCAAAAATTTTAAGAAATTAACCGCATTTAAAGCTATTTTTTTTTGCACGACGGGTTCGTACCTGACCTCAATCACACCTGATGTTAAGTGAAGATGAGGTCGAAGCTATTTAGGTATTATTTATAATTAACTTTAAGGCTTCTCTATCTATAGGCTGCTGTATTTCAAAAGACTAAAGATAAACAAAAGATTTTTATTACTGGGCAGATTAAGCCCTCGTAAACGTTGTTATTCCGTTAGAAGCCCAAGTTCGTAGACACGTGTTCGTGTATAATATTATTGTAGTAATACTTAATAATGATATAATCATATTGAATAACGGGAATCTCAACTTGTGATTTATAATATTGTCAATTTTATTTTTTAAATATAATATTATTCAGTGAGAATTTGTGTTTACTTTTTTAATCCTTTCACCGTCAAAGGCTGTATTTATTTAAATGGACTCAATGCTAACATTGTTTAAAACTGAATCCTATTCGATTAGCGAAGTTAAGGAACAACGTCTGGTGCAGACAGTCCTTGGATGGGTGGCCATTAGTGGCATTTTCATGCAAGTGTTTCTCATAAAGTACTGCCGTTTGTTTTCAATTGAAGGCAGTCGGTGGACAGGGGCTTGAAAACGTTGACAGATGGCCGCTAGTGTGACCAATATTGAAATTTATGGTATTATGAAGTATGAATCTGTAATTGGCATGTTATGTGACAATTGTGTAAATGTATTTGAAATGTTGATTCTATATCAATACATATGGTTATTGGGAGATTGGTGTAAAGCTTTAAGGCGATGCTAGTACATAGCATTTAGAACCATTATGGTTGTGTTAGACGAAATTGTTTTTTTTATTTTTTTTTATTTAGTTCTGGGAAACAAAGAGCTAATACTGATACAATATGTAAAAATACAACAAGCCAAAACAGTTTCCACTAATTAGTGATGATAATTATCAAGTTATTATTCAATAACGTTATTTCCAACTATTTGACACCATATATGTATACCTATTTATATATAGCGCTAAGTGGTGGATTGTACTGTGAGCATCACAAGACGATATCCCGAAGGACATAATTTATTAAGGTGATACGTTACAGGGTAATTAAGGGTAGACGATAGTTGACTTTTCGTACTGTAATTATAGACCCCTTTAAAAAAATTAAGCGATCTTGTATTTAGTAATCAGTTACAAGTTGGTAGGGTTATGTTTTTTTTATTTTAAGAACACAAACAGTCAAAGTATAATACAAGAAACATATTGGTAAAATATAATTCTTTGACGAACAGTGTCCACAGATAAAATTTTTCAGAAAACTTATTCATTTAACACCGCCAGAACTATAACAGACAAATATATCGACATGCCCAAAAAAAAAATATTTTTATGTACCTATGTGCAATGAATCCCAAAAGCGCACGAATTTTTTTAATATTTTTTTATTCTTGTGCAGTAAATTATACTACATTAGAATAATACTCGATTCTTGCCATAAACAAAACAATGTTTGATATGTTATACTATTTCCATTTCTTTATTTTCTCGATGACAGATCTAATTTGATAGTTGTAGTGTTGTGACTAAATAAGTAATGATATCGATCGCAGGCAAAGGCCATTTTATATGCTATTCTACTATTCTGCAAAGTAACTTTATTAAAATGTTGGTTATTTATCGTACTTTAATTAAAAATACTGCATTTATGGACTCAATTTGTCTTTGATGAATATTATATGGGATAAAGGAACAAAATTAGGCAGTTGTCGTATTTTTTATACCTCGCATTTAAAAGTTAATTTTGCGTAAAATACGCAGTTACATTCTACAGGAGCTGTCATCGAGAAAATAAAGAAATGGAAATAGTATATGTGATTATGTTAATGAAATAGGTTTAAAAGAAGTTATTGGTTATTATTTCGTCACTTTATAATAAAATACTTTTTTTAACATGTTCATGTAAACTTGACCCTATTACTAAAATACAGAAAATATTTTTTTACATGTGGTCGATTAAGGTTTTTATGAAACCTGGTTACTATGGGTTACCTTTAAGAAAGTTTATTACGTCCAGTGGCGCCCTCATTGGATAAATTAAGATTTATTTTGAAATAGAGACTAAATCATAAAAATCGCTCTGCGAGAAGCCTAAGAGCTAATACCTAAATAGCTTTGATGGGGGTTATTTTCCTGTTTGGTGTAGTGGTTAGCAACTCTGACCAGTATACCAAAAGGTTGCGGGATCGAATCCCGAACACTGTTTGTGTGATGGATACGGACATGTGTTCCCGAGTTATGGATGTTTTCATTTATAATATGTATTTATTTACAAAAAAAAAATTATTTATGTAGTATATCTACCATCTGGTATCCACAACACAAGCTCATAGTTGCTTGCTGTGGAACTAGATGGCGCTGTGTGCATGTCTAAGGATATTTATTTAATAAGTAAATCCTTCGATTCTTGAAAGTTTAACCTTTTTGAGGCTTCAGGGCATTGTCTACTTTGATGCTGACTTTGACATAATGTACCCAGGGCTCCGGTGCACTTGGTCACGGGCTCTGCCGGGTGCAAGGAAGGAAGAGATCGTTTCAAGCGTAAGTGAAAACATTTATTATTATTTAGTGTTTGTGTAGTTTATCAATCATCTAGTATCCATAATACAAGCCTAGTTGCTTAGTGTGGAACTAGATGGCGCTGTGTTTATGTGCAAAGATATTTATTTATTTATTATTTATTTATGGTAGGTAATTCAAACTGCGCTGTCGTCTGATAGCAAATGTGTGAAAATAAGAGCGATACCTATTCAGAATTTTAAAAAGGTATCTTCTCCTTAAGTTCAGGCGATATTTCACGCCTAAACGCGATACTTTACTAGGCTCAGGTCTATTTGTGCATGAAATACTGCTGTCACCTCTGGGACGGTTCAGCCAAGTACCAACTGGCTGCATTCGATTCTGTAGAACGATGTGCCAAAAAATTCACTGGTGACCACTCGTACGTCGCAAGGTCGCCTCTCTTTCAATATTTTACAGGATGCATTTTAACCGCCTCCGTGGTTCAATGTAAACAACATTGGGTTTACGTTTCGGAGGTCGCGGGTTCGATCCCCAGCGGGGTACATTTTTAGTACTCGGTTTGGTTGGTGATAGGGCATATTAAATACCCGCCTGGCTAGCTACCACCATTTCATCTAAATCTGCCGCCAAACAGCAATGTTAATAGCACTGTGTTCCGGTTGTCAGAGATAAGGCCAGTCCCCCAAATAAGATTGTACATTCTATTCTTACCACTTTTCTGAAACTGTATTTTCTTATCTGTTGTGCAATAAAGTGTATTTGTATTGTAAGATGGGGTTTCCGGGTCAGTACGCTTCCACCTTCGACCTCATCTTCCACCTTCATCAGGTGTGATTGAGGTCAAGTACGAACCCGTCGTGCATAAAAAAAAAATCATTTCGCTGAGTGTGCGTTGGAAATACACAATCTCCTGGCACTATCGCTACTTCACATTTATTTCAACGTAAGATAAGAATAAGAATCGTTTATTTGACCCATTTAGCGACACACATATTATTTTTACATAAAGTGTGAAAATATATACAGTGAGTTTGAGACCGAGTGAGATAAAAGTATAGTACACAAAACAGTTTCATGTGTTAGAATAGGTACCTACTCCTATCTCATAATGTAGTTTACAGTATTCAATAAAAATAGCTAAGCAGTTTCTCTTATAGACTAAAGTTCTTAAAAATTAATTTTCAGTGTAGCAAAGTGGTATCAAAGAAGGTCTCCTTCTCAGCATAAGTTGCAGTCTAGAAGTTAGACTACAACGCTGGTTTTCAGTGGAGCCTATGAGATACATGATATCATTTGTTGAATGTCAATTTAAATCTATTGGAAATAAAAATAGGTCTTAAGCATTTTTCGGTCAGTCAATATGTCCAAGGCTACTACCGCTTCGGAAAGCGAAATCATCTGTGGGAAAAGAAGCGGCGCAAGAGACCCACAGGATCATTTTTCTTTTGTTCTCGCCTTCTACCTCAACTTCTATTGTGAAATAAACCTATGTACCCTTGTTGTTATCTTAGGTAACGTAGCCAAATGGTCAGCGTTCCATTCACAGGACTATGGATACACGCGATTCAAGGCGTTCAACAACACGCATATCAATATTGAACAGGTAAGTGAGTGAACACCTTTTTTTTTAAAATTACGACGTGCCGACTTATAAGTTTTTTTTTTTTTTTTATGATTGACTGGATACGCGTTTGACCACAATCTCACCTGATGGAAAGTGACGATGTGGTCGGAGATGAAGCGCGCGATCTCAGTAAATGCCTATTCACTCTGCTCTTGAAGATCCCAAGGTTGTAGGATTCAGGAAAGACTGACGCCGGAAGGGAGTTCCATGCCTTGGCTGTTCGGATGATGAATGAAGAATCGAACTTCTTAGTGCGAATGAAGTGTGAAGACTATGTCTGTCTGTGGCATTGTTTAGCTTTAAAACGGCTGATTCGATCATTGGTGTTTGACAAATGATTTTGAAGGCTTATATCCCTTCAGGGGGATGAGATAATGATGATGAAATGTTTTTTTTTTATGCACAACGGGTCAGCACTTGACCTAAATCACACCTGATGATAAGTGAAGATGAGGCCGAAGGTGGTTGGTGGTTGGATGGTTTTTATGAAACCCTACCTTGTTACCTTCAAGAGGGTTTATAGAGCCCTGTGGCGCCCTTATTGGGTAAATTAAAATGATTTTTTTTTTATGCACAACGGGTTGGTACTTGACCTTAATCACACCTGATGTAAAGTGAAGATGAGGTCGGAGGTGGTAGCGTACTGATCCGGAAACCCCAACACATTTGGGGGACTGGCTATAGTAGTACGTATTCGAGAGTTCTGGACCAGCCCCGGGCCCTCCCCCTAAAAAAAGGTCACCACGGTGTGTTCCCCCTTTCACGGTCTCATTGGCGGCTTTAATTGGGTCGTTATTGACGGATTTGCCAGTTAACTTTGTTTGCTAATTATAATGGCTAGTAAAAAATTGTCCTTATCTAACCTAATAATAGGTTCACACATAAATCAAGTGGACGATAACTCCTCGGCTTTTGGCGCTTTTGTGTACCTACAACTGATACAAGTCTGAACTTGTTCATGGTAAGCATAGCGATTACAGCAGGTGTATGTTTTTAATATGGAAAAAAATTAAATTTATTGTCAGCAATGAAACTGCCTTTCCATTATTCTTTTATTTAGTTTTCTAATTTATGATCAATTTATATTTATGGCAGTAGTCGACAAAAAACATGCACCTTTTACGGTGAATAGAAACTTCGTAATTTAAGTTATTTCATTATAGTATACCATTTTTTCCTAGTAAGATTTGGAAACAGGTGAGACTTTTTTGCTCGTCACGTTGGAATGTGTACGCCTTTAGATGAAATGATAACGATCACCCACTGTCAAATTTATTTATGTTAGTTATTCTTTAGATCGCCATCTGCGGCATACGCAGTATTTTTTCTTAATTTTTTAATTCGATTCAATAATAAATATGTAGGGTTAATTCTTAATAGCTACTACGTATGTGGTATCACCACTCTACCTGGATAGGGTATTTAAAGCGAGACGGCTTGTACAGCACCACAGTCCAAATTCGATCGCCCGCCTCGCCTCGAGACACAGTCGTACATTTCATAGTGAAAAGTGTTAAACTACGCTTTCTGTCATGTCGGTAAGTTTTTGTCTGTAACTACATTGTTTATGTGTTGTCTACTTTACCTGGACGATCTGTTTCGATGCAATTGCTTGACCTAACCTTCGTTTTCTGCTCGTTTCAGACGTCGATTCCTGACAGTGATTACACCTTTAAGAACTATTACTTTCCTACTGCCGATCTAAGCGACGATGATGAAACTCAAGATCCTCCTGCCTTGAAGGTCAAGCAAAACATTGCTAAGAGAAACATTGATTGTTTCTTTGAGAAGCCCAAGAAAAAGAGGGTCCGACTACAGTCTTCCAATATTGCCCAAGCTAACGGAGAAGGAACTTCATACATTTCATCGAATAATGATGACGGATCCTCAGCGAGTCATCTCATTAAAATAGAAGTGTATGAGATGAAAAAGTTGAAAGATGTTCAACCAATTGATTACTGGAAATATGCAGATGTTCGTGTTAAATATTACGCCTCAGAAGACGACAAGCATTACCGAAATGTAAGAGATTTAATTTACAATATAACAAAACAGGTGGCAACGAAGACCGACTGCACAAAGTACTACATAACAGCGGATAAGAAATAATTCCTGGAATAGCCCGTTTCTTGCGACTCCCAATAGAGCAACGTTATAATTTATGGGTTTCTTCTTAGCACATTAACTGTCGCGACGCAGACTCTACTGAAAAACAGCAATAAATTTTTCGTTCCCCACCGTTTTATACCTGTCTATAAGATACACCTCATATAAGCCACATGCCACCGAGAGATACATTTGTCTAACGCAGGCAGAAGGATGGCACACTTCGAAACTCAATACGATGACCAACTGGTACGACTGTGTCTCGAAGCCGAACAAGACGAAATCGACCGACAACTCTATGAATTCCATGAAGAAAACCTAAATAATCTCCGCCAGTGGGCCAATTACGATTATGGTGGGTATTCAAGACCCTCACCTCCTCCTATACTAACATTTCTGCAGCGGCCAGCGAACCCACTCATGTCATTGGAACAGGAAGAAGAAGTTTATGAAACGTCGTGGGCGTCTGAAAAATTGTTTTCATTATCACCGGGTGTCTATAGTCCAACCCCGCAGATAGATTAGTTAGCTACAATATTGTATTATAATGTTTAATTAGAAAATAAATAAAGTAAAACTGTAATTCTGATGTTTCATTATCTTCACTCTTCTATATCAAAATAGGATAATGTAAATAAAAAACAGATAATTGGTAAAATAAATTTATTTCAAAAAATGGTTTTAAATATTTTATTTATGAATATATCGTTATACAAAGGAATATCGCAAAAATCTCTTAAAAACTCTGACATGCTCATATTCATAAACTTAAAGTACAGATACACTAAACAGTATTCACCACAAACAGAAGTTAAGTGACTTTGAAGAATTTTATTATTGTAAAACCATTTCCGAGTATTTCTTTTCAAAAACGATTTATGGTGGCCGGTAGGCTTTCTACCATATGAATCAAAATATTCACCGATACCATTAGCATTGATATGAATGGCTACCCAATGTGATCCCGATTTTGTATCAGGATCCAAGTTAGAAATAAAGTAAGTGGGTGCTTCTATGTACATTGGTATTCTGTTAGCAGGGAACACGTTAAATTCTAGACTGTGATTTATCTTTTTCATAAATAGTCTAATTTCGTGTGTATCCATTATTGAAATACTTTCTTAAATACATACATTAAGGTAGTTTAACGGATAATGATGAAAAATATTATATGGAAATCTTATATACTATAATAGATACAAAAATGCTGAATACTTAACTATTATAATCTACACTCACATCTCTATTTTTATTAATTTCTATAACATTGTCAAACTCTGCGTACACAATGCAGTTAAGAGTTTTTGCAAGAGCTGATTCAAATTGGACTTCTATTCTAACACACCCATGTTTTATCAAATTCCAGTGGGAACTTGAGTTAGCAGATAGATCAGGAGTTAAATCAAATGCCATTAAGCAGTATCCATTTGCATAGTCCTCAATCGATATGGAATTGCCTTCATTCAAAAAGTGAATACCTGTTCCAGTATATAACGTATGGTAACTACTCGTAAACACACCGCTACGGTATGATGGCATTAGGGTTTTAGAAGGAATTTGTTGCCCATCTACATACAAGCTAAATACATTTATATCATGATTATCGAAGTTAAATGGATTGGTATTGAAAGTACCATTAAAAGCAACATTATCAACAAATCCGATAATACATCTTTTCGGCACCTGACCAAGAAATACATTGTCAATTGTTTTTCCACGGACTCCTGATGGAATAGTTAAAACTTTAACTTCAGCGCGAGTAATTGGATATTTTGCAGTTGTAGTGGTTAAAACTTTTTGATGAGCTGAATTTTGATGAGGGAGATATTGAAATAATTCCCCAAAACAAGGAAAAGTATATATCATTTTCAAAAAAAATTAATGTTTTAAATAATACTATGACCTTGAGATTTTTAGATTCTTTTAAATTCATGTCGTGTAGTTTGGAAAAGTTAGCACAAAATCTTAAAACCGACAAATTTCATGAACTCCATAAAAATTTTCCGGATCAAGAAGATTTTAAGCGTTTGACTAGGAAAGGCATTTTCCCTTATGAATATATGACTTCATTTAATATATTAAAACAAGATTATCTTCCAGCCCAAGATAAATTTTATAACTCGCTGGTAAATGAGCATGTTTCACTGGAAAGTTATAAACACGCAGAAGACGTATGGAATCATTTTAATTGTAAAAATATGTCTGATTACTCAGATTTATATTTAAAAACCGACGTCTTATTACTAACTGACATATTTGAGAATTTCAGAAGTTTATGTTTATCTACTTATGATTTAGACCCTGCTCATTATTTTACTGCGCCCGGTCTGAGTTGGGATGCCATGTTGAAGTATACAAAAGTAAACCTAGAACTTCTGACCGATTTTGCCAAAATTGCGTTCATAAAAAAAGGTATTAGAGGCGGTATTTCTCAATGTAGCAATAGACACGCGAAAGCTAATAATATGTTCATGGAAGACTACAATAATGAATTACCTTCATCCTATTTGATCTACCTAGATGCAAATAACCTGTACGGTTGGGCTATGTCACAATATCTCCCCATCGGTGAGTTTGAATGGGTTGATGTAAATACTAATTTCAACGTTTCAGATGATTCAGAATATGGATTCGTGTTAGAAGTTGATTTACAATATCCTGATAATTTACACGATTCTCATTCCGATCTACCTTTCTGTCCGGATAATTTATGCTCTGAAAATAGCAAAGAAAAAAAATTAATACTAAATTTAAACAATAAAACTAAATACATCATCCATTATAGGAATCTAAAACAATGTTTAAAATATGGTTTACAATTAACGAAAGTACACCGAGTACTTAAATTTAAACAAAGTATATGGCTGAAAAAATACATCGATTTAAACACAAATATGCGTACTTTAGCGGTCTCAGACTTTGAAAAGGATTTTTATAAACTAATGAATAACTCTGTCTTTGGAAAAACTATGGAAAATATCGAAAAACGGGTTAATGTAAAACTACTCACACATTGGGAGAATCGAGGTAAAGTTGAAGGTGCTCAATCATTAATATCGAGGCCTGAATTTCACAGTCTTTCAATTTTCTCAGAATCGTTGGTAGCTATACAATTAAGAAAAACTAAATTGCTGTATAACAAGCCTATATATTTAGGTTTTTGCATATTAGATATTTCGAAAACATTAATGTATGACTTTCACTATGACTATATGAAAATTAAATTTCAAAAGAATTTAAAACTACTTTATACTGATACCGATAGTCTTATCTATCAGATATATAGTAAAAATATATATTATGACATAAAGCCCGATTTATTGACTTACTTTGATACATCTGATTATCCCATGGATAATAAGTATGGGTTACCGCTAGTTAATAGGAAGAAACTAGGTCTCTTTAAAGATGAAAATAATGGAAAAATATTTAGAGAGTTTGTTGGATTGAGATCAAAAATGTATGCGATTGATGTAGACCACAAATTTACAGCAAAAGCAAAAGGTGTCAATAAAAATGTGACAAAGAATTTTAATATGGAGCAATATAAAAGTTGCTTATTCCAAAAAAAGATTCACATTTCTGAGATGTTGCGATTCAAATCTATTAAACATGTAATTTATACCCAAAAAATTAATAAGATTTCTTTATCGCATAATGACACCAAAAGGCATTTACTGGAAAATTGTACTGATACTCTAGCTTGGGGACACTATAAATTAAGAAAAAGTGAACACTTTTAAGTTATTTTTTACGTCAGGAACATTTTTTAGTTTTATATAAAAAAGTTATTATTCACACGTCGTAGCCTTATATAATTAATTAACCTATTGTGTCAAATTTTTATTACATGCGTATGTAGCGTGTAGCACTATTTTTGCAATTTGTTTCGCTTCATTGTATGAAAATAGTTTTGTAGTCGTAGTATAACGTATATAGTATTTTGTGGGGGGTCCTAGAACTCAGGTTGTTGAGCAACTAATGTGTATAGAAAATCTAAAAATGTATAAGTAAATTAAACATAGTTAATTATTATTTTTGTAATTTTAAAATGAAAGATAATACTAATTGAGATGTTAAATTGATTTTATTGTTTTTTTTTTTTTTACTTTGATAATATGCTGATATATGAGGGAGAGGAGGCCTTTGTCCAGCAGTGGGACATTGGGAGCTTATAATAATAATATATGCTGATAAAATCAAAGTAAAAATTAAATGAAATTTCTGTGTATATGTGGGAAGTATATGAATATATTTATCGACACTCATATAATAATAATACTGTATGATGACTAATTTTAAAAGATGTGTTGTTGTGGAGTTTCTTAGGTCGCTTCTTCTCCATAGCCATAACACCTTTTTGAAGCGATATAGTAAAAAATTTAAAGTTTATAATAAGTGTTTTATTGTTTTTATTCCATTCCCCCATTCTACAGCCTGCAAGTAACACGCTCAATAATGAAAAATGATTCATTTCATACACCCCTTCACAGCTATAGTAGCAGGTCCTAGTGGGTGTGGTAAATCAAACTTTGTCACTAATTTTCTTAAATTTATGAAAGAAATATGTAACACTAATTTTTCACGAGTAGTATGGTGTTACGATGAAATGCAACCTTTATATAATTTGAACAACGTCGACTACAGTCAAGGTATACCGGATTTAAACATGTTTGATGGGAAGCAACCACAATTACTTATAATAGATGATCTTATGAGAGAATCCGATGGTCGTATAGTGGACATTTTTACTAAAGGTAGTCATCATAGAAACCTTAGCGTGTTTTATATAACACAAAATTTATTTCATCAAGGCAGAGGACAACGTGACATTTCTTTAAATTCAAGTTACATAGTATATTTTAAAAATCCCCGGGATAGAACACAAATACGCCATTTAGCGCGCCAAGTGTTCCCAGATAACTCTAAGTTCGTAGAAGAAGCTTATAAAGATGCTACGTCAGAAGCACATGGCTATCTAATGATTGATTTAAAGCAAAATACAGACGATATGTGTCGTTTTAAGACTAAGATATTTCCCCTCAATAGCAATTGTGTAGTTTATGTATCGAAAAAGGGTTATAAATATAATACGTATCGTGATAAAATTACAGTTAACAGTAGATAATGTCTGAAGAAGCAGTGACACGAGATCGAGAGTTAGTTTTACAAGTACTAACACCTAAATATCGCAAAGCTCTATTAAAAGAATGTACTGATGACAAAATAAATCGTATCTGTGAAAGTATTTTAGATACTTTGGATGAAATCCCCATAAAGGAAGTCCGGGAATCAAAATTTAGCTTCTTAAATCTACATTGTTTCTTTTCAACAAACATTGCTTAGTATTTGCTTCTAATATTAACAACATTGTAAAAATATTATCAGTCGTTTACAATGGTTGGTAGAGTGACGACGCATCTAGACTTATTAAAAGCATTACATACACTCAAACCTAAGTATTGTACAGCTTTATTGAAGGTTTGTAAGGATGAAGAAATAAATTGTTTATGTGAATGCATTTATAATATTTTAAATGGTAAAATTCCTCTGAAGAATCAAGATAAATCCAAGTTGAATAAATACAAAACTATATTGAGAAAATTGGTGTCTAAAGGTAAAAGTAACTCTCGAAAACGAATTATTATACAGAAAGGTGGAGCATTCCTACCCATTATTTTAGGTTCCGTTCTCAGTGGATTACTAAGTTCGTTTCTAAATAAGTAAAAATTACAATGGAACATACAAAGAAAATGATACTTGTGGAACCCCACATCCTAGAAAGGATTAGAGACAGTAACCATGTTCATGAAAAGCCCTTATCCCGTCTTGATGAGGAAATGAGTAAAATCTTACACAGTAAAATTGATGATCGTGAGAAGTGGACACAGTACTCGCAAATTTTACAAAGATATTTACATTTTGCTAATAAAGAACGTCATCCCATTAAATTACCAATAGTTACAGATGACTCTATGTATGATGTTTTTAAGACTATTAAAAAGGAAGAAAGTGATGTTAAAACAATAGTTCCAGAATTGCCAAGAATAGAGGAAGACGTAGCAGCGGAAAAACATATCTCATCACGTTACACTCCAAATTATTTATTTAAGTATATACCAAAAACATATAAAAAGAAGGGCGAGTTGTTATTGGAAGGTATATTGGATCATGAAAATATTATTAAATGGGATACCAATGGTCATGTTGTAATCAATGACGAAGTTATTGATAACAGTAATATTGTGGATTTAGTGAACGATGCCCTAAGACCATTACGACGCCCAAAACCATTAGGCTGGGAGAAGTTTGCTTCAGCTTTAAGGGATATAAAAATACCGTTATCTTGTATAGGTAACCCAGAAACGCTTGAATATATTAATAATATTCATTCATCTGATTTAGAGAAAGACGATCCAGCTCAAATTAAAACGCCAAAGCAAAAACCTGGTGGCTTGTTTCACAAAAGAAAACTTGACTGGGAGAAATGGACTCCCATATAGATAATATAAATAAAATTTATTATGATGTCTCTCATCCAGCTGGATACAGTAGCATTGAAAAATTGACGAAAGCTATGCAAGGGAAAATGAATGAAAAGGATGTAAAGAAGTGGTTACAATCCCAAGAAACTTATACTTTACATAAACCTGTCAATAGGCGATTTCCTAGAAATAAATATATTTTATCTAATTTTAATGAACTCTGGCAAGCAGATTTAAGTGACATGCGAACATACAATCAATATAATGATGGATTTAATTATATTCTCTGTGTTATTGATGTGTTTAGTAAGTATGCATTTGCGAGACCTATGAAAAAGAAAAATTCTAAAACTGTAAAGATATGTTTTGAAAGCATATTTATTGAAGCGAAAGCTACTCCTAGACATATACAATCTGATAAAGGTACAGAATTTGTTTCAAGAGATGTAAACCAGTACTTCAAAAAGAAAAATATTAATTACTATACAACTAACAATCCGGACATAAAGGCCAGTATTGTGGAAAGATTTCAAAGAACCCTAAAAATGAAAATGTGGCGATATTTCACACATAATAATACGTATAGGTATGTTGATATTTTACAAGATTTATTATATTCTTATAATCACAGTGTCCATTCAAGTATAAAAATGTGTCCAAGTGATGTGAATTCCAGTAATATAATGACAGTATGGTCTAATTTATATGATAGGTACAACTTAAACACTTCAGACCGATTACCATTTAAAGTAGGTGATTATGTTAGAATAACGAAATATAAACACATTTTCCAGAAAGGTTATGAAACAAATTGGTCCGATGAAATATTTGTAATAGAATCCATTGTAAAAAGACTTCCTTGGTTGGTTTACAAATTAAAAGATCTACAAAATGAATCAATAATTGGTACATTTTATGGAAGGGAATTACAAAAAGTAATCTATGACCCCACTATTACCTACAAAATAGATAAAATAATACGCACTCGCTATTCTGGCAACAGAAAGGAAGTGCTAGTCAAATGGAAAGGATATCCTAATAAATTTAATAGTTGGATATCCGCATTAAACTTAGAAACAATATGACGGAAGATAGTTTTTATCTTACTTTGCCAAGCAATAGTTCAACTGCATATTTCCCCCAAAATACAACCGCCAACTTTGTAACAAAGTTACCTAAAACTGTTCAATTGGAAGGAGAATGGGTTGTAGGATTAGCTGAATTTCATTATCCCTGTGCTATATTTAACGTCCAAGAAAATGAGAATATTCTTTTCGTCAAGAAGAAAGTAATAGTCGAAGGAGATGACGAATCATTAATATCAGTGGAATATAAATCCCAAATTCCTTCATTTCCTTATGATAACATCAACAATTTTCTAAAAGTATTTAATGAAAATAGCCTCCTACAAAATCAAGTGGCATTCCAAATTGATAACGACTCGAAACTTATCACTGTTACGAACTTAACTCGCAGTGTATCATCGTTGATTTTGTCACCTACATTAAATCTTCAACTCGGTTTCGAGCCATATACAAATTTAATTGCGGATCCATACGCTAAATACCCAGCGAACTTACAATTAGGATTACCATCACAGCTATTTATTTACTCTGATATTATTCATCCTCAAATAGTTGGAGATGTAATGACCTCATTATTTAGAATCATACCGCTAGATCCATCAAAATACAACTATGGTGCTTATAAAATGCACGTATTATCTCCAATTCATTATCTTCCAGTAATGCGCAGAGAATTTGACATAATCGAAATAGATATAAGAACAAGCATTGGTAATAGAGTTCCATTCCAGTTTGGAACTGCATGTGTTAAACTACATTTTAAACGAATAAAATGAATTATAAGCGTGATAATATCGTTTGTCCTTATCATCATTATTATTCTAATCAAGCTGGATCAGGTGTAGGTATCATATACAGAGGTGTACCGCATCAACGTGGTCACGGCATTGGAAGTTTTTTGGGCGGACTATTTAGATCTGTATTTCCACTCATAGCAAGTGGTGCCAAGACAGTCGGGAAAGAGGCATTAAGCGCAGGAGTAGGTTTATTATCAGATATGGTCAGGGCACAACCAATGGGGGAATCAATTAAGTCTCGACTCAAAGAAGCAAGTGCTAATTTAAAACGAAAAGCGGATAACAAAATTGATTCGCTTATGTCTGGCTCAGGGTATAAAATCAAGAGACTTCGAAAGAAACCTACCATTTCATTGAAACCATCTAAGCGAAGAGGAGTTGACAGGAAGAAAAAAAGTAATATAAAAGATATATTTTCAAATTAACTATGTCGTTTCTTCATAATAATTCTTGTGAGTGTGTTAAATCAGAGTTAGATCTTTTTGCTATACCATCAACACAGACAAGTATTGAGAGTGGGCAATGGATTCATTGTACACCGATATCATCGCTAAGTGATGAAGGACCAATTGAATTTGTTATGCCAGGAAGTGGAGATGACTACATTGATTTGTCACACACCCTCCTTCATGTTAAAGCTAAAATTATAAACCTAGATTCTACCACTCCTCCCCCTGATGAGAAGACAGCACCTGTTAATAATTGGTTGCATTCACTTTTCAACCAATTAGATGTTTATCTAAATCAAAAACTTGTATCACCTCCTAATAACACATATGCTTATCGGGCTTATATTGAGACTCTACTTAATTATGGACCAGCGGCAAAACAATCACACTTGACTTGTGGTATGTGGTACGAAGATACAGCTTCAAAGATGGATTCATGTGATGACAACAACAAGGGCTTTCACAAAAGACATCAACGGGTAAAAGACGGCAAATCAGTTGAAATGATTGGACATTTGCACGGTGATCTATTTAATCAAGAAAAGTTCTTAATAAATGGGGTAGAAATACGTGTTAAATTAGTACGTAACAAAGACACTTTTAATTTAATGTCATCATCAGTGAATTCAAAATATAAAGTTCAAATTGATAGCGCTACTCTTATATTGCGAAAGGCAAGAATAAATCCATCCGTTTTACTCGCTCATCAAAAAGTTTTAACCACTACAACTGCAAAATATCCAATTACTCGCGCTGAAGTTAAAGTTTTAACTATTCCATCAGGAGTCCGTGGAAAAACAATTGACAATGTATTTCTTGGTCAGGTGCCGAAAAGATGTATTATCGGATTTGTTGATAATGTTGCTTTTAATGGTACTTTCAATACCAATCCATTTAACTTCGATAATCATGATATAAATGTATTTAGCTTGTATGTAGATGGGCAACAAATTCCTTCTAAAACCCTAATGCCATCATACCGTAGCGGTGTGTTTACGAGTAGTTACCATACGTTATATACTGGAACAGGTATTCACTTTTTGAATGAAGGCAATTCCATATCGATTGAGGACTATGCAAATGGATACTGCTTAATGGCATTTGATTTAACTCCTGATCTATCTGCTAACTCAAGTTCCCACTGGAATTTGATAAAACATGGGTGTGTTAGAATAGAAGTCCAATTTGAATCAGCTCTTGCAAAAACTCTTAACTGCATTGTGTACGCAGAGTTTGACAATGTTATAGAAATTAATAAAAATAGAGATGTGAGTGTAGATTATAATAGTTAAGTATTCAGCATTTTTGTATCTATTATAGTATATAAGATTTCCATATAATATTTTTCATCATTATCCGTTAAACTACCTTAATGTATGTATTTAAGAAAGTATTTCAATAATGGATACACACGAAATTAGACTATTTATGAAAAAGATAAATCACAGTCTAGAATTTAACGTGTTCCCTGCTAACAGAATACCAATGTACATAGAAGCACCCACTTACTTTATTTCTAACTTGGATCCTGATACAAAATCGGGATCACATTGGGTAGCCATTCATATCAATGCTAATGGTATCGGTGAATATTTTGATTCATATGGTAGAAAGCCTACCGGCCACCATAAATCGTTTTTGAAAAGAAATACTCGGAAATGGTTTTACAATAATAAAATTCTTCAAAGTCACTTAACTTCTGTTTGTGGTGAATACTGTTTAGTGTATCTGTACTTTAAGTTTATGAATATGAGCATGTCAGAGTTTTTAAGAGATTTTTGCGATATTCCTTTGTATAACGATATATTCATAAATAAAATATTTAAAACCATTTTTTGAAATAAATTTATTTTACCAATTATCTGTTTTTTATTTACATTATCCTATTTTGATATAGAAGAGTGAAGATAATGAAACATCAGAATTACAGTTTTACTTTATTTATTTTCTAATTAAACATTATAATACAATATTGTAGCTAACTAATCTATCTGCGGGGTTGGACTATAGACACCCGGTGATAATGAAAACAATTTTTCAGACGCCCACGACGTTTCATAAACTTCTTCTTCCTGTTCCAATGACATGAGTGGGTTCGCTGGCCGCTGCAGAAATGTTAGTATAGGGGGAGGTGAGGGTCTTGAATACCCACCATAATCGTAATTGGCCCACTGGCGGAGATTATTTAGGTTTTCTTCATGGAATTCATAGAGTTGTCGGTCGATTTCGTCTTGTTCGGCTTCGAGACACAGTCGTACCAGTTGGTCATCGTATTGAGTTTCGAAGTGTGCCATCCTTCTGCCTGCGTTAGACAAATGTATCTCTCGGTGGCATGTGGCTTATATGAGGTGTATCTTATAGACAGGTATAAAACGGTGGGGAACGAAAAATTTATTGCTGTTTTTCAGTAGAGTCTGCGTCGCGACAGTTAATGTGCTAAGAAGAAACCCATAAATTATAACGTTGCTCTATTGGGAGTCGCAAGAAACGGGCTATTCCAGGAATTATTTCTTATCCGCTGTTATGTAGTACTTTGTGCAGTCGGTCTTCGTTGCCACCTGTTTTGTTATATTGTAAATTAAATCTCTTACATTTCGGTAATGCTTGTCGTCTTCTGAGGCGTAATATTTAACACGAACATCTGCATATTTCCAGTAATCAATTGGTTGAACATCTTTCAACTTTTTCATCTCATACACTTCTATTTTAATGAGATGACTCGCTGAGGATCCGTCATCATTATTCGATGAAATGTATGAAGTTCCTTCTCCGTTAGCTTGGGCAATATTGGAAGACTGTAGTCGGACCCTCTTTTTCTTGGGCTTCTCAAAGAAACAATCAATGTTTCTCTTAGCAATGTTTTGCTTGACCTTCAAGGCAGGAGGATCTTGAGTTTCATCATCGTCGCTTAGATCGGCAGTAGGAAAGTAATAGTTCTTAAAGGTGTAATCACTGTCAGGAATCGACGTCTGAAACGAGCAGAAAACGAAGGTTAGGTCAAGCAATTGCATCGAAACAGATCGTCCAGGTAAAGTAGACAACACATAAACAATGTAGTTACAGACAAAAACTTACCGACATGACAGAAAGCGTAGTTTAACACTTTTCACTATGAAATGTACGACTGTGTCTCGAGGCGAGGCGGGCGATCGAATTTGGACTGTGGTGCTGTACAAGCCGTCTCGCTTTAAATACCCTATCCAGGTAGAGTGGTGATACCACATACGTAGTAGCTATTAAGAATTAACCCTACATATTTATTATTGAATCGAATTAAAAAATTAAGAAAAAATACTGCGTATGCCGCAGATGGCGATCTAAAGAATAACTAACATAAATAAATTTGACAGTGGGTGATCGTTATCATTTCATCTAAAGGCGTACACATTCCAACGTGACGAGCAAAAAAGTCTCACCTGTTTCCAAATCTTACTAGGAAAAAATGGTATACTATAATGAAATAACTTAAATTACGAAGTTTCTATTCACCGTAAAAGGTGCATGTTTTTTGTCGACTACTGCCATAAATATAAATTGATCATAAATTAGAAAACTAAATAAAAGAATAATGGAAAGGCAGTTTCATTGCTGACAATAAATTTAATTTTTTTCCATATTAAAAACATACACCTGCTGTAATCGCTATGCTTACCATGAACAAGTTCAGACTTGTATCAGTTGTAGGTACACAAAAGCGCCAAAAGCCGAGGAGTTATCGTCCACTTGATTTATGTGTGAACCTATTATTAGGTTAGATAAGGACAATTTTTTACTAGCCATTATAATTAGCAAACAAAGTTAACTGGCAAATCCGTCAATAACGACCCAATTAAAGCCGCCAATGAGACCGTGAAAGGGGGAACACACCGTGGTGACCTTTTTTTAGGGGGAGGGCCCGGGGCTGGTCCAGAACTCTCGAATACGTACTACTGGCTATCTTATCTCTGACAACCGGAACACAACAATGCTATTAACATTGCTGCTTGGCGGCAGATTTAGATAAGGTAGTAATAAGCCAGGAGGACATTTAAAATGCCCTACCACCAACCAAACCGAGTACAAAATATGTACTCCTTTGGGGATCGAACCCGTGACCTCCGAATTAGTTTTTTTTTTTACATTGAGCCACTGAAGCGGTTATTTAAAAAGAGCAACCTTCTTCCCTGGGGAGTCTGCCTAGTGAATGAGCGATAATTGTGTGTCATGACTCATGCCGATTTCAAACGTTATTCTTATAACTTACGAATTAAAACTTTTTTGAATTTGTTATCTGTTACAGGTGTCGGTAGACCTCGAAGGCAAGGTGATCGACACGTTTTGGCTTGTGAAGAGCAACCTCTCATTCAACGAGCTATGATTATCAGAGTTCGCAGATGTAGCCAAATTATTTGTTATAGTTAGTTGTTAGGGAATAAATACCTCTGTTAGCTGAGCGCCGGTGGCGCAGCAGTTAAGACGCGGTCTCCCATTTAGAAGGTCCGGGTTCGATTCCCAGGCAGGTCATGTACCAATGAGTTTTTAAATTTAATGACTTTTGTACATTTATCCGACTGCTCTTAAACCTCTGTGTCCTCTCTTTCCTTTTTATAATTCCGCGGGTCAAGTATCTCGGCGCGCCTGTCAAATTTTCGAAAATACCTGCGGTGTTAAAAACGTTTATAGATACTCTTCTACTGGGTGTATTTGTAATCTGTGAAAAGCTATAGCTACGGGAATATATTATCTATGGATATAATGAATGAACACTACTACAGCTATAATACAAAAAATCAGAAAAATGTTACGAGTTGTAATATGTAGGTATACCTATATCCACGATATAATTGGTATTTTTACGGAAAGTACAGATTTATTTCATGTTTTTCTTAAAAAAACGGGTAATTCAATAAATTCTTATTAGAATTGGAAGCTCTATGGTCAGGTTCCTAAGCCTGTTCTAATAAAAAACAGTCGTTGGAATTCTATGCCTATACTCCCACCCACAGAGAAAAAAAATATTTTCGCAAATACAGACTAAATATCATAGCTAACATGACATGGCGCACATTATTGGATGCGGAATTTAATAGAGAACAAGTTCAAACACAGTCCAAAGGAATTGGAACTCTATAATCATTACAATTGAGAGTTGAAAGTCGGGTGTACCGCCGACACCGATCGGTGTTCGCGAGTGTTGAAGGTATAAAAGGTATTTTGGACACCGATCGCGTCCGCCTAAAGGTTAAACGATTGTGAGGAAACCTGCATTCCTGAGAATTAAAATTTGTAAGGCATGTGAAGCCCCCAACCAGCAATGGGCCAGCTTGGTGGACTATATGGCCCATACTCCCTGTAGGTACCGTATAGATACAGAGAGTAAATAAAGACGCTCTAGAATTTAACTAGATCACTATATTGATTAATTTGCTTAAATTAAGTACAGAGCTCTTGTATAGGGGTGTTGAAAGGTTTGCAATGGAGGACAGTATATAGCGAGTGGGGTGTACCTACCGGCCAATACAAGACTCTTACGTCATGCGTGAGGAAGTGTAATTGGATGTGTGAATGTGTGTGTGCCCAACAGTGTACCTGCACAGTATGTATGCATGTGTGTGTAGTACAGTTGTCTTTTATAATAAGGTTCCAGTGGACATTCAAAATTTACCTTTAAATAAATTCAAAACCATCATAAAACAGACATTATTTACCAAAGGCTATTATAAAATTTCTGACTATCTGGATGATAAGCAAGCATGGACATAGACCGCTCGGCGATATTCAGCCTAATTATACAATATAATATAATTGTAACCCAAACTTATTTAAAAGAGCAACCCTTGAGTTTCTTGCTCGTTCTTCTCTGGGGAATCTGCTTTGCGAATGAGCAATAATGTCAATAATTTTAATATTAAGATTAAAAATGTGACGTTTTCAAGTGATAATCTTTATCCTACGAAATAAATATTTTTTGACTTTGACTTTGTCGGAGCACTAGCGTAGACACTCCCTCATTATAAGGGGGAAGGCCTATATCCCTGCAGTGGGATGTTTACGGGCTGGGATGATAAATAAATAAATAATAATAAATAAATAAATAAATAGGGCACTTACACCAATCATCTAGTCCCAAACTAAGCAAAGCTTGTGCTATGGATACTAGATAACGGATAAATATACATAAATATTTATATAAACATCCATGACTCGGGAATAAATGTTCGTATTCATCACACAAACATTTACCCCTCGCGGGATTCGAACCCGCAACCGTTGGTTTCGCTGATAGGTTCACTATCCACTACACCAATCGGTCGTCGTCAATGATGACTTCTGTTAAGTATGTCTCTTCTTCAAAATGCGTAATTATTGCGGCTGGCACAAGACCATGACAATTAGCGTAATAGAGGAGGCCTTATAGGGGTATACTGCGGGGGCAGTGGATGGTTGTGAGCTGATAAAGGTAATCATCAGCCAATAGGTCGATTTATTCTAAAATATTGTAATTGGAGTATGTGGACTCCTAATGTAGAATACTCTGATCAGCAGGCTCTGGAATGAACCTTGTTTTATAAGGTTTTTTAAAAATGCGCAGGAAGGATGACCGTCTTGAAAAAAAAATATCCTAGCGTCACCACTCGTGCCTATGTTCATGAGAGGCTCGCATTACAGAATGTTACTCAAGCAGAAATATCCGCTTGAGGAAAGTTCAAAAGGGACAGCTTTGTTTTTTTTTTGAACGACGGGTTCGTACTTGTCCTCAATCACACCTGATGTTAAGTAAAGATAAGGTCGAAGGTGGAAGCGTACAGACCCGGAAACCCCAACACATTTGGGGTACTGGCTATCTTATCTCTGACAACCGGAACACAACAATGCTATTAACACTGCTGCTTGGCGGCAGACTTAGATAAGATGGTGGTAGCTAGCCAGGCGGACATTTAAAATGCCCTACCATCAACCAAACCGAGTACTTAAACATGTACCCCGCTGGGGATCGAACCAGCGACCTCCGAATCATAAACCCAATGTTGTTTACATTGAGCCACGGAGGCGGTTGTGGGCTGAGAAAAATAATCATCAGCCAATAGGTCAATATATTCTAAAATATTGTAATTGGAGTATGTGGACTCCTAATGTAGAATACTCTGATCAGCAGGCTCTGGAATGAACCTTGTTTTATAAGGTTAAAAGCAGGATGCGCAGGAAGGATGACCGTCTTGAAAAAAAAAATTCTAGCGTCACCACTCGTGCCTATGTTCATGAGTTCTAACGCTCGCATTACAGAATGTTACTCAAGCAGAAATCTCCGCTTGAGGACAGCTAAAAAGGGACAGCTTTATGTAACTTGTATAGCGGCATCTCTTTCTAACTATGCTCAATTAAGCGCAAATCTACGCTTGAGCAACATTCTGAATACGGGCCTTAATCTTGAAAATGAAAACAGACTAAGTAGAACTACGCTTGAGCGTAGTTTTCTTTCTTATCATTGGACATATACAGACAGCGCCATCTAGTTTCACACTAAGCTACTAGGCTTGTGTTGTGGATACCAGATGGTTGATACACTACACAAATACATATTTTTTTTTGTAAATAAATACATATATAAATGAAAAACATCCATAACTCGGGTACACATGTTCCGTATTCATCACACAAACATATGCCCCTAGCGGGATTCGAACCCGCAACCTTTTGGTATAGTGCTCAGAGTTGCTAAACACTACACCAAACAGGTCGTTAAACAGTTAAAAGAGATGCCGCTATACAAGTTACATAAAGCTGTCCCTTTTTAACTGCACTCAAGTGGAGATCTCTGCTTGAGTAACATTCTGTAAGGTCAAATCCAAAAGCAGAATTTTGACAGATGGTCTGTGACGTGTACATTTCTGTAGGTATATTTCGAAAGGTGAATGTGGATGCTGTTTCTAGTATTGAACTTTTAATGCTTGGAACGCTTATTTTTTTTTTTTTTATTAAAAACTGGTTTCGCGTTTGACGCTGTAGCCGAAGATGTAGCACCCAGTAAATGCCTATTCACTCTAGACTTGAAGATCCCAAGGTTGTAAGTGTCGGGAAAAACCGACGCGGGCAGTGAGTTCCATACCTTAGCAGTCCGCATTATAAATGATGATGCAAAACGCTTACTTTGTTGTTGACAATATATGGATGGAAACCCCCCCCCCCCCCCCCCCGCGCCTGGTTGTCCGAAGAGGGGACGGTGGAATAAGATCGTGCAATTCCATCGCACACTCACCGAAATGTATCCTGTAAAACACTGAAAGGCATGCGGACCCTAGGCTTTGCAATTTGCCGGTAACCGTTGAGTCATCGCCTATGAGTCTTATGGCGCGTCGTCGTATGTTTGTACAACAAAAGTAAAACAACTCTATACAACAAAAGTAAAATAATGATGGTTGGTTTATAATTGACGTAGTAAACTGCAAAAGAAAAAGTCCGAAGTTACGGCCGTCCGAAGCTATTTTCGTTGGAGAGAAGTACTGTGTCGTCGCGTCGTGAATAAAATGCAGTGATTATATTCTCTTTGCTTGCAGGCAAATTCCTTTGGGGTCAGAAATGTTAAATAATTATATTATCTGTTACTTTGAAATGCGATTAAATAATGAACAAGAATAACTGTTTTTTTTTTTTGAATTAAATAATTAAGTCACATTACTGCCAAAATAAAACCACTATATATGTATTATTATAGTTTTTAATAAACGTAACTCAAAAATAATACCTGAATTGTATAAGTACCTACGCAATTTTGTATTCTGACACATTCTGTAGTTATACCTACATTATAAGTTTTATAAAAATTCTTGCAAAACTTAATGTATGTATGTGACTGGAATAACAAATAAACGCTCTATTTATCAAGTTAACACTTTTAGTATTTAATTATAGTGAGATTTATATTCATACAAAATATATATTATAGACTTTTCATCCAAATCATCAATAATGGTGTCGATTCGGATGTACACCAACTAAACTAAGCTAAAACCAGTTTTAAAGTAGTATTGTCTCTTTCTCCCTGGAACAGTACGATGCGACGGCACCACTCCAAAACTGGTTTTACTTTAGTTTAGTTGGTGTACATCCGAATCGACACCAATATGTAGTTTAAAAAACTATACACGCTGGAGTTCCATCATTCACCTCCTGGCTCCATCAACAGACCCTCGACACCAAGTGCAATATATTGGATTCGTTAAAACGAACTATATGAGCCCAAACTCGAGAGGTTTACTAGCCACTGAAGAGTTCTACCATCCCCATCCTGGCTCCATCGTCAGATCAGCTCCAAGATAGCACATCATAGTATTGTCATCCGAACTACATTATATTGGGTCTTTACCTATGAAATTGGAGTTTTTTTTCTTCGTTAATCATATGTACCAATTCCTGCGATTTTCAAAGCTATATTTTTTTTATTTGGAAAATGGAATATTATTTCAAGGTTTCACATGAAATATTTTTTTTATTTCTGGGCTAAACATAATAAAAAAAATTTGAACAAAGCTCTTTTCATGTGCTTCCCATAATCATTTCTTAGATTCGCTGAAACTTTTATAAAGCGGTTACTTTTAAAAATTAACGCTGCCTATACTTAACTTAATGTTATCCGATAATACACACAAAGTTTAGCTAAATTTGGATTTGCCGTTCCCAAAAAAAATCTAAAATGTTTGTATGGAGAAAACAGTCTTAATGAAATTCTTCATACAAAACGCCAATTTCATAGGTAAGGACCTAATACATTCCTAGTTTCATTTCGATACGACAATTAGAAGTATGTTAAAATTGACTTCCAAGATTTGTTACTACTACTTGTAGCTAACAAATCTTGGAAGCTAATGAAAATTAAATGAAAATGATTTTTCAACATACATGCTCGTAAAGTAGATCTAATATACAGGGTGTCCCTGGAAGTATGGATCAAATCGAACAGGGGCATGGGGAAGGTCATTCCCAAACTTTTTAACCCTATGAATGTCGGTGCCATTTTTGATTATGATCAATTTTTTACATTTTCATATTATCGAATAGTGCTTATACAAAAAAAATTTTTAAAAGAAAACTAGCAAAGCTATCAGCTTAATTTTTTTTTCACGATGTTTGTTCGAGCATGTGACTTTCATGTTTTAATACTTTTATGTCGATAGCAGACATGATTCCTACAAAAAAAAAGATTGAATACAAAGACATTGGTCTGCCAAAAATTTCACTCAATTTTCAAGCGATTGCCATGGGAAAAAAATGTACTAGAGAAAGTTGACCACGTATCACAAAAAGTTGCCCATTCCATACAGATTCTTTTGAGATGTGTAACACTGGGTTACTCTTATTTAAAAGTTATTAGATTTTTTTATCATAAAGGTCGCTTTTTCAAAACTTTCGAACTTCTAAGATTTTAATATTTTTAGCTTTAAATACGATTTACTCTCAACCCTCATGTACAAAGTCACCTAAAACAAACTTTTTAAAACGACAACAAAAAAGAAAAACAATTTTATCGGAACTTCTTCCGATAATTTAACAGCAAGGGTGTAAATTAAAGTGCGTCCAAAATCTTTTGTAATCATTCTGCCTTTTTACTGAAGAATTACTTGACCGTAACTATACTCTGTATACGCCAAGTATACGACGAATTACTTGTTTTGACTGAGACTGTAATATGAACTGAAGAAATAAGAGAAATAAGACATGGCTGTATGAGTTTAGATCCCTTTGCCTTCTCCGAGAGTGAAAAAAATTTACAGCAAGGTTTGATGTACAGTCAGTCCTGGAAAGAAGAGAACCAAAAAATGTACAGTCAGTCCACCAGTAAATGCCATATGATTTTATTGCGTTGAGTGAGAAAATCATTTACACAACTGTATGAAGGCTTTTTGTCCTGCATTTTATCTATCAGCCTGATATCTTAAGCTACAATAGCTAGAGCTACCCAACATATGGTCATACTGATCTAGGACCACAATAATCAAAGGAATCCCATTGACAACCATTTAGTGTAGTGGCTAGTGACCCTGTCCGTTGCGGGTTCAAATCCCGCGAGGGGTAAATGTTTGTGTGATGAATACGAATGTTCATAGTACAAGCTTTGCTTAGTTTGGGACTAGATGATTGGTGTAAGTGTCCGAAATATTAATTATTATTTATTTATTGGTGGATTGACTAGTCGTCTCGTCACCCGACAGATGTCCAATCATATGTATATCAATACCAGCTAATAGATAGAAAATATAGTCTTTCCTGTAGCCAGCCATGCTTTAACTGCATATAGACACTTTGCAACCACCAACGTTTAGGTATATTATGGTGGATTGGTTGCCCATGGTACTATGGCGAACCATATTTGAAAAATATTCTCTTCATTATCATTACATTATCACCCTGTTGGCAAATTTTTTCACTTACAATGAAACCTTACACCAAATTGTTTAAAAGACAATCAAATAATAAGTTTACCTCTTCCCTCTTTTCAATTTATTAAATTGTCCATACAGAAGATGAACTTTGTTTTGTATGTTTTGTTTGATTTTCTTAGCATTCACTTTTGTTTGCTTGATAACTCTGTTGTGATTATGATTCTTTTTATTGAATTCCTTTGTTTCAGGCCCTCTCGTGATTATAGCTCTTAGGAAACGGTCGTTTGGTAATTCTTTAAAATGTTTGGCGCCGTTCGCAAAAAATGCTAACAGTTTCATTGCCAATTTAGGGTACACACCAACGAAGCAGTTTCTCCCATGTTCAAAAGGGTCTTGCACACATATTTTGTTGTCCAGTTTTATGGGTTTACACACTTGACTCACCACATTTTTCTTGTACAAATCAAATTCGGGCGGCACATCCGCTAATCTCTTAAAGGCAGTTTTATCTATTGCATATCCGAGAAATGGAGATAAGACAAAACTATCGAAGTCAAAATCGCTATAGTATTGGAAAAATCCTCCCATCAGCTGATATAGAGAGTCATCGTTGTCAGGCACATATACTGGTGTGTCGAAGGCTATGTTCCAATGGTCAATTATTTTCTCCGGCACAGATTTTTGTAATGTTGAGACTGGTGGCAGCATATTGCATTGTTGTAAATAGAAAATCACAAGAAGTGTCAACCCATAGTTTGGTACTAAATTTGTGCCTGTTATATTGTGGACCTTAGACCAGTATTTGATTACTATTGCTAACGGTAGCACTCTGTTATCTGCGTGCAGTAAATAGGCTAATAGCCTACTATTTTCAACACCAGCCAAACTTTTGAAATTAACATCGCAGTGACGTGCATTTGGAATATGATAAAACTTTACGATAGGGACTTTCGCGTTCGGAATCGCAAATAACTGAGAGAAAATTGTGTATTCTCTTCCAAGTACGCGTTTGGCTTTCATCACAGATTTGCTGGCTTGGGTCTTTGTTATCCAGTAGGGTAAAGAGACGTAGCAGTCAACGTCACTGGTCCGGATTCCCAGACCTGTGACTATTGAGCCAAAGGGGAATATTTCACAACCTGAAAGGAATACATATTTTGTTTTTATTTTATTTTATTTATTAAAGTACATACATACACACATACATCACAATTTAAAGATACATCACTGACATTTGAAACAATATAAATCTGATATCTACATATAAATATGTTTTTCTACCAACAAATTCCCATGGCTGTGGATTGTCTGGAAGAGATCGCTTTTAGTGATAAGACCGCCTAATTGTGTTCTATTGTTATCATCAAAAATTATTGTAAATTATTTTGCACAATAAAGAGTATTTGTATTGTATAAATACGTACTACATAGGAAAATTGGTCCCCGACTTACAGTTATGTAAACCTATCACATAAATCTGGGGTATTACTGTACCTACTGTAAATATATTAAAGATAGCAAATGATTCCATTAATATTATGTGACAATAAAATTGCTTTATTATCTACATTCATCTTAAAAGGAAAGAAAAATTTGCATTCACAATAAAATCAAAATGATAAGAATAATTGAAATAATCTATCTTGTTTCATATCGACGGGTTCCGGGCTATTTGAATTAACCGCCATTTTTTTGCTATTAGACTTTTATATATATTTGGAATCAGCGAATTTTTCTGCGTCGTTTGAGCTCAGTTAGGTGACGATCGGAGCATAAAAATGTCGCTTAATACAGCCGCATTTTTTTGGCCTATTTTGCACTGCAATGTATGGACCGACACAAAATATTGTCAAATTTAAGACTTGTGTACTTAAGCTCACTACCAAATACTACATAGTCGTTTAAACCTTTTTTCCTGGAGCAACAATTTACAGGCAGTGTACGTTCAAGCATTTAGCCTGACCTTATAAATATATAGAAATGTCGCTTCATGCAATTAGCCTCTTAGTTAAATTCTTATCCATTGTCGCTTAATACAATTAGGTTCTTATTTAAATTCATATCCAGTGTCGCTTAATACAACTAGCCTCTTTGTCAAATTTATGTCCAGAGTCGGTTCATACATTAAGCTTGGTACTTGAAATGCTAGATGTTGTCACTTCAACCATTTAGCTTGTAGTAGATTATGGTATACCGATCGCATGAACTATTTATGGTTTCAACAGTAAACATTTACAGATAATGGTTAAACCTATTTTTCTTAGTCTATATTTGATTTGCACTGTCGTTTCAGCTATAACAAAAGTAAAGTTCTAGTACATCAAACAGTTTATTTTCAACGGAATAAGTATAGTATACACATTAATACAATCGAAACTTTGTATGGATTGACTATTAAGACGTTGGTTAAAACATTGATTTTGGCGCCAGCGCGATTAACCGCGCGAGTTCGAATACCGGGGGCCAAGGCGCGCGGGCGCTTGAGGCGTCTCCCCCGCGCCGCGTCATTGAAGAGATTTTTCTTAAACTTGTTTAGAATTAGGATAGGAACAGTTCTAAATGTTAAAGATTCACAATAAAGAAGAATGAGTAACTGCAATATTATCTCAAATAATTAGAATTATAATTTCAGGGAAAAGACTGTTTACCAATTATCTAATAAAAAGGCTTTATTTTTATCTAAAAAAAATGTGATTCCTAAAAATATGACGTGATAATTTCTTAGTTATTACCTTAGTAAGCTAAAAAGTTATTGCTGTTTCTAGGTAATTGTTAGTTTAAGTAAAAAACTTATCTTTGAACAATTTATTACCTATGTTTTATTTTTCATTTCATAATAATTAACAAGATAGGTGAAACCCCCTATTATTTCAACGTACCTTTTAATTAATCAATGTTTTAGCCGTCAATTCTCCACACCTTATTATTTTAGTATGATTGCAAACAATTTAAAAAAAAGAAATAAGTCACATAAAATAATTAGCCATACATCAATAAGTTTGAGATATGGTATTTAAATCAATTAGCTTAGGTTTGAAATATGACCAACTCATTGGTCAAAGCACTTAGCTTAGAGCTATTATTTGCAATCCTAGGTACTTAAGTCAAGTAGCTTGGAACATGTATTAATAAACCTAGGCGGTTGAGTCAAGTAGCTTGGAACATATATTAATAAACCTAGGCGGTTATGTCAAGTAGCTTGGAACATGTATTAATAAACTTAGGCGGTTAAGTCAAGTAGCTTGGAACATATATTAATAAACTTAGGCGGTTAAGTCAAGTAGCTTGGAACATATATTAATAAACCTAGGCGGTTAAGTCATTTAGCCTGGAACAAAAAAAAGGAAAATGTCAATATCAGAAAAAAACATTAATCAAATTATGAATAATGTGTAACAGAAACAGAAATTTCCTTTGCTTTGAAAAAATAATGCGATTTGCTAAAGTTATGATTTTTTTTCTGAAAATCGAAACTTTAAACTGCTCTGGTGCGAAGTTTCAAAAATGGCGGTTAATACAAATAGCCCGGAACCCGTTGATATGGTCTGATGTTAGACCAGCCCAGATAGTGTGGATAAACACTCAAATGGCATTACCTAGTTTATAGTTTCATAATTACATATACTTCTTAAGTTGGCTGATTGCCGAGGAATTTTCACCAATAAGACAGACTTGTCTCCTTTACAATACTCAGTAAAACGTGACTAAGAGATAGTGAGCCTAATACGGTAATAGGTAGCAGTCAATGATGTGGAGCTCTGCAAAAATCACTGCTAACCCACCCGGCCCGGCATAAGTAAGCCAAATTATACCATGTATGTGCTGTAAATTATGCATGGGGAGAGACCTATATCCAGCAGTGTACTTGCACCGTTGATGTGAAGTATTCTTTGTACTGTATACTTATGAAGCTGTCCAGACATTACGAATTGTGTATGAAAAGTCAATGCAAGGAATTGACCATTTGTTCCATAGTTTTGTAGGGGTCACACAAGCTAATGGAGATAGGAATGGTTGCTCTAAATTCAAAAATTAGGAGTAAAGTTTTTCAATAAATAAAAAGACGGAATGCCAGCCAACTGGGTCGTGTTACACGTTTTACGACTTTTACGACTATTTTACTAATTATTCCATTGCGAATTACAATATCGCGACAGTCCTGCAGAATCCGGGACGCTTGGCTGCCTTATACTACTTGAGATGAAAAAATAACCAATTCTAGAACTTGCATTTTGATCAAATTTTAAAGAAAACCTTAAAGACCATGCCACATTTGTCACATATTGCATCAATGCTTACCAGGCCAGGCTTTTTGCAGGGTGACTTCCAGGTCAGAAAAGAGGTTAGACAGATTCTCCACCTCATTCCTCGTCAGTCTTATCTGTTGCAGTAAGTAATCTACTTGGTTATTGAAGTCCCCGGTCAGATGTAACCTGGATACATCCAGAATATCATCTGTGAGCAGAGGCAAGATTTAAAAAGTTAAAATAAAAATTCGTTATAGGTATAATAATAATAGGTATGATTTCTCTATTTATCCACTTATTTATTTTAAGAAAGTTACCTTGGATATCCATGTTGATTTAATTATAAAGTCTTAACTGTATCGAACATACTCCAAAAATGTGCATTTGAATACAAAAAACACCAAAAATCTATTTCAACAACACTGCCTTTTTGTAAATAATTCATTCAATCTAATTCAATGATTGTTTTTTTTTTTTTTTTTGGTTTCATTCTCTCCGTTAGGAGAAGGCAAAGGGATCTAGCCCATAACAGCCATGTCTTATTTCTCTTATTTCTTCAGTTTGTAAGTCAGTCTCAGTCAAAACAAGTAATTCGTCGTATACTTGGCGTATACAGAGTCTAGTCACGGTCAAGTCATTCTTCAGTAAAGTGGCAGAATGCTTTACAAAAGATTTTGGCGGCTTCTTGTGGGAACCTGAAAGCTCCGTTACGCACTTTAATTTACACTTCCCTTCACTTGTACACTATCACTAACGTTTGATGCACAATATTCTGCCATTATTAAGCTTCAAAAGTTAAAATGCACAAATTATAAGACTTATAAAGAAAAATGCTACTTCACTCGCCGAGTTCCCGCCAAAAAGCCTTCAATGATTGAATTCAATCAATGTCAGATTGTCAGGTCACTTTTTTTTTTTTTTTCGTTTCATTCTCTCCTCTAGGAGAAGGCAAAGGGATCTAGCCCATAACAGCCATGTCTTATTTCTCTTATTTCTTCAGTTTGTAAGTCAGTCTCAGTCAAAACAAGTTATTCGTCGTATACTTGGCGTATACAGAGTCTAGTCACGGTCAAGGCATTCTTCAGTAATGTGGCAGAATGCTTTACAAAAGATTTTGGCGGCTTCTTGTGGGAACCCGAAAGCTCCGTTACGCACTTTAATTTACACTTCCCTTCACTTGTAAACTATCACTAACGTTTGCTGCACAATATTCTGCCATTATTAAGCTTCAAAAGTTAGAATGCACAAATTATAAGACTTATAAAGAAAAATGCTACTTCACTCGCCGAGTTCCCGCCAAAAAGCCTGTCAGGTCACTCACTCACTCAGTGTGACCATTTTTAGATTACGAATACTGATCTTCTTTCTAGAAATAAATACATCTACATCTAGACTACATCTAGAAAGAAGAAAGAAAGAGAATTAAATTTTTTCCCTGCTAAATAGAAAAAGGTATTTTTATAATCCATAGTAAAAGCTTTACATAGTTTGGGACTAGATGATTGGTGTAAGTGTCCGAAATATTTATTTATTATTATTTTATTTTAATTACTTATGTGTATTTATCAAAATCGGTTCAGCAAAAAAATTGCCTATATGTTAATCCAGGTCCTAATCTATCTACCCACTAAATTTCATCCAAATCCGTCCAGCCTTATAGGCGTGAATAGGTAACAAACATACATAAACACACAAACTTTCGCATTTATAATTAGAATATTAATTGGAATTAAGTAGTTGGGATTTATTTACAAAAAAAAATGTATTTATGAAGTTTATCTACCATCTGGTATCCATAATACAAGCCTAGTTGCTTAGTGTGGAACTAGATAGCGCTGTATGTGCAAGGATATTTATTAAAAAAAAATACATTTTGGTGATGGACATTTCATTTATAATGCATATTTCTGTAACAATTTTACTATTGTTATTGTACTTATTTATATGGCCTGTTTATTTTAGTAAGTGTTTATCTTTGTATGTATTCCACTATACCCATGTATTTTCTATGTATCGTCTATGTACCTACTGATATTTAAAGTTATTCAGCTTTTGCTTTGCACTATCCAACTACTTATTAAAAATGTTACATATTAAACATGCAACGGAACGCACCCTGCGCGCCCTTTTGTCTGTCAAGTGTCAAAGTCTGTCTTGTCTTGATAGGTTAGGTTGTTGTCGAAATAACCTAATTGTGTTAGTTGTGTTTTAATAAACGTAATTCTTAATTATCCCCGGTTTTTCATTGCTCTCCAGTCATAACAACGTAAAGTTGTGACAACTGGCGACGAGATTTATAATTAAATGGAAAGCAATGGACGGGGACGGCGACAATCGTGTTAACATTGGTGCGGACGACGCTGAGGCCCAGAGGGGCAATGGTGATGTCCAGGTGGTACAAGTGATGGCACCAGTGGTGGCGGCCCTTCATATGCCAAGTTTTGAGGCAGCGAAGTGCACCTGGAAGGTATACTCACAAGTATTTTTGAGTAAGATGAAAGTTCATGATATTGAAGAAGGTAAATGGTCTCAGTACCTATTAACATTTATTGGCTTTCAATTGGTCACGCTTTTGAGCGAATTATGTTATCCAGAAGCTATTGAGGATAAAAATTATAATGAGTTGTCAAGGCTCATTGAGCAACAATTGGAACCTGAGCCATCAGAAATTGCTGAAACCTTTAAATTTATGAAACGTGTACAAGGTGATAAAGAGAGTATTGTGGAGTATGTGGCAGCTTTAAAGAAATTGGCTCAAACTTGCAACTTTGGAATACATTTAGAGCGAGCCCTCAGGGACAAGTTTGTGCATGGTCTTAAAAATCAAAGCATTATAAAAAAATTATTCACAGAGAAAGAGCTCACTTTTAATAAAGCAGTTTCATTTGCACGCACAATGGAACTGGCTGACATGGAATCAAAAATGGTAGTTGGTCAACCATCTACTTCAGAAGAAGTCAATGCTATTTATAATAAGCCACAACGTGTTCCTGCTAACATTATCTGTTATTGTTGTGGACGGCCAGGGCATTCAAAACTAAAATGTAATTTTAAGGATGCGACCTGTCATAATTGTAAAAAACAAGGTCATTTACAAACGGTATGCAAGTATAAAAGTAATAAGACGCAAGGCTCTGCAAAGATGACAACTAAGAAAAAGATAAAGGAAGTTGCAGTTGCTGATCGTGATAGTGAAAGTGAAGGTGAAAATGAAAGTTTTTCTGTGTTGAATATTTTATTTGAAAATAATGAAGAAAAATATGAATGTAACAATGTAAGTAAATTGGAGAAAACGATAACAAAGGTAGAAGAAAAGAGGCCTGAACCATGGTATGTGAAATTAAATATTGATAATACAAACATTAACTTTGAAATTGATTGTGGTTCAGATGTGACATTAATGCCTTATAGTATGGCCAAGAAATATCTACCCCAGTTGCAACTAAATAAAACAAAAGTAAATCTAAAGGCTTTTGGTGGAAATAAAATTGAAGTATTAGGTAAAGCAAAAGTTTATGTTAAAGATGATACCGGTAGATATTTTCTGGCCCCATTAATTGTGATAAAAGAAGGTAATAAAGCATTATTAGGGAGAGACTGGCTTAATGTAATAAAAATTAACTGGCCACTTGCCCATAAAAATGTTAAAATAAGTGAGGGGTCTAGCGTCAAGTTGGTTGAGTCAAATAATGGCAATTTAATAAAATTACAGGCTTTATTGAACCAATATAACCACCTGTTCTCTGGAACAGCAGGGGAAATAAGAGGTCAGCCAGGAAAATTAAAAATTAAACCTGATGTTAAACCCATTATTTGTAAGCCACGTCGAGTACCCTATGCACAAGAAAATATGATTAAGTCTGAATTGGACAAACTTGTAGAACAGGGTAAAATGATCAAATTGAATAATAGCGATGAGGTGACCTGGGCTACTCCTATAGTCCCAGTAATAAAAAGTCCTACTAATATAAGGATTTGTGGAGATTACAAGGTGACCATCAATCCTCACCTTGAATTTTCCCAACATCCAATACCAGTCATTGAGGACATATTTGCTAAATTGTGTAATGATCATAAGCCTAAGAAAATATTTAGCAAAATTGACATCCGTAAAGCTTATATGAATCGTCGAATGGACTTGGAGTCTCAACAACTTCTTACGTTGACAACTCCTTGGGGTTATTATCGTCCAACTTATATGATGTTTGGTATCTCACCAGCACCATTGGATTGGCAAAAATTTATGGATGACAATTTTAAAATGCCAGATGTTTATTGTTATTTGGATGATGTTCTTGTAGCTTCAGATTGTTATGCTACTCATATTAAGACTTTAGAGGCAGTTTTAAATAAATTAAATGATTTGAATATTAAAATAAACAAAGAGAAAACTATTTTTATGGCAAATGAGCTACAATATTGTGGTCATGTAATTAACAGTAAAGGTATTAGCAAGACTCCAGAACATGTAAAGGCTATCCTGGAAGCACCAGAACCTAAAAATGTAAAAGAACTACGCAGTTTTTTGGGAACCATTAATTTTTATAACAAATTTTTGGAAAATGCCGCCGAGCATTTGCATGACTTATATCGATTATTACATAAAAGTGTCAAATGGATATGGTCTGATGATCATACTAGAGCTTTTGATTGGGCTAAGCAAGCTATTGCTTCTGAGCAAATATTAACACACTATAATCCTAAGTTGAAATTAGTTCTTAGTTGTGATGCATCTAAGTATGGTCTAGGGGCATGTTTAGCTCATGAATTTCCAGACCCAGATGATAAAAAGAAAACAATAGAGAAGCCTATTGCATTTGCAAGTCGTACCTTAACTGAAACCGAATCCAAGTATTCACAGATTGATAAAGAAGCTCTCTCTATTATCTGGGCAGTTAAAAAGTTTGATCTCTATTTAAAAGGCAATTCATTTATTCTAGTTACAGATCATAAACCGTTAGTGTCATTGTTTCACCCCAATAAGGCGTTAGGCACCATCTATGCAGATAGAATGGCTAGATGGGCATTGATACTTAGTAATTACAATTACACAATTAAATATAGAAGTTCTCATCTTAATGCCAGCGCCGATTTTCCATCAAGATTGCCATTGCCGATTAGTGAAAATGATGAAGTAGATTCAGATGATAATATTCCATTTGTTAACAGTATAATTTTGGAATCACCCCCAGTTACTCAATCAGAAATAGCTTCAGCCACACAAAAGGACAAAATTCTCAGTAAAATTTATTGCTATGTAGAACAAGGTTGGCCTAATAAAATTAATCCTGAATTTTCTTCTTATAAAGGCAAAGAGTTAGAATTACATACTGTTAATGGTTGTTTAATATGGCGAGGTAGAACGGTAATTCCTGACAAGTTAAGAGAGGCTCTTCTAACAGAATTACATTCAGGGCATTTAGGATCTTTGAAAATGAAAGCATTGGCCAAAAGTTATTTTCGGTGGCCGAATATAAGCAATGATATAGATAAAATTACTGATAATTGTAAAGGTTGCATTCAAATCAGAAACCGACCTACATCGAAACCTTTACATAATTGGGAATGGCCTGGCAAACCATGGCAGCGTATTCATGCAGATTTTGCTGGCCCATTCATGGGTTTCATGTGGCTTATAATTATTGATGCTCATTCCAAATGGCCTGAAGTAATTAAAATGTCCAAAACAACTTCAGAATTAACTATTAAATGCTTGAGAAGTATTTTTGCCAGATTTGGGTTACCCGAACAACTTGTCTCAGACAATGGTCCTCAATGGACATCAGAAGTCTTTGCTACATTTTGTAAAAATAATAACATACGTCACACATTGACCGCACCTTATCACCCCGCTAGTAATGGGTTAGCAGAGAGAGGAGTTCAATCGTTTAAGAAAGCGCTTACATCTGCTAATTTTGATTGTAATGATGATTTAGATCGCAAATTATTGGCGTGGCTTCTTAGCTATAGATCAGCTCCCCACGCATCAACAGGCAAAACTCCCTCAGAGCTTATGTTAGGCAGGCAATTGCGAACTCGTCTGTCTCTTGCAAAACAGTCTACTATAATTCCAAGACAGTCTATTGTGACAACCAGTAAAAGTCCTAAACAATTTATGCCTGGAGAGAGGGTCCATGTAGCAATGTGGGATGGATCACAGAGGTGGTTGGATGGAGAGGTATCAGAACCATTGGGTAATGTCATGTACAAAGTCATTACTAAAAAGGGTACTTTGACAAGAAATGTCACACAGTTATTACCTAATCATTCAGCGCGGTCAACGGCTCCCAGTCCTAATGTATCGCTTGGTTCAGATCAGTCAGCTGATAATACTTCACCCAAACTGACTCCTGCCAACACACCTGTTGAGCTTAGACGCAGCAGCAGAGTACCTAAACCTCGTACTATTTTAGATTTGTAATTGTTCATTATTTGTAATGTAAAATTAAGAGGGAAGGAGTGTTACATATTAAACATGCAACGGAACGCACCCTGCGCGCCCTTTTGTCTGTCAAGTGTCAAAGTCTGTCTTGTCTTGATAGGTTAGGTTGTTGTCGAAATAACCTAATTGTGTTAGTTGTGTTTTAATAAACGTAATTCTTAATTATCCCCGGTTTTTCATTGCTCTCCAGTCATAACAACGTAAAGTTGTGACAAAAAAAGCTACTTTAAATGAGGTTGTCTGGAAGAAATCGCTATCAGCGATAAGACCGCCTTTGTACACTTCATCATCTATGTTAAATGTTCTTTGTATTTTATTTTTGCGTGCAATAAAGAATTTAATAATAATAATAATTTTGTGTACAACAAATATATTAAGATGCATTTATCGGTCTAATGCCTAAATCGCAGATAAACTGAATGACATCGTGGTGGTTTGGACTACAGTACTATTGAAGATAGACACCAGTGAGTCCATAATGGTGGGTAGATAAAATGAAGTCAAAACTTTTCCTTTAACAACTTTATTTCAGCAGTCATTAAAAAAACATAGCCCTAAACATAAAACTAAATGGCGAAGTATAAAAAATAATCTAAATTACACTAAGATAAACTACTCTTAAAACTAAATTAAGAATTTATAACAGTTTGTACTTTAGGTGAACGATGAAGAACACATATTTGGGTCGATCATCTTTCTTTGTCAGTCACAGCTGTCGGCAAAACCTTTATTTACGAAAATGCTGTCTTCAAAAAGCAGGTTGAAGTGGCAGTGCACATAGCTCGAAGAACTGATGACTGGTGGGGCATTGAAGTTCGTGTGCGTCGAGGGGCGTGGAGACCACGCATCTGCAAGCGTAGCCTGATCTGATAAAGGTCGCGGAAAATCACTGGATGCAGGCCGCTTTCAACCGGTCACTCTAGAATTCTACGGGGGAGGCCTATGTTCAGCAGTGGACATCCAGTAGCTGATATGATGACCCTTAAATTAGTGATTAGTAAGAAAAATTATCAAATTTCAAGATTTTTTAATAATGGGAAATTATCAGTTACCAGTGGACATCCTGTGGCCGATATGATGATGAACCTTGATTTTTCATACGGAAGCCGAGGAACAATACTATACCTTGGTTTTTGCATATTAAAGTAATAATTTTAAAGCTTATATCTGTTTGTGACATATGGAATATAGGACCGGCGGGGGGCGGGGCGCGAGGGGGACCTGCAGCCCCCCCCCCCCCCCCCCAGGTCTTTGTCCAGCAATGGACGTCATTCGGCTGATATGATGATGATAATCTGTTGTATGAAAAAAAAAGTTGATTGACTTTGATAAAACTACATTTTCAATAGTAATTTTAAGTCTATCTCAAGAGGTAAGGCACAGGAATGATTTTTTTTTTAATATTTACAAGTTACAGCTAAGGTCGAAGATTTGACGGTCAGGTCGAACCGGTATCCAATACTCCAAAAGGAATTGGATGGAATAGACCATCCGTCCGTCCTCAGACAATGTTGCAAGACCTGATACCCTCTTATCGTGTAACTTTAAATATAATGAACTTTATTGGCATCTGTTTCACCATTGGTGGAATTTGACAACTAAATTTTTTTTATGCACAACGGATTAGCACTTGACCTCAATCACACCTGATGTTAAGTGAAGATGAGGCCGAAGGCGCACTGGTCCGGAAAGCCAAATATTTGGGGAACTGGCTATCTTATCTCTGACAACCGGAACACAACAATGCTATTAACATTGCCGTTTGGCGGCAGATTTGGATAAGATGGTGGTAGCTAGCCAGGCGGACATTTAAAATGCCCTACCACCAACCACTACCTGTCGCATTTTGACAATTGAACCTCTACTATAACTCCAATTTGACAGTTGGCGATGAAGTTCATTATCATTGACGTTAGATAAGAAGAGTCCTTCAAGGTCCTGGGGCTCTACCGCCTAACTCAAAGCTATAGAGATAGCCATAACAATGCACTGTCTGTCTTGGTCATTGTTTTACAATATGACAAGGACGGACAGTGAATTGACGTCATAAACGACAGCAATTCCCAAAGCAATTGACTTAGGCGGTCTGACTGTTGATTCACAAAAGTGACAATTATACTTTACCATGACAATTCGGCGTTCGTTGCTGGTTACGTTTAAATTTATTACATAGATAGGAACAAATCGCCTAATATCCTCAGTAATGTAACCCGAATTGTCATGTTACAAATTACATAGGAATTGCAACATTCGACTTCTGAATCACACAATATAGAAACATGGATGACAAATAAATTAAAATTAATTTGTTATTACACAGTAACAGATTGGTTTTGCTATCATTATAATAAAGTCAAGTGTGACATAGAATCGATCAACATATCCATGGAGAACTAACACCACAGCACAGAATTAATATAATACCATGGTACACGGAAGTACGTGTACATGTTTTTGAGACCCGACTGTACCTTATACAGCGTTTTTCGGGTTATACAGTTATTTTCGGGGCATTAACATCGTTATGTATATCTTTGTGTACGTATTTGTATGTAAAATATGTATCTATATATCGGATGAGTTTGAGAGGAAAAAAAATAAGGCATATTAGGTAAGTGAAAAATTTAAGTTATTGGCATGGTTGTTTTTTTTTTTTTCAAAACTATCACCGACGCACGCCCTGGTCTGAGATTGATATGCGACTGGCAAGATTGTAGGGTTCCTTATCATGCGAAATTTATTTGAAACTCATATTGCTGGTATTGGTGATTGCTTTCCATCAGGTGACCCGTTGCTCGTTTGCCGCCCTTTTTTTTTTTTTTTTTATATGAAAGGGCGGCAAACAAGCATGCGGGTCACCTGATGGAAAGCAATCACCGCCGCCCATGGACACCCGCAACACCAAAAGGGTCACAGACGCGTTGCCGGCCTTTGAGGAAGGTGTAGGCTCGTTTCTTGAAGGTTCCAATGTCGTACTCGTTCGGGAATACCGCTGCCGGAAGTCCGTTCCACAGGGTGGTCGTACGTGGTAAGAAGTTTCTTGAGAAACGTATCATCCTCTCTCATATAAAAAAAAAATATTTTCTCCATGTTTTTTAATTTATTTAATTCAATGATGTAATTACGTGGAATAGGCTACAAACGCGACGGTCAAAGGCTTTATTCGATTATGGTTATGAAAAAAAATTCACTACCTATGCCAATACCTTCCATTTCACTTACCTAATAAGCCCTAATTTTTTCCTTACAGTGAAAAAACTCATCCGGTATTTATCTACTTGAGAACGACAAAGCATATAACGAAGATTGATCCACTTTGAGCCGGAACGATGCGAATTTAACCTTTAAACAAAAGTCAGTCGTATATTCACAAAATAACACACTAACATATAACATTAATGTGAAAACAAAGTAAATTTTAAAAAACACAAGAGCAATTTTTTATGCGTCTTTCATAGCCTGTCAAATTTGACATTATAGCACACCACAAACGTCAAAAATTAAATTAAACATTACAACAATTTAAACAGGATTTCACTGCGCGATTGCATAAAATTCGAAACTAAGTATACAGGCTGAATTTAAATTCGTGTAATTCCCATCAACTGGTGATTACGAACAACTTTTCCCAAGGAACAATAGTCGAGTTCGATCAAAAAATTTTCGATATACAAAGTAAACCATTCTGAACCACCTTTAGTATTAAAGTTCAACAATTTTCGGCTGGTGACTTCACTCCTGATTACGAAGAACTTGACTGTCTACTTTTAAGTTACCTCCGCAATTGTCTCCTTTTTCCAACAGCTGTTTTACAAATTATCACTTAAACTAAAAAACTGAAAGCCAATTAGAGGTTTCCACTGATAGAACCTACTTAAACTTAATTAAAAATATAAAAAAAAACTATACATTGCAATCAGAGAACGGTTGGAAAAATTAATTTAATTATAAACAATCTATAGATAGGATATCCTTGCATCGCCAATCCTAAAAACAAACGGGTCACTGCTGTGTGTGACCCGTTTGTTTTTTTGGCCAAAAAAACGTCTACTTAATGTGTTCCTAGCCGATGTAACGCTAGTACAAAACAGGTCCAAATCAAACTCGTTGCTAAGTAAATTAAAATTCTAACTCGCTCGCTGCACAAATGCATTCTGCCTGTATCTCTCTATTATAGAGATAAGCTCGCCTTCATGGTTTGTTTGTTTTGTTTAATAAGTATGCTTATACGCAATAAAGTGTTAAATAAATAAATAATTAACTTTTCACTAGGTACCATAGCCGAGTCCAGCCGAAAATTATTGGAATTCTGGTTGGAATGGTTTCACAGTGGTTTACTTTATGTGGATAATCCCAATTTTTTAAATGTAAACAAAAATCAGCCGGAAATATTTCTCTCTTTCAACCAGCCACCATTACAGTAGCGAAATTTGTAATATCTACAGTTATATAAAAAATGCGTTCGATTGCGCATATTTGCGGTTTAGCTCGCTTGCGTTTGATAGCTAAATGTGGTACGACGTAAGCGCCCTAGATGTAATATGGTAACTCGATACGTCTATCCATTAACGTTTAGCCCCTTATTCTTACTTCTAAGCCGCTAACGTGGAATCAAATTTGCGATCGAACGTAAGCGAGTTAAACGTCAAATTATTAGCAATCGAACGTATAAAATACGTGATATAATATAATATTTATAAATGATACGACGGTAAAACATCACCAGGTCCGAAAACCACACAACACGCAATAATTCAATTCGTAAGTAACTTAATTACTATACATGTGAAATTTAATTCGTATAATTCCTGTTTACTGGTGACTCCCCACTTGTGGAGTCCTTTTTCTTACTTACACACCCTATTTCTTTCTTTAATTAGCGTGGGGTCCGAGGTAGCAATAGAGTCACGAAAAGCACCGTCTACCTTCAGTAGGCGCCGTGTCGAGTACCACTGTCGATCCTAGCTTATAGGAGTTACAGTGGGAGGAGTGTGGAGGTGGGATTGGTGACTACACACGTGATTAAGAACAGCTTTCCATTGAGCCGAAAATTTTTGGACTTACATACTAAAGGTGGTTCCATAATGGTTTACTTTCGACTGTGGTTCCTTGGGTAAAGTTGTTCGTAATCAAGAGTGGCGTTACCCAGTTAATTAGAATTACACGAATTCAAATTCAGCCTGTATAACTGTAGATATTACAAATTCCTCTACTGTAATGGTGGCTGGTTGAAAGAGATAAATATTTCCGGCGGATTTTTGTTTACATTTAAAAATTTGGGATAAATATTACATAAACTCATTCACTCTAATATTACACTCGATTGAATCATTCACCCTGTATAACCATATCGTTTACTTTAAAACTGTCCAAAACTGGTTTCCCCTTCACTCTTACTAGCTACATTAATATTCCTTCTCACTTGCCCAATACTTAACTCTCCTTCGCTTCGTAAAGGAAGTATTCCTCCTAACAGTCCCTCAGAACTATATTTCGATAAGTTTGACGATGAGCTCGATTCAGAGATAGTTGGAATTCTACTCTTCCTAAGCCTTCTCTTAAGTTTTAGTTTGATTTCTCCCAAACTACTTATTTCAGATGAGGAGTTATCATCACCATCGACTGAACTAGAACTGGGTGTAGATTTATTGCTAGTTTTTGTTATCCTTACACCGGATTTATTCGGTGCACGATTTCTCTTATCTTTTTCCACTTTAATCGTTGTATTAGAAACTTCGAGATTAGATAAAATTTCCCTTGAAGTTTGAGGCAGACGCAGGCTGAATCTAGGTGAAGAGAGATTAATAGATATGCCGTCATCATTGTCGTTTATTTCTACGTGTAATTGTTCATCATTCGTGATCACTAGCATTGGACTGGTTTGGCGATCAACTGTCAAAGGTACGAAAGGTGAAGTAGTTCTGGTTTTCGTTCGTGTTGGTGAAGTCATTACGCTTTTAACATGCGCCGGAGACGTTTGTGTGTTCTTCTGAATGGCAGCTACATTTTTGTCTTGGTTTTCGCAAGCCTTGCTCTCTTTAGATGTAGAAGGCTTCGTAATATTCTTTTCTAACAAATCTCCATATTCATCAATGATCAGTTTTTTTATTAAGTCCTTTTCTAGCTTGAACATCTTTTCTACTTCGCTTTGAGGATCAATAGAAGGCCACAGATCATTATGTATGGGTTGTATGTTTTGTGTATCATTTGTAGGTGACGTTTGAGTTTCTTTAAGGGATATTTTATGGTTAGCATTACTTTGTGTGGCTGTATCTTGCGTATCAACCTCGTGGACGAACTCGAATACGTCTACTGAATTTTTAAAGGATAGATTTAAAGCTTTGGTATAAGTAGCATCTTGAGCCGTCTGAGATTTAGATCGTTCAGGTTTACTATACCTGTCATCATTATCAGACTCAGTATAATCATTCTCATCGCTGCTATTTTTATTACTAGAACTTTTCTGAACAGATGGAGCGATACTTGATTTTGTTTTCTTCTCGGAACGTTGTGTATCATCATCAGATTTGTCATCTTCGAAGTCATCAGCATAGCTATCATTCTTGTTGCTTTCACTATTTTCATTTGAATTTGATATATCTGGTAAATTTACAGTTGGTTGATTTTCTTTTTTCTTAAAGTTTTTTGTAATAGTTTTATTTACACTTCTCTCTATGTCGATAACTTCTTGTAACAGGTTCTCATCAGAGGTGGTAAGTATTTTAGGACTTAATGTCTTTTTACTTTTCCTTGGGCTATCATGGTGAAATGAATTTTCCTTGCTACTTAAAATTTTATCTAAAATAGGACTTAATGGTATATCATTCCTGTTAGGGACATCGCCTATTTCTCTTTCTATGTCACTAACTCTAACACCACCTAGCGTCAGGTGCGAATATGGTATGTACTCAGCGTTATTAAGAATGTTTGATTTGAGTTTCGCTGATTTTACAGATGTTAAGTTAGACTTTTTGGGAGAGGTTCGCTTAACGTTCGATTTAGAAGTAAGTTTGCTGCCTCTTGATGTGCTGGGTTGTCCATAAACTGTATTTAATTTCCTTTTCCATTCATCTAAGTTCAGCCGTGAATATTGTTCTGTCTCTTTCTTATTTATATTAGTTTTTTTGTTCTTACGGTCAATGCGTGCGGAATTTTTTGGCGACGATCTAATGACAGTTTTAATTTGCATCTGTGTTTTTAATTTGTGCTGAGTATCGGAACTGACGTTATTAGTTGAACCACTACTTTCACATGTTGACATTTTTGACACTCTTCTTATTGGTTGCTTATTAGAATATGACGGTTCGGGATAATGTACCAGCTGATAGTTTTGGTTAGGTTGAACAAATTTTTGTTTTGGAATTACTTCTGTCTCGTGGTCTACAGCGATCACGGCTATATTAGATTTACTTATTAAGTTTTCATTGCTAACTTTTACTTCTGGTATAATATCTAACTGTAAAACTTTTTGCTGTCTTAATTCGCTTCTTATATTTATTTTTGGCATATCTTGGACTTGTAGCTTCTTCTGCGGAAGTATGTTAGGCTTAGGTTCTACATATTTAAAAGAGAATTCATTATAAGCTACCGCTGGCATATTACTAATAACTTTACCATTATTCAGTTTAGTTCCATTTTTACTTCCTTCCTTATTTTCTTCAATTTCAATGACTTTAGTGTGTGTTATCCCTAAGTTTCTATTAATAACTGGTTTTTTAACTACTGAGTTCACTTGTACTCCAGTACTAACTTTAGGCTTCAACAAGATTTTTTCCACCGGTTTAAGTTCATTAATATGCCTTGGATTTACCGGAGACGGTGTTGTTTTGTCAACAATTTTGTAACCATGAAATTTGGCATTCACAAGTTCTTCTATGTGTACTTTTTCGTTGAACTCTTCATCCAATGGCGTTGGTTGTGTTTTAATTTGTACACCAGGCTCGTGGAATTTCGATAGTTCCCCGGAAAGTATCCGAAGATCGTCCGCAGTCGATTGCAGCATGTCGTGCAACTTCCTCAGAATTATTTCATCCTCGGGCCGGAGCGCCGGCTCTGGATTCCAAACCTCATCGTCTGTGATGTTAACTAGTTCAATCTTTTTGCTGCTCTCAACCTGGAAATGAAATAGACAACTGTTTATTGCAATTGATTGTATAAAAACTGAGGAATAGTATTAAATGCAACCACCAATTGCTACACCTTGATAAAATTTTTAACATGGCTCTAGATATTTTTTTAAATTGCCATGTGTATTGACCGAGACATAGGAAGTCTTGACCGAGGCATGTAACCATGTAACATGATCATTTGGTGGAAAAAATATTAAATTTAAAAAAAACTAACATGTTGACGTTCAATACGTGACATTTCTGTATCCTACATTGATTAAAATATTTTTGACTTTGACTAAACCCTACTAAGGGTGCCTCACAGACAGTAAATTCGCCCTTATTCTGACTCACTATCAGAATGACTAGTTATGAGAATTATGATTAGATTATCATAATTATGACTAGATTATGAGAATGATGACTCGACCATCAGAACGGTGACTAATTATCAGAATAGCTAGAATATGAGAATGAAGACTAGATTATCAGAACGGTAAGTAATTATCAGAATGGCTAGAATATGAGAATTAATTAGATTATCAGAATAATGACGACTATGAACAGTATAATGAATCATTGTCAGATGATTTACTAACCAAATATCGATCGACTGGGTAGCGCGGAGTATCGGACCTCATCTGTTGGTTAGGCAGAGCGGCTCGGGCATCCTCTCCGTTGTTGTGCTCCGATCTGAAAACAAGAATGATAAATATTTTATTCGAACAGTAAAAATTTTATTTGTTTAAGCTCAAGAAGAAGGCTCAAGGAAATGGAGACAGCTATGCTCGGCTATGATTCCGAGAGGAAAGTTGTTCGTAATCAGGAATAAGAATAAGAATAATTTTATTGGATACAGAAATAAATATACACAGCACAAAATTGCGATGATAGCTACTGTAGTTGGAAACTGTAGTATAGCTATAAACGCCCATCTCCAAAGCGACAGCGTACCAACAAATGTATTGTTATACTTAGCAATAAAAAATAAATATTGTAACACAACAAGTAGACAGTATAACAACACCACCAAAATGAAACAAAGAAAGAAAAATTAGAAAAATAAATAAAAAATTCTTAAGTATCTACATAACTCACAATTGTTGTTTGTTATGTATATATGTGTGTGTGTGTGTGTGTGTTTGTTTGTGTATGTGTGCGTATGTGTGTGCGAGTGTGTGTTTGTATGTATGTGTATAATACCTATATTGGAGTCATTAGCTGAAGATTGTTGGATTTCCATACTAAATCGTTTCAGAGTGGTTTACTTTGTATGGGTAATCGAATTTTTTAATCGAATTCGACTACGGTTCCTTGGGGAAAGCTGATCGTAATCAAGAGTGGAGTCACCAGTTACGGGAATTACACGAATTCAAATTCACCCTGTATATTATAGTACGTATAGCGTTAAACGGTCTATTGCTCCCGCATGGTGGAGCTAAAGGATTTAGAGGTTACTTGTACAAAATGGCAACTATGTAAAACAGGTTTTAAATCGTATATAGACATAATAACATTCAACTTTGCAATCTAGTGAATAGAGTTTGTATTATTTTATCCCCCGACGAAAAACAACTGTTGTGTTTGACAGCGTTGTGTGTGTCCAGTCTTTGTCTGGACGTATCTCAGTCCTGCAGGGGCCGATTGAGTGCGGTTTTTTTAAACAATGAGACAGGTTCTATGTTTGATGAATACAGGTTGAGCAGTTTCGAAGATATTGCCATCCTTTTTCGTAAGGTACATAATGTTATGTTGTGGAATCATTTTATTATGCCTAAAAATGCCTGCATGGGCCAGCAAGATCCACTTACCTCAAAAAAAGGTATGATAAGATAGCAAACATTAGAGGGCAGTAGGTATATTAGAAAACTGATTTAAACTTTAAACATTGACGCTGCATAAAAACTAGAAATCCAATAACACAGGTTGTGTTTAGTTAAAATATGTAGTCTCTTGCTAATTCAGTTTGAAATAAAGGGACAAAACGTACTTATGTTATAGTTGCTTGCAGTTTTATGAGCACAGCAAGCATTTATTTCAACGTAAGATACATGATATCATTTGTTGAATATCAATTTAAATATACTATGACACGGATTATTGTATATCTGTCAGTCAGTATGTCCAAGCTACTACCGCTTCGGAAAGGGAAATCATCTGTGGGAAAAGAAGCGGCGGCGCAAGAAACCCACAGAGCATTGTTCGCTTATTTTTAAACGACTTCAAAAAAGGAGGAGGTTCTGTATTCGGGGAGTATTTTTTTTTTTTTTACGTATGTACACTGATATCTCCGAGATTTGGCGGTTGATTCACATGGTTCTTTTTAAGTCTTAAGATTAATTAATGATAATAATGAGCATGTACGTGTGTTTGTACTTCTGAGGGTGGATGCATGGTTTCTCTGTGTGTATGGTATAGCTATGTCGGTAAGTGTGAATGTGTTAAACTATCCTTCCTTTATTAGCAAAGTACATAATGTTACAATGCGTCACTGTTGAAGCACTCATTACCCTATCAGTAGTCAAATACTCATGTTTTGTTACGTACCTATACGTATGTAGGTAATTTGCGAGTTTAATTGTGTTAGTCTATGATGAATCAGTTAAACATGTCGCTGGGTAATGGTTAAAGTCAGAGAAAATGACAAATGGTGCTTTTTTTATGCGCAACAGGTTCTTCTCTCTCTGAGAACCGGGACGCAACAATGCTATTAACATTGTTGTTTGGCCGCAGACTTAGATAAGATGGTGGTAGCTAACCAGGCGGACATTTGAAATGCCCTACCAGCAACCAAACCGAGTACTAAACATATACCTCACTGGGCATCAAACCCATGGTCTCCGATTTGTAAACCATCGAGACAACCACCATATATGTTAAGAGAAATATATATTCATTCGAGAAACATTGTGACCGACATACAGTCAATACAAGGAACAAAATTCAATTAGCTGTACCTTTTAGTAGACTTAGTAAAGTTAGTAAGTCATTCAAAGGTCAATGTGTGCGCTTCTACAACAAGGTTCCCATGGATATACGGAATCTTCCGATTAATAAATTTAAACTTATTATAAAACAAAAATTATGTAAAAAGGGATATTACAAAATTTCAGACTACATTAATGATAGTAATCCATGGGATTAAACGGCTCCTCTACACGATATATAAAAATTGTTGTAACCTTTCTAGATTGTAAATGACTGATTGAAAAGAGACAAACCCTCTGAGTTTCTCGCTAGTTCTTCTCAGTAGTGGTCGCGTTCCGAGCTAGTGGTAGTTTAAAAAACAAATGACGTTCATAAGTGCATATTGTATTGCCTACATGAATAAATGATTTTCATTTCATTTCGATTTCAATACATACTTATATTTTATATAACAGCACTTCTGAAGAAAATAATTTTCAATTTGTCAAGACTGCTTTGATTACTTAGTGTTTTTTTTTATCTACTATTTTGCAAGGCTTGTAGCATATATTGCTCATATCAGACTCATTCGTACAAACAGGTTTAGTGCTTACATTATGTATGTAAATACCAGAGATAAAACTTATAAAGTTCTTTCACATCCTCCTTGACTCAGCATCAGGCGTATGTCTTCGAAGCGAGTTACATTATGATTTCAATAAAATTACCTATAAATGAATGTTAGACCACATTCCAGCAATTGGTGATACATAGGATTTTCGTGAAACAAAACGCACCCGCGATCTGTCAAATTGACAGGAGCGCGGGTAGCGGGGAAATACGACACTCTCGAATAATAACGATTTCGTTTACTCACCAACCCCAATATTTTTATATTTATTATATATTGCCTCTTATTTTGACTGTTTACTTACAATAAAATTATAATCAATCAATCAATCAATCAAGTGCACTTTATTGGACAACAATTTTACAATACACTACATAAATATAGCTTAAAAAAAATGTATAACCAGGCGGTCTAATCGCTATTAAGCGATTTCTACCAGACAACCTTTATACATATATCCACATTTATTATATCCACAAAGTTAATCATTGTTTGATGTTGCTTCGGCTACCGAGTCAGCAAATAGACCAACCGCACTTCCCGAAGCACCAACAGAGGAGTGTGGTCTCCATATAGGATGAATTTGAATTCGTGTAATTCCCACTATTGATTACTAATTGTAACGTGTAATTACCTACTTATTTATATCTATGCAACTGTAGGAAGTTGTATAGAAATTTATTTGGGGAGTCAATTTTTTTGATGACCAGTATATACAGGGTGAATTGGTGTAATTCCCATTAACCTGTGACGTCACTCTTGATTACGAACAACTATCCGCAAGGAATCATAGTGGAATTCGATCAAAAAATTTTCAATTACCCATACAAAGTAAACCATTATGAAACCACCTTTAGTATGGAAGTCCAACAATTTTCGGCTGAAGTCGGCTATGGTTCCTAGCGGACAGATCTTCGTAATCAGGAGTGGAGTCATCAGTAAAAAGGAATTACACGAATTAAATTCTTTTTTTTTTTTTTTTTTTTTTTTTAATTAGAATGGGCTCGCTCTTGACCTTAATCTGGACTAATGTCGAGATAAGGTCTACCCTGTAAATCGTCGGTGCGACGTACGTCACATAAAAGTGGTGGTTTAGTTGTCTTTGCTGGCTATGTGTCAGCGCCGGCTTTTGAGATTTTCTAAGGTACGATTTGTAGTATGGCGATTGTCAGTCTTCTCATTTTATTGGTCAATGGTAATACTGATTAAATGCAGTTATAGTAAGCCCCAGCTCAATCGAATTGAAGTTGTTGAATATACACTTACGAATTGTGTGTAAGTACATGGAATAAGACCAAAATTAAAAACGTAATTGACAAGCGTAATTTAAATTTGAGATTTAAGGACAAATTGGTTACCCTATGTTAAAAGAATAAGCAAAGTTAACACATAATTTATGGGACACTGTATACGCTTTAATAAACTGAGAATATCATTAATCTAACTGAGAAAAAAATTAAAGATCATGTCAAAACAACATTAACAAACAAAAGGTTATTACAAAATTAGTGGCTATCTGAAAGAGAAACACGCTTCGACCAGCTCCCAAATTATAAAATTATAGTTGTATATTTTTTATTAAAAAAACAAACAACAACGATCCTGTGGGTTCCTTGCGCCGCTTTTACCACAGATGATTTCCGAAGCAGTAGTAAGTAGCTTGGGTTTACTGACAGTCAGATCAATAACCCCCAATTACCATTTCCAGCAAATTAAAATTGACATTCGACAAAAGATATCATGTATTTTACGTTGAAATAAATGTTTGAAGTTTGAACTTCCCGCTCGGTTTCACCATCCTGCATCCAGGAGACCGGGTATAACCACACATGAGCAGATCATTCATTCAAGATTTGATATTTGACGACCGGTTGGTGTAGTGGATAGTGACCCTGTCAGCGAAACCAACGGTTGGGGGTTCGAATCCCGCGAGGGGTAAATGTTTGTGTGATGAATACGAACATTTATTCCCGAGTCTTGGATGTTTATATAAATATTTATGTATGTTTATCCGTTATCTAGTATCCATAGCACAAGCTTTGCTTAGTTTGGGACTAGATGATTGGTGTAAGTGTCCGAAATATTTATTATTATTCTGCTGTCGACTCACTATGAAGCAGGTCATTGGTGCGTAGCTCTCAACTATGGTCGTCAACCTGACTAGGGTAAATACTGTCATGCAAAGAAATACAAATCCCAGGCTCATATTATACCTTTTTTTTTTTTTTTTTTTTTTTTTAGCCAGGAGAAACGCTCATGCTTATCCGCCCTCCTCGGGGGAGGGGGGCGGATTATGTCGGACTTCGGCACAGAAGGTGCCGACCTACCGACTAAAAACTCCTGGGTGTTCCTTCGGGCGCACCGTTGTCGACGTGACCACGGGTACCAACTCGGTATTCGTCCGCAGCCACGCCAGCGCGGTGCCCGCCGCCAGGTCAACAGCGGCGGCGGGCCCTCCTCTGGGCTGGAGCGGGGAGGAATACCCCCGGTCCAGCCACCTCAAGAAGGCGCGTGGGAACACCACGCGCGCCTTCTCGCGAGGCTTGCGTGTGGGTGGTGACCCCCCCGAGTCACCACCCAGCCTCGCTAGGTAGGGGGGAGAAGGTGGGCATAAGCCCTTCTCCGGGTCCCTGTGCGTCTGCGGCGGATGGGCTGAGAGGAGGGATCGGCCTCCCTCTCTCTCTCCGCCGCCTCCTTCTGCGAGAGCACGCACTCGCAGAAGGAGAGGACCGCTTTCCACGACCTCTCGTCGCCAACCATAGCCTTGACTACGGCCGGCAAGGAGAGATCGTCCCCTACCGCTGCGACGAGGTCGCGGCGCTCCCCTGCCCAAGCTGGGCATTCCTCTAGGGTATGCTGTGCCGTGTCCTCGTGGCAGCCACAGTGGTGGCACTCGTCGGTCGCTTCCCGTCCGGCGATCCGGTGCAGGTATCTCCCGAAGCAGCCATGCCCCGAGAGAACCTGCACCGCCCGGAAGGTTAGCGAGCCCCGCATGCGCTCCGTCCAGTCCCTTATTACTGGGCGAAGCGCCTCGACAGTCCGGTGGCCGGCCCCTGGCGAGGCCAGCCTTACCCCCCAGATCCCCAACACGGACTGTCGAGCCTGGAGTTTCCGCACTTCCACCTCCCTGGGAGCAGGATGCTCGCCCCGGAGGAGGAGGCCCTTGCGCCACTTGTACAGTGACGCCTGGGCCTCCGCCTCCAGGTCCCAGGGAGGTGTGCCCGCCAATGCGCACGCCGCCTCAAAAGAGATGGTGCGGTATCCGCGTATGACGCTGACGGCCATCACCCTCTGAGGTCTCCTCAAGAGGGCGATATTACGGGCCGTCAGGGTCTCCGCCCAGATCGGGGCCCCATAAAGGGCCATCGACCGCACCACCCCCATGTAGAGGCGGCGGCTTGCCGACTCGGGCCCCCCGATGTTTGGCATCAGCCGCCTTATGGCAGCCGATGCCGCGATCAATCGGGGGGCCAGGCGGGCGAAGTGCCCACGGAAACTCCAGCGCGGGTCGAGGACAAGTCCGAGATATTTCATCTCGGGCTTGACCTCGATTCGAGTGCCACCCACCTGGATGCTCGCGCCGGGAGGTGGCCCCTTCCGGGCGCCGTGGAAACACAGCGCCTCGGACTTATGGAGGGCCACCTCCAGGCCGAGCATCCTTATGCGCCTCACCACCTGTGCTACTGACCCAGTGGCGAGGCGTGCCGCTTCTCGGTACGAGCTCCCCCGGGAGGTCACCAGCGTGTCGTCCGCATAACAGGTGACCTCTCCTCCGGGAAGGAGCTCGCCCCGCAGCACCCAGTCGTAGCCGACGTTCCACAGGAGAGGGCCTAAAACCGACCCCTGCGGAACACCGCACGACGTTTCCCACCTTGCCAGCGTACCGTCCCGGACCGGATACTCAACGTATCTCTGCGAAAGGTAGGCCCCGACCATGAGGCGCAGGTATGGAGGCACGTTATGGTAGCGGAGTGCCTCCATAATGCAGGCCCAGGGAAGGGTGTTAAAGGCGTTCGCGATGTCCAACGACACCGCCAGCAACACCCCGCCCTGGGCGGCCGCCTCTTCCGAGAGGGCTCTGATTCGGCCGACCGCATCCACGGTCGACCTTCCCTCCCGGAATCCGAACTGATGTTCGGACAGATCGGGGCCCACGTCTCGGAGGTGCTTGACGAGGCGACAGCATATAATGCGCTCAAAGAGCTTGTCGACCTCGTCTAGTAGCACGATCGGACGGTAGGCTGAGGGGGATTCCGCGGGACGCCCGTCCTTCCTGATCAGGACGAGCCGGCCGATTTTCCAGATAGCTGGAAAACGGCCGGACCGAAGACAGGCGTCCAGTAGACCACGGAATCTCCCCCCGAGGGCCTCCAGTGCCAGAGCCAGGACGCGTCCCGGGACTCCATCGGGTCCCGGAGCCGTGTTTTTGGATTTCATCCTCAACACGGCCGCGCCTAGCTCTCCCTCCGTTACCGGAGGGACCTCGACTTCCGCGCTCACATCCGCGACGTCACGCTGACGTCGCGGGGGCGCCATCGCTGGAGGGAGGTGTTCCGCCCTGTTCGGAAACAGCGACGAAACAACCTCCACCAGCAGTCGAGGCTCGAGACTCGCCGTCAGGGGGGGCGACCAGGGGCGAAGTTTGCCCCTGACCATCTTGTACGGCCTCCCCCATGGATCACGGTTCAGAGTCTCGAGGAGCTCCGCTCTGGCACTAGCCTTCGCGTCGGCGATGGAGAGCTGTAGGGCCTTCTTCAACTCCCGATAGGCACCGTACAGCTGGGATTCCATGTCGGCGTAACGGGCCCGCCTACGGCGGGCCCGGGTGTACTGGCGTCTCGCCGCCACACACCGGGACCGAATTTCTCCGATCCCCTGAGACCACCAGTACACCTGACGCTTCGGAGGTCGAGATTTGGCCCGGGACATGCTGGCGTCGCAGATCTGCGACAGCGCATCCCGGAACCATTCACTCTCGACCTCGACCTCCACAGGCCTGGAAGGTGTTACCCAGGCCTGGACAATGGAAGCAATCTCCACCGCTTCGCGATTCAGGCTTGACAAGGCCCATCGGGCCGAGGCTCGGCTGTCGGGACGACGGCGCGTGTCCGTGCTTTCTGTGGCTGTGGAGACGTCGAACCGGACGTACAAGTGGTCCGACAACGTCTCCACATCCTCCAGAACCCTCCACTCACGGACACGCCGTGCGACGGCGGGGGTCGTGAACGAAACGTCCACGATGGACCCCCCCTGCCAGCGCACGCAGGTGTTGGCCGACCCCTGGTTCAGAACCACGAGGCCGGCAGCCGTCGCCCACTCCGCGAGGAAATCTCCCCGAGTGTCCGTCGCGGGACAACCCCAAGCCAAGGACTTGGCGTTGAGGTCACCCACGACGAGCGCCGGACACGGTAGGGTCTGCCCAATAAGGGCCCCTACCTGGTCCAGGAACGCTTCGAACTCGGCGAGAGTCCTGTTGGGGGAGAAATACACCCCAATTAGGCATATCTCTCCCCAGCGGATCGCCACAAAGCCTCGACCCCTCGACAAGGTGGGAGGGGGCAGTATGCCCTCTGCCCCTCTTTTAGTTATAATGGCCACCGAGCCGTCCACGTCCGCTGCCCAGTTATCACTGGGGGGGACGTAGTAGGGCTCGGCGGTCACGGCGACATCGATCGACCAATGCGCCATGGATTGCAGGAGGAGGTCCTGCGCACCGGCGCAGTGGTTGATGTTCGCCTGAAGGACCCGGTGAATGCCCATCACTTGGCCGCATTCACTGGGTCCTTATTGGGAGCAACGGCGGCCGGGGTCCGTCCGGCCGCCTTGGAGCCTGCACGCTTGGGGGCTATCGCCCCCTTGCAGGCCCTGCTCCCCGCCCGGTGCTCGGCGGGCTTCCCCGCTGCCACGCACAGTGAGCAGCGGGGAGCGGCCGAGCACTCCCTGGCCAGGTGGCCTGCCTCGCCGCAGCGGTAGCACTCACCGCTGCGGTCGATCGCCGAAGTGCACGTCTGCCTCACGTGGCCGAACATGAGGCATCGGTAGCACTTCGTCGGCCGGGTCTCCAGGAGCTTGACCTGGGCCGAGACCCAGCCGACTAGCAGGCGCCCCCCGGCCACCTTTTTGGCGGCCGCCACCGGGCACTGCACCCAGGAGGTCCCCTGGGTGAAGGGTGTGCGGACGATTTGGCCAGCCCTGACCGCCTCGACCGCACACCCCCCCGCCTTGGCCACCGCGGCGGCGGCTCATATTATACCTACATATACAGTGGCGAACTTCTACTTTGAATTCGTATATACGTAAGTCTTGATTACGAACAATTTTCCCTAAGGAATGATTTATTTATTATTTATTTATTCAGTCTTTCACATACAGCATTACAGTAAAATTACCAATGCACTGTACGGTTACTTAGGTAGTACAAATGATAGTCGAATTCGATCGAAATAAATTCGATTACCCACACAAAGTAAACCATTCTACCAGTAGTATGGAAGCTCAACAATTTTCGGCTGATTCGGTTTCTAGTGGAAAGTTGTTCGTTATCAGGAGTGGAGTCACTTAGTAAACCGGAATTACACGAATTTCACCCTGTATAGATTATTGATGTGGTGATTTATTAGACGAGGAGCTTTGTTGTCTGGACCCAGTGTCTTTAGTCACGAGAAGTCAGAAGTCAGTGCTATGGACTGACATGTATTGGATAAACATGGACCTATAATCCAGTACAGTGTGCGAAGTGCGAGTTTTGTCTCGTTTTTAACTTTACCATCGCGTTCGCGTTTACGCAAAGTATCTATAAAAAAAAATCGTTTTGCAAACTATCCGCTTGAGGCGCTGCATGCACATTCCTTCATACAAATCGTCAAGTAAACGTGAACCCGGTAGTAAACTTAAGTCGTAACAAAACTCACACTCCGCTCTATCGAGTGTGACTGTACTGACATGTTAATGTAAATCTGCTATTACAATAAATATGAGTAAATTACTTATTTAAAATAACAAAAGGCAGCTACTACTGTAAAAATCCGTTATGCTATTGGATACGACGCCATTATGAATTGTTGTTGTTGAAATGTTCGATTTCTTTTATGTATCCTATGAAGCCCTGGGGATGAAGAAGGCTTATCGGGGGTAACATAGAAAACAACATACACGCGAATAACAAAGTCGGATAAAAGATAGGTTTGTCAGTCACGATAAATAAAACGACAAAAATACAAAATCACATCAATTGTATTTCACCAACATGTACTTAACGTCTTAATCGAAGCATTTCACTTGCTGCTTACAGTAAGAAAGAGACGAGTCTCAAAATTATATTTTTTCGAGTCGATCCATCGACATCTAGAAACAAGCCTATTGGTAAAGGCGGACTATAACACTTTGACGTGTTAAATGTACGCATTCACAACTATAATAAAGACTAAAAGTAGGTACTAAAACATTTCTAATATCGACAATTTAAAACACCGGTCTCAAATTTATACCCTGAGGTACGCCGTAACGTTTTTTCGGTTTTCATCTACACTGCATGCTTTCATATCGTTAGCTTCAGTAAAATTAAAATTCCTTTCGCTTTCTACAATAATACCGTTCCCCTTGACAAGCGGCAAAACGACAACACACTCGCAACTGATTGTCAGTCAACTGTTCGCGGTTTACAGACAGCCAATCAACTGCCACTAATGAATCGTTAGCGTTTGTCATTATAGAAACGTTTGCCACTAGGGGGTTGGTGTGCTGACACGGGCTGAACATATAATAATTCTCTTTCTTACTATGTCATGACATGATGAAACACAACGTTTAATAATACACACAAAGTTCCATAACAGGCCGAAGGTACGCTAACGACATCAAATGCTGCAGCGCAGAGAAAAATCACAAAAAAACTCTTATTTAAAATTATTTAACAGGTAAGAAAAAAAAACACGTACATTTAACATATCAAAAGAATAAAATTAATATGCACATTATGTGCTTACAATTCACCACTGCCACTTTCGACGAAAACTAATTTTACAGTCGACAAACCCTCTTGGGTGTTCTTCACTGATAATACTAAACAATCAATTTCGAATCTATCAGATTAGAAACGTCCAATGCCAAAACGAAAATAAACAGAGTTGTTAAAGTATTATCACATAAATTCCAAAGCAGGACAATAAAATTAACAAAAGATTTTCTGTTAAAATAGATGTTATTCATTCATTAGAAACAGTTAACACATGGGTGAGCAACGCACCCATTGAATACAAAATAGACTGTAAAGATAACATAATTTCCGGATTGCATTAAGCAAATTATAGTAACAACTGAATTGACTGTCTCCACAAAAAGTTACTTTATTTGTTTTATTAGAGAAAATGTTAAAAAAGTTATACAACATTCTACAAGGCTCACAGTCCCTAGTAATACTGGATAGAAAGTCCTCCAAAAGGTCAGTGGCCGTTCCACGCTACCTAAAATATTTACAATGTAGATAAAGTATGTACAACGTACGTATATGTACACGAATATCACTAAAATAAATAATGGACATGTCAATTTTATTGAATGTACTAATTATGAAGAGTTTAAAGACATAACGTCTCGATATACATACAGATACATAGCTAGTATTAAAGATAATTACGATCGAAGTAGAAATAATGTACCCATATTTGTAAGAGCATTATCAGCAAACTGGAACAAAAATCCAGACATTGCTCAACTTGTAGAAGCCAGACAATGGTGTTTGCAAATTTTAAGCAACAGATAGACACATGTGTAAAGTAAATACTAATAAAGCATTTCTCTCGAAATAAGTACAGAGATCTACTAATACTACAATCGTGTACAAAAGGGAACTGAACTTCACCCCAACTAAGCGGCCGTCATCTGATAGCCTTCGAAATTGACATACACTACAAAATGGTTTAACATTATGACATATATAATGATAATTATATAATGATAATTACTTCACTTTATACAAATATAGCAGCGAGTTTTAAGAGTTCCTATAACGGCCGCGTGATCGCGGTTCTGACAATTTGACATTTCACAAAATGACTAGGTACGCTCCTCACGTATGCAAAGCGATCCCGCTAATACTGTAGCCTACCAGCGCCGGCGCGGGCGCAACCCCCCAGTAACGCATTAACTTATTCTTACAAAATAATCAACTCAAACAAACGTCGACGGCTCCGTAGAGCTCGAGAATAGAATTTTGAATGATCACCACCAATAAAATCAACAACATCGCTAAGAAAGTAATTCATAGACAGGCCGAATTTGTCATCGAATGCTAAACAGTAACGGAACTCGAGCCACTCTGAATAAAACGCTTCATTGTAAATAAGACTATTTCTCATGCGCTGTATGCAATAAATACAAATATACACCGAGCTAAGGTCTGTACAGGGAGCGGTGCGCTTCTATTATCCAAAAATTCTACGTTTTTACAATCAGTATCTTCGCCTACATAAAATATGTCATGATCATACATCTCGTAATACTCGTACAGTGTATAAGAATCACATAAATAAATGCCAAGTTCACTATGGTTCGGGACCTAAGGGTAACTAAGAAAATGGCATCCGAAGAAATCCTGCCGCAAGAGCGGCGCTCGTCCATTCCGGGCGTGCGACATGCAACTACCCTCGGAACGACTTCAGATTACAAAACGTCCAAATGTACTTCATCGTCAAGACAAATCAATCGAAAAATCGTCAATATGTACCATATTCAGAATATTGCGCCGTTCTCGTACGAATACAAAGTAAACGAATACTTCTCCGAGTCTCGAATAAATAATGAAAACACGAAATCCAATACGCTGAATATGGCGCATATCTCGGCGACCGAGTCGAGTCAGTCCGAATCGAGTTCGGAGAGCGAACTAAAGTAGGGCCTATTTACAGAGATATATACAAGTGATCGATACGGGTCCGGCGCGGAGCCGGCCCGGTCACGCCGCGGAGCCGCGCGCGTTGCGCCCGGCCGCGTGCCGCGGCTTCACTCCTCCCGTGCGTCACATGCGTCACGAGCTCACAGCGAGAGGGACAACAGGTACAGTCGGGGCAGCACCGCGCTGCCCTAGGTCTCCCTCTCCTTCTTAGGTTTGAACTCCTCGCCGAGGATCGTCGCGATCTCCCCTTGCATGAAAGCCCATGGGACCGTCGAGTTCGCCAGTGGGCACTTCTCACCGCTTGGACAGTATACCTGAAAATTATGAAATGACTTTACTGGCAGTGTTCCTCAAAATACTTCATTACAATGAAGCAACGATGTCCAAATGGACGACTTAAGTGGAATGTCTGCGTCAGTTTTCTTCGAACCCGCAGACAACTTCGGTCTCTCAGCCTAAATAATCCAACTTAGCCCAATCGTTTTCCATATGACACAGACTAGTTTCTTAATAAAACAGAACTCACCTCAGATCCTTGCTGTCTCTTGATGGAATCGCGGGAGCATGGGAAGCAGAACTTGTGGTGCGGTTGGCTTGGGCACTGGACGAAGTGGGTGTCCTCGAGTCGCTCCTGGCAGAGCGTGCACTTGAGCAGCGGCGCGGGCGTGGGCGCGGGGGGCTCGGCGCCCTCCCCCGCCTCGGTGGACGACACCGACGTCGTCGACGACACGTGCCGCGAGCCCGACGACCGCCGCCCGCCGTTCGACCCTGCCGGACCGATCAAAAACTTAACTCATTTTCAAGATCGACGCGCCTAATAAGTCTATGTAACCTAGTTTTTGTGCGCTTCGAATGCTGCAACGTTCCGAGACGATTCACTCAAGTAGTTGTCATCTATGCAAATGTGTGTACATCCGAATCAAGTCTCTATCTATACCCTACTCCAGAACGAGATTCAGAATCATTGCTTGCAATACGAAAATACTGAGAAAATCAGAACGACGAGAAAGCCGTCACATATTGAGGTAAACAAGTCGCCAGATGAAGGAATCGTCACGTTGCACACACATGGCATAGCGCGTGTTTCCAATCTAAGTTACTCGGGGCAGAGTGAGGCCGATCGGGACAATTGCTAACATTGATCGCACGAGTAGCGAGCGTGACTGCAGAATGTGGCTGACGCTGCGGGCACAGCGGTCGTCGGGTCTCGCTCCCGACTCCGATACACATCGTACAAACGACTACACACAAAGAAACGATCGTCAAAGCTCTCCGTAATATCGATAATCAAATTGTTTCGACTCTATATTACAAATAAAATTGACTCCACTGGTACTTGAAATTCAAAAGTATTTCGCAGAAACGAAATATTTTTGACAAATTCTGATGAGAGATCCGTCCGTAAACTACTTTCTTTGTTATATTCTTGTAAAACGGCTTAATGGGATCTTCAAATGGTCAACCACATCGTCTTTTCTATGAAGTGAGACTGTTTCTAAATGCCGCTCCATAAAAAATAAGAACAATTTGACTGTAATATCATGATCGAAACTGAGGAGTTGCTAAATGATAGATAGTAACAAATTCTGATCTCTGTTTAAATGTAACGTACCCTTCTTAAATTAGTTTTTTAGACCACTGCTTAAAAATAATTCCACTGCAATACTATCTTCAGCTCACCTGAGGAGTTTGGCGAATGTTGACTGGAGCGGCTATTCGATCGCTGCTGGGGTGCTTGTGGAGGCGACCCTCCTGCCGACCTAGGTGACCCCGGGGGCAGGGTGTCAGCTACCGACATCAGTGCGGCCATTGGCGAAGGTCCAGCGCCAGTAGCGCCGGTTACTGGCGGTGAACCAGCCGTACGGCCTAGCGGAGACCCAGCTGAGCCGTTAGTAAGCGGCGTGCTGTTACCATAACCTGGAAGATTTGTTTTGTTAGATAATTTGATGTATACATTTGCTATTAAACGCTTTGCTTCTTCTACATCATTATGACCTTTCTTTATGTGTATTGTAATTCATACAGTGTTCAACTAATTATGGTTAAAATATTCCAAATATTGGTATTGTGACAACATTGTGTATTATATGGATTATACAACAAGCTCTATTTATATTGTACACACAGTAATAGCAGATAATCTGAAGTTTTTTGTGTATAACGTTTTATAATAGTTTCTGGCACTAGATGTCTTGTTTTCTTCGAATAAGCCGGGGGCTTTTAGCGACGCATCACACTGAAACAACTTTATTTCATTTGCCCGAATAACCTCACATTCAATGTTGGATGACACATCGTTTGCGGTGGACTGACGGATAGTAAACACACGTTCACACACGCATATAATTTCTTATAAATAGCATTGTGTGTTAACACGCGCTTACGTAGCACGATGTGTCATTGCCTGGTCACAGCGCAGCGCGGCGGGCGAGGCGGGGCCAACTCCCGTGGTAGACGGGTAGGTAAGTACAATAATTGAACAGTGATACGAGTGGCACACTCGAATGTGCAGCGAATCGTATCGCGGTCGCGGGCGAGGCGCTGTGTGCGACGTTGCCAAACGTCTCCAATGTGGGACTCGTGCGAGTGCCATGCGTTGTGCCGCGCGCCTTTTAGTGGGCCGTTGCTAAGTTATGAAATGTTTTTATTGGGAGTTAAACTCGCGACGAGATGCTCCACCAGCGCTTTGTGAAACGAAATAATCTCAACGGTATTTCATTCCACAAACTGTTAAAATTTCGAGATGTTTACGTCGACTAGACTCACGATACGCGTATTGGCAAACAGCACTCGATAACACGAATACGTTTAATTTCGAAATATCTACACGTCAATGGTAAAATTCGCGATAGCAACATGATTTATGGCTTTTATAGCCTAGCCACAACCACTTTTATCACGTTTCTGTTGGCCATGTGACATGGAAAATGAAACCTCGCTTATCTAGACATGTTTATCGTGAAAAACATTACACCGTGGGTTGTCACGTATGAAATTGAATGTAAACATTGATTATTCATTAGGCTAACGTGCGAAAGGGCGTCAGTGATGGTCGGGTAGTTGCGGTGAAGGCTCGGCCCATATGGCGGGGTGACGTCACGCACGGTGACCTTTTTGGCCGTCGGCTCGTGGCTGCGCTACACACACGCCAACGGAATGTGGCCGAGCGACTCTGCCAAGCGTAGGCAGGCGCTATATTTTTTCGCCCGCCGGCCTACCTACATACGTACGCGAGCGAAAATGTCGTCACGCGACGTTGCCAGGCCGCTCGCTGTCGTGCATGCATTCACGGCGGGCCGCGTTTACATTACGTGGGTGTTTGTACGTAGCACGGTGGTGTGCGAGAGGCCGCGAGCGCGGGCTCGCTTTCGAGAACGCTCAACCGGTCGGACCGGTTTAGTATTTATGGACTGAGTTAAATGCACCTACCTAGATATGAATCCCGTGGCGGACGCTTGCGCAAAACGGCCACATCGACTCGGGCACGTTCACGCTAGCTGGCTATCGCGTTATCGCTACACCGCGTGACTCTTCCGAATTAAGTACTATTTTTGTAATTATTGACCTACATTGTTATTGGTAAACAGCGGAATTTTTGTTGCATCAACACAGTTGCTCGCACATCAAATAATTTTTTATTTCCGTTAAGGAATCGTAAAAACAAACAATGCAATCGTACATACAATCGACATTTCACAGACCAACAGTAAAAATATTTGTGTGAACTCGGCCGTAGAAGCATTAGTAGATCTAATGATAAATAATAGATTTCAAGTTGCTAGGATAAGGAAGAGAATGTAAAAAACGAATAGTCAATGAACTTAGAAGAATGCAACAAACATTGTAAAACTCAATACAGGAAAAAGATAAAGAGTAGTAGGTATTGACTACCGAGAAACATAATGCACAGGCAATGTTGAAACAGAAAACAAAAGAGAAACATGAAATTAATTACCTAATTCCTTATCAATGAACATTATCTTCCAATGTATATAGTTACCGTCATGACCTTTATCTGAAATGGTGTGGTCAGAGATATCTCAAAATCAAGCATTTGGGCATTCCAAAGATTAAAAAGCTTTATGCTTGAATGAAACAACATCCACGATTCACCTTTCGAATTATACAGAAAAACACATGTGATAGGGGGTGAGACGGTTGAAACGTGCAACTCTACGATGTTTTTGGCGTAAAGTCACCTTTTACGGCACCCACGCGGATTTACGTTTTGCTAATAATACAAATTATACCTAACGACGATTATAATAGTAACGAGGACGGATAAAATAAGGAATGATTATGTCTATGGGAGTTTAAAAGTGGCATTCATGACAGTAAAGTTGAAAGGAAGTCATTCGGCTTGGTATGGTCATGTTATGAGGAGGGATGAAACGCATGTTACTAAGATACGAACAAAGGTTGCATATGAATGTCAGCGTTTCGCTCTCTTCCAAAATGGTCGCCGTATGTAACGTGTGTATGTGAAGTGCAAATTAATAAATAAATAATTTTAAATCTATTTCTCTGTGTTTTACACAGAGAAAAGAGTGATGAATATGGATGTCGATGGATGGAAAGGAAGAGGAAGACTACGGAAAAGATGGATGAATCGTGTGGGGGATGATATGAACGAAAAGGGCGAGAATGAATAAGTAACTGACAGAGGAGATTGGAAGAAAGACTTATTGCACCGACCCCAAATAAATTGGGAACAGGCCAAGAAGATGATGATGAAAAAACTATACCTAACAAACAGTCTAGATAAACTCTTGAAGAGATAATTTTGACAAATGTTAGAAAGGATCTATGCAGGAGTTAAATTCTAGTATCTCGAACAATTTACAATATTCCTTTGATTACTTGTTATACAGTAAATTATAGTAATAAAGAATATATTCAACGAAACATCGTTATTAACGAACAATTAAGAAAAGCTAACAACAAATATTGTATTTCTAAAAGAGGTGAGATCATTTGCTAATTGCGGTTGGTTTTCCAATCAAAATTAGTTTCATCCCATTATAATATAACAACCTTTCACATATTGAGTCCAAAACTTTGTAGAATTAAATTCTAACTAAGTAACTTTGAATGTTAATGGCAAGTAAATATTCTGTTTAGAAGTTTTTACTTACTTGCCATGTTTTTTACTTTGTTAGTGTTACAAAATATCTTGATCCATAAACATCACTCATATCCGAAACCACAAATGTATTGTGTTTGTTTGATGACATTGTTTCGGTTATTTTCTGTTTTCAATTCCAACACTATTTTAGATGGGAATGGAATTTTATCATTAAATTTTGTAGTTTTGGGCAAGAACGGTATTTTTATGTTATTGAATATTAAAAAAATAACAAGCTGACAAGATAAATGGAAGTTTAAGTTTGTTACGTAATAATTCATTTATGCATAACCATTAATTATGCGATTTTTTTCCGAATACTTATGCTGATATTCTATCTAGATCAACGAGAAGTATTAGGGTTTTGATCAGTCAAGTCAGTATAACAAGAGGCTTCAAGAGGCCGTATATTTCATTGAATTCATGAATAAAAAATAATCCTTTTTTAGAACATTGTGCAAAATATATAGGTTCACTGATGGGGTATAGAACTGTTCTTCCAAGTCGTGCATTCCGATCCTTTGATAATGGTCCAATGACTTCAGACCGGCTCTACAAGAGCCATCTTACCACGGGCTTGTGGTCTACCTACTAATCGTTTCTCTTAGATTCTGAACCAACTGCTGTTTCCGAAAAAAGGTCATGCTCATGATGGAGACAAACAGACACTGCCAGCAAAGGGTTAAATTTTTTAATTTGCAGGTCAGGAAGTACGAACCACTAGAAACTGTTTGAAAAAAGGAGTCACCTATCCTATCACACATATTGGCATAGTCTTAAGGTCTAATTCTCGATCCTTTCTTCAAACAAAAAATATATAATTGAACGGATCTATGTCTTTAGGGGGCGTATATGAAAACTTCGAATTTATACTTTTTGGCCTTTTTAGCACAATGTTGAATCACATGATACTCTACTATTGTATTTGTAGTTTCCGAGAAAACAGCTTTGACTCAAGCACACAGACAACGAAGTCGACATTGGAAATTGTTGCTGCACCTTTGGGTGCGAAACACTGAATCACCAATTGAATAAAATTACTTCAAAGATATCTAAAATCATAGTCGTCTAAAATGTAACAGCCAGAAGTTGAGATGAAGGTTGAACTTTAATGAGAACTGTAGTTTTACTTCAAGATAATAGAGAATAATCTACTAACAAAGACATCGGACAATTAGCCGTGAATCTTCTAGGATATGAACGGGATGTTTAAAATTTAAATAATTTTATAATATATAACATACTTAAAGGACTTTAAAAAGGTTCACGATAAAAAACAATAACTACAAAGACGGAGCCTACAAAAATTCTTTAGACTGTGTACAAGATTTTAAATGTGTGTTTGACATCGTAGAAGAAATTGTGGAAATTGTTGATTTCTAACAATACCGACATTTGAAATATCTTAGCACAATTATAGAAACTAGACAGTAATACTCACCATTAGATTTGAATGAGCTAGCATCAAAAGACGGTGTGCGAAGCGGATGCTTCTCCTGCTTGAAAACACGGTCCGGAGCGAAAGGTGCAGCCAGCGAGACGGCCGGCAGAGAATCACCGCGCGTTAGAGGTGGGCGAGCATGTTCCTCCAGGAGCCTCTTCGCAGGCTCGTGGTGATTCTGATGGTCGTCATCATCCAGCGGCCGCTTGAGGGTCAAACCGGGAGCCAGACGAGCTCCGCCGTGCGTCGGCAGGTGATGTGCGGGCAAGTGCGTCAATCGCCTCCCTTCGTGCTCGTCTCGACGCCCATACTCCGTCAAGAGTCCCGCGCTAGCCGTGGGCCGTGCGTGGTGCAACGTAAATCCAGCTGTCGGTGTGTGATGGGCCGGCGGTGCGGGTTGCCCGCGGGCCGTGGTCTCGGCCCCGTTCTGGTGGGCCTCCAGCGGCGCACGGTGGGCGCCCTTCGTGTGCGTCGGACCCCGGCCCTCCTGGAAGCCGTGGGCTCGCTTCAACTGGCGCGCCGTTTCGAGGACCACCTCGATCCGGTCCGCGCCCTCGTAGTTGACGCACCCGCGGCACACCGCCTCGGAGAACTCGTGCAACATCGCCCATGGCATTCGGGGCAAGTCGCACAAATAACAGTGCTGCCGCTTCTGCATAACCGACATCTCGCCGCCGGGCGTCGTGCGGAGGGCGAGAGATCGGCTTTCTTCGCTTCGCTTGTAAATTGTCACTGATTTTTCCAACTCTCAAAAAGAAACACTATCACCATGGTAGGGGGAACACCGTTTCACATTCGGATCCGCGTATGCCGGGGGTGTCGGAGAACCAGGAGGCACTCGCTCCGTGAGCGGGTCGGCGAGAGACTGAGCAGAGGTCGGCGCGCGGCGGGGAGACGCGGGCGGAAGGAGCGGGGCAGGGAGGCGGCGGCGGCCATTATCGAGCGGTGACGTCAGCGCGCGCAGCGCCGCGCCACCACGCGCCGTGCTGAGGCCGCGGGACGAGCCGTTAGCCGCGACGCGGATGCGCCACGCCGCCCGCCCTCCGCCGTCCCGCGCCGCACTACCACCAACAACACGCTTATCGCCCGATAACGAACCCGGCACATGCATTTACGATGCCTATACGACTTAGCAGATGCAACGTGAAAGCAGCCAGCTAGTGGAAAGATTCGAACCGCACAAATGCAACAGCGGAGAAATCATTGTAGACATTGTAGGTACCAGTAATAAAACGTTTGAAGATAATGTAAAGTTACGATAGGCTAAACTTAAAGATTAACACGCTGTCTGTCACCATTACGACATTATTTTGTTACGTTTTTGATAGGATTCTATATAAAAAGTTGTAAACATTCAAGTAACTCAATTTTGAGAAGGGCAATCGACAAAAACTCAACAAAGAATATCAAATTTCAAACGTTACTACGCAGTAAAATGCAGAGCGACCCATGAATGAGCAAGAAATAATGTACTGGTGACAGCTAAGCTATAATTTAACGAAGGGACGGACGACGCTGTTGAGATTCGTGTTTTGGGAGCGAAATACGTAAATAATGCCTACGGAATTGGTGACTCTGAGGTGATAGATCGGTCAGACTATACGTATCAGTCAGTGTGGGCCATTGACAAAATGAATCACGAACTCGCCACACATTCCGTGAAGTCCTCGATTGCGCTAACATTGTCTGTATTATTCAACGAAAGTAAACAGCTGCTGTTGTAGAATAACAATTAATGTTAACGCGTACAGTCGACGTGCTTGATACATTAAATTTCAATCTATTCTCGCTCGGTTTCCTTTCGAACGGCTGCATTCTAAATTATTATTACCAAGCAACACGAACGAACGGATCCGGCTGGAAGACGGGAGCGGGGGACGCGACCGGTGTGGCGGCCATCTTGAGACGTGACGTCACGTGACGAGTCAGCCGAGCGTGCGGCGCGGCAACGTCGCACAAGCACTCGCGCGCTACGTTGCCGCTCATTTCTGTTGTGCTTTAATAATAATGAAGGCTCATCGCTTTTTGTATGCGAACGAGGATCGGAGAAAAAACAGTTATGTGGTCGGCCAGGTAAACGTGGATGACGAACTAATCGTGCGCCGCATTGGGGCCTCACTATACCTACACATACTACTCGCTGCGTTTGCCAACAATGCAATACGTAATGGCGTTCGATTACTTTACGATAAATGGGCCTACTTGAAATCTGCATTAGCTGACTAACAATGTCAAATTAATACTGATATAATTAGCTTAGAATCACAAGGATACTGACGATGATATCTATAATGGAATTGGTTTGATGAAAGATCTAAAGTAGTACTTGTGGAACTGTTCACTCTACTATGCTTTGCTAAAATGCAAAGCAGATGTTAAGCTACTTACTATGCATTTTGAGTTTTAAGGCTGTCGTAAAGTTACTACAAATTGTACGCTACTTCTTAACATAGAAACCAGATGAATCTTCGTGGTTTACTCATAAACATCGCTAGGAAAAAGATCTGAAATTTTAAAATACGGATTATTTTTAACAAGAACGATATTATTTCAAAATATGTTGTCGAGTCAAGTAACTTGACCCTCTATTGTGTTGCGCAGGTAATTCATCAAAAAGGTTTGCGTTGCAAAAGGATTTAAGTTTTATGATATCATTGAAGCGAATTCTTTGATCAAATTCTAAGCGATTATTGGTTAATGTCTTCAATTCAATGCCACAATAGTAAAATAGATACAAGTACCTATCTGTTGATGGAACGCTGATGCCAAAGGGTTGCAAAATCATCTGCAGAACATCAGCAAGCATACAGAATGTTCGAGGAAAGGAGGAAAATCACTGCATACACAAACATGTTAAATCGCGAGAATGGTGACAATGAAAATTTTAAATTGTAGATGAAGCGACTTTTGGGTAACGTGATCAAGTTAGCTCTCAACGAACTAAGTTCCGGCAGTAGAGTAGTCAATTCTGCTTCACCTTTTTTTCCAATTCAGTATGGCGCCGAAATTTGCAATCAAGTAATCGAATTTACCTTTGAATTCGTTTTGTCTCTTCACGGCTGAAAGACTAATTCGATTTAGGTCCAAATAATTTAGGAAGGAGACTTTCAAATGTTAACTTAATTTCTCCGAAAAGTGGTTTAACAACGCAACCAGTTATTCATGTCTGAATTCAGTTTAACGAGATTATATAATATCTAGACGTGAAATGTTTTGTTAAATTCTCCTTTTTTTCGTTAAAAACCAGTGACGCAAGAAAAGGGACAATGCAGCACCAAAATGGCTGAACCGATTTCCAAACGGTTTTTTATCATCGAAAGCCGATGTTTGTGAGAAGGAAATATATAATTTGACTTTTGACACAGTAAACTTCTTTTTTTTCTGAATTTACAGTCTTTAGTAATTACTTAACGTTATTATCGAATCAACTTTTGCCACCGAGACAAGAAAGAATCCACGTACCGTACGTTATCTTTACTATGATACCAAATCAGTATCTAATCGGTGCAATATAAATTTTTAGTTGTTTTTAACCGAGATACCTAGCCCGAGAATGCTATCATGTCTGCGATTACGCATGTTACAAAACAACAACTTTATCTTTACTCAGGTTGTTGAATTCTAGGTCATTACATGTCTGTTTATATGGAACGATTACGCCTAGCTCCTGCTTATTGATCAGACGGTGTTATTATTATTCAATTTTAATAATAAGTAATATTATTTGACGACCGATTGGTGTAGTGGATAGTGACCCTATCAGCGAAACCAACGGTTGCGGGTTCGAATCCCGCGACGGGTAAATGTTTGTATGATGAATACGAACATTTATTCCCGAGTCTTGGATGTTTATATAAATATTTATGTATGTTTATCCGTTATCTAGTATCCATAGCACAAGCTTTGCTTAGTTTGGGACTAGATGATTGGTGTAAGTGTCCGAAATATTTATTTATTAATAATGATAGTTTGCTCCATAAGATTTGCAGTTACATTTCTCTTTGGAGATTTTCAAGATTTGAACCGTTTCCTTTTGAATGAATGTGTTCTAACAATTGAATATGAATGATCTATCATTAAGGTGCTTTATTGAAGTAGACTCTAAAACAAGAGCGGAAAACTAGAATAACATCTGACCCAATGAAAAAACATAACCACGCAATACAGAACGATCTAATCATAAGCTTACAGAAATAACTAGTCGATACGGTTTATTACCCCGATGACAACCAAAACGTGTACCAATGCAATCTCGTGTAACGCGCATGCGCGAGAATCCCTTTCCGTTTTTAAAACTATGCTAGCCACATCAACGCTTTGTTTATTTACATCTAGGTAGTGTACCTAACGCACGTAATTGACGACCATTCGGGTATTTAAGCTGTTTAATATTCAATGCGGGTTTACATTAGCATTTACATTTTAATTGGTTCGAGGGCAAGGAAGTTATTACACGACCGAGCGGTTAGTCACGCCCGTGGAGTTGCGTTTGGTTATTGATTTTCTGGACCTGTGCGTCTCTTTTGTGAACAACTCTGTACCTATATACGTGATTGTTGAATTGTCGCTATCTTTATCGCTTATCTTAGTACTTATCGATAGGTATGAAGCGTTATCAGGACTTATAATAATAAAGGCACAATTTCCTCACGTTGCATTTTCGTCGTGGACTGGACAAAGAAAACGAGCGGTTGCGGTCTCAAGATGAGATTTGATCTTCGCATGTTATCGGTATTGTTCACAGTTAATCGTAATGAAGTTGATAATTACAATTGTCTCGTTTGATACTGCACTATTAATAGTGAAATTTCACAGTTCATACGATTAAAATTTTAAACTTATGAACTGTGAATGTAATCGAATTTCTGGCAAAAATTATTCATGCATAGGAAATTTTCGTACATGATTTAAATTGGTGACAAACTCGCTGTAGAAAAGTGAAAATTGCATCAAAATCGATCTGTTGGACTTACTAACTAGTTTTTAACCCCAGACATGTAGGAAGTTATATAATATTTACTTGGGGAGACGATTTTTTTGATGACCAGTGTATATATCTATTATTAAATTAATAAAATCATCGATAACAATCTCAAGTGTAATAATACTCATTCCGAATCCATCCATAATTTTCTCAACTCCGTCGTTACCTAAAGTAGCTTGTAGGTACAAGAAATTGATTCCCCCAACTCATCCAGGCGGAGCAGGGTTCCTCACGTATAATGTGTCGGGGTGGCTGGATCGATGATGGTACCGCAGAGCGCATGCGCCGACCCGCACCCATAACACGTGTCAATGTTTATTTACGTTCCCTGCGAACTAATGAGATGACTATAGTTTCAGCATTACTTGATCAGCGACAATTACCATTTAATTATCTAGTTATTACTAGATCATTAAATTATTGCAGTTCCAGACTATTATCTGGAATAAATAAATATATATAAATATCTTTGTACATACACACAGCGCCATCTAGTTCCACACTAAGCAACTAGGCTTGTATTATGGATACCAGATGGTTGATAAACTACACAAATACATTTTTTTTTGTAAATAAATACTTATTATAAATTAAAACATCCATAACTCGGGTACACATGTCCGTATTCATCACACAAACATACCTATGCCACAGATTACTAATAAGTTACTAAAGTCCTATGCCCCTAGCGGGACTTGAACCCGCAATCTTTTGTTATAGTGGTCAGAGTTGCTAACTAAGTAATGCCACATAAGATAAAGGATCTGGTTCAGCATAATGCTGACAGACTGGCTGCTGCTCAGCGCTGATTTTCAGCTAGACCCCCTTTTTGAGTTTGCTAGCTGACGTTTGCTCACGTGCTTCAGCTATGGTGTGTCTATAAACTCAATATCTTAATTTTGACAATATTAACGCGACGCAGACACAATTGGGAATCAATTGTTTGCGGTCACCCGGTCACCGGTGACCGGCGCGGCTGTCAAACGCTTAAACTATAAAAGCTTAAATAGAATGAAATACATAGAATAGGAGCGTCGGTGGCTCAGCGGTTAAGATGTGGTCTCACAATTTGGGTGGTTCGGGTTTGATTCACAGGCAGGCCATGTACCAATGAGTTTTTAAATTTAATTACTTATGTGCATTTATCAGACTGCTCCTAAACGGTGAAGGAAACATCATGAGGAAACCTGCATGTCTGAGAAATAAAAATTCAAAGGCATGTGAAGTCATTGATTGGGCCAGCGTGGTGGACTACGGCCCATACTCCCTCATATACGAGGGAAGGCCTATATCGTGCGCTCCCATGCCACCTGTGTAATTATTATTTTTATACTTGTATTTAAATATTAATAACCACCCTAAGGACCTATTTGTCTCAACAGATAGCGGCAGAGACCCCTAGCAGCAGACCATTGTCTGGAGAGTAGGCTCCCCACGCTTCCCTTCAGGAAGCGTGAGAAGAATACCACTATGCCGATTCACGCTTTGGCATTTGGGGAACATAACGCTCAGTGTAGATATGGGTAACTCATCTAATTTGTGAACCGGCTCGTACATCAGCTCAATTTATACAGGGTGAAATTTAATTCGTTTAATTCCTGTATGCTGATGACTACACTCCTCATTATGAACAACTTTCCGCTGGAGAGCATAGTCGAATTCAGCCAAAAATTGTTGTTCCATACTAAAAGTGGTTTTAGAATGGTTTACTTTGTATGATTAATCGAATTCGACTATGGTTTCTTGGAGAAAGTTATTCGTAATTAAGAGTGACGTCACTAGTTTATCGGAATTAAACGAAATTCTGCCTGTATACACGCTGATGAAGCAACTCGCGCGAGCATTATGGTTGAAACGGCTCAAACATATCAAATCAAAGAACATATATTTCATAGGATAAAACTATCACTTGAAAACGCCACATTTTTTAGCTTATTATTAAAATTGCTGACATTACTGCTCATTCACAATGCTGACTCTCAAGAGAACGTAGAAATCGAAATATAAATAGTTTCATAACCTGTTATCAAAAAACCAAACCGATACAGCAAAAATGCGTACCGACCCATCTCTATTGTAAATTAAATACGTGCCGCACGCACACACACACAACATAGCAAGCCCAAGCTATTAACCGATATCGGCCGTCTCGGCCGCCATTGTGCGACTTGCGCGCGCGGCAGCCAGCGTCCTTTTACGTCACAAAGAAAACAAAAATAATGCCATCTTGTGTAGTGAAATTGTGTAAAAATAATACGACTATGCAAAAAAAGCGTCAAGGGATTACCTTTCATAGGTAAGATAGTCATTTGTCAGAGAATAATAAATGCATTTCGATTGGTAGGTGTAGTTGATGTGACCCTGTCAGCGAAACCAATGGTTGCGGGTTCGAATCCCGAGGGATATGTTTTGTGTCATAAATAACATTTATTCCCGAGTCATGGATGTTTATATAAATATTTTTGTATTTTTATTCGTTTACAAGCTTTATACAAGCTTTGCCTAGTTCGGGTGGGGCTAGATGATTGGTGTAAAAGTCCGAAATATTTATTTATTTCTGTTATAAAAGTTCTGTTCAATAAAATATAAATGAACTCTTCATTTAACCAAAAGGAATTAGAAGTGCTGATTATCCATATAATAATCCAAACCGCGCTTAGATATGGAAGTTCTAAAAAGAAAAACTGTATTCTTCAATTTCCAGTATAAAAACAAACTCAACAATGGCGTCGATTCGGATGTACACCAACTAAACTAAAACCAGTTTTGGAGTGGTGCCGTCACATCGTACTGTTCCAGGGAGAAAGAAACAGTACTACTTTAAAACTGGTTTCAGTTTAGGTTAGTTGGTGTACATTTTTATCGACACCATTATCGTACTAAAATACTTACACGAAACTTGAGAGATCTGTTTTACAATGATATTTGTATTCTATATAATCGATACTCGTTATAATTTTTTTTTTTAGGTTTCCCGCAGGAAATGAGCCATGGAAAAGTGATTGGGTAAGCATAATAAGAAACTGCAGAGGTGAAGACGACTGGATCCCATCCAAAACTAGTGTGATATGCAGTGCACATTTTGATGCAAGTGATTTCTATTCAACCACAAATGGACTTCGTCGCGTGATTACATATGCTGTTCCAAAAATAGTAAGTAGAATACAGTGCTGAAGGGTCCATACAGGTCGAGTCCCATCGGCTTACCTTTTAGAAGTGATCCCACCGATCCACTTTTCATTATTTCATAGTTATTTGATATACAAGAGTGCAAAGTTACTTTTTAACCGCGTGCTCAACTTTGATGACCGAGCAAGCGAAGGATTCAAAAATTAGAATCCTGAGCGTTAACGAGACTATCAAAAGAGCACAAGGTGAAAAATCTTTGCACTCGAGTGCAACACGTAACTTGTCATCCCCCCTCAGCGAGGAAATGACTAATTGTTTTCAAGTTTCTTATTTATAATAATACCTACGATGTCAAAACAAAATGGCGCGCGCAAAGCAAATTAAAAACAAAAGCACTCCAAGGAGGTTCAGAGTCTGAGTTTTTAACAAATTTTAAAAAGGAATTGGAAGTAAATAGGTTTAATGATGTTTTGGAATCACATACCTAGTGCGCGCGATGTTCTAAATTCAAATTTACTTTAACCTCAAGCGGATAAAAACGGCTTTTGTGCTCAGATATTGAATAGTAAAAATACCATTTCCGAGGTGGGGGGATGAAAAAGTATTTTTATTGTTATTATTCCGCGGCTTACCTACGGGTGTGAAATTGATATAAGTAAGCTGACGCCAGCCGGCTTACATGTTATGTCTCTTTCTAATTTAGGCTTACATGTTTTATCTAGATTTCGTAACCCCAAAACATTTTTATTAAATGCCTATAAAACCAACACATCATATTATAATCCCTTGGTTACGATTTTATTATGAGTTGTGATTCTGTTGTTGTGATTCCCCAATAGACATATTCGACTTTAGAACCATTTAAAAGGCTAGTAAAAGATGTCCTCAATTGACCTCTATCCCAATTTTACTTTGATGCTCAGCTACATGATCCGTCAAAGCTAAAAGTGTTATATTCTGTCAGTATTCTTAAAAAAAAAAATACAATAATAAAGCTTGTTGACGACACTCGCCACAATAAACGAAGAGGTGCCGAATACGGCGGGTACGAAGAGGCGCGACGATACGAGCGGGACGAACACACACTGCTCACTTGAATGAGCGAAGCCGGGGCACAAACACTATACAGGATGCACACAAAGAAAACTAAAACTTTCTTCTTATTATTTATTCTTCACTGTTTATATAAGACTGAGCGCACTGTAACTGGTAAAATAAGACTGACTAACTGCACGCAGGCAGCTTTCCTATATGCAAAGGGTTGGCACCCAACTAGTATCTGAATTGGGCAGATTGATATTTACAATGTCTCTCTCTAACATTAAGTTACAAAGTGGGTAGTCTAACTAAACATTTTCTACGTCTACCCCAACTCAAACTATTCAACATACAATGTAGGTAGTTATACAAATCAAATTCTACAACTACCTTATCCCAAAACGATTCAAAACATAATAAGGGTAATCAAAGAAAGTAATATAATTAATAACAAAATTACCCACATAACACTTAACAATTATTGCGCTGCCCAACACTTCCACCCCCTTGTACGAGGGTTCAGCCAAGTACAATATCAGTGGGCAGCACAATAAGTCGAGCAACGGGACGTCGCAGCGTCCCACGTGTGGTCTTAACGTCTACCATACGGACTCTACTGTCTTTTGCACATATCAATTTTTTCACAATGCCTTTCGGCCACTGATTACGAGGTAATGCACTATCACAAATCAACACTAAATCATTTTCTTTAATGGCGGGTACATCGTCAGTCCATTTGCCACGTTTTTGCAGGGTTGGCAGGTACTCACGGCGCCATCTGTGCCAAAACATGTCAGCCAACGCGTTTGCTCTCTTCCACAATCGTCGCGCGTCGTTGTCTCCAGGGTCGATTTTAGCGAAAGGTGCATCTCCAGCTGCTGTGCCAAGCAACAAGTGGTTCGGGGTAAGTACTACTGGCCCGGTTGGATCGTCAGGAACATAAGTCAAAGGGCGGCTGTTTACCGTCAGTTCAGCCTCCAGAAGAAGTGTGTGGAGGACTTCTTCCCGTGGTGCTCTTTCTCTGAGGGTTGCTCGAAGTGCGTTTTTTATGGAGCGCACCAATCTTTCCCATACACCACCCATATGTGGAGCAGCAGGCGGGTTGAAAATCCACTGAATTTTGTAACGATCCACCATCTCGTTTGCCAGTTTGTCTTGGTTCATCTCTCGTAAGGCAGCTCTCAATTCATTGCTGGCTCCGATGAAATTCGTTCCTCTGTCGCTTCTCATCGTTGCAGGTTGTCCACGTCGTGCGATCATTCGTCGAATTGATAGTATAGCCGAATCAATGTTGAGCGACGCGGCTAATTCCATATGTACGGCGCGAGTGGAGAGGCATGTGATTAAAACTCCCCAACGCTTTTCTCGCCGTCTGCCGATCGTAACTTCCATTGGGCCGAAGTAATCAATGCCACAATGTACAAAAGCTCGTCGTGAGGAAGTTATTCTTTCCGCAGGTAAGTCAGCCATTTTAGGAATCTGGGGCTGAGCTCGGGCAAGTCGGCAGGTTTGACACGAAGCGACAACTTTCTTCACTGTAGGCCGCAGGTGGGTCACCCAAAATCTCTCTCTCATAAGGTTGATCACTTGTTCGTGGTGTGAGTGGAGGCCACGATTGTGATAGTCTCGAACTATTAGGCGTGTTATTGGGTCACGCCCGTCTAAGATTATGGGGTGACGTTCGTCCATATGTAACTCGTCGGCGGCACTTAATCGTCCTCGAACTCGAAGTAGACCATCTTCAAAAATCATCGGGTCAAGGGCTCGAAGTTTACTCCCTGACGACATTGATCGTCCGGCATTTAGCTCCTTGATTTCAGAACCAAATGAAGCCATCTGGGATTGGCGTAAAAGGATTCGTTCGGCGTCTAGCAGGTTGTGGCGAGTCAGAGCAGCGCTCTGTCGCCCTCGGCATCGTTGCACGAAGGTAAGGACGCGCGCAACAACGCGCTGCGCACGTTTCCAGGTTGAATGGCGCGCGATGTCGATCAGAGGCGGGGTTGCTTCTGTAGTGATGTGAGCGCGCTGTACACGCTCGCATTCTGCCTCGGATGTAGTTTCACCCTGCGCCTGTGCTGGCCACTCGTGCTGTGGAGAACAGAGAAAGGAAGGACCCGAAAACCAAATACTTTTATCCAAAGGCCAGCTCAACTTGGTGGCCTCGTCAGCCGGGTTCTGAAGAGAGGGTACCCAGCGCCAATCACTTCTCTCACTTTTTCGTTCTATCTCGCTTAAACGATGAGAAACGAAACGCTGATAATCACGCGCGTCAGACCTAATCCAATTCAGAACTGTTCTCGAATCAGTCCACAAAAATTTACGCTTTATAGGGACACAGAGTTCTTTACAAATAATATTAGCTAATCTACAGGCAAGAACGGCGGCTTGGAGTTCAAGACGAGGCACCGAAACTACTTTCAGGGGTGCTACGCGTGCTTTCCCAGAGATTAAAACACATTTGCGGTCACCGTTTACATCTGTTCCTACTAGGTAGGCAGCAGCTGCATATGCTGCTTCGCTAGCGTCCCCAAAAACGTGTAACTCAAGGTTACCGTGGTCTAAACCATACCATCTAGGAATTTGCACGTTTTTAATTTTATTCATATTGGATAACCAGCGAAACCAAGCTTCAGCTTCCCGATTATTGAGTTTATCATCCCAGTCAATGCCAGAACGCCAGATTTGTTGCATTAGGATTCGCGTTGGGATGATTGCTGGACATAAAAATCCAAGTGGGTCAAAAATTGACATTATTGCCCGTAAATATTCTCTCTTAGTAGGAGTGACTTTTCCAGATGCTAATGCGGGAGGCAAACGTTTCAACGACACATCAAAACTTAAACAGTCGTTCTCGGGCGACCATATTAGGCCCAGGGTTCGCTCCATTGGGATGCCTTGTTCGTTCTCAAGGCTTACTGTAGAGGGCGCTTCAGGTGAAAGTTCGGCACGTAAACTAGGAGAGTTTGTCACCCACCCCCTAATGTTGAAACCACCGGTAGCATGTACGTGGGTGACATCATTGATCAGCTTTCGGGCTGCATCATCAGAATCGACACTGTCCAAATAGTCATCCATATAATGCTTCGATCTAATCGCTTGCACAGCCTCAGGGTGACTACTGGCAAAATCTTCAGCATTTTTATTTAAAATGTAAATCGCAGTAGTTGGGGATGAAGCAGCTCCGAAAATTAATGAACTCATGATATAGATATCAGGGTCACGGTTTCGATCTCGACCTCGCCACAAGAAAGACTGAGCAGGACGATCCTCCGGTCGAATTTTGACTCTCAAAAACATGTCAGCTATGTCAGCTTTTATAGCGACACGATTAAGTCTGAAGTTCATCAAAACTCCGAAGAGAGAATTTAACAAATCAGGACCGCTTATGAGCTTATTATTAAGTGAGGATCCTTTATAGATTGCGGCAGCGTCAAAAACGAGTCGTAGTTTCCCTGGTTTATTAGGGTTCACCACTCCGAAATGAGGTAAAAACCACATAGGGTTTGAATTTAAGTCGCTTAAATTGTCAACTTTTTGAGCGTAGTTCTCTTTCAATAGTCTATCTACTTGTGCCTCATAAGCCTCAGCAAAATTCGCGTCTCTATCCATCCGACGTTCTATGCCTAGTAAGCGCTTTTGCGCATACTTAAAATTATTTGGAAACTCCGGTGTGTCACGATTCCAGAGGAGGCCAACCTCCCAGCCGCCATCAATACGACGGCTGGTTTCATCCAAAATCCGGTTGGCCCTCTCGGTTTCCACATTCTTTCGAGACACCTCGAGGATTCCAATCGACTCTAATTCAAATTGACTTTTAACGAGGGCATGTAAATCAGGTTCGCGAATAGACATACAGTTAACGACATCAAACGAATTACAGTGGTGGTTTACGGGGCCATGGATGACCCACCCTAATGAAGTGAGAGAAGCGATAGGTTGGCCGGACTTACCCTGTCTTATCTCCCGACCAACGATAAGTTGCCAGTTGTCCTGTCCTAGGAGCAGCATCGGCTTCGTTTCCCTCCCCTCACGGCAATCCAAATCACGAAGGTGCACATTTTTATTCACTACACCAGGGGGCACTGTTTGTGAAGGCAAATCAAGGCCTTTCATTGACCTCACATTTACACTATATTTCGTCCCATTGGGTCCATAGATATGTAACTGCACTTTTTTAGAATTAGTATCCGTCACATGTTGTCCGCGCGCGGTAACAATCGTTAGTGGGCTTACAGGATCATCACTATTCGCGGGCACTAAGTCACTGTCTATGAGCGAAACTGTTGCGCCATCGTCCAATAGAGCATGAGTTTTAATTTCACAATTGTCTCTAACGATTGTCACTGGGATCACTTTTAGTAACGCCTTCACGCATTGTCCACTAACACTTGTTACTTGTTCTACATTATTGTTCAACACAGGATCGCGTAGCGGTTGCGATTTAGAAAAATGTAACATGGCGTGATGAGGAGCGCGGCACTTATCACAACGTTTTCCACGGCAGTACTCGCGCGAGTGTCTTTTCACGATGCACTTAAAACATAATTTATTGTCCTTCACAAAGTCCCATCTTGCATTAACATCGAGTCCTTGAAACATTTTACACGAGGGCAATTGATGATTGTCTTTACACATTTCACATGTGATGTCCATAGGCGCACAAGGTGGATCCACATTAGGTTTTGGGCACGAGGTGGTATCCACAGTCACAACTTTGTGATAAATCGGTCGAGGGACCGACTTGGCTCGAAGGTCACGAGGTTTCACAGCACTGGGCGACTGCACTTGCAGTGCCATCGACGGAAGAGGGTTCAGGTACGATGCAGTACGAGCTTCTTCTCTCAGGAACTCCAACAGGACATCCAGGTTCGGTGAAACGCGCAAGTCCACTGCAGACATCTCGTCTTTAATCTTTGCATATTCACCGTATTTTGCACGTTGTAGCGTTGTTAACTTTGACAGTATATCATGCACCAGTTGAGGGTTGTTGAGATATCCCACTGCCTGCACGTTTCTCAATAGAGAAACGCAATTGCGCACCGTTGATGTGAACTTCGTAATATCGCGTCCACTCTCAGTAAGACGAGGCAGGCTCCTTATCTTGTTAATCGCGCAGGCTAATATCGCGTTGGGATGTCCAAACTCCTCTTCTAGGGCACTCATTACTTCTTGAGGGTCTGCAGACGAGCGTAGAATGTCTTCAACTGCTGCTTTGGCTTCTCCGTAGAGAGCATGTTGAAGTCGAGCCATGTTCTCGTAGGGCTCGAAAGCGTAAGATGCTGTCGATCTCTCATAGCTATTCTTGAAGGTAATCCATTCGGCAGGATTTCCATCGAAACGAGGAAGTTCGTATGTCTGTCTTGGCTTCGGTTTTCCCATCTTCATAATTGCTTCCGCCAGTTGCTCAACGCTCTCACGACGTCTCTCCACAGATCGCTCACGAGGATAATGCGGTGTAGTTATCGGAGCAGCTGATGGTTCTCTGCGGTTTTGCTGTGGCGTCCTAGGTGGTGCACGAAAGGCGGGCGTTGTTGTAGCAAGTGGCGGTTGGTTTTCAAACTGCAGCGGCCTCAGCGTGTATTCTCGTCCAGTACCGAAATGAACAACCGGGTCGGCACGAACGCGCGCTTCGGGTGTGTTGTCCAACCACTCATTCACTCGATGTTTTGCCACGTTAACCTGCGAGCGCACTTCTTCTTCTTCATCGAGGACTGCCATAGCGGCGTCTATATTGGCCATGCGAGCAGCTAATTTCTTTTGAATCAAATCTTCTCTAATGTTGGCTCGCTCCATGGCTGCATCTAGCTCTGCTTTCTTGCGTTGAGCTTCCAAGGCCTGTCTCTGGCTTCGTGACGCTTGGCTGCTCGTATTCGACTTCACTGCAGCGGCTTCAGGTAGTGGAGGTAACCGGGGAAAAGCACGAGGGTCAAACAACACACTGCCTTCAGCCTCTGTTGGCATACGCCTAGGCGAACTAACACGAAGCTCAGGATCTTCAGGCTCGACGGGATCGCGGTAATCATACACACGGCGATCATCAGTCGGGAGTATAGGAGGAGTTACTATCACAGGCGCTGGCAACCTTAGCTGGGCCGGGTTTCCGTCCGCAGTTAGCCCAGAGTCCGATAGCGGCGAAAAATGTCCAACGCCGGAGGGCGCGGTGCGGGGGCGCTCGGCGGGGGGTGCAGAGTCGTCGTGTGCATCAGGGATGTGGCCACTGGCTGGCGGAGGAGAGCGAACTCCCACGTTCCTGCCACCATCCAAACGAGGAAGCGCGGTCGCTTCGGGCACACCGTTCGCAGGAGACATTTCTTCAGGCTGCGAAACAACACGACGACTTTGGCTTCTAGTTGTAACACCACTCATAACGATCTTCGTCCCTGGCCGATCCGGCTCGAAGGACCAAATTGTTGACGACACTCGCCACAATAAACGAAGAGGTGCCGAATACGGCGGGTACGAAGAGGCGCGACGATACGAGCGGGACGAACACACACTGCTCACTTGAATGAGCGAAGCCGGGGCACAAACACTATACAGGATGCACACAAAGAAAACTAAAACTTTCTTCTTATTATTTATTCTTCACTGTTTATATAAGACTGAGCGCACTGTAACTGGTAAAATAAGACTGACTAACTGCACGCAGGCAGCTTTCCTATATGCAAAGGGTTGGCACCCAACTAGTATCTGAATTGGACAGATTGATATTTACAATGTCTCTCTCTAACATTAAGTTACAAAGTGGGTAGTCTAACTAAACATTTTCTACGTCTACCCCAACTCAAACTATTCAACATACAATGTAGGTAGTTATACAAATCAAATTCTACAACTACCTTATCCCAAAACGATTCAAAACATAATAAGGGTAATCAAAGAAAGTAATATAATTAATAACAAAATTACCCACATAACACTTAACAATTATTGCGCTGCCCAACAAAGCTTGTTCTTGTTTAACCATGTTGTGTATACATGGTTGGGATTCCAATCTAGTTCGAATCTAAGTTAACTTTAAGTTCTTCTCATGTACGATTGTAATCTGTTTTGTGTACCAAGAAAAAAAAAAAAGTAATAATAATAATTAAAGCGACTCAAATGTTTCTTTTCTCTTGCTGATGCGTAGGCGAGAAAGTGATTAAATTAAAAAATAACAATGCTAGAAGAAAATACATTGCGAGGTAGATATTTTTATTTTGCTTGATTGGTACCAAAAGCAGGCGTGTCGGAGCAATGAATTAGGACGTGTCCGCCATTTTCATTATTAACATGCGTGTTTTTATTAATTTTTTGAGAATTAGTGAGATAAATTGATGCCTTTTCGTCAGTTTTTGTTTATTTTACTGTGTTTATCTCATATGTTTGTTCATTGCGGTGAGTTTTATTTGCCATGCTTTAATTCGCATGGAGTGCTGTTCATCAAATTATTCGTGTTTTATGTATGCTGAAAGTGGAGCCTTACCTTCTGGAAAACTTTAAGAAGAATTGCGTCACGCGGTGAGTGTTTTTTTGCCAGTTTTACTTATATGATATGATGTCTATACATAGTAAGTTAAAAATGTCATATAATGGCAAATTATTATATTCTATAATATAAGTTAATTTTTTTTATTACTGTTAATTTATTAATTTAATTGTTAATTTATTAATTTATTATTACTTACGACCTGTTTGGTGTAGTGGTTAGCAACTCTGACCACTATACCAAAAGGTTGCGGGTTCGAATCCCGCTAGGGGCATATGTTTGTGTGATGAATACGGACATATGTACCCGAGTTATGGATGTTTTCATTTATAATAAGTATTTATTTACAAAAAAAATGTATTTATGTAGTATATCAACCATCTGGTATCCACAACACAAGCCTATAGTTGCTTAAAGTGGAACTAGATGGCGCTGTGTGTATGTCAAGGATATTTATTTATAATTATTATTTATGCACAACGGTTTCGCACTTGAACTCAATCACACCATTTTAAGTGAAGATGAGGCCGAAGCTGTTAGCGTATTGACCCGGAAACCCCATCTTATTTGAGGGACTGGCTATCTTATCTCTGACAACCGGAACACAACAATGCTATTAACATTGCTGTTTGGCGGCAGATTTAGATAAGATGGTGGTAGCTAGCCAGGCGGACATTTAAAATGCCCTACCACCAAACCACCGAGTACTAAATATGTACCCCGCTGGGGATCGAACCCGCGACCTCCGAATCGTAAACCCAATGTTGTTTACATTGAGCCACGGATAGCCATAATTGGGCCACTCTGTGACTACAAACCGCCACAAGCTGTGGTGGAAATCATTCAATCATTCTACAATTACAGTATGATCTATATAGTCATAGTGTCTATGTCCCCTGTTTTCGCTTTGGCTACGTTTATGGACCATTTAACAACTACTTTAATACTCAGTGCTGACTTCAGCGAAATGATTCGCCAAGTGTCGTAAATGTGCGGTCACCAAGGGTCGTTGAAGAAGTGTTGTTGAGCTAAAGTGATAGCTGAATGACGGTAAATGTAACGATAAAACGGGTGGCTAACCCAAAACCTACACCTACAGCCTAAACGCCTAAAATTTGGACAAATAAGACGTCGTTACATTCGTACAAATCCCGAGAGTGTTATAGGGTATTATGACGTCAAATCCTTCAAAGGGCAATGTGTAACGCTTTTATAATAAGGTTCCAGTAGACATTCAAAATATGCCTTTAAATAAATTTAAAGCAATCATAAAACAGAAATTATTAACAAAAGGCTATTATAAAATCACTGACTATTTGAATGATAAGCAAGCATGGACATAGCTGTCTTATTATTCATATAATTATCATATCGCAACCTATAATCTGTTTTAAAGAACAACCCGAGAGTTTCTTGCTCGTTCTTCTCTGGGGAGTCAGCTTTGTGAATGAGCAGTAAATTTAAACAATAATGTAATATTAATATTAATAGTGACGTTTTCAAGTGATAATTTTATCCTATGAAATAAAATATTTTGATTGATTGATCATGATAAATTTAATATAGGGGACGCTAGCAGCCATTTTGTCTCGCTTGACAACAAGTAATTTCAGCACCCCATGGGTATAGATCTCGACGAAAGAAATTCAAAAACAGGTATCAATGGTGTCGATTCGGATGTACACCAACTAAACTAAACTAAAACCAGTTTTAAAGTAGTACTGTCTCTTTCTCCCTGGAACAGTTCGATGCGACGGCACCACTCCAAAACTGGTTTTAGTTTAGTTTAGTTTAGTTGGTGTACACCCGAATTGACACCAATGTGATCTAACTATTATTATAGATGCGAAAGTTTGGATGTTTGTTTATTTGTGGCTCATTCACGGTGAAACGGATTTGGATGAAATTTGAGATATAAATGGAATACACCCTGGATTAAGACATAGGAAAAAATGTAGCATCATTTAGGAAAAATAGTGATAAACATGATGTCAATACAAGAAATAAAGATAAACTTGCAGGTCACATAAGTCGCCTCCACAAAGTCAGTAATTCATTCAAAGGTTTATGTATACGCTTTTTCAATAAAGTTCCTGTTGATATACAAAATCTTCCTTTCAATAAATTTAAAGATACTATAAAACAGAAACTTATTAAGAAAGCATATTATAAAATATCAGATTATTTAGATGATAAACAATCATGGACATAACCAGCCCGTTCGCATAACCAGGCTATTTCACAATTAATAATGAAATATTATAATATAAAATAATAATTTTGTAATATAAAAACCTTTTTTTAAAAGAGCGACCTCTCGAGTTTCTTGCTTGTTCTTCTCATGGGAAAATTGCCTATTGAACAAGCAGTAGCTTTAAAAATGTAAATTCTGACTATTTTAAGTGTACCCTGTGTACCTACAAAATAAAGCATTTTTTGATTTTGATTTTGGATATTTATCATCCTGATAAAGTGAGTAGTTCCCGCAGGATAAACAAATTTTCGCGATAAATTTCTTCCACGCAGGCGAAGCCGCGGGCGGAAAGTTGGTAACAAATAAATATCTAAATGAAAACTTTAAAAAAATTATAAAAACAAGACGAATTAACTCAATTTATTTAGACCACAGATGGAGGCAAGCAAATTTACCCTAAAAAAAAATATTTCCGCAAACTAAACAAAGCTTGTAGCTACTAATAAACCAACCATGAATTTAATTGAAGCTCACGGCAGTGTCCAGATCAAGTTCTCAAAAAATATTACTCACGAGCAACCAGAGTCGGCTGACCTTAATAAATTTGAGTTATATAATATGTGTTTTAGTTTTATATGTATATATTAGATCAGGATTTTCATAACCCAAACTCCCGAAACGAACTTGGCCGGTTTTTTTAAGGAAACAAATCTCTAGGTAAGTTAGAGGTTTAGCAACAAAAATTCCAGCTTATTTGCCCGTACCTTGGCAATGGGATCTCTTTGTAATAATATCTTTTTGGAAGTAGGCATTTGGATTCATGCCAAACGTAAGAACGAACTTGAATTGTAGTCTTTAATATCATTTTCATCCAATTTGAGTGATATACTAACGAAATCATTATTATTATTAAATTCTCTATTGCACACAAAAATAAAATACAAAGAACATTTAACATAGATGATGAAGTGTACAAAGGCGGTCTTATCGCTGATAGCGATTTCTTCCAGACAACCTCAGTTAAAGAAGCTTTTTTAATAAGTAGTTGGATAGTGCAAAGTAAAAGCTGAATAACTTAAATATCAGTAGGTACATAGACGATACATATAAAATACATAGGTATAGTGGAATACATACAAAGATAAACACTTACTAAAATGAACAAACCATATAAATAAGTACAATAATAAAATACACATAAATATATATAACAGTATATACAATTCATTAGAGAGATAAATAATATTCCTTTAGACGCAGTTTAAACACTGCAAGCGATTCTGCGTGGCGAATATTTAGTGGTAGTGCATTCCACAACTGCGCAGCCTTAATGCCAAAGAAGAAATTAATTTTTAGTCTTATTACTATAATAATTATTTTAATCGACTTCATAACAAGGAGGCTATAAATTTGAATATAACATAGGTATATGCCGTTAGATACATGCTCATAGCCCAGAGTGTCATACATAGGATATATTTTATGGTGAAGAATCGAACATGGCGCCCGCGAAGTACAAAGTATGCTGTCGGGAATTCATTTATTTATTGCCAAGAATATAGGTTCCAAAAATTACAAACTGTTATCAAGGATGATCTGATGTTAAAGTGTTTCTGCCTCCGTATCATGGCATCGGTTGTCGCGCGGGACGCGACGTGAGAGGAGGACAGTTGTACATTTCGTCCAAGCGAATGAGCAGGACAAATATAATCTCGCGAGGCTATGCCACTAGTGCTGGTGTGCAAAAAAAATCTCTTCTCCAGGTTTATTTTATTCATTTGGCAAACAAACAGTCATACGACCGATTGGTGTAGTGGATAGTGACCCTGTCAGCGAAACCAACGGTTGCGGGTTCGAATCCCGCGACGGGTAAATGTTTGTGTGATGAATATGAACATTTATACCTGAGTCATGGATGTTTATATAAATATTTATGTATGTTTATCCGTCATCTAGTATTAAAGTACTTGTACTAAAGCTTTGCTTAGTTTGGGACTAGATGATTGGTGTAAGTGTCCGAAATATTTATTTATTTATTATTATTTATACCTATATCAACAAATTTGTGTGAGGTCAGTATATAATAACTTGATTTTGCACTTAAAATTATTTTAAAGTTATATAGTCCTGCTAGGGGCATATGTTTATATTTATTTATTTATTTTATTAAATAGGTTTACAAACGCTTGTTACATCGCATAGAGTAATGAAGCCTTATGTATATTATTAGCTAAATGTACAAACAATTATATGTAATCACCGCATGCATCAGATAGATTACATAAAAATTATTAAATTCAAAAACAAGAAAAAAAAATACTTAGCGAGATAAAGGTGTACCCATTTACCCTAAATAAAAGTTGATCATTCAAATAGAAGAGATGCCCAGCTTACATACATAGTAGTATCACCAGAACCATCCCAAATTGGAGGTCAGAAACATCCCAAACACAAGCGCTTAGGAATCCAAATATCATGGGCCTTCAATACATTATGTTAACACTTTGTAATATTCAGATGTGTACTATAGACACGTGACAGATGATAATACTCATGCAAGCCATCAAAACATTTTATATGCCTTTTATTTATACTAAATCGGAATCTAACTGTTATAACTCCGATTACACCTTCCCATTTCCTAATTAGATTTCCTACAAATAGTCTAGTGTAAAAAGCGCTTTACTTGTGTATGATGCGTCCCTGTAGCGTTCATTCGTTGACCTTCAATTTATTTACGTTTCAACTGAAGTTAGTCACACAAGCGCGTGTGCCGCGTGCTGACATCACTAGCGCCTCGTGTTTGGCCGGTCGACGCAGATTACTTCGCCTCGCCAGCTGTTACCGCGCACGCGAGTTTATACCCAGTCGCACAGAGTATAGTCAACGTTGTTATTCAAGTTCGTTCACCATGTCGAAGCCGTATACGCCGAAATCATTCAAATCGAACCGTTACAAGTATTGCATAGTGCCTGAGTGCACAAACACTACAGTCACCGCACCAGATAAATTGTTTATCAGTATCCCAACTAACCCGGAGTTGAGAAAGAAATGGTGCCAAGCAATGAACAGGGCGAAAAATGCAGTAACACTGTCAAATACAAGTAATCGATTCTGTTGCTCAGATCATTTCGAGGTAAGTTGATATTCGTTTTGTATTTGTAATGTGTAATTGTTCTGATGACTAATTGTTGAAGTGGGTAGTGATTGGTATCACGCAAGGTGATATTTCTTCAGTATTCTACGGCGCGGCGGTTAAATGTCCGCCTGGCTAGCTACCACCATCTTATCTAAATCTGCCGCCAAATCCGGTTGTCAGAGATAAGATATCGAGTCCTCCAAATAAGATGGGGTTTCCGGGTCAGTACGCTTCCACCTTCGGCCTCATCTTCACTTAACATCAGGTGTGATTGAAGTCAAGTGCAAACAAGTTGTGTATAAAAAATAAATAAATAATTGTATTGTATTTATTCCCTAGTCATGGATGCTTACATAAAATATTTTATCTATGTGTCCGTTATCTGCTATCTATAGCTTTGTGTAGTTTGGTACTAGTTATTGTCAGAAATATTTATAAATTACTAGCTTTCCGTCCGCGGCTTCGCCTGCGTGGATTAACTTTGTCGCGGAAATTTGTTTATCCTGCGGGAACTACTCACTTTATCGGGATAAAAAGTATCCTATGTCTTAATCCAGGGTATATTGTACCTATACACAAAATTTCATCCAAATCCGTTTATTCGTTTCACCATGATTGGGCAACAAACAAACAAACATCCAAACTTTCACATTTATAATATTAGTTAGATAATACAGCGGACGAAGAAACAACTCGGACACGACATAATAATGATTTCGAATTTCGGTTTGCTATTTTGACCTACCTATATACCAAATTTCATCCAAATTCCTTCAGCAGTATCGCCGTGATTGAGCAACAAGCAAACATCCAAACTTACGCATTTAAATACAAGTAAATACAAATACACTTTATTGCACAACAGAAAAGAAAATACAATTTCAGAAAAAAGGTAAGAATAGAATGTACAATTTGTAATATTAGTTAGATTATTTGATGGTAGGTAGCCCTTTCGTTTGTATAGAATAGAATAGAATAGAATAGAATAGAATAGAATAGACTAGAATAGACTAGAATAGACTAGAATAGACTAGACTAGACTAGAATAGAATAGAATAGACTAGAATAGACTAGACTAGACTAGAATAGAATAGAATAGAATAGACTAGACTAGACTAGAATAGAATAGACTAGAATAGACTAGACTAGAATAGAATAGAATAGACTAGAATAGACTAGACTAGAATAGAATAGAATAGAATTTTATTGTAAAACTGTGTACAGGTGATGTTAATCTTATTTTTGACACAACAGCTTGTCCATTTCGGACGTACAATAATAATTTAAAAGAAAAGTATCGTATTAAAATTATCGTATTAAAATTAGGTATGTCAAATATTATTAAAACAATGTCATTAACTGTCAATTAACATAGAACAAGGATCAGTAGATATTCCTAAAATATTCTTCTATATTATAAAAAACTTTACATAGCAACCATTCCTTCAGCTTTTTTTTAAACTGAATGCCTACTAATTCCTTAATATATTCTTGTAAGTGGTTGTATACTCTGACCCCAGTAACATAAGAACTTTCATTTTATTGTCTCTCCCGACATTTGTTGTTCACTGGTTTTTAGAACCTAATTTCAAAATATTTACGTAATTGTAACTAACACCTCACCGACGAATGATGGAATCTAGAGATTAAAATAATACAGGGTGAATTTGATTTCGTGTAATTCCTGTGGAGTGGAGTCAGTCACCATCCACTCCTGACTATGAACAACTTTCCACTAGGAACCATATCCTAAAGGTGGTTTCAGAATGGTTTACTTTTTTTTTTATGATTGACTGGATTCGCGTTTGACCTTAATCTCACCAAATGGAAAGTGACGATGTGGACGAAGATGAAGCACGCGATCCCAGTAAATGCCTATGCACTCTTTGTATTTGTATGGGTAATTGAAAATTTTCGATCGAATTCGACTATGGTGTCCTGGGGAAAGTTGTTCGGTGTCAAGAGTGGCGTCATCATTTAATAGGAATTACATGAATTTAAATTCACCATGTAGGTAGAACGAAGAGAACAAAATCAAATCAAAAATGTTTTATTTCGTAAGTTATAAGAATAACATTTGAAATCGTCATGACATGCAGTTATCGCTCATTCACTAGGCCGTCTCGCCAGAGAAGAACGAGCAAGAAACTCAGGCGTTGCTCTTTTTAAATAAGTCAATACAAATACAATTTGAAATAATTGCAAAATGTATGATTCGACAAAGACAAATAAGAATAAGATATACTGGATATTGCCGAGCGGTTCATGTCCACGCATTCTTATCATCCAGATAGTCAGAAATTTTATAATAGCCTTTGTGTGATAGAACCATAATAAGAGGTGAGTAATTCCCGCGGGATAAGCGCGATAAACAAATTTCACGCAGACGAAGCCGCGGGGGAAAGCTAATGTTAGAATAATTAAAAACTGAGATTTTTTTTATGCACAGCGGGTTAGCACTTGACCTCAATCACACCTGATGTTAAGTGAAGATGAGGCCGTATTTTGAATATGAATATTAAGTGAAGGTGAAAGTATTTATATTTTTAATTTTTACAAACTCTATACACATCTTTCAGTTGGAAAAAGACATGGACAACTATTTCCAATGGAAACTGATGGGCGAAGGGAATGTACGTATAAAGAAAGGTGTTCTGCCTCACCTCTTCGAGTGTCAGCGCAAGGCGAAAGAGCAGGACAAGAACATGGCCGAGTATATAAGCGAAGCGAAGAAACGTAAGCGTAAAAAGCGTCGTGTTAGCCCAGCTGCAGCAACTGCATCAAACGAGGAAGAAAGCCAGGTTTCTGAATCAATGCATATTTCAAGTGTTGACAAGACTAATGCTGCATACATTGCTGGTTGAAGTAAAGATATTTGAATTAAGATAACAAGCCTCCCAGCAATTTATGCCGCATTAGTATCAGCCTTTAGGATTGAAGTAGCGCAATCGGGGCCATCCAATCCTCTAAATCGGAATCTGTTCTAACTTCGATTACGACTTCCTATTTCCTAGATTTGCTACAAATAGTGTAATAAGCGCTTTAATGCTCGAACCGGTTTCAACATTACTTCGTGAACCATAGTCAATAAGAACCTGTCGAGACAGCGAGTGTGCAGTGTGATTTCAATTGTGCAGTGCCAGTCGGCTGCCGTCGCTTGCGGAGGTCACACGTTGTTCCGCGCACGTTCTGCTCGATATTTATTTTTTATTTTTTCACAAACCCGTGTCATTATTCCATTAACGATGAAGTGTTGCATTTCGATATGTAAAAGTTATTCGGAGAAGCACTGTAATGCCAATGATTCAGTCTCATTTCACACGTAAGTAATTTTATTTTTAAAAACTACTAGAATTCTTACCTTCTATTTAGCCGATCTTACAGTCCTCGGCAAAAGATGGCGGCCTTGATTCTATTTATATTAAAATACCTATTTGTCAAGGTTTAGGTGATGTTTATTAGCCTAATTAATTTTTGTTATAAGTATTTATAACAACTCTTGTAAAAATGTGATTGAGGTCAAGTACCAACCCGTTATGCATAAAAAAAATAAAAAGCTTCTCTAGAGTAGTTTAATTAATATAATCGTCGAATATTTGCCGCTGAACAGAGGCATACACACAAAGATCTTCTCTTTTCATAAATATCAATAATAAAAATCAAGAATATTAATCATGGCTATTAATAGTTTTTTGTTTCTTCAATTTTTTTTTTTTTTTTTTTTATAATAAAATGTATCTTTATTTGTTCTTCACAAACTCACGCTTAGAGAAATGTACAGGATAAAAGTGTTTCTTAAGTCAGGTGAGTACGTGTGAAGACTGATGCCTAAAATACTCAATATTCGATACTGTATTTTTCACAGATTTCCGTCTGACCCTATAATAAAAGAGAAATGGATCGAAATAATTAATAAAAAAAATGATTTCACACCAAATCTAAATACAAGGATTTGTTCATTACATTTTGATGAAGACGACATAATGAAAACAAAAAAGGGTCTTAAAAGATTGAGAAATGGAGCATTACCATGTTTGAGACTAGGTGAAACGGTCTGTAATAACTTCAATGTATTATTAAACCTATATACAGGGTGATATTTCGTGTAATTCCCATTAACTGATGACGCCACTCTTGATTACAAACAACTTTCCCCAAGGAATCATAGTCGAATTCGATTAAAAAAATTTCGATTATGAAACCACCTTTGGTATTCTAAGAATTTTCGGTTATTTCAACTATCGTTCTTAATGTAAAATTGTTCGTAAACAGGGGTGGAGTCACCAGGAATTATACGAAATAAATTTCACCCTGTGTAACTATTTAAATGGTTGCTATAGACACTTCCACCCCCATCAAATGTAAGTACCTACTTGTATTGTCAATTTTTAGGTTATACCAAAATCATCAGTTCCGTCATCAATAAATGAATTTTTGATGTTCAATGACACGCCGAAAGAAAAAAGGCTAAAGGAAGAAATTATGCAGCTAAAATGTAAAACAAAAAGAGATGGGCTGAAGGTCAGAAGGCTGCAAATGAAGGTTAATCGCTTAAGGAAAAAGGTAACTAATGATAATTTTTACTCGACTGTCCAAGGAGGAGGGTGATATACTTATTTATAATGGGTGTGTATACATACATGTACTACCTTACCTATTTCACCTTCACCTTAATTGGACAAATATTTGACATTTAGTTATGGAAGAGCGGAGCCTCCTAACACAGGTATTTTATACTTAAAAGGAGACCCCCGATACCTCATTGATTTAATATTAAGGTACTGAAATAAACACTTTTCTAATTTTCATTTCATTCATTTTCATGTCGTTATATTTATTTATATTAGCCGTGTGTTTCCCATTTTATCAGTTCCCGTGGGAATATCGTAAGTTTGTATATCAACAGGAACCTTATTGAAAAAACGTATATATTAATGAATTATACTGATTTTATACCTACATTGGTGGCGGTTTTTTTATTTATTTCGTTGAGACCTATTGGTTACCCATATCAATGGGTGTTGTAACTATTTGTTGTCAAGTGTAATAATGACACTCCCAGGACTAGTACGAGTCTAACGATACCTCATTTGTCTAAATCGGCTGAGGCGTGGTAATACATGTTTGAATCGTTTCTTTTGGTCGGGTAGTCCGTCCCTTGTTCAAGGCCACGCGTTATATCCCTACCGTTCCGCGTATCGTCCACGATACAACCGGTAGTGGGCTGCCGCACGCCCGTCTGAGCGCTCTCGTACGGCACCTTTACCGCGCCGACGCATCGAAATGCCGAAACCACGTAACTATTGTGCAGTGGAGGGGTGTAAAAGTAACAAAACAAATGAGAAATTGTCTTTTTTTTCATTGCCGAGAGACGAACAAAGGTAAGTAATATTTAAAATGTGATTTTTTTTTCGAATTCCCGTTCGTTTACAAATTGTCATCAAAAAAATTAGAACATAGGTACCGGAGACGTTTTTTATCGTTAGGAAAAAATAGGGCTTATATTTTTTTTTTTTTTCAAAACCATCATCGAGAGATTGATATGCGATTAGCTTCGTAGGGTTCCTATCATGCAAAATTTATTTGGAACTTATATTTTCTCTATTTTTTTTTTATTTAATTATGTAATTATGTGGAATAGGCTACAACTGTAACCATCAAATGACACCATGGTTTATTCGATAACTGATACAATGGGAAGTAATAAAATTTGATAATGTTTACTTTTCAGACGCAAGACATGGCTTGAAATAATAGGGAGGCCCGATTTATTGATATCTCAAACAAAGGCAGCTTGTCATTTTGTTTGCTCGCTACATTTTGACAAACCTATGATAAGAAACATACCACAGCTGAAGGCTGATGCGGTACCCACAAAATCACTACCAAATGAACCAAGTACTATGGTAAGAAATAAATTTTGAAAATGTTTATTTTTCAGATACAAGACATTTATTTATTTACATAGAATCAACAGCATTACATAAGATAAATTAATTTGTCATTGAGGAAGGTCAATGACAAGTTAATAGAATTTATGGATAGAAGTTTTATTTACATTGACTCAACTTGTAGGCGTGGCCTTATGCACGAGGGGCAGAGGGGTGAGATCATCGCTTGTTTCGAGTAATTCATTAAGATCGCGTCTCAGTCTCAATACTGTTTTTTATACTGTTCTAAGCAACAGCTTCTCAAGCGTCAACTTAAGGTCATAGCAATTTTGAGAACGGTTTATTAATACGGGCGTTAGTCGTGCTATACGATCGTGATGGAGAACTTATTTACAATGATTTTAGACATTTTACAATGTTCTCGTCGTACACGAAGAGAAGACACAATTAAAATCGGCGAAAACTTATACAGGGACAAAGGGCACTTCCAAGGCGTAACCAGTAAGCCGACGAAATCAACTCAGCACGAGTACGAGGGTTTCGGGTCCGATATCAAGTAAAATTTTCTCTTTAAGGGGCTACAGGAGCCACTCTAGCCAGATCTATTTCTATATCCGTATAACAATTGTAGATATGCTACAGATTTTTTTTTAATTATGAATATTTATTATACAGATGAATTTGTATTCGTGTAATTCCCATTAACCTGTGACGCCATTCTTGATTAGAACAAATTTCCCAAAGGAACACAAAGTAAATTATATTATGACTTATACTCTGTTGTTGTTTCTTACTGTTTCTTATTGTTCTTTTGTGTTGTTGTAATTCACGTAGTTTATGTTTAATTTTATTATTAAAAATTCAATTGTATCTAATGTACCCAGTTTCTGGAAGGTATTGATTTCTTTGACATTTATTTAATTTCTAAACATGTTTCATATAATATTGTTTAATGTCTACCGCTACAAATATTTGCATGTCGTGGTTACTTATAATTAAGGTGGCGCATGCACTGTGTACAATTACGTTTTTGCCACATTGGACTGGTATGTGTCAATCTTGTTAGTAATCCTAAAAATAAATAAAATAAATAAACCATTCTGAAAACACTTTTAGTACGAAGCTACAATTTTCGGCTAGTGACTCCACTCTACGAACAACTTGCCACTAGGAACCATAGCTATAGAATTCAGCCGTAAATTGTTGGACTTCCATACTAAAGGTTGTTTCAGAATGGTTAACTTTTGTAACGTTACGCTTTTACCTTTAGTTTACACACACACACACACTACTTCATCTTTATAATAGAAGTTTCCTACGGCACCCTCAAATTATTATTTTATTTAAAAAGGGTCTCACCACGGTTTTGCGGTACGCTAATTTGTCCGGTTGCGATGACGTCGTTAAGACGATTTCTAATTAGAGTGGGGGGACCCGAATCGTCCTCTGTTTGACCGCGACCTTGCTATCGGAAGAACACTGCTTCGGTTGCACCTGAACCACAGATTACTAATAAGTTACTAAAGTAACTGAACCCTCAACCAAATTTTAAGTACACTACGGAAGATCCCTCTAGGGATCAAGTTCCTAAATAACTACTGTCGGCGTCGACATCCAGCCCCCCGACCGCCTAACTCAATTGCTTTGGAAATTGCTATCGTTTATGACGTCAATGCACTGTCCGTCCTTGTCATATCGTAACACAATGACAAAGACGGACAGTACTTTGCTATCGCTCTAGCTATAGCTTTGAGTTAGGCGGTAGAGCCCCAGGTCTGCACCTGGGAGACATTCGGGGTAGATCTACCCTCCCCGAAAACCGCTGATCCAGCCTTGACCGCGTCGTGTCGTCTACGAGAGGACTCGAGGGCTACGCCCACTGCAGCTCCAAGACCTTCAGGCCAGTGACCGAACGGGGAGATTTGCCGAGGGGTGCAGGGGAGTGAGCTGAATGAACAATAAACCCACTATATCCAACTCAATTGGTATTTTCCTTCACTACCTACCTGCTGGTGGCTAAACGGGCGCTAAACGCCCTAAGGTAACCCTTAACCGCCGCACTTTGTACGGGTAACCGAAAATTTTTTGACCGATTTCGATTATGGTTCCTTGGGGATAGTTGTTCGTAATCAGGAACAGAGTCACCAGTAAACAGGAATTACACGAATTTTTCATCCTGTATATTGCACATTCTGATAAGAGGAAAGATAATGAGAACAAAATTTTCTCAATACAATTTTTTAGCAAAGTAGACTCTGTTTTTGCACACATTGCCTCAGAACTCGGAAATAGAAATGGTTTTATATATAAGTCTTTGCTTACTAAAACATTATAAGCATTGTCAAAATCTGGTAAGAGGAAAAAATACTCCGTTAATTCACTTTTAGTTTCAAGTCATTTTATTATTTGGCGCCTTCGTCGTTCAAAATAAGCACACGGTTTCTTCGATTCTCACGTACGAGTGCATATAGTGTTCCCACTCACTCAACCTCTCTCTTTCCCCTCAGTTACCCTGTGACTTCTGTCAACGTCGGACCTGTGTCACATTGTGTACACATGTGTGCCGCAGGCGCACGATAAATTATTTTGTGATAAATTCAAATATTTTAGTACTATACTTAGGTTACCGTTAATACGTATCTATTGATTTGTAGCAAAAATGGTAAACAAAAGGAAGAAAAAAACGCGAAAGGATTTATTGAATTACTGGCGGACGAAGGCTTCTAGGATGAGAGAAAAACGTAAATATCTAAGTTATTATTGTAACAAATTTTTTTAACTATATTTTATATCTAACATTATTTGCAAAGTTTACGCCGCTTCTTTTCCCACAGATGATTTCCCTCTCCAAAGCCGTGGTAGCTTGGACATACTGACTGACCGAAAAATGCTTCAATTGATATCATGATATCATGTATCTTACGTTGAAATAAATGCTTGAAGTTTGAAGTTTAGTGTAACGATTATCGGCAACTTATGCTAATAAGTACATTTGATGAACGGTCTCTTTACTTACGCAGTAATCCAGAAGCCCTTGGTTCGAACCCAGCCGAATTTTTATTTTTCGAATTGTCATGAAATATAATTTGTTTAACTTTTATTTCATTTTTATATACTGTTTTTTGCTCATTTATATGTGACTTTTTCAGGCTGGAACCAATCGTTAAAATCAAACGATAGTGGCGGAAGTAGCTGTTCGGATGAACCAAGCGCATCCGAAGAAAATCAAATAGAGTCGCCACTACATTTAATCAATTTGGATAACCAATTCGTTACTGACAAAAACAAGTAAACATAATTTACTGTTCTTGTGTGTTTCAAATATCACATATTTAAAATAATATTGGCGCCTTCTATATAGATTTTTATTTTTACAGCGAAAACACAAATCAACTTATAGAATTGAGTGCAAAAGCAGACGATCTACACAACACTATGCTGCGTGAAATTAATTTAGAGAGTAAAGATGTAAGTACCTATTATATATTGAAGTGATATATTTTAAATAGACAGATACAAATTTGACAATTGTTTTTTTTTTTGCGATACAGCTTTCTACTTTTTTATAATAAATAGGTATATCCTATTTCAATGCTCAGGTTGTCTGGAAGATATTGTTTGTACTCGGTTAGTGAAATATTTTGAAGCAATAAAGAACCTGTTTGGTGACGACCTGTTTGGTGTAGTGATTAGCAACTCTGACCGCTATACCAAAAGGTTGCGGGTTCGAATCCCGCTAGGGGCATATGTTTGTATGATGAATACGGACATGTGTACCTGAGTTATGGATGTTTTTCATTTATAATAAGTATTTATATACAAAAAAAATATGTATTTATGTAGTATATCAACCATCTAGTATTCACAACACAAGCCTATAGTTGCTTACTGTGGAACTAGATGGCGCTGTGTGTATGTCTAAGGATATGTATTATTTATTATATTTATTATATAATATATGTTATAAGTTTGTTGAGGATTATTTATTTCACGTCGAAAGCAAAAAATATACAGACGACGACATAGCCATGAAAATAGCTATGACTTAGTCATAAGAAAGCGAACTAAACATGAGGAAAAGAAAGATTAATAAAAGAAAACAACGAAATGAAGAGCCTTCACCATACGAAATTTATTTTAGCAATAGTGATGGGAGTTATCTTTTTTTACCCGAATTGCGGCGTAGCCTAAAGGATAACATGTTCATGTAAACAAGTTTGTATGTATTAGGTGAACCTATGAAATTGGCGTTTTGTATGAAGAATTTGATTAAGACTGTTTTCTCCATACAAACATTTTTGATTTTTTTTGGGAACAGCAAATCCAAATTTAGCTAAACTTTGTGTGTATTATCGTTAAGTATAGGCAGCGTTAATTTTTAAAAGTAACCGTTTTATAAAAGTTTCAGCGAATCTGAGAAATGATTATGGGAAATACCTGAAAAGAGCTCTGTTAAATTTTTTTTTATTATGCGATTTAGCCCATTAATTAAAAAATATTTAATGTGAAACCTTGAAATAATATTCCATTTTCCAAATAAAAAACAAATTTGGATATAGCTTTGAAAATCGCAGGAATTGGTACATATGATTAACGAAAAAAAAAACTCCAATTTCATAGGTAAAGACCCAATATATGTGACGACCGATTGGTGAAGTGGTTAGTGACCCTGACTGTGAAACCAACGGTTGATGGTTCGAATTCCGTAGTAGTGTTTGTGTGATGAATACGAATATTAATTCCCAAGTCATGTGTGATTGATTGCATATAAGTATATACATTGAATGAACATAGGACAGAAATTACAACCACTAACCCCATACTCATTTAGACGGTAAATTTAGGTTCCGTCTGTCTTGGGTAAGAATAATGAATAATATTACTAATCTGGCTTGACAGTTGTAAATTTTCAACATCTCCGTGGTGTAGAGGTTTCTATATTTTGTATGTGTACAGGGTATACCTAAAATAGTCAGTTTTTACAATTTTTTATTCAAAAGGCAATTTTCCCCTGTGTCTAACAAGCAAGAAACTTCACGGGTTGCTCTTTTTAAACAGCTTTTTTTTTATATTACAAAGGCACCATTTATTTCATCATTAATTGTGAAATAGCGTGATGAACGAGCTGCTTATGCTTATGGATGATTACCATCGAAATAATCTGAAATTTTACAATAAGCTTTCTTAACAAGATTCTGTGTTGTATAGTATCTTTAAATTTAGTTTTTCGGGTCTGGGTGTTCTGGGTAATGCCCTCAATAATCGTTACCTGGCTGTATTCTAGTTTGCGACCAAGTAATTGGTATGTTTGTCCGGTATTATTTACTATATCAAATCAATCTATATGTAAACATAACGCTATACTTATTCTTTTACTTATTATCAATAATATTCATGAGATCTGGCCTGTTATAAATAAAAAAAATATTTTACCTCTGTTTTTATTGTAATACCGTACCCCCATACCCCTTCATCTGATGAGATGCAATTCGTACAGACAAAAACACAAATTAAGGTCTGCTTAAATTTAAGAGTGAAGCGGCGGCGGCGGCGCGCTGTTCAATGTAGCAGGCCTTAATTTTTATGGTTATGTATGGAGTATTCTCATTGGATGATGTTATATATTCCTTTATAAATATTTTGTGTGTAGTTTACGTTAAATCCTGAGTTTTGCTGAATTTTATTATTTCTTAATTAGTGAATAATCTGACATCTCAAACTTGAACAATAGGGCTTCAAAATTCAAGCGAGGCCCAGGATATTAGCCAATAAAATCATCCTGAGTATATTAGTACTATATAAATTCTGTTTTGAACATCCATTTCATTGAAGTCGGATAAAAAACAAAAATCACTTGTCAATACTATATGTCATAAAAATATTACCAAATGAATTTATCGCGCTGTAGCGCTCGACGTAGATTAGTCACCAGGCTAAATATTTGTAAACAAGCAGCTTTTTTTTTTTTTTTTTTAATTAGCCTATCGTGTCCCACTGCTGGGCAAAGGCCTCCCCCAAACTCTTCCACTCATTTCTATCCTTGGCGGTTTCCCACCATTCCTCTTGAAACGCTTATTATTAAGTTATATGCTCATTTCTAATAATAAATATTGCTTGTTTCCAAACAAAATTAATATATATTGAATTTAAATAATTCAAAAATCTTAATAATTTTCTAGCTGAAGTGCAGCTTCTGGAGATTTTATTTTTGTATGAAAAATGGCAGCGATATTATTCTTTGTGTTCCGCCTACGATGCTATTGATATTTTAATATAGTTCACAGTAAAATGTTTAACAAAATGTAAACAAATAATTTCTATACTTACTATACAGAGTGGAAAGTTTCAATGGGGCAGCCAAGGGAGGTACCTTAATCGTTGCAGCTACAAGAAATTGGTCTTAGGAGACTATCCATAATTTTTCAAAAAAAATTCATTCCCATTCACAGATTTTCAAAAAAATGTACGGTTAGCAAGAAAATTACCATTTCTCACAAAAAAATTTTTTGATGCTAATCGATCCTGTTTCGTATGCTGATCAAAAAGTTCCATGGGACCAACTGAAGTTTCAGTACTAGAAAAGTTAGAAATCAAAAAAAACTTTTCCCATACATATGCAGTCAATTAATTTTGTTTCACTTGGAACTTACGTAACCTCGATAGTTTTCTGAAAAAAGATTTACTTACCTACCTAGTTCAAATTCAAATAAGCTTTAAATTTCGAACTTTGTTTTCTTTTTATAATGCGTACTTTCTTTTGTTGCTTATGTCAAAATCTGATTGCGTGTGGTGTGCTTTTGCGAGTAGGTGCTTTTTGTTATTATTTTTTGCAAAAATGAGCTCAAATTCTGAACGTTTAGACTTGCTGGAAGCTTATTTTGTAAATAATAAAAATTCATTTGCTGCGTTGCAATGGTACGGGGGGAGATATCCAAATCGACATGTACCAACCAGAAAGGTTATTACTAACCTTATAAGAAACTTAGCCGAAGGTGGTTCTTTTAAGAAGAAATCTGTACGTCAACCATTTGTTTTAGACGAAAATTTGGAAATTTCTATTTTAACATTAGTCGAAGCGTTTCCCGAAACATCTTCAAGAGTCGTCGCGAAAGAAGTTGATGTCTCGCATACCCTGGTACTGAAAGTATGGAAGAAATATGGATATAAATGTTTTCGACATGGGCGACTAGTTCAAGCTTTACATACAGGGGATGCCGCTCGTAGACTAGCTTTCTGCAGATGGTTAAATGGGAAAATAAGTAGAGATATGCAATTCCTTGATTACATATTATGGTCTGATGAAACGAATTTTTCAAACAACGGTATGTACAACCGGCGAAATAATCATTATTGGAGCCAAGAAAATCCTCGCAGACTTTGGGAAACCCATAATCAAATTCGATTTTCTTTTAATTGTTGGTGTGGTTTAAAGGGAAACGAAGTAGTAATGGTGGAATTTTATGAGGGCAACTTAAATTCCGACACTTGCAATAACATAATATTAGAAAATGTATCAAACATTATTGATAATCTACCATTATCAGAATCACGAAGAGTTTATTTTCAACAAGATGGTGCTCCTGCACACAACAGCCGAAACACTCGTTGTTCTTTGAATAGACAATTTGGTGAGCAGTGGATTGGGACTCATGGCCCTGTTTCTTGGCCAGCGCGTAGTCCGGACTTAACGCCGCTTGATTTTTTCCTGTGGGGCTATTTAAAAAATGAAATTTATAAAAAGAAATATGACAGTGTCGAAGAATTAAAAAACTCGCTCTGTACAATTTTGTATGGAATTCATCCAAATAAATTATTGGCCGCCACGCGGTCAGTACGAAAACGAATACATTTATGCATTAATCAAAATGGAGAACATTTTGAGCACCTTATATCATAAAGTTATTAATAAAAATAATTATTATTTTTCAAATAATTTTATTGTTTGATTGCATATGCATCTTCTTAATCATTTTTGTAGCTACAACAAAAAGTTACCTCTTGTTATGGCCTGACAAAAAAATCTAAGTACTTTAAATGTATGAAAAAAGTTTTTTTTGATTTCTGACTTTTCTAGTACTGAAACCTCAGTTGGTCCCATAGAACTTTTTGATCAGCATACGGAACAGGATCGATTAGTATCAAAAATTTTTTTTGTGAAAAATGGTAATTTTCTTGCTAACCGTACATTTTTTTGAAAATCTGTGAAAGGGAATGAAATTTTTTTGAAAAACTATGGATAGTCTCCTAAGACCAATTTCTTGTAGCTGCAACGATTAAGGTACCTCCCTTGGCTGCCCCATTGAAACTTTCCACCCTGTATATCTTTAATAAATAAATAAATAAATAAATATGTTCTCACTCCGTTCAATTTTAGATTATAATAATTCATATACTAAGTAAAAAGGTAATAATATAAAACGTAAAATAAATAACAATTGGCGACTCCACACTTCCAATGGGCGTTAAGCCTGCGCCGAGGGAAATGTGCTAAAACAGCAGTTACTGTTAAGTTGATAAATTCAACAATACTTGATATACACATTTAAAAAAAATACTTTTACCATGACGAAGAATGTCTAAATATTTACTCCGTGGAAAAATGTTAAAATTATTTATACATTACTCTACAAAATTACGGAAAGTTAGACAAACATGCAAAAAACGTATGGTGGCGTTAAGTATTTTTTTAGTTTATAACATTAGAAATACTACGCTTATTTTTAGTTCAACCGAAACAGGAGTGTTTATACTACAAATTTACCGTCTCCAATATAAAAAATGGTATTAGGCAATTAAGATATGAATTTACCAAAATGCGCTTCAAATCCGCCATACATTTTTACTATGGCGGCCGCGCGGCGATATAAAATAATGTCGCGCATCCCTGTGATTCAGTCGACCACAAGTGTTCAGAGCGAGTGCACGTCACTTTGTTGAGCGCCACTATACATACCGATCGCGTCATTTCGTGTACCGGCGACGGCCGAAAACGATGTAAGTATATTTTTCGGAGTTTTAAATAGACTGCTAACTTTTTCTTGAATACAAAAAATACCAAGAGACGTTACATTAGTTAAGTATATGTGATGTATGTACATACTACATTTAGGTTATTGTTCTGTACTTTCATTAAGACATTGGTCAGTTGCGTAGCAACTTTATTCTGGTTTTGTCTGTCATGTTATATTATCATATATTTTTTGTAAAGCTGTCCTTTCTAATAACCTCTCTTTTTTCTTTTATTCCATCCACAACTTCCACTGCATTACTCTCACACTTAATATGAATTATTTATAACCGTACTGTGTTGTGTGTGTATGTATGTATTTATAGGAGCTTATTTATATTTGTTTATGCTTTTTATGTTTATATTTATAAGTAGATTTTATGTATAAGTATTTAGGGGCCATCCATAAAGTACGTCACATGTAAAGGGGGAGGGAGGGGGTCGACGAAATGTGACATGGTGTGACAAGGGATGGGGGGTCCTAAGTTTTGTGACATCACATTTCAAATTTAATAAATTAAAACTAAAAAATAATTTCAACTCTATCTATATGAACATACGGTTTGAATTGTTTTGTTGACGAGTTCATGTATACGCGCTCTAAATATTTGATGTTGATTTCATTAAAAAAAGTAATTTAAATGGAAATAAAACTTTTACATGTTTTTTTTTTATGTGCAATAAAGAATATAATACAATAAAACCAATTGTGGAACTGCTGTTTAAATTTAAAATTTTTAGATGTAAAATTGCAAATTTGTGACGTCACACTAGGGAGGGGGGGTCTCACAAATGTGACCACCTGTGACAAGGAGGGGGGAGGGGTCTAAAAATCATGAAATATGTGTGACGTACTTTATGGATGGCCCCTCAGTTCGAATCATGTAGTATGGCGGTTGTGAACTATGCAGCGAGCGCATGTAGGGCGAGCCCGCAGGCGCGGGTCGCGTGCTTCTAGCTGGCGGGTGTGCCTCTCCCCGCGCTGTAACGCCCCGCTGACACCTTAAATTCGCTACTGCGACGCGACTTGTGACTAACTTCCGAGCCGCCATCCTACATGATTCGAGCTGTAGCTGAATTCACATCCCGACGTTTAGCATTTAATTTTCTTTTAACCACCGGTTGTCCGGAAGAGGTCACCGAAGTTGTACAATGTAGTTTATCATAACTGTAGTACCTATATTACTGTTGTTTCATTTCTTGTGCAATAAAGAGTATTCTTTCACTTATTCAATCATTCATTATTTTTTCGAAATAAAATTTCGGATTGACAATATATTTGTCTAGTTGGGTGGAGTTCGACAAGATGAGCCAAGTTAAGAAAACTGCAATGGCGTCATTCATTACAGTAATAAACTATTATTTGTTTCAGTAAAATGGGAAACCGTAAAAAAAGATATTATAAATTAATAAGCAAGACGAGATTCAAGAAAAAAAATAAAACTACAACGCAAATTGATAATGAACAGGTCAGTTCTTGTAATTGTAGCAAATATAAGGTCCAATTTGTACGGTGAATGTAGGTATGTAACATAACAAACGACTTTCACTGTGGCGAACTTCACATGAAGAAACGGAGCTGAAAGAGCCTATTAGCTTGTGTGGTCTATTCCTTGACAAAGATATGCCATTCTTAGGTGCAAGTCCTGATGGACTTGTGGGCGAAGACAGAATCATTGAAATAAAATGTCCATATGCGGCTCGAGAACTACGTGTCGATGATGCTATCAATTCGAAAAAAAATATTTTTTGGAAAATAAACAAAGAAGGAAATATAGTTGTAAATAAAAGACATGATTGGTTCTTTCAGGCTCAGGGACAACTTCACATCACACAAAGAAAAACATGTATATTTGCTGTATGGACAAATGTAGATATGAAAATAGAAATTATAGATGCAGATGAACTATTTTGGAAGGACATGGTAGAAAAATTAAAAAGATTTTATTTTGATTGTCTTCTTCCAGAATTGCTTGATTCCAGATTAGATCGACAGATGGGAGTTAAAGAACCTAATTATATTCTGGAAGCCATCAATAGCAGAAACAAAAAAGAAACCAAGAGGAAATTATACGAACCTACGACAGAACAAAAACAGAAACGGAAAAAAAAAGATATGGCATCATCCATCCCAGCCACTCACACACACACACCACCCCCATAGGCTAGTAGTCTGGTAAATGAATGCTCACAAGGGGGGTGTGGATGGAAAAGTCGAAAGCAGAAACTTTGACTTAGGATCTTTGTTTGGACTAGTTAGGAGATAAACATACTAAAAGTCCTTACCCCCCGAGGAAAATGGCAGCGATATTATTCTTTGTGTACCGCCTACGATGCTATTGATATTTTAATATAGTTCACAGTAAAGTATTTTAAAAAATTAAACAAATAATTTCTATACTTACTATGTTCTCACTCCGTTCAATTTTAGATTATAATAATTCATATACTAAGTAAAAAGGTAATAATATAAAACGTTAAATAAACAATTGGCGACTCTACACTTCCAATGGGCGTTAAAATAATGGTCTTTATTGTATTAGTTCAAGCCATGCTTACTAGATGACAGATACTGAAGGGGGGAGCACCTTGGCGACGAGAAAGAGGAGTGACTTGTGAATAGGTATTTTGGTCCTATGTACCTGTAGCCCCAACTACGTCTGACACGGTCAATTCTGTTTCAATCTGCTGTCTATCTAGTGCTTCGGTTGTCGTCAATTGAAGGCAGTCTTTAAGCCAAGTCGGTGACCTACAGGGGAAATACTGCAACTGCTAGGTGGCCACTACATTATATATTTTTGAAATCGTGCCCTGATAGTAAACATTGCTTGTTTCCACTATACCGTTTGTCACTTCGTTCTATTACACTGTGTTACCACTATACCGTTTGTCACTTCGTTCAATTACACTGTGTTACCACTATACCGTTTGTCACTTCGTTCTATTACACTGTGTTACCACTATACCGTTTGTCACTTCGTTCTATTACACTGTGTTACCACTATACCGTTTGCCACTTCGTTCTATTACACTGTGTTACCACTATAGCGTTTGCCACTTCGTTCTATTACACTGTGTTACCACTATACCGTTTGTCACTTCGTTCTATTACACTGTGTTACCACTATACCGTTTGCCACTTCGTTCTATTACACTGTGTTACCACTATACCGTTTGTCACTTCGTTCTATTACACTGTGTTACCACTATACCGTTTGTCACTTCGTTACCCACTCTACTGTGTTACCCTTCTTCCGCTTCACCATGATTTACTTTTCGTCTAGCACACCACAGTAATTCGGTAAACACCACCGACTCCCGAACTCTTCAGTTCAACTTGTACATTCATCTAGATCAAGCATCTGGAAAATATAAGTATTAATTTTTTACTTGCAGATTGCATCGTCATCAATCGCGTCTCCTGGAGCCGATACTAAAATTGCAAGCGATGATGATGCTGAAGAGAATCTGCCGCAGTCAGATGAATTACAACCCAAAAACTCGCCTGTATTCAGTCAATCGGACAATTTGGAAGGTATAGAAAACCAGACAGCCAGTGAAGTCTTAAGAGCTGTGCGAAAAGCGATAGAAAATTTGGAGAATATAACCAATTCTCGGAGAGATGACGACGAGTTCGATATATTTGGAAAATTAATTGCCACACATTTGAGGAAAATGCCTCTAAATGCCGCGTTATATATGCAACAAGACATCCAGACTGTTATCAACCGCCATCGAATCAAACTGGCCAAATCTGAGACGCCACAATCTTTATTTCATAACATGTCTGGTCCATCAATGTCACATATCGAAGACGCCACGGAACAGTTGGTCCAGATGACAGATATAAAAACCGAAATTGAAACCTGTGAATTAAACACGGGTAATTATTATACAATGACAAACCACGACATAGATCCCTTGGAAAACAGTGATTCAAGAAATGAAATAGACAGTGCAAATTTACCTGCTAAGAAAATTAAGTTGGAAATACCTGAAATGAATTCCTAGACAATTTTGTGCGTTACAAATATTAAAAGCATTATTTTAGAAATATAAATCCGACTGTATATTGAACGTATGTAAGTTTATGTATTACTTGCGGTTTGCAAAGGCCAACAAACGGCCACCCCGTCATCAGAGACATCTCAAACATTCGCTTTTGGGTGTTCGAAACAAAGATGAATGATTGAAACAACATCCACGATTAACCTTATAAAATATACAGAAATGCACACGTGATAGGAGGTAAGCCCGTGCAGAACAGTATATCTGACCACCTCACTTAGAATACAGGTGGAGTCGTGACGTTATGTATGTCAACTATTCGAGTATCATTTTATCAAATTACGTTATTAAAACGTATGTCGATACAATGAGTCGATACAGTTGACCAACGCCTTGGTCAACTACATGAGCCATCTAGTAAGTAAGCAGTTGACCAACGAGTCGGTACTTGCTAGATAGCTCATTGCATATACATAGCTCAACGCGTTGGTCAACTGCTTACTTACTCGATAGCTCATTGTATTAACATAGCCAACACGTGGGTACTTGCTCGATAGCTCATTGTATCCACATAGCTCAACGCGTTGGTCAACTGCTTACTTGCTCGATAGCCCATTGTATCCACATAGCTCAATGTGGTCAACTTCTAACTTAAACTTACTTAATACCTTGAAACGATGTATGTAAAAATTAAATTAAATATATTTTCCAAAAATAAGAAAACCATATCATTCAAAGTTGCTTCGTAGGCACGTTTCATGTTCATATTATTTCGGTAAAAATTGCAGCAGTATAATACGGTTACAATAGGAAAAAAAAAACATAATTCTGTAAATTAAAATCAAATTTGGGTAAAACCAATTCACTCTTCACATCTTATAGATTACTCCGTATTTTCTTCAGTCAAAAAAAGTTCAGATTTTACTCAGATTCGCGGTATTTTACGGAGAAGCCGGCGTATGTGAATGCCACTATTGGTCACCCATCCAAGGTTTGACCGCATTTCGCTAATCGAAAACGAACGCCATAAGTGCTTCACTTAGCAAATTAATGAATTAGTAGATGATATACCCACCACACCCAATCTAACAACACGTTATAGTAATTAGAGGTAAATAGAACATAAAGTTGATTCACCGAGTGATTTATCAAAACCTCAACAATTATTTTACTCCGAGTGGTAAATTTTTTTATGACAGGAAGTAAAGTTAATTATCTATCACACAAAAAACCAGTAAAACTTGATAGAGACTACGTCATTAATAACTAGTTTTATTGAGAACATACAAAAATATCTGGACCTTTAATTAATGCGCAGACCTTTTTGACATCACTCTTCACAGAACCGATTCTAATAGCTTTAAGGGTGGTATGAAGCAATCTTAAGATTGAGATCGAATCTCAATCGCAATATTATTATTTTGCGATATAATACCTAGTTTTTATTATGTTATTGTAATTTTTTCTGCTTTTGTATATTAGGTCCTTACCTATGAAATTGGCGTTTTGTATGAAGAATTTCATTAAGACTGTTTTCTCCATACAAAAATTTTTGATTGTTTTTTTGGGAACGACAAATCCAAATTTAGCTAAACTTTGTGTGTATTATCGGATAACATTAAGTTAAGTATAGGCAGCGTTAATTTTTAAAAGTAACTGATTTATATAAGTTTCAGCGAATCTAAGGTATGATTATGGGAAGCACATGAAAAGAGCTCTGTTAAAATTTTTTTAATATGTGATTTAGCCCAGAAATTAAAAAATATTTCATGTGAAACCTTGAAATAATATCCCATTTTCCAAATAAAAAACAAATTTGGATATAGCTTTGAACATCGCAGGAATTGGTACATATGATTAACGAAGAAAAAAAAACTCCAATTTCATAGGTAAAGACCCAATAATGTGTAGTTTAGTGTGTCAAATAAACGCCTTCTATTCTATTATAAATTAAAGATTACTCATCTGTGTACCACCAGGTCTATGGATAACACAAGGTATACTGTCCTGTATGTCCAGACACAAGTAGGCTGCAGGACATTCACGAGGCCAGATATAACGAACTCGTCACAGGGCCGTGTTTCGGTTCTCAAACATTTGATATATTTTTTGCTGTCGACACGGTATGAGTATTGGAAGGTGTCGTCATACCTTTGCGTGGAACAAATTGCGTCTTGCCTCGCGAGATGGACATCTCGGTGAGGGCTGTATTATCGGTAGATGTTAGGAAGACAAACCTGTGATCCACATGGAGACAAAATAAGAGAAAAATTAATAAATACTGAAGTAATAAGGCTGCCCGCCCACGGCCGATAATCGGTGACCGATTTTTTGTAGAAAAATGGAACGTACTGATTGCAATGTTTCAACGCCCACGTCCTACAAAAAAATCGGTCACAATATCGGTATAAGTAATGACGAAAAAATCGGCCGATTATTCGTCCTACAAAAAGTTGGCCCTACAAATTCTTTACACGTAAACACAGGTAACAAATACAGGCAACGCTCGCTAGCTCCCCTGCACGTTGCCTGAGGGTCGCGGGCGGCTACATCTCGGGGCGATACGCGTTCCCAGGTCCTCTCTACTGCCGCGGAAGGTCGCTGCGGGGTTTTAGTGGGCATCCCTTCCAATAGGGAGGGGAGTCCCACATAACCGACTCGCTGTCCCCCAGGCGAGCGGTACGCGTGATTCGTTTCCCCGGGTCAAAAAAAAGGTAACAAATACATGGAGGTGGCATGCCATATTCTACATCAACAGCTTAAAGCAGTCCACTGTTGGAAATAAAACTGCTCTTAGGAGTTCTTGTCATCGCATTCCATAGAAGAATGCCTTAATCGCTACACTGGGTAGGTAGGGTGGCGTCGCGGATATTTTGGGAGCTCTGCACCAATGACGATGCTGCCCATCACTGGTCTATGCTGTTATGCTCCTGATCCCTTAATCGACTTTTACGACCCTTTTACGACACCCACGGGAAGAGACTGGTTGGTCTTATTCTTATCTGCTGGAAATCACCAAGCATCAACATTTTAAATCAATGGTTTTATGTCCACCGCTGGAGCATATCTCATGGTGTAATCATTCATTTAAACTCTTGTGAAAATACATTAAAAGGAGACAATGTATTTCGGTTTTGTCTAAACAAAGAAGTTTTGAATCTTGGCATAGATCTCAGATTTCAGTTCTTTTGTAGGCTTAAATGACAGATGAATGAGACGTAGGCCTCTTTTTTTTAATGTTTTTATGGGACAAAATCTATAACTTGGTTGTTTTTTTTAAATAGCATAATTGAATTCAATTCCAATCGCCTCCATGACTCAATGTAAACAACATAGAGTTTACGAATTGGAGGTCGCGGGTTCGATCCCCAGCGGGGTACATGTTTAAGTACAGTACAGTATCTTATCCAAGTCTGCCGCCAAACAGCATTGTTAACAGCATTGTTGTGTTCCGGTTGTCAGAGATAACATAGCCAGCCTCCCAAATAAAATGGAATTTCTAAGTCAGTACCTACGCATCCACCTTATGCCTCAGCTTCACTTAACATCAGGTGTGAGTGTGGTCAAGTGCTAACCCGTTGTGCATAAAAAAATTACGTTTATTTTAGAATAAAAACATGATTGCAATGTCCCACGGATTTATGCTGTGTAACATCTGAATAAATGCAATGACAGTTTAAATTTTATTTTGAGATGCAAGCGGACGAAGTCGCAGGCGGAAAGCTAGATAATAAAACTATCATAAAACACGTATACAATGACGTAGCGTTACATCAAATCGACCATGACAAAGTTCAAATGCTCACCTCCAAAGTAGCACACCCTTGATAATTACATATAAAATTGTACAGACCGAATGAGTAATAGAACAACCCCTAGAATACTACGTTACATCACCATGTAGCTGGCGGGGTGGGGTGGGACTATAGAGGGGTATCGATCAGTGACGTCACTGCTCACCCCAGACTAAACCCGGAGATACAGTCAACGACAGAGTTAAATGAGAAGAGGGCAGTCTTTGAGCACCACCGCGGTCACCGGTGACCGCAAACAATTGATTTTAAATTGTGTCTGCGGTTGCGTCGCGATAGTTAAGGTTATTGTGCATTACACAAAAATAATCATTATTATAGTAACGCAATCACAGTCTGTATGTCTGTCACCTGTCAATGAGATCCGATATCTCTGTTACTTCATCATTAGACCTTAAAGAGATTTATATTTGAACACCACGGAAATAGGTATTCAAATAAAAAAAGACGTTTGGTCAAATCAATGACAATAACGATGAAGTGACAAAATATATAATTAGGGTGGACATCTGGTTCCTGCAGCAGAGCATAATAGGATCTATAACTTTGACTTAGTATTCATTGTAGCTGCATCACATACTTTTGTTGCTGACTGTATCAGAGTTAATCGAATTCGCTAACAACATCCATAACAAAATAATACGGTTTTTTTCTAAATTTTCGATTGCAGTTGTATATTTATATTTTAACTACAGGATGGAATCGATCAATTTTTTAAGGACTTCGAGGACCACGGCGGTCACCGGTAACCGCCAACAATTGATTTTTATTTGTGTCTGCGTTGCGGCGGTTGATACCAACTTCAAAATGGAGGAGGCTATCAATTCAGTATTTTTATGCAACGTTCCGCAATATCTCCAACACTTGTGAACCGATTTCAATAATTAGTGTTTTGTTTGAATGAGTATATCTCCAGGTTTTTTTTTTAATTTTTATTAAAAGTAATTTAAATCACCACAGACACATGGTCCGTGCTCTTGTTTACAAAAATATAGTTTATAAATTAACTTGTTTCTTTTTACATTTAATACTCTAAAGACTACGACTATGCTTAAATCTAAAACAGTGAGTTCTTGTATATATATATATATATATACAAAACAAAAAAAAAACACAAAAAGAACAAGAACTCACTGTTATAACACACAAGGAATACATTATATTCCTTTTGTCACATTCTTATTATTGTAATTTTTAATTATTCCTGTTCCCGATATAATTATGGTATGTAAAATTTTAAATATTTGCTTATTTCTATGATAGGGGGATTACAATTCAAGGGCAGGTGCGTTTCTTAACTACGGAAGCGAGTAAATATCTCCAGGTTACCTATAACTTTTGGTGAAGATCTGATGATGCGCTCTGTAGATAGAGAACGGAACGGAAGTCCGTTATTTACCCAATTGTTTGTGGTTTAATTATTGATATCTCTAATATAAAAAGAATCTTAACTTATCGGTTCCAATCTATACAAATAATACTGAACTGAACTGTCTCCTGTGATTTCAAAATTAATTAATTCGAAATACCTAGATATCAAAGTGAGATATATCGTATTTTACACGATAACGGGGCATTACTGATTTTGGCTGCCTGGATGCTTGAGCACAATAATTTTCAAAATGGCTGAAAGGACTTTTGTGTAGAGACTGCGTTACGCCGTAGGCAGATTATTAAATTAGGCATTCAATTGAATGCCTAGACGGATCGTAATGCAGGGCAGACATTTTCGTTTTTACAGAAAACTGTGCTGCTCAGAGCGGATTAGTTAAATTATATTAGGTGATTCTGGATGCCTTCCCAAGAGCTCCATGCCACCTCTGGGAAGCGCAGTTTCTTGTAATGCAGGCATGTCTGCAATGCATAGGCATTCGATTCAATAGAAACTGAACCAAAGGCTATTATTAAAAGACATCCGCATTTTTGGGCCAGTGTTTTGTCACCTAATAAAAGGTACACCTAAAAAAAGCCGGTACTAAAGACTATCAACTTAGCTATTCAAAAGAATTTTTGGAACACAAACTATACAAAAACTAAATTCTTTCCAAAAAAAAAAAAATAGACAAGTGACAACTGACATTTTTGACTGTGAGGTTATAATTTAAGTAGGGATAACCATGGACGTAACAATCAAACTGTTACGTCCATGGGGATAACAGCAACAGCGAGCGAGCGACTGACGACTCTGAAAAGAATAAACAATTTTTCTTTGGCCTAGCATCTTGTTTCCATGCGTGAGAATGCATGTGGTTAATGTTGCCAGTATATAATTTCAAAGTTCCCCAAACCATATTTCAAACCTCTTTTGTTCTTTTCTAAAGTCCTTTAAAAATATATGTGTTAGGTTTTTAGCACGTCTGATACTAAGAGTTCAAGACTATATTTATTAATTGAAGTGACAACAAACTGGCCCAAAGATGTATGGATCTGTGCTGTTGTCTCTGACTATCTGGATGATAAGAATGCGTGGACATGAACCGCTCGGCAATATCCAGTATATTTTATTCTTATTTTCCTTTGTCGAATCATAAATTTAACAATTATTTCAAATTGTATTTGTATTGACTTACTTAAAAAGAGCAACCCCTGAGTTTCTTGCTCGTTCTTCTCTGGGGAGACTGCCTAGTGAATGAGCGATATCTGTATGTCAATTTCAAATGTTATTCTTATAACTTACGAAATAAAACATTTTTGATTTAACCATCTGCCTACTACATTTTTATGCCGAAATTTCAAAAAAAGTCCACACGGGAGTCTTTCCTTTAACGATCTCTAACTATGCTTTGGTTATGTTTACAATTTGACTTCTGCCTAAACCATATTTCCTCTATTTTCCTAATTCTAAACTAGACAATGAAGAAGTTCCAACTAGCAGTTTATTCTATTTCAGCCTAAAATAACAGCCAAACTTCCAGAAAGGTTGTTGAAAACGAGAAGTTAGGACTTACTTTTCATTCGACACGAAAGAGCACACTTTCTTATTAAAACTTTTCTCGTTTCCGGCACTCTTGATAAGTTCGGAGCCTATTTCAATTGTACACTGAACACAGGAAAGAGGCGAGTGCCTTTTAATTTCGGAATGAAAGATAATACGTATCTAAGTGTACCTATATATACAGAGCAAACGGACTGCTAGAAAATAAAAGATAATAACAATAAAAATGAAAAAAAAAAGCCCGACTGCCACGCGAATTGTCCCGACATAGTAATCATTTTATTCGTTTTAAATTATTTTTTCCATTTTACTAGGCAAATAAAGGCTCCTCCTCAGGATATAGTTCATCAGGATGAACTATTTTTTTTTATCTTTGCTTTTCAAGGGTAGTTTGTATTTAAAATCTTTATCTGTATCTAACTAATATTATAGTTACGTAAAGTTTGGATGTTTGTTTATTTGTTTTGTTTGTAGCTCAATCACGGCGAAACGGATGACCGGATTTGGATGAAATTTGGTGTATAGGTAGAACATACCCTGGATTAAGGCATAGGATTTTTTTTATCCTCGACTTGCCTCGACTCGAAAGGCAGAAACCATTTTTGCTACTTAAAAATTCACCGTTGAATGTGGCTTGATAAAATCGATCTACCAACTCCGATCTACGGCTCTAATTGCCTACATTGACTAATCGATATAACCCTATAATGATTATCTACACTTTCCTAGATAATTCATGCAATCAGACCACACTTATCGTCACGGTGTACTACATTATCATATACTATCAGGATATTATTATCGATTACTTTATCAGTGTTGGGAAATAACCTGGGGTTTGATTCTACAACGTTTATTGTACAACTCGCATCTCAAACGTTACTTACCGCTATTAGAAAAAAGACAGAGAGAATCGTAATTTTTACCCCTGACGAAAAACGAAGGATGTTATGTGTCAGACGGCGTAAATATACGTTTATTTTGAGTTTCTTTTAACCGACTTAAAAAAGGAGGTTTTCAATTCGGCTGTATATTTTTTTTTATGCACAACGGGTTTGTACTTGACTTCAATCACACCTGATGTTAAGTGAAGATGAAGTCAAAGGTGGAAGCGTACTGACCCGGAAACCCAAACACATTTGGGGGACTGGCTATCTTATCTTTGACAACCGGAACACAACAATGCTATTGACATTGCTGCTTGGCGGCAGATTTAGATAAGATGGTGGTAGCTAGCCAGGCGGACATTTAAAATACCCTACCACCAATTTTTTATGTTTATAAAGTTTCTCCATCACGATGCTGCGAGGAATCCTCACGAGTTCGACGGGTACTTAACCACAATTTTTCTATTCTTCAGTAATATAGTTGACGACCGATTGATATAGTGGATAGTGACCCTGTCTGCGAAATCAACGGTTGCGGGTTCGAATCCTGGTAAATGTTTGTGTGATGAATACGAACATTTATTCCCAAGTCATGAATATTTATTATTATTCTTATATTATTATAGACGAGCAGCATTACTGCTGGTATGTCTATGTCACAGTGTTGGAAGAGTTCACATTGTTCATTATGTTGTTATTCAGTCACTATTTAAGTCATCACTAGTTTTTTTTTTAATTTATCTAATCTATTCTTGAACGAATTCACTGATTGGGCGGAGACAACCTCTTCCGGCAGCTTATTCCAGGCCTGAACAACACGGTTGCTCAGTAAGTGATTGGCGACATTATTTATGTATGTTTATCTAGTATCCATAATACAAACAAGCTTTGCTTGGTTTGGGATTAGATGATTGGTGTAAGGGTCCGAAATATTGGGTCTTTACCTATGAAATTGGAGTTTTTTTTCTTCGTTAATCATATGTACCAATTCCTGCGATTTTCAAAGCTATATCCAAATTTGTTTTTTATTTGGAAAATGGTATATTATTTCAAGGTTTCACATGAAATATTTTTTTAATTTCTGGGCTAAATCACATAATAAAAAAAATTTGAACAGAGCTCTTTTCATGTGCTTCCCATAATCATTTCTTAGTTTCGCTGAAACTTTTATAAAGCGGTTACTTTTAAAAATTAACGCTGCCTATACTTAACTTAATGTTATCCGATAACACACACAAAGTTTAGCTAAATTTAGATTTGCCGTTCCCAAGAAAAAAATCAAAAATACTTGTATGGAGAAAACAGTCTTAATGAAATTCTTCATACAAAACGCCAATTTCATAGGTAAGGACCTAATATTTATTATTTACCTATTTATTACTACAGATAGAAAACGTGTTCATAGTCCGTACCGTCTGGGAGGGTGTGACCAATATACTGGCAGGGTTACCTCGTATATAGCAATGCTAAGACGCTGTCAGGTCTCTTTCAACCAGAGATCTCATTTAAGCGCAACGACAGATCTTTAAAAGCTGGTGGTCCTTTTGCATCTCACGGACCTAAGGTCTCAACAACAAAGAGCACAAATCAGAACTCAGATTGCGTATTTGCCCGTTTAGGTTGATTGACCTAATGAAAACTTATGACAATTTTCTACGCTTCTAACAAAAATATTCACATCACAAACAATACCTCCCGGCTCGACCGGGGAAGTACCACCCTCTCGCAGAAGACCGACGTCTGAGTAGTGGCATTTTGCCACTGCGCTTCGTCCGGTGAGCGAGGGCGCCGGAGGCCCACCTTCCAGTCTCTCTCCAGAATGGTAGCGGTAGTTAGTACCCCAGGAGGGTACCAGCACTGCTGGAGAATCCCTCGTCGCTCAGGCTGCCCTACTTATTCTGGGGTGGACACCTTCCTCAAAGGCCGGCAACGCATCTGTGACCCTTTTGGTGTTGCGGGTGCCCATGGGCGGCGGTGATTGCTTTCCATCAGGTGACCCGCATGCTCGTTTGCCGCCCTCTCATTAAAAAAAAAAAAAAAACACAATGTGGTAGCCAGTGATAATAGCCGAGATCTAGACCTATCGTAATGTTTGCAAGTCGTTTACCCCACGGAGTGGGGGTGACGTAGCGCAGATCGATTGGCCGGGCGCCCCGCCACCGCGCAGGCGCGAAGGAGCGGTCGATGCGCTACGAGATTACGTGATGAATATCACCCGTATCTGCGTTGATTGAACAGACAATAGAAGTAACATGTAAATAACCGGTTATTTGTTCGTAGACTATGGAAAACGGCGAATGGATTTTGATAAACCAATCATGGCGTTGTATTAAGTCTGTCGCAAGTATAGGCACAGTTTGGCGACAAACGATCCGGAAGACAAAGGTTTAGAAAGCAAATTTCACGACTACTTGAGACTAGTAACGAAGTTTTTAAGGTTCAATGTGTCAGAATCAAAGGCCTGAAAATGACTAGTATAAACATATTATTTACTTAGTAAATCAAACAATTTCACCTGTTTGTTCTATGATTGATTGAAGGACAAAGAATTGAGGCACAGATAAATAATGAGTTGAGTTGTCGCCCTGAAAATCCTTCATTCAATGGTTTGAGTCTTCACGTGGTTGTGAGGACTTCGTGGTACAACCGATTTTTTATATCTCCGCTTCCAATTTCACTATATTCATTGGCTATTTTTACACTTATACATGTATGTGTGTGTCGCTAAAAGGGTCAAATAAATGTCTGTCCGTCTGTTTTTCGGCCTGCCAAGATCTTTTGTTTTTGGAACAGCAAAAGCAATTAATTTAAAAGCTAAGGACAATGTCCTTAAAGCCCTGTAAAAATGTTAAGTCTCTAAGTCAATCCTATAAAAAGATATGAGCCTTTCAAAAACACATTCCCATAATGAGTGGTGATCAAAACCAAATTGATACTTTCCGTTGATATAGTTGGGTAGGTTTTTCCCGACACTTACAACCTTTTGATCTTCAAGTCTAGAGTGAATAGGCATTTACTGGGTGCGCGTGATACATCTTCGGCTACATCGTCACTTTCCATCAGGTAAGATTGTAGCCAAACGCGAAACCAGTTTTTAATAAAAAAAAAAAAAAAAAAAGATAAGTAAGGATTCCTATACCACCACTAAAGAAATAAATCAAAAAATGTAGAGACATCAAGTAAATATATTTTTTTTAACTTACCAATAATTTTGTCAATTTCAACCGCCTCCGTGGCTCAAAGTAAACAACATTGGGTTTACGATTCGGAGGTCACGGGTTCGATCCCCAGCGGGGTACATGTTTAAGTACTCGGTTTGGTTGGTGGTAGGGCATTTTAAATGTCCGCCTGGCTAGCTACCACCATCTTATCTAAATCTTCAGGTGTGATTGAGGTCAAGTCTGGTACTTGACGTTGTGCATATAAAAAAAAGATGGTCTTGCTGCGTTCACATTTCTGATAGCATCACGCGACCAGCCTACACTGGTCGTTGTTATGCTGTCTACTGTACCAAAAACTTCTTCCAGCATGATCCACGGTGTATAAAACATGTAAAAACCCCTCAGTTATAAATATCTACCCATAAAAAATCAATAACAAAGCGAAATACCTCATTGGTATAGACCAGAGTCTGCGACTATTATACTTTCCACCAAAAAAATATCTTGTATAGATTTGCACATTATAATAGATGGCGATGAGTTGATGAACCATGGATATTGTTTCAAGCATTAACCTTTTAATGTATGGAACACCCAAATGCTTGTTTGGGATATCTCTGACTACCCAATTTGGGATAAAGGTCGTGACGTTATGTATGTAGAGCTGCATACATACTATTACTCATTAAGGATACTGACACAAGGATTCGCTAGGCCGTCCCCTTACCCACGATAAAGATTTTTATGTGGACGCTATATCCATAATTAATGTGTCTACTGCGCCGAACGCGAGGGTAGCTCGCCCATACATACATATATAAAGGCACGACTGTTTCCCGTAGGGGTAGGCAGAGACCACAGACTTCCACTTGCTACGATCCTGACACACCTCTTTTGCTTCATTCACTCTCATAATGTTGTTCATACATGCTCGTCGGTTTAGGGTACTCTTGACTTGGCCTTTCTTTAAGACGTCCCCGATTTGATCATGGTTCGCCGTGGTCTTCCCCTATCGATTCCACCATCTATTTATTTTTATTTATTAATGCTATATATTATATTTAGTACACGATGCATTTACTGTTACTTGTTATATTTCTGTGTAATAAAAAATACCAAAATAATATTATACTAAATTTGACAATGAAGTTAGAAACATTAATTAAGCGCGTGGCGTGGTGATTACGACTTTATTAAAATAAATTATAACCAGATGCAGTCTAATTCTAAAAAGTTAGTTAAAGATGCTATTCAGTCATGCCGATTATATGAATATATTCAGTTCATATAATGTTAATTTATTTAAACTAACAATTTATACGATAACACTATAAACTACAACCTTCACCAGAGGCACATTATAACAAGGCAGGTAATGTACTTAACATCCAGAGGCACTCGCGAAATTAGAGCAACACGTGGAGGTCTCACGATGTAGGCCATGGGGCCAAGGATACCTCTCCAGTTGCCACGGACGCGCTTATCGGACTGCCATTCTTCCAATTACGCTTCATAATACCTGTCTCACCCAGCTGTGGGTTGACAATAAAAGGATTCAATAGTGCCATCCTCATTTCAAATACAATACTAGACTTTGCATTTGTTTACAGTTTTTCTAAGGTAAGTTTGCTAACCATTTTGTAACTTTTCTAGGGTAGGTCTGCTATCTATTTCATAGCTTCTTTGGGCAGGTACCTATTTTGCTTGCAGCTTCCTAGAGTAGGCTTGCTACCTATTTTGTAACTTTGCTGGTCTGTTACCTCTACTTTGCTGGTAGCTTTTTCAATTGCTATTGCATTTTGTAGCTTTTCCGGGTAGGCATGCTTTTATTTTGCTTGTAGCTTTACTGCAGCAGGTTTGATACCAATTCTGTAGCGTTTCTTAGAGGCAGGTTTGCTACCCATTATGCTTGTAGTTTTTCTAATATTTGCTTGTTTAGTGTTGTGAATGGAAGCTGTAATTTGTTGTGTTCGATTATTTCTTTAATATATATTCATAGGAAAATGCATATTTTATGAGTATGGTATAACAACCCGCTGGATGTACTCAAAGCATAGTGTGAAGTGTCTTTTCACAGCCGGGAATATTGCTTTTATATCAAATCTAAAACATGATTATTTTTAAAAGATTGAAGTAAATCTTTGATTTGACAAAGGTGTTCTAAATAAAAATAAAGCGATCAATACTGAAGACAAAGACCAGCCTCTCTAGATAAGTGCAAACGTTTTTATAACGACAATCGCTAACGCTGCGGCTCTTGCAACTGATTGGCTGTCAACTATTCGAGATTTAAGACAGCGTTATCAACTGCGAGAAATGAATCGTCAGCGTTCGTTGTTATATCATCGTATGCCACTTGTCTAGAGGGGCACACTCCTATCAGCCCGCGAAACCCAAGGTACTACAGTTTATTAGTTCGCGGAAAAAAGCGGGGGCAAAGACCGGGTCGGCGAAACGAGGCCAAGGATGCGCTCTGTAGACGCCACGATGTGGTCTCGACCTGGAAAGCTCAGGTTTGTATTTGACCTCGAATATCACAATGAATGCATAGTGGGGAGAAAGAAAGATATAGTATATAGTCAGAAGACGACGTTGTTTTTACAGGAATAGAATGGAGATCACATGATGTGCCACACACGAACGTTTTCTATTGCTATACTCATAATTTTTTATTTCGTTAAGCATCATTGGAGCACTTGGACACGTCAACATGGTAAATGGGACGAAGCTGCCTCCGTGGCTCAATGTAAACAACATTGGGTTTACGTTTCGAAGGCCGCAGGGACGATCCCCAGCGGGGTACATATTTAGTACTCGGTTTGGTTGGTGGTAGGGCATTTTAAATGTTCGCCTGGCTTGCTACCACCATCTTATCTAAAGCTGCCGCCAAGCAGCAACGTTGATAGCATTGTTGTGTTCTGGTTATCAGAGATAAGATAGCCAGTCCCCCAAATGTGTTGGGGTTACCGGGTCAGTACGCTTCCACCTTCGACCTCATCTTCACCTACACTTCTCGAGTGGAGACCATGCAACGGTAAGCGCAGCGTGGGACGTCTACTCACTAGGTCGCAGGCACTCGCTGGAGACAGGCCGCTTCTAACCGTTCGCTCTGTAAAACTATGATGAGGCCTATGTTCGGCAGTGGATGTCCTGTAGACTAATCCTAATATGCAGATCTTTGTGAAATAACCTCCAGGTGTCGTATATTGAATCACTTCAAAAGCCTGTGGCTGATATGATGATAAATCACTACATGATTCATCTGTCAGCTTTTTTTTTCCACAACGGGTTAGCACTAGACCTCAATCACATCTGATGTTTAGTGAAGATGAGGCCGAAAGTGGTAGCGTACTGACCTGGAAACCCCATCTTTTGGCGTTTGGCGGCAGATTTAGATAAGATAGTGGTAGCTAGCCAGGCGGACATTTAATATGCCCTACCACCACAGATCCTACCACCAACCAAACCGAGTACTAAATATGTACCCCGCTGGGGATCGAACCCGCGACCTCCGAAACGCAAACCCAATGTTGTTTACAATGACCCACGGAGGCGGTTAATCAATCGTAAGAAAATTCATATTACGTTAAAACAAACGTTAGCACTTTGAAGGTCATTTCATCGACCAAAAGAGAAAAGTGCACTTTTCAAATCACAAGAAACACTTTGTACCACTCAATTGATACAAACACATACGGCAAACAGTAAATCAATGAGTAAACATCTGGGACCATAATCCCCGGTGCTCTCGGGATCAATATCCGCGGTCGGCCGGGCCGCGGGATCCTTGGCCCGGCTGCGGCCTCGCGACCCGCCTTCACCGCATCGTCTTCATCTGGGACCTGCGCTGACAACCTTTCATGTAGCACGCCCTACAGTGGGCTCGATAACAATATGTAGCAATTTCTATGTAGGAGGTAATTTTACTAAGAAGAGCTGAATATCTGTTTATTTCATTAACCGACTGTCCCCCCAATGGAGGGTAATGTTTTTCGTGTATACATATGTAGATTTCAACATTACTTCCTGTAGCCTAAATTTGCAATTAAATTAATTGGAAACCATCAAAATCAAAATCAAAAAATGCTTTATTTTGTAGGTACACAGGGTACACTTAAAATAGTCAGATTTTACATTTTTAAAGCTACTGCTTGTTCAAAAGGCAATTTTCCCCTGAGAAGAACAAGCAAGAAACTCGAGAGGTCGCTTTTTAAAAAAAAGGTTTTTATATTACAAAATTATTAATTATTATTTTATGTTATAATATTTCATTATTAATTGTGAAATAGCCTGGTTATGCGAACGGGCTGATTATGTCCATGATTGTTTATCATCTAAATAATCTGATATTTTATAATATGCTTTCTTAATAAGTTTCTGTTTTATAGTATCTTTAAATTTATTGAAAGGAAGATTTTGTATATCAACAGGAACTTTATTGAAAAAGCGTATACATAACCCTTTGAATGAATTACTGACTTTGTGGAGGCGACTTATGTGACCTGCAAGTTTATCTTCATTTCTTGTAATGTATTGACATCATGTTTATCACTATTTTTCCTAAATGATGCTATATTTTTTTTTACATATATTAGATTTTCAAAGATGTACTGTGACGAAAAGGTTAGAATATTATACTCTTTAAATCTATCTCTAAGTGACACTGCAGGTCTCAATTGATAAATTGCGCGAACGGCTCGTTTTTGTAAAACAAAGATTGTATTTATATCATCATAAAACAGAAATTAATTTTCAGTCAACTATACCTACAATAGTTCGTCGGTGGCTCAGCGGTTAAGGTGCGGTCTCGCAATTTGGGAGGTCCGTGTTCGATTTCTGGTACATGGCCTATGTACCAATCAGTTTTTAAATTTAATTTAATTACTTATGTGCATTTATCGGACTGCTCTTAAACGGTGAAGGAAAACGTTGTGAGGAAACCGGCATGCCTGATAAATAAAAATTCTAAGGATGTGAAGTCCCCAACCCGCATTGGGGCAGCGTGGTGGACTATGGCCCATACTCCTTCATTATACGATGAAAGGCCTATATACCTGCAGTGTGATGTTTACGGGCTGAGATGATGATGATACCTACAATATTTTTTTTTTGTTTAATGGAATCACAAATTGTACGAAACCTACATAAAAAATCTACCCTTAAATTTCTTGCTCGTTCTTCTCTGGGGAGTCAGCTTTGTGATTGAGTAGGGCGCCACTGGACGGATTAAGCCCTCTTCAAAGGGGAACCGCGGGTGTTGTTTCAAGCCTTAGATTAATGATTGGTCTCCGCGCCGCTACGACTAGATACCGTCGGCGTACTCGAAAAATGCGGCAACAAATACTACGCCGTATTCGGCGTACCCGCGCAGTCACGCCACAAGTTCAAATTTCAAATTTTGGTTTAAGACTGAAGCAAAATGCCGGTTTGCGTAGTCAAACTATGTAATAACAATACTACAAAAAACAAGAAAGATACTGGCATCACATACCATCAGTAAGTACTGTATAAATCTACACACTACAATATTGAGTTGCCGCATTCAGGAACCTGTTTTTTCTTCATAGTGCGGTATCTAGTCGTAGCGGCGCGGAGACCAATCATTAATCTAAGTTTCAAGCATTAAATAATTCACACTATGCTTTTTAGAATGCAACCTAGAATTATGTATATACGTACCCGTCAAATCATACGTAACTCATTGCCCTGGCCAGCACTTATGTGACCACAGCGTACTGAAATTAGATTTTTATTTACTTACAAGGAAAACCAACACACAATAAGAGGTGGTAATACCCAATGATGTATATTAAGTCGTAATAAAACAATGCTCTCATTTTAAACCTACAAGTTTTCCTCTGACTGCTTACCTCATCATCATCAGCCCGTAAACATCCCACTGCAGGGATATAGGCCATCCCTCGTATATGAGGGAGTATGGGCCATAGTCCACCACGCTGGCCCAATGCGGGTTGGGGACTTCACATGCCTTAGAATTTTTATTTCTCAAGCATACAGGTTTCCTGAGGATGTTTTCCTACACCGTTTACCTATATGCTTTAATTATAATTTTTCTAATTCGTGCCGTGTGGTTAATATTTTTTAGCACCTGATCTCAATCACATCTGATTTTAAAAGAAGATGAGGCCGAAGGTGGAAGCGTACTGACCCGAAAACCCCAACACATTTGGGGGACTGGCTATCTTATCTCCGACAACCGGCACACAACAATGCTATTAACATTGCTGTTTAGCGGCAGATTTAGATAATGTTGCATGATGCATGATGCAAGATAAGGCCGGCAACGCATCTGTGACCCTTTTGGTGCTGCGGGTGTCCATGGGCGGCGGTGAGTGCTTTCCATCAGGTGACCCGCATGCTCGTTTGGCGCCCTCTCATATAAAAAAAAATGTAGCGGAAGTAGCGTCATTTCATATCGAAAGAGTGCAAATGTGATTGTGAAAATGACGAATATAATCTATGTATGTAGGTATACACGATTAGGTATAAATAAGCTTGTAATCGTTAGGTTTATTTTATTAATGAATAGTTCTAATTAGTTGTTGGTGACGATGCGATAGCGAGTGTTGCGGTTTACCTGTTTTGCACATAAGGACAGGAAATAGCGCAACGGCTTTTCCTCATAGACCCTCTAATGACAAACTGTGACTAAATCGGAAAATTATTAATTGCGCCTTAAACATTAAAAATAGGTTACTGACGTAATGTACTCACTACTCCATGTAGAACAAATGCTGGTGTGAGATCTCCTCTAAGACGCTTAGTAAACACGTATAATGAACATTTTTTAGATTTCGACATAGGTATATGCGTCAGTTGAATTGAATCCTAGCAAGGTTTAATTAGGTTATGGAGTCCTCTATGTAATATAATATATAAAAATATTCAGGAATATGGTTTGTGGCATAGGGGTCTTGGTAGCACTTTGTCTTTAATTTTATGTAATGTTCATATATGTAATGTAATATAATATATATATATATATTTTATATTTATTATCTAAATATCTTATATATGATTATATATTAATTTAATATAAGTTATTATTGATATCTATTCTTATTTGCTCTTATAATAATTATTTAGGTATGTACCTACTTTATGTAGGTTCATAAGTAATTTTTTTTAATTCTACTACTTTAAAACAATATACCTAATGTTTTATATGTTTTGATCTTATATAATTAAGTTATAGTATGACTTTTCACAAAACTCTCCAAATATTGTAATTTTGTGGAGAACTTTTTGGCCTATTATTTTTGTAATTATCTCAAGCATAATTTATGTCATGTGATGCCGTTTTCCCGAATAAACTAAAATAGAAATAAAAATAAAAAAATCATTATCATACCACAGATTTAGGAGGTCTGTTATTGGAGAGTTATTGCACGGGTAATATTTATATTGTTTGGTTTGTGTGGCAGCACATTGTAACATTGTAATGATACGGATGTACTTATTGTAAACTTCATAACTTGTAAGTTTTGTGGAATACTGTATTACTTACCTTGTGGATAGAGTCGTGGACTGTGTATATACTTAATACCTACAGAAATAGTTAATAATGTAACTATGTACACTGTTGTTAACTGTCCCAAATAAATAAAATAATTTTTTTTTTATTAAAAACTGGTTTCGCGTTTGACTACAATCTCACCTGATGGAAAGTGACGATGTAGCCGAAGATGTATCACGCGCACCCAGTAAATGCCTATTCATTCTAGACTTGAAGATCCCAAGGTTGTAAGTGTCGGGAAAAACCGACACGGGCAGTGAGTTCCATACCTTAGCAGTCCGCATTATAAATGATGAAGCAAAGCGCTTAGCGCGGATGTTCGGTATGTTGACAACATATGGATGGAAAATAAAATAAAAATGCTGATTACAATGTTACGATTCATCATCAGCAGCCTTACACGTCCTCACTGAGCCTCCTCTCAATGGGAGAGGGTATGGGCCATAATTCACCACGCGGGCCTAGTGCGGATTTCAGACTAGTAGCCACCGACTTCGTTTCAATTGAAAAGAACCGGGACCGACTATTTAACGTTCCCTCCGAATAACGGAAACGTTCGTATTAAAATGGCACTAGTGGTCACCCATCCCTTAACTGACATTCCTTAACCGCCTCCGTGGCTCAATGTAAACACCATTGGGTTTACGGTTCCGAGGTCGCGGGTTCGATCCCCAGCGGGGTACATGTTTAAGTACTCGGTTTAGTTGGTGGTAGGGTATTTTACATGTCCGCCTGGCTGGCTACCACCATCTTATCTAAATCTGCCGCCAAGCAGCAATGTTAATAGCATTGTTGTATTCCGGTTGTCAGAAATAAGATAGCCAGTCTCCCAAATGTGTTGGGGTTTCCGGGTCAGTACGCTTCCACCTTCGACCTCATCTTCACTTAACATCAGCTGTGATTGAGGTCAAGTACGAAAACGAATAGCGAATGCGACTGCGCCAAGAATGTTACGATTATTGGTACCTATTACACATAGAGAAATGTGAACAATCCCAACTAATATTATAAATATTATAAAATATTAAAAACGTATGTTTGTATGTTTGTTACCTCTTTACGCCTAAACGGCTGGACGGATTTGGATGAAATTTGCTTGGTAGGCAGAAAAGGACCTGGATTAACATGTAGGCAATTTTCTTGCTGAACCGATTTTGATGAATCGTGACATGAAATCGTAACCAGGAGGAGGAGACTCCTCGAGCGGGAGGAACGACGCAAGAGAGTAACGTACTTTAAAAAGTCATTACGACTCAGGAGAGTTTGGGACACTGTTGAGTACTGGTACATAGGGTGGCGACCATCACTCTCAAGCAAGCTATTTCTCGCCGAACATCTGGGGGTGCAATTCCTGCCAGCGGTTACAACTTCTGTACCGGAGTCGGTTTTAGGCAACCCGTTATAACCCGGCACGTTTCGTTCAGAGCTATATCCACCTGTTTCGAATGAGCCGAAAGACTCCATACTAGGCATGCGTACTCGCCAGCGAAGAAGGAGAGAGCAAGCCCAGTTGTCCGCAGGACTTGCGGTGATGCCCCTCTTCCAGAACTGGTAAGCCGCGATAAAAGACTGTTGCGTATATATTGACCTTTCACCGGATTGAAACGAAGCGTAACCCGTCATGCGCAAAAAATGTGAACAAAACTGAATTTATAACACAACCAAATATTATGTACGAGAAGCTCAGACAGCATGGGATTTAAAACACTTGCTAACGAAAACACTTGCTAACGAAAACGAAACTAAGCAAACAATTGATAATATGTTCCAAGTATTCGGACCGACGTTACAGGAAACATATTCCACGTACCTATGCCAACAAATATAGGTAAAGCTAGAAACATTACCACGAAATACTCGATATGTGATGTACTCGTCAATAGTGTGGTTGCAAAGAGTATCACGACAGACATAGTGGGGCCTTGTGCAGTGATATCCGCTTACGATATTATCTAGCGTACTCAATTTACAAGAGGTGGCGATAAAGCGAACATAGCTGTTAGTCGTCTAATGCATTAGAACGTTAAAGTTATATTTGAACATTTTGATGAGAGTGGAAGAAGCATAAGTAGTATGTCAGGATCGTTGCAAGTGGAAATCAATAGTGTCTGCGGACCTGAACGAGAAACAGGCGTGAGCATAATGTATGTATGTCCAAATCACGTCAGAGGCTCTTAGGGCTCCTCTGAAAACCAGCTGTTATATTTTTTTCTTTATTTATCCATAGAACATTTAAACAATCGACGCCTACGAAAATCTGTAAAGGTTTGTGTGTAGTGCGAATGTGGTCACTGACCCGCCGCGTTATTATATTTACAAAAGGTATGTAACTTAAATATCTAGATACATAAAACAATGTGCGAAAGCAAGTAGACATGTGTCTCTTTATCGAAATAAAATTCTTCCTACATAGTTCCATCTATAAAGTACTTCTTCAATGCATTTTTACATTGTTTTATATGAGATTTGACATCTGCACTCACCGCATTTCAAAATCTCCGTTTTCTGTATCTTATTGTAATTTTCTTATTATTATTAATATTGTTTTGTTATAGTGTGATGTCAAATAAATATAATGTCCATATATGACCTACGAGGATACAGAGAAGTTATTGGTTGTCTTATATATACTTTATTTATAGATTTTTAGCTTATATCTATATGATTATATTATTAGAAGCCCTAGCTTCGTCTGAAACACAGGATTTTCCAAGTTCAGGCACTAGTGTTCAGTTGCAATTAGAATTATCATGTAGATTTTATGTTTTAATTTACCATAAGAATTAATAAATATATTTGATTTGATTTGATTTGATGTATGTTTACAGTGGTATTCATTCATGATGGGAATAGCCAGGAATAGCCGGCAACTTAAGTTCACACCGTAGTTCGATTTAAAACCGTCGCCCCGTGTAATAAGGATCACCTGTGTCGACTGCAACCTACGAATTGTAAAAAGAAATTATCGCCATTAATAATGCGGAATCTGAAAAAGACATTTCTCTAAAATTGTTTTAAAAGTCAAGTATGTGATTTTAATGTGATATTGGGAATTTGTTCTGGGAAACATTTAAAATTCCTTCTTTATCCGTTTTGTTTTTATTCTTTCACAGTATTTCACATAAGATTTTGAAAGAATTCTTTAGCTCATGGTGAGTTGTCCATGTGGAGAAAGTCGCAAGCAACGGCTAGTCTATAATATTCATCGTCACATATATCAGCCACAAGACATCCAATGCTAACATAGACCTTCCCCCATAGATTTCCGGAGCGATGGATATAACCAGCTCGTTCGCATTCCAGGCTATTTCACAATTAATAATAAAATGTAAAAACCTATATGTAATATAAAAACCTGTTTTTAAAAAAGAGCAACCTCTCAAGTTTCTTGCTTGTTCTTCTCAGAGGAATATTGCCATTTGAACAAGCAGTAGCTTAAAAAAATGTAAAATCTGACTATTTTAAGTGTGCCCTGTGTACCTACAAAATAAAGTATTTTTTGAATATGAATTTGAGTGGGATTTTAATACCAGTGTTTCCGTGCACGTTAAATGTCGGCCATTCTTTTCAATTAAAGGCAGCCAAATCGCCTTAAACACACTGACAGACAAATGGACGTTAATGTAACATAAATCCAATCCGCACTGGGCCCGTCTGGTGGATTATGGCTCACACTTTCTCCCAGTGAGAAGAGGACGTTCCTCAACAGTGGGGACGTGTAAACCTGATGATGATACAATTTTTTTTTTATGCACGACGGGTTCGTACTTGACCTCAATCACACCTGATGTTAAGCGAAGATGAGGTCGAAGGTGGAAGCGTACTGACTCGGAAACCCCAACACATTTGGGGGGTCTGGCTATCTTATCTCTGACAACCGGAACACAACAATGCTATTAACATTGCTGCTTGGCGGCAGATTTAGATAAAGATGATGGTAGCTAGCCAGGCGGACATTTAAAATGCCCTACCACCAACCAAACCGAGTACTTAAACATGTACCCCGCTGGGGATCGAACCCGCGACCTCCGAATCGTAAACCCAATGTTGTTTACATTGAGCCACGGAGGCGGTTAAATACAATAAACTAACTGGAAATACATAAAAGAATAAGAGTAACACGTTGCGTTATCAAATTTCAAAACAAGCATGTTGTTATATTCTCAATTCAAACGTAAGGACAAGCTCTACAAAGCTTTTTTCTATACCACAGACCAAACGCAACACACGCAGCTGTGTGCAAAACATGTACAAATAGCTGATAGTGATAACAGTTGTCCGTCCGTTGGCAAACAGTCACATCCTTCTGGAAAACGGAAAAATAAACAATTGATACCATATCAGTTATAGGAACGGCGGTTTGAGACGCCATTCTGTCTGATAGCCCAAAGTTATATAATGTGAAATAACTCGGTACTCCTGAGCCTTCAGTATGTCGGAATATATATAATAAATTCATCGTAAGCATTGCAAGCAAACGAGATTGGAGCGTCGGGAGACCTGAGCAACGTCTTGTCTAGAATGCTTAAACATGTGTTACCAGTGATGACTGCTGGAACTGAAACGTGATCTCTTACGGTGGACTTCATAGAAAGCTTTGAATTGAACTTTTTGCAGGAATATGGTGCACATTAAGTTAATAAAATTGTCACACCGACATCGATACATGCGTGCAAGAACTCAGCAAACAAAATATTAATTAGAATTTAAAATTAAAACATTGCAACTTGAATATATTTAAGCAAATGAAATGAAGAGGGCGAGGTTCAGCATATGAAGAAATCCATTGAAGAACGAACGTCACTGCATAGCCCACGGATATTGTAGTAGGCATAGCAATTAGCTTGAAGAACTGATGGTCGGCAAGCACAGAGTAGGAAGTCCACCCACAAGGTGGAAAGGGGGACATGAAGAAGGTCGCGAGACCGACCAGTTGCTCCAGAGATCTATGTTATATATGTATGTTCAGCAGTGGACGTCCTGTGGCTAATTTAATAATAATGATGAAGTAAACGACACACTAAGTTAATGAGGCTTAAAATTGTAAGCATTAATTTTTTCTTTAAACCTTTGGATACTACCGAGGAGCCTTACGCAGACGATCAGCGCAGTTTCCTATAATACATACATTACGATCCGTCGAGGCATTCATTTGCAAGGGAAGTCACCAGTGCAAAAAAAGAATACCACCTCCACAAAATTATGTGGCTCCGGAACCTTGTTAATGAATTGACAGTATACTAACACAGACAAAGGTTAGATACAGAGTAACTATTATATAGGATCTTCAGGTAACCCTAGATAGCAACAGTTCGAAGATATCTCCTTGGAAATATTACCAGATTGTAATGCCGCATGTTAACAATTTTATCATGAAGACGCAGCTGCAAATTCTCAAACTGGATAAATATTGTATACTCGATAAAAAAGCAAAGATCGTAAAAAATCGCACACCACTTGACCTCCAAACCTGATCAACGCCCTCCAGCGTAGAGGACATCACAAAACCCAGTTTATCATAAGTAATACATTACATTTCAGCATCGTTATGGTACCGCCATAAAACCTTGGCAAGTTGTCGCCGACGTCAACGAACTCGCTATGACAATGTCGCAGATTGATGAGCTGTAAACAACACGTGACACAATGTTTTGTATTGGATCCATATCGAATCTATTACTGTCGTCACAGGTAGTCATAACTACGGCAAAGCGTCTCTGACGTCTATATTCTGGTATAGGTTTTGAGTTCATAAGCGGCAATCTCTGTGGACGCTTTCATTTCTTTTATTTAAACCCTGTACGCGTGGCCTCATTCTGGTCCTCAAGAATTTCATGTTTTTACCATCGACTCGCTAAGGAAAAGATTTAATTTCTTCAACGCATTCCATACGCGGTGTGACATTTTGTGGATTATGAGCCATTGCATTCAAAACAAGTTTCTTGTCATGAATTTTCCTTATTTGTATTCCAATTTTGACTTTTCCACATAATGCGCCATAAGAACGCCTATGCTAATATCCGAGTATTACAATCTTGACAGTACGATCAGTTCACCCAATGTTATCTAACACTCGGACAGAGTAAACAATCTGCACAAGTAAACATTACATAAATGTGCCTTGCTTATATAATCGAGTTATCGATTGTATATTTGCTTTTTTCAAGGGCAAGTATCAAGGAGATACAGTCACGTCAGCTAATGTCAAATGATGTTTGCAGAGGTATGCAATTCCCAGGCGCGTTTGTGAACAGAGAGAGACTGATTCTTGATAAATTTGGTTAGAATATATAGTGGATTTATAAAAACCATTTCTTTGGAACTCAGAAATAAAACCTCATCAGCAGATTGCGTTAACCTTTCCGTCTTCTAAAATGTTTTCAAGACGATAAACAAATCAATCAGCAATGATCTGTATGGTTATTACTAGAGACATGACGTTACTGATAAGCCTGTGAAAACCACACAGATAGTCTGGTCAAGTGGTCACGCAAATAATGTGTTAACTGGGCTATCTAGAGGTATATAAGCGGCCTGGAAAGTACATCAATTTTATATACCGATAAATATGTGAGGATAAGAAACGATTGACATTATATTGTATTGCGAGCGATGGACGGATCTTCCTGGAATCAAATTTGGTTCTTAACCTCCTTAGCCAGTCAGCTGCGAAAATTATCAATTATTCCAGATTCTACAAAACAGCAACTTGTTTATTGAAGGAGAATCTGAATGTTCTAGTAATAGATATCTTAATTTCAAAGTAATCATGTAATATGAATATGCGTGTACAAATCGGCTTCACTCGTGCTCCGTAATTTTTTTTCTAGCATAATCAAAATAAGTCAAATTGAAAAGCAAAAAATGCGTTATTTTGTAGGTACACAGAGTACACTTAAAATAGTCAGATTGTTCAAAAGGCAATTTTCCCCTGAGAAGAACAAGCAAGAAACCCGAGGGGTTGCTCTTTTAAAACCAGGTATATGTATATTACAAAAATGCACAATAACATTTCATTATTATTAATTATGAAATAGCCTGGCATGTGAACGAGCTGGTTATGTCCAGGGATGATTATCATCTAAATAGTTTTATAATATGCTTTCTTAATAAGTTTCTACTTCATTGTATCTTTAAATTTATTGAAAGAAAGATTATCTATATCAGCAGGAACCTTATTGAAAAAACGTATACATAGCCCTTTGAATGAATTACTGACGTTGCGGAAGCGATTTATGTGACCTGCAAGTTTATCTTTATTTCTTGTATTGACATGTTTATCACTATTTTTCTTAAATGATGCAATTTTTTTTTGATATAAATATTATAATGTATTATTTGAATAAGTCGTCGAAATACCGAACATTCGCAGTTTTTCATTCATAATGGGAACAGTCAAGGCATTGGGCTCCCTTCGTCGTGAGTCTTTCCAAAATCCTACAATCCTGGGATCCTCCAAAGCTTAGTAAATACCTACTGATAACCGTGCTTCATCTCGGGTCACATCGTCACTTTCCAACAGGTGAGATTGTGATCAAACATGTATCAGGTCAATTATAAAACATTCAGATTCGAAGCGTATTAAACTGCTTATTTCAAATAGTATTTGTATTGACTTATTTCAAACGAGCAACCCTGGAGTTTTGCTCGTTCTTCTCTGAGGAGACTGCCTAGTGAATGAGCGATATCTGTATGTCATGACGATTTCAAATGTCATTCTTATAACTTACGAAATAAAACATTTTTGATTTGATTTGATTGATTTAGAGGCCTTACCTTAATCCACAAATCGCAAACATGTACCCACAGACCTAAAAAAAATCCCAAACATGCAGAATTCACTTAGGTGAATTATCTCAGGTGAATCAAGTTTATGAAGCCAGATTACCTCACGTTGTCATCGGTACAATCGAAGCCAATGCACTGTAACGACCAATTTTACAAAACAGATCCAATCGGTGTTTCATTACAACAAATACATCCAATACTTTGTTGATCTGATATGTAATATAATATACCACCAAACGCTCCGAAACAATACAGACTTTATTACAGCATTGCACGACTCAAATTCGACAGTTTCAGGAGAAACCTGCGAAATGAGCTCATCAATAGAGATACTCTCGTGTTGCCATTGCGCACACCTATTTCGCGGAATATCGATTGTGCGTATCATGTTAATACAATACTCATACAACAGTAACCTAACTACATGCAAACTATTATGTAAACAATGGATATCATTCTAATAGATGCGATGTGATAATGACGGCCTGTAGTATTCGCAATATCTTTCGCTTTGAAATGCTAATAGTAACTTTAATAATTGACACAGCGATCTAAAGTCGTGTTTATTTTCATTCGATAGTTTGAACGAGTGGAAGGAATAGCTTGTTCTTTCGTATCCTTTACTTACTCGTCAAATATTTCAAATGTCTTCGGAAAAACGTTAGCGATTGAGTGAGTATTATGATCCTACTGCTTGCTGTAGTGGTTAGACCCTGACCACTATGTCCAGGACGGAGGTTGTGCTCCAATAGGGCTGACGATGACGAAAATTATGGGTGAAATTTAATTTAAGGTAAAATAAAAGGTTGCCTGGTAGAGATCGCTCTTAGTGATAAGGCCGCCTAATTATACTCTTTTCAGTATTGTGCTTTGTAAAATGTATGTTGTCCTTTTGTGCAATAAAGTGTATTTGTATTGTATTGTAAAATTTGCGTTTCAAACTAGTCATTTTCTTGAACCTACCAAAAAAAAACTCATCACCAAACAGCAGCTTTGCGTGGATTAGTTTTAAGAAAAGCTTATTTTTACACATTTACAAAACATTTTGTTTGTGGGGTTACTGAATGAAGCTTCATTCATTCAGTGTGTCTATTTTTATAGATAATAGAGCGAACGACGTACGTAAGGGGGCCACCTGATGGGAAGTAGTGACCGGTCGTCCATGAACATTTGTAATATCAGGGGGAGATCATGTGTTGTCGACCTTCGAGAATTCTATTCACGCGTTTCCTGAAGGACGTCATGTCATACTTTGAAAGGATCGGAGGCCTGATTGTGTACTACTTGTGGTACGCCATCTCCTATCAGTAGTTGGTATATACAGGGCGTCCCAAAGTTATGGGACATGAAGGGGAAGTACCTTAAATATTGTAGATAGTGAATTTTGCTCAAAGAAGACTTTATGTTATTTTTAAAAGTTAGTAATTCTGCATTCATAGATTTTCTAAAAATTACTTGCTTCGGCTGGGAATCGAACCGACTTAAATGTGAAAAAAAAAACACCCTACTTTTATGATGCCAATCGAAAGAATAGCTAAAAAATAATAACTCTGCCTAAGTAACATAGTATTTTAAAAGAAAGGAACAACATAAAATGATTGAGTCAAATTTCAAGAAAGTTATTTATTGCCGACGACGTTCGAAAAGTAGCGATATTATCATTCCAAAGATAGCATTGATTATTCGTAAATAAGTACCCACTTCATAAAATAGGTACTAACATAGTTTTCCTTATTATAAGTGCACGTGTAGATGAAATGATAAAACTTGTATTTCAATACGTCCTCTGTAAGCTAGACAGAAGGCAAATTAAAAACAAAAATAAATAATTTATAATTTGAAAATGGAACAGTTTATGACAGCGTTTGTTTGAATGCATACTTTTTAAGATATTTTAAAAAGAAGTGATATTTTTAAATGTTGTTCTTAAATTTGAAAATGGAACAGTATGTGCGAGCGTTTGTTTTTCGGATATTGATCTGTTTAGTCTCAATTCACTTACACAAGTGTTATTGTGTTAATTTATTGCGAACATGGCATATCAAGTAAGTTTTGATCTAATGGAAGCATATTTTTTGAACGATAAAGATATCTCTAGAAGTTTGCGGTGGTATGGCGTAAAATATCCTGATAGACAAATACCGTCTCGTAAAGTTTTGAAAAGGCTTGTGAACAATTTGAAAACTCTGGGACGTTTCGATAAACGCCCAAGAGAACCACAGCAAGAAAACCATACGATCAACGACGAAGAACTTGGTATTTTAATTTACTTTTCGGCTTTTCCGAAAGCATCGGTGAGAGAAGGAGAACATGAAATTGGAGTTTCAAAAAGTAAAATACACCGTGTATTAAAAAAACACGGTTTTAAGAGTTATGTTGAAGGACGATTGGTTCAAAAATTACTTCCGGGCGATACAGAAAGGAGAAAAAATTTCTGTCTTGATATCCAGGCACGATTGCTCGAAGATCCAAATTTTTTGGATAATATTATTTGGACAGACGAATCTAACTTTAGCAATAACGGTATGTATAACCGCAACAATAATCGTATTTGGTCTAAAGAAAATCCCCTACGAGTGACTGAAACTAATAACCAAGTGCGTTTTTCACTCAACTGTTGGTGCGGACTTTTAAAAAACCGGGTTTTCTTAATCCATTTTTACCAAGGAACCTTGAACACAGAAAAGTATTTAGGAATACTTCAAATTTTAAGGGATAAGATAAGAAACCATTCCGCGGCGGAGCAAGAAAACTTAATTTTCCAACAAGATGGAGCTCCGGCTCATAATAGTCGGAGAGCAGCAGATTTTCTAAATGAATGTTTTCCTACATGGATTGGTACAAATGGACCGATTAGATGGCCGGCCAGATCCCCGGACCTCACACCATTAGATTTCTTCTTTTGGGGATACGTGAAAGATATGCTATACAAAAAGCGATACGAGAACGTAGGCGAGTTGCAAACAGAATTGTGCCATATCACATCGAGTGTTCACCATAAAATGATTAGAAAATCAACAGGCAGCGGGCTCATTAAAAGATTGGCGATTTGCGTAAGACAAGAGGGATCACATTTTGAGCATTTAATTAATTAATTTACAAAAAAATACCTACTTAATTGACTACGGCAGTTTCATGTATGTTTTTTATTTGATTAAAATGATTAATTTCACGTTGTTCCTTTCTTTTAAAATACTATGTTACTTAGGCAGAGTTATTATTTTTTAGCTATTCTTTCGATTGGCATCATAAAAGTAGGGTGTTTTTTTTTTCACATTTGAGTCGGTTCGATTCCCAGCCGAAGCAAATAATTTTTAGAAAATCTATGAATGCAGAATTACTAACTTTTAAAAATAACATAAAGTCTTCTTTGAGCAAAATTCACTATCTACGATATTTAAGGTACTTCCCCTTCATGTCCCATAACTTTGGGACGCCCTGTATAGTCTTTGTTATTTCTCTTCCTTTATATTTCGAGCTCATATTGAATTAAGATCGAAAGTAATTTTAACCGACCATAAATATTTTTCATTATTTATATGTTTCGCGATATTTCCGCAATTTGTGCACCGATTTTGATAATCCTTTTCTGTGTTGTGTATACCTTTGAGGTGGTACCATAATAAAGATCTGATGCTCGACTCCGGAGATACGTCAGATAAATTTACTGAAATCGGTTGTAGTTGTTATGCTAGTCTCAGTGGAGATTATATTTTTGCTCCGTTTGGGGTGGAAACCGTGGGGGTCAGGCGGTCATTATCTTTTTCGAGACATATCTGAGCATCTGATCGAGCTTCAAATGATTAGCTGGCTTCTATTTCGCTCAGAGGCTAAGTCTGGCTGTCCAAAGAGGAAACGCACTTAGCCTCTTAGGCAACCTTCCGTTTCAGCAAGATCTGGGACAATTTTTTTATTTGTAAATGTGTGTTTTATATATTTATTATTTTTTAATTTGTATTTGTGTATTTACTATTTCGTTTTTATAAATATGTACAAAAATTCTTTGTGTACATATGGTATAACTAGCTTTCCTCCCGCGACTTCGTCCGCGTGGAAGATTTTATCAAAATACAAACAACAAACTTTCATCCCCTATTTTATCCCCTTGGGGGTAGAATTTATCAAAATCCTTTCTTAGCGGATGCCTACGTCATAACATCTACCTGCATGCCAAATTTCAGCCCGATCCGTCCAGTGGTTTGGACTGGGCGTTGATAGATCACTATGTCAGTCACCTTTGAGTTATATTTATTTAGACGTATAGTCGGTTGCTTGGTAAATTTTTGGGCTGACATATAAAGGTCATTAGGTATAGTAGCTACTTATGCATATAAACAAAGTAGCGTTATTTCTTCCGTAACCGCAGGATTTTGTTACTCCTACCAAATAAATATTTCATCATACGACGCGTAGACTGAGTGGCTTGTTAGGCAGTTTGAGTCATCCGCAGCCGTGGATTCCATTTAATTTGACGCCATTTAAAAGTGAATTGGTATTTACATCAGCACCACTTTAAGAATGGATATAAATAGTTGAAACTGTTATAGGACTAATTGCCAGTGGGCAGGGCAAAATCTAAATCAAAAATGCTTTATTTTGTAGGTACACAGGGTACACTTAAAATAGTCAGATTTTACATTTTTAAAGCTACTGCTTGTTCAAAAGGCAATTTTCCCCTGAGAAATTCAATTTTTTCCCAAATTCTCCGCACCTGCCACCTGTCCGACTGAATTCATTATGAACTAATTTCTAAGCAGCCAAAACGAGATAGCGCTTGAGGTCAAGCTATCAGATGTTTAGTGGTGGAAGTACGCTCACCCAGTACCCAATTTACTTGATCTCATCTCTGAACTTATTTAACAATGCTATAAAAATTGCTGCTTTGCGGCAGACGCACCGAGTACTAAACATGTACCCGTATGCGAATCGAACACGCGACCTCTGCTTTATAAACCGTAAGTTGTTTACATTGACCCACAGAAGCGGCTTATAGATAACATAGCAGTTTTATTCAGACACTGTCAAGGAATATCAATACGTCATAAAACTAGCCAGCATTAAATCTAGGTTCAGCAACCTGAAATAAACAAGCAAGAAACTAAAATCACATCCGTCATCTTGCACGACCTTTACATTGAGCGACGGAGCCGCTTCAAAGTTCCTTACTGACTACAACAAAAGATATAAAACGTGTCAGTTTACATTGTGTCAGTGAATAAAATGCTACCTATCTATCATTAGAACATGATAAAAATTACTATGACGAAACGTTAGACACATAAAAATACGAGTGTAGTCGTGTCCAATCTATAGCACAAATCAATGCTCGGAATTGTTACGTAAGCGGCATTACAGTTTTCACGTAAGATAGGCGATTTATCACCCACACAACAAGTGAGGAACGATACTCCACGTCGGGCCCGCGTGCTTGATAACACCATGCTTACGTTAATACCAGTAACACCACAGTTACTTCATCAACTGACTATAATAGGAGTCAAAAATGACTTAACCTTGGCCTATCAGCAGTAGTCACAAGTCAAACAATAGAAATGAAATGGGAGAAATGCAAAAACGCTTATCTTTAAATCTGTCATTACAAATGTTATAAACAAGCATCGTAGGTCTAGGGTATCTGCCGAACCCAGAAACATAAGATCCTGTTATGTGTCAAATATCCCTACCTAGCTTAGTTAGCTTGATAAAGTCCGTGACATTCATTTATTTTTAACGTAAAATGGATAGCTACCACGCCTACTAGTGAGCAGCCGAGGCAAACTGTTCTTTACAATTCAGAATATAGCAACTTTTTGTTTTTCTTTTGAAGTTATTATACTTTAAGGCCTAAGATAATTACTCTATGGATCAAGATGAATCCAATGACACCTCTTTTGATAAAATCGGATCAGTAGTTCAGAATTATCCTCAATTAGGTATAATAAGAAATGCCGTGCTGGGTTTTTATATTTCTAATCAATATGGTGCCCATATCGTAATTTTTATAGCATTTACATTATAACGAATTCAACGACACCTCATTTATCACAATCGGTCCAGTAGTTTGATCGCTATCGGGTAAAAAAAGAGGTGAAAGTATTCAGCAGGAACCTTACGCATCCTTGCAAAGACCAAGGGGTACAGCTGTCTGAGCAAACATAATGCTCAACGTGGGGCTTCAGGACACATGCAGGTGCAGATTCTACCCATTTATAGAGGAAACAGCTGTAACATCTGCTGGTGTATAAACGAAATATCCACCTGGGTGGCAATTTATTGCACCTGGACAATACCAAGTCAAAAAAGCTTCTCCCAATTTCTATGGGAGGACTTGCAGTAATCGCAATCGCGTTTTTGTGTCTTTACTTACCCGTTACTAATTTCAAGGAAACTAGCTTTCAGCCTGCGGCTTCGTTCGTGTGGATATCGAAACAAAATATAAATTATCACTTGTATCATGTAACGAAATTCTCTAAATGTTAGTGAATACAGCACAAACAGACGCGAGTAGCGACTTTAGGTATTACATCTGCATAGTCGACAATCCCAAAAATATCGTAGACGAAATGAACTCTGCAGCATCAGCTCGAAGGTCGAGTTTTCACACAAATGTTTGGTTCTTCACAAACTATGCAAACCAATATGGGACGAACGATTGGTTGAAATTTTCGAACAAAAAAATTAAATAGTTTTGGCTTTTATAAAGAATTAAACCAACCAAAATTAAAATCACTGTGTGTGGCTATCGTAAAAGGCGACTAAGGGACTTTATATCACACAACATCTATGAAATAAAATGAATTTATTGCATGTAAGTTTGGGTTACACATTTGCAGATTTTTTGCATTCAGTAAAATGGTATCGCCAAACCCTACCTTTTCAGGTGCACATACATTATAGTGATGAAAAATAAAGTTGTCAATAAAACATAAGATTTAAAACACATTTTTGTCCATAAAACCGAATATTCGGTCAACTGCTGAAGTCAAAATACAAGCAAATTAAAATATTATAACATTCAATGCACGGTCTATGGACTTACTCGGTTCAACGGCGATGTCACATGTGTTTTTGTATATTCCGAAAGGTGAGTCATGGTGGATGTCTTTTCGAACTTTAATGTTTGGTACACCCAAACGCTTATGATTGGGATAAAGACAAATGTTTTGATCGGTGAGTTAAAATGTAGACAGAAGTTATAATACCAAGGACAATGTAGTTGTCTCACTGCCTATCCTATCATTGAGCTATGATGATAAGCTATCACCACGCTGGCTGGGTAGGAACTTTCCACTGCGATAGGCTAAATATATGTTAATATACAATTTGCTGCTCGGGTGTGAATTCGTAGCAGCCGGATGTTTGCGCCGACATTTGTGGATAAGGTTGCTTCTGTGAAATCATTACTATTATATTCAAAGGCTCCGGCACATGGTCCACCACTTCACCTCGATAGTGTTGCTATGGGCTAATCCACTATTTCCGGTGGCACCATCACCAACCCTTTGCATCCATCCCAAACGCACCTTGACTCTACAAAATTTAGCGACGTCCAGACTTAGCAGTTCACTCTATAAAATGTCCTCAAGTGTGGTCTCGTTCTGGTCCTCAAGAATTTGATGTTTTGCCACCGACTCGCTAAGAAAAAGTGTTTTCTTGTGTTATCTTTTTTCTTGGCATACGTTGACAAGGAGTATATATCAGCTATTCCACCCTCTTAATTTGGTTCAAGTGCCTCTTGAAGGCCTGCCCATCCTCAATGTTGCAGATGATGTAGTGAAGTCGGCCCTCACTCTGTTTTATTATGCAAAATTCCCACATTCCTTTTTTGTTTTTATATGTCAGGAATTGGACATTAGGACTAAGCCTTCGAAAAATAGATATAGCAAGGTAAGTGTTATATTCGTAATATTACTGTAAAAGCAGCTTGTTACATAATGTCACGTATTACTCTTTTTTCCTGACATACGTCAATAGAACAAGGAGTATATATATCATCTTCAATTCCAGGTGGGTTTGTATCTGGTGACATGAGTCGCATCTTCGGAAACTGAGATCCCAATGAGATCACATCAACAGTCTGGACATTATACACTTCCCTTTCCATGAGAGGATTTGCCCTAATTGCAGCGCATTAAGGGATTAGACAATTGCCTAATTGGCGATCGCAGATTATTTTTTTTGGGAACTCCCGACCAATGATGCTGCTGCCCATCACTGGTCTTTACTGTTATCCGCTCGAACCCGTTAGTCACCTTTTACTAAGCCCATGAGACCTCTTTTCCCCTCATCCTATTCTACTTTACCGGGAACCCCGAGACCATGAGATCGCCGTGGTGTAAATACCTCAACAGTTACAGTACAAATTACCGCTGTCATTCTCCGCGGGATTCATCGTACAAAGGGATTACACTTCAGACCGGCTTTGGACATAAAATCGTGCAAAGAAGCTATGAGCCGGCACAAGTTTTTTTTTTAAACATCTCGTCGTCCTGCTCCGTAACAGCACCCCACAGGGCGTGTTCCCCGTCCTCTTCAGTTCATACCGTGGTGCACACGAAAGCAGGGGGCCAAGCTTCACTTGACCTCTTTTACTATAGTCACAAAGCCGTCTTTGCATTAGAAGGAAATAAAGTTATTTATTTTGATTACATAAATACTAGGCTGCAAAATTCCTTCCAGGGCTATAATACTAGGCGACTGTTTACAGCAATAAAATAGACGGTTACAGCAATAAAATAGACGGTTACGTGAACGAACTGCCGTCTGGCTATTAAGTGGTGCCTTGTCGCAACTGCGACGCGCGACAAAATCGATGCACTCGGTACAGACGCACCGTATCGATTCACTACGGCTTCGCTGCAAAAAGCTTTTAGGTAACCATACATAAAAGAAAATTTCCAGTTATTGAAACTCATGTCAATATTCAACATCATTATTTATCAAGGGAGCAAGTAAAACTCGTGGCGTATTTGAAAGGAATAAAGTATTATTTGGCTTGTATATACAAGGCTTGTTTATAATACCTTTTTAAAAAGGTATTAGAAAAGTGATAATAACAGGTATCTAAATCCAAAAAGGTCTCCACTCAGCATGTATGGGGTTGGAACAAGTATTCTTTTTTTTTATGGTTAACTGGATACGCGTTTGACCACAATCTCACCTGATGGGAAGTGACAATGTGGCCGAAGATGAAGCACACGATCTCAGTAGATGCCTATTCACCCTGCTCTTGAAGATCCCAAGATTGTAGGATTCAGGAAAGACTGACGCCGGAAGGGAGTTCCATGCCTTGGCTGTTCGCATTATGAATGAAGAGTCGAACCGCTTAGTGATTCGCACTAATTTTGTTTCGTTCGATATGTTAACTACATACGGGTGGAATCCCTTCCCGCGTCTAGTAGTCCGAAGATGAAATGGCGATGATGATTCGTCTTCGATTGGCGAAGTTAACAGCAGGCAGTAAGTCTTTGGATGGTTGTCCACTAGTTGCATATTCATTACGAGTGTTTTCGCGTTTCGGAGGATACGATAAGCTACAATTCCGAATCCACACTCCTCCCACTTTAACTCCTATAAGCTAGGATCAACGGTGGTACTCGACACGGCTCCTACTGAAGGAAGACGGTGCCCTACGTGACTCCTACCTTTGACCCCAAACAAATTAAAGAAAGAAATAGAGTGTGTAAGGAGAATAGGTTGGGCAAACCTCGGCAAATAGGAGTGTAGCCAATGGTCAAGTGAAGGCTCCCTGTGTGCGGGACAGTAGCAGAACTCTATCGCGTGTAAAAGTGCCAGTAATAAGAGTGAAAAGAAAACGCTTAAAAGTTTGAAAATTGTGTCGGTTCGAGACCGTTGTAGCACGATAATCGGTCCCAGTTGTTTTCAATTGAAATCATTAAGTAAGGTCACATTAATTCTGTCACAAATCATGCTATCACCCAGTGTCCCACCAGTGGAAACCCACTGCTATTGATGTCAAGTGAAATAAGCAGAGCAAGAGATCATTGAAAAGTATGAGTGGGGTGATTTTAAAAGATAGAATCAGGAATTGTGTCATTAGGGAGTTAAGCAGTGTGAAAGACGACCTGTGACGTGGTTTGGACATGTGAAGAGGATGAGTGAAAGAAGACGAATGTGGATGGTAGTGTTGGCAGAGGATGACCACGGCGAAAGTACCATGATCAAATCGGGGAAGTCTTAAAGAAAGGCCAAGTCAAGAGTACCTATGCCTAGTAAGAGGCCCTAAACCGACGAGCATTATGAACAACCTTATGAGAATGAATAAAGCAAAATAGGTGTGTCAGGATTATAGCAGGTGGAAGTCTATGGTCTCTGCCTACTCCTACAGGAAACAGGCGTGACTTTATATATGTATGAAATAAGCAACACATGAGACATTAGTCGTAATTAATGGCACACACTCGTCATGACAACCTAATCCAGCAGGGTTACTACAAGTCACTTGCGGACAAATTGGCGCCGCCTTGTAACACTGGACAGTGTTACAAGGCGGCTATCAACATATAAGTGAGTCGGAAAAAGATGCAAATGGTAGCGCGGTAATTGACGCATTATTCTTACCCCAGGTCACCCAATTAACAGCTGGATATTAAAAAATAACTTGATAAGGTCCAAATTGTTTTCCATTCTCTGAACGACATGATAGCTATAAATAACCGTTGTACGACATCGGGTGACAAACAAGCTTATCATTTTTTTGCTAATTAAGAATTTCTCTGATAAACTTTAAAATGGAGACGTAGAAGCGTTATTTACAGTTAGGCCGTCCTACCTCTCACGTTTGCTGAGGGCCGAGGCAGTGAGAGCGATATTAACTGCCACGTGCAAATGAAAGAGAGATTTCTTGCGCTTGCTCTGTTTAATTGTCAAATCTAATAATACGTATTTCAAAACAAACAATTATAGGCATGAATTAACTAAACTTTTTAAAATTGGAAAATCCAAAGGCTCGTGTTTGGATTTCTGATCATCACATTAGCGACAAAGATGGTGACGTTATGTAGGTATGTATACCTATATAAAAAAGGAGCCCCGGAGAAATTTAGGAGATCTCGAGTCTATAAAATACTCTAGTAATATAATTGCAGTACCAAAAATAAACAAACAACCCACCTCAACAAGGTTCCATTCTCAATTTTCGGAGTGCATCATCAGATCTTCAACAAATTTTGGGACCATTCCGGCGCTATACCTTTTCCAACCAATGGCGGATTCCTTCAATATAAGAAATTGCGCTGCCAAAAGAACCTAGCACAACCTAAGCAACCCGCTCTGAGCAGCAGCACATTTCTCTGGAAAAGCGCAAATATCCGCCATACATTATGGTCCGTCCAGGAATTCAATTGAAACGATCTGACGATGACATACATAAATGCCTTTCTACGTTAAATTCCAACCAAACCAAATAAATACCAAACACCAAGAACCTGCACTTCTTTATAAATAAACAATAATCCATTTTGCGCTCCAAAACTCGCATCATAGAGGTGCTAAAGTTGCCAATTTAAAATTGAGCGGGTCACCTCGGCAGGATGCCTCAGGAAAAATGGGCCAAATTGGATCCCACAGCAGCCGCAGCAGAGGTAGGCCAAAAAGCGATGACGCGATGAGCTGGATACTTTCAGCAAGATGTGGAGAGATATTGCACTGGACCACAGACATATATTAGAGTAGATGCCGCAAGTGTACGTACTTCGCGTGTAAAAAGGTGGAGCAATGCTCCTCTTTCGATGCGACGTCATTTAGTCTGCGCTCCGCCGTTGTAGGTAACGTACGTCAGCCGAAATAATAAAAAATGCCAAACTGTGCCGTTTTGAGCTGTAGAAACTCTACTAAAAAAATTGGACGAGATAATGAACGTGTTTCCTTTCACCGGTAAGTAACTTTGACATTAAATTGAGTGTAATTTCTTTTTAAATCATTTATTTTATACAGATTACGTTTGTTGCGGGTTTAATTATGAAAACTATGTAACTGTGTGTGAACCGCCTAATTCATAATACATTGCCGCTTTTAAACTTAAGATTGTATATGTGGCATACATTAGCTAAAAACGCAATGAACGTAAAACGATCGATAATTTCACTCGTCGCGGAGCTACAGAGTGCGAGCAATATGCTCATTTTTCAGCCAAACAAAGCAAATAGTGTTGTACACTCGCTCGATTCATAATCGATTTTGCTCGATCGATCTTGCCTAGCGATATTTTTAACACATAAATAAGTTTATGTGATTTGGTTAGTATAGCATTCATTATAATTACAGGTTTCCAAGTGACCCCAACGTTAAAATGAAATGGATAGAAGCGACTGGGAATAAAAATTGGTTTCCAACAAAACATAGTAAAATTTGTTCTATTCATTTTAATGACTCCAGCTTTACGGAAACAAAAAAATTTCGACGATTAACTCCAGAAGCAATACCAACAATTGATGTACTGCAAACCTCAACTGGTATTGGAAATATAGACTCAAATATAAAATCAAAAACACCCTCGCCTTGCAATACGACGAGAAAAAGAAAATTAGAAAAGGACATCCACCAACAATCTACATCAAATAAAAATGCACTGTTAAATACGCCCAAAAAAAGAAAATTACTACAAAAATTGAATCTTGCTCAACAGAAAATTAAACAGCGAAACTTGAAAATAAAAAGATTAAAGGAACAGAATCGCCGGAAAGACCTGAAAATATATACTCTAATGTCTCTGTTAACGTGCCTGAAAAAGAAGACTTTTATAAGCGATGAGCAAGCGAATTTACTAAATAATATCAATGTCACGAGGCGTAAGCGGCGGCGGCGCCTTTGAATCGGTTTCGCACCGACCGGGTATTCCCATCACTAAAAGCTCATTCCTTTGCTCTCGTGACGTCACGGTAGGTATTCAAAAACGGCACGCTTGGTTTCATACAAAAGAATAAACTCGCGGTATCTACTCTAATATATGTCTGTGCACTGGACAGAGACATGTGGCAAAAATAGGGGGTTATTGCCCAGCAATGGGATAACCCAGACCAGTACAGAAGTTACATATCATTCCGCTCATATTCGGCCAAACCGAGCAGAGAGGTAGTTCACCAATGGACAGAGACATGCTGGAATTATAAGAGATACCCGAATCGTCATGTGGCGTACCTAAGTTACGGCATAGTAGGTTACAGTCTGTCCATTATCATTGCGTGCACTCATCAACCAGAGTGCCCATTAGGTAATAGATGGGCAATGAATTTCGAAAACCTCCCGACCTCACGTATATATACGATAATTAGCTGATTGATTTATAATTGGTCACCACACGTTAACGGTAAATGAAAGGTGTGGCGGGCAGTTTAAGGTCTGGGGCTTCTTATCATGATGTTGTCTCTCCACGTTGCGTTTCTTTACAATAAGATTTTTTAACGTTCTTGAATATTTGCAACTCCAACGAGGTTGCGCATGTATTGCTAACCTTTATTTAGAGCTCTGTTCACCCACATCTTGAAGGATCTCATGTCATAGCTTTGAGGAAAAACATTGAATATTCCACAACCAACATGTATGGACAAAGTTCGTAAAACCGACCGAGCGCTAGTCGGACTGAAAAATAATTTAATTATATTCTATTTTGGGTCAACATTCTATACAAAAAAAAATCAAATTTCAAGTTTGAAACTCATTCCATTTAGGAGCTACTGTCGTAACTTCTTCACAAATTATTCTCATTATGCGAAGCCAGTGTTGATCACAACGGTCAATATGCAAAACGCAATTTCTTGATAAGTATAATTAAATTTATCACTTAAATACCTATCTTTCATTTTGTCCGTAATCCTCCAAAAGAACTGGAGCAATTTATGTGTGGTTTATTACATTAGCGTAGGTACGTATAAGTTTGGAGAAGGTTATTAGATTCAATAGATACCTGCCGCGCATCCTGCTGTGAGCAACAAGGCTTTTGAAGCGATTTCATATACGACACCTGGAGGTTTTTCACAATGACCTTAGATATCAGAGAGCAAGTTCGTGAAAGTGATTTTTTCGGATGAGTCTACAGTTTTAAAATTGGTAAACTTACAAATGATTGGCAGGTGGCAGTTTGACTTAGGTAGAGCTACCCCCGACTTAAGATTCAACACTGTTATGGAGTGATAATATACTACGCCGACTCTGTTAGAACACTCACTGCTGGAGCAGAACCTCCCTCACTAGGAGAAGGTTATGGCCCATAAATCACCACACGGGCCCGGTTGGTGGATGTGTCAGACTAGTAGCCCATTGACAGCCATCGTTTTCCATCCGCTCCTGTAGGCGAACGACTGCTTTCAGATGAAAACAAGCAGGACTTTTTATATGCCTCCTAGGTACGCAAATACTCACATGCCACTAGTAGTCACCCATGCAGTGAATATCCGCCTAATTTCGCTAATCAAAAAGTGATTGAGTTTGCGACTGCGCCACGACTTATGATTGTAATGTAGATTTCGGTGAAGATAATAAAGATATATATAAAAGAAAAGATAGGTAGACCAACACCTTCATTGCGTACGGTTATCGCTATCGTTAAAGTTGAAGAAGAAAACCTCAAATTCAAAAACCAACCAATCGCAAACTAGAAAGAAAACTATAGCGAAATTGATAATAGTAAACCTTACGAGACAAGGGCGCAGATTAAAGTATAAGTAATTAGTGTTCATTGATAAATAGTGAATTCTTTATGAAGTTTTCCTTGTGATTAATATCAACGATCGAACATACGATGTACGTAAATGCATGTCGTACGGTATCTGATATACTTTATCAGTTGTTTGTCGAGGGGACACTTATCTTTAACGATGCCACATAGTCATATAATTTCATAACGTTTTATTAGTATACCTTTTAATCCTTAAACGTGTAGGTATCTACAATGAGGTGTTGCCTGATGTTTTGCCTTGTAAATTTTGCCGGATTGTATTAAGCTCTCTTATCTATCGATTGACGATAGATGATAGATGGACATCCTTTACACGTGCATTTCGTTTCCAACTGTGTAGGCCATAATTATTCTCCACGTGAGCTCAGAGTTACTCAGTACGACAGGGACTTTAGACACTAGCATCACAGTGCAGGGTACAATTATATTATCCTACGAAGACTTCATATACATGGTTTAGATCGCTGGCAGCTGTCAAATGGTTCTTGGGATATACCAAAATACTGTATAAATAGCTGTTGTAATAGCGTACGCGTAGGTGAGAGATACACCTTGATTGAGAGATGAGCTGAGTATAGCACAACGCGTCGGTTCTCCACACCTCTTTGACCCCACACCAAAGGCATGTTTTTTCTTATTAAGCTGAGCAAGTGTGAAAATGCCTAATCGAGTCATATCATTTACGATTAGCGAGTACGAATACGCCACGAGATCTCCATTGGCTTAATTCAATTTGTCGCGATCGGCCCCGATTGTCGCCGTCTCGTGGGGGGACTGCATCTACTCAACAACAGTCTCAAGAACTCATTCACATCCAATGTACTAACCAGCCCCTACCACTTCAGTTTATTAGCAAAGTGCTATATTGATGGATTACTTTAGATTGAATTGCATTTCCGTTCAAGACCTACTATTCACACCAATGTTGAAACACGATTTTTTGACCTAAGAGATGTCGTTGGCTTGGTATCCAGTGATTGGATTGAAATTTCCATTAACAGCATGGTGAGAGATGTCCTATCTAATTTATTTTTTAAATGGATTTCTCAGTGCTGCTAACAATACTTACTTTTTATTTTTTTCGGGAAGCATATACAGTAGTTATATTACAATATAAAGTAGCTGAAATAGTCAGTGCGCAGTCTTAATAGTCTACACAAATAGAAACGTAGAAACCGTTATCTAATCTGTAGTAAAAGTTTGAGTCCAACAGTCCTGCCTGAAGCACAGATTACCAATAAGTTACTAAAGTAACCTGAAGTCTTATCGTAAATTTATTTCAACAAGGTAAATAAATCTATTGGAGCAGCTCTTTCAGTCCATTCTATGTAGGTATATCTAAATCATTATGTCTTAGCATGGACTAAGCAACATACTGAACGGTAGCCGTTACTACATGGCACAATCTTTGATTTTTAAGTACCTGCTTTAATTTTCATCTTTAATATTATGTCATGTGTGGTCATACCTTCAGAAACGGAAAAGACATGATGCAAACACAGGACCTTTGTTATTTCTGTTGTCTATTTTTTACAATCTTTGCAAGAAAAGTTATTTAACATTGCAATAGTTTTGAACAACTTTGTAATAACTAATATAACATTTTATGAAGACATCCTGGTCCTTGCGAATTTGATGTTTTTGCCATTGACTCGCTACGAAGAAGATATGATTTTTGCTTTCTATTCTCAGGCATAAGCTTATCAACCTGTCTTTGGTCGATTCACTGAGTTACACATCCGTAGAAGTGAAATTTAGTGGATTGGTTTATTAACAGTCTTTAAATAAATAGTAATAAAGAAATGAACAAACTTAGTCTGAAATAAAGATTTGTCCGCTGCATAAGTCGCACTAATGTGAAGGGTCTCTCTCTTCTCTACCGTTGGAGTAGACTCCATAAGTCCAATGCAATGAATAAAATAAACTCCACGGCCACTAAACGATAAGATTCAATATACAAAAGTCCGTGCATTCCTGGAACATTGATGTCGATAAGATTAGTAGACTTGCGTCAGTCGATAAAGGTATCGAAGCCTGCAGACGTTATCGGAAAGTCATAGACCTATATTTAGATCAACATTTATTTCCTTAGCAGTGTTCCACGTGTTCATACATGTGTACGACTAATCATGATCGTGGAATAATTTGATAACAGCAGTGACGGTATCTTCATATAATCCCAAAAGCAGGCTTGACTTTCGATCAGGACTAAACAGTATAGGAAATCTTTGATTTAAACATTCGCACTTGTCAAACTGAAACGTCGAGCTTGATTACTATCAAATTACCTAGCTGTGTAAAAACCGCAAAAACGTTGTCGGGCTTGCCCTGTATTGAAAATTTCGGAGGAAGTTACCAGCGTACGGAATTTTATCTTTAAAATTGTAATTCTAATTTGCCAGGAGCTTTTAGATATGGTGGGGGCAGGCATCGGCACGGGAATGAACGAGTGTAAATCATAGTTGCGAAGTTCATTACTGCGATGTACATTGCAGCGAAAGTTTACCATTGCGAAGTACGTTGTCGCGAAGGTTCTTTACTGCGATATACGTTACTGCGAAAGTTCACCATTGCAACATATGAGACCTCCCTGTACTGGGATATGGGGATGCATCTTACCAAAGAACGTTTAAGGTGATCATCATCAATAGCCAGTCATCGCAATCAACAGATTGGCTATAGGCCTCGTACCATAGATTATGAAAGATTTGCATTCGCCGAACGCGTCGAATCCTATGACGTCGTCCACTCGTGACATCTTTCTTGTACCTACCGAAATGCGACGACTGCGGTGCTGACAACTAAGCGACGTGATATGGAATTTCATACATTGCATATATAGGATTATAAAATCCGTTGACTGCAATGACTGCGGCTCTTGCAGCACGATCTAATGCGCGTTCACTTTCATAGTTTATTTTTAAATTGAATGACACAGAGTATATTAGACAACTAAACAGAATAGACCCTTGGAGCAACAGATAATAGACTAGCTTGCGTTTCTTTTATCGCAGAGTAATCATCGTAAGTTATTCCCAGAGAACATTTTACTGGTATAAAAATTATCTAGTCCCAAACTAAGCAAAGCTTGTACTATGGATACTAGAACGGATAAACATTCATAAATATTTATATTAACATCCATGACTCGGGAATAAATGTTCGTAATAATCACACAAACAATTACCCCTCGCGGGATTCGAACCCGTAACCGTTGGTTCCGCTGATAGGTTCCCTATCCACTACACCAATCGGTCGTCATATATCGGTATATTTTTGTTTTCTTTTGTTTTGTGTGTCGTTTTTCGTCGGCGGTTAAAAATATGTTATGTACGAAACCCTCAGGGCACGAATCCTACTCACACTTGACTATATTTAAGTAGATAATATAATAGGCCGTCAGGTCAAACACTATCTCCGTCTACGTTTATTTTTTTATCCTTCGGACCTGTCGTCATCCATCACGTCTGCTTATCTCTAGGTTAAATATTTAATCTGGTTCAAATTAATATTATATTTGTTATATTATATTTATCGTTGGAATCGACGCGACTTTGTGTATAAACATAGAGACATTAATAATCAGATTATGTAACAACTGCCACTGCATGTGAGAAAGTCCTCATCACCATACGGGTGAAATTTAATTTAATGTAATTCCTGTGTACTGATGAATTCACTCCAGGGGGTGTACTCTCTAAAGCTTCTGCTAAGAATCCTTTATTTGCATAACTTCAGACGTTCCTCGCGTCCCGTACTAACCTGTGATGTTACATAGATCTATAGTTTTGACATTTTTACTTGGCTTATATTACTTAATTCTTTTATAATTAAAACGTTACCCACTCCATTATAACGATAACCACTGTCGGTAACATAATGAGAATCACTAATTGGCATAAGTTTGGTACCTATTACTTTACTATAATATAATTTCTGCAATAATGCTGTTGATTCTATGTAATAAATAAATAAATAAATAAATAAATAAATAAATAAATAAATAAATGTCCAACTATATACAACAAAAGTAAAATAATGACGATTGGTTTTTTTTATGCACAATGGGTTGGTACTTGACCTCAATCACACCTGATGTTAAGTGAAGATGAGGTTTAAGGTGGAAGCGTACTGACCCGGAAACCCCAACATATTTGGAGGACTGGCTATCTTATCTCTGACAACCGGAACACAACAATGCTATTAACATTGCTGCTTGGCGGCAGATTTAGATAAGATGGTGGTAGCTAGCCAGGCGGACATTTAAAATGCTCTACCACCAACCAAACCGAGTACTTAAACATGTACCCCGCTGGGGATCAAACCCGCGACTCCCGAATCGTAAACCCCATGTTGTTTACATTGAGCCAGCCATGGAATATTGAACATGTCCAAATGCTCGGAAGATGCCTATGGAAAAAATAAATGAGCTGAGGAAAAAAAAACGCAATGAAATCGGACCACGCATTAGTGTGCCCGCCCACGACCGACTTTTTGTAAGACCGATAATCGAGCCGATTTTCTACTCAATACTTTTATCGCCGATATTGTGACCGATTTTTTGTAAGACATGTGCTTTGACACATTGCAATCAGTACAGTCCGTCCAGATTGACTTGTCCTATTTGGTAAACAAATATGGCTTACTAGCAACCAGAGACAATTTATAGGGTTGGGGTATTACCGAACCAATGATGGTGAATGAGTACGAAAATGAAGTGAACTTGATCATCTAATTCAATTAATCATTTAATTTGATTAATCATCGTCATTTCAGCCCACAGAAGTCTACTGTTGGACATAGGCCTCCCCCACAAATAGAACAATATATAACCGAAATAAAAAAAATATTAACAAGCTTATTAAATCAATCAAAAATAAGAAATCGCTAGTGTGAAGAGAGCCTAAAATTTCTTTACAACTAATTAAATACGTTTTGGATTCCTATAAAAATTAATATTTTCCAAATAGATGATGTCAATTCAGTTCATTGATTCAGTTCTTTCGCTCATCACATTACATTACTTTTCCCATCCCTAAAAATCACAACCAAAATAGATTTCCGAACGTCAGTAATGTCAATGTTTTTTTATCCTGTGGCAGTATGTGGTTATGAAATTTCTATTTTCAGCGAAAATAAGTATTTTTAAGGATAATTCGCAGCAGTTTTCGTTGAAATTCACATTCCATGTGTTTCTTATATAATTCAAGACATCTATACACAGTGTACATGGCGTGATTTATACGGCAAGTCGTGTTTTTGTTACGAGTGTGGTTTGTTTACCAAATAAGACAAGTCAATCTGGACGGACTTTACGTTCCATGTTTCTCCTACAAAAAATCCGTCACCGATTGTCGGCCGTGAGCGGGCACACTTACTGAGATACGTCTGGACAAAGACTAGACACACACACATACATCACCGTGAAACACATAACACCCGTCGTTTTTCGTTGGAGGTTAGAGAGTGATACATCACGATGTTTTATTATGTAGCAAAGGCTATCACTATAGTGGACGCTGGGAGCACGTACACGTTACGTATTTGCTATGTCCGTTGAACGAAACTGATAGATAACTGATTATTGCATCAACTGTTGTAAATCTGACGATCGATCAGTGTAGTGGACATGACCCTGTCAGCGAAACCAACGGTTTGCGGGTTCGAATTCCGCAAGGGGTAAATGTTTATGAAAACGAACATTTATTTCCGAGTCATGCATGTTTATATAAATATTTATGTATGTTTATCCCTTATCTAGTATCCATAGTACAAGCTTTGCTTAGTTTGGGACCAGATGATTGGGAAAGTGTCTGAAATATTTTTTTTAATGCACACATTTAGCTTTGACCTCAATCACACCTGATGTTAAGTGAAGAAGAGGCCGAAGGTGGACGTACTGATTGCCACCAATTGCGTACTGATTGAACCAAACCGTGTACTAAATATGTACCCAATGTTGTTTACATATTTATTATTATTATTATATATGTACGAGATGTAACAGTTAAATTATTTATTTCTTTAAACAGATGTTTTAAAGAGTCACGGCAGCGTAAATTGAATATTTGAGACTCCTTTTTGGATAACTTTTATTGCTTGTAGGCAACAGCCTATAATCAACAGATGATTGGTATAATTGGACGATATCATAGTCAATGGGGGGTTTGTTATAATAATAAATAAGTAATAACCATAATATTAAGTTGTAAAGTTTGACATTTACTGATAGCAATCGCACGCAATGCGAGGGCTCTACTACGAAATATAAACTAAATGATTATGCAACACGTGTCAGATGAGCGAACGCGCCACGGTATCGAGTCGAAATTCAAATGTCAAGGCGAAGGCGACGCGTAACGACGTGACGTCACAGCCGCCATCTTGTTTGCTCGTACGCCTGTTTAGAACAATATTGATAGTTGACAGCAGTGTTGACAGGTAACGGATGCGTTGGACGTCTGGAATTGCGAACAGAAATACATCATAATTGGTGCTAGCTGCGCGAGACTTGAATTAGTAATTTAAACCGCGTGAATTGGAACGAATTCAAAGTTCGAAGTAAGTCTTCAATCAGGTGTCCAGAGTGCTGGAAAACCTAGCGACTGATAGCCAGTTGGACGTCCAAAATATCGAAGGTATACTATAGATAGTAAATAGCCGCTTCCGTGGCTCGATGTAAACAACATAGGGTTTACGAATGGGAAGGCGCGGGTTCGATCCCCAGCGGGGTACATGTTTAGTACTCGGTTTGGTTGGTGGTAAGGCATTTTAAGGTCCATATTATCTAAGTCTGCCTCCAAAACACCAATGTTAATAGCATAGAGCCAATCCACCAAATAAGATGGGGTTTCCGAGTACGCTTCTATCTTCGGCCTCATCTTCAATTAACATCAGGTGTGATTGATGTCAAGTGCTAACACGATGTGCGTAAAAAAAAATACCAGCGACTCTCCCAAGTCAATGCATGCCTATCCATGGCAATATCTGCTTTTCCAGCCTTCGGAAGCTCTATATAAATCGCGTTACTGAATTTGGTCTCTTGGCATGCTATATTGGACAGGCCTTAGTCCCCAACAAGGCCATTCATCAAATCTATAACAACGGAACAGCAAGCGAGCTCTGAATACGTCAATTCAAAACTATGTCAAACTTATACAAAGCAGATGGAAACACTTGTATACCTATTATGTTGATTTGCTAACTGTTTGTTGAAGAAGGAGAAATTAGTTTATATTTCTCCAAACTTTATGTATTGCTCTTACTATGGTAATATAATAGCTAAATATAATTCTCCGGATGGCCGGTGTAACCACCACCTCTACTAGAGGGGTATCAAGAACTCGAGCACATCACACGACGATCCATATTTAAACAATAAAGCGTATTTGATTATCGATGAAGATAACATTATGTTTTATTCTTGTCCCTGTCTTTTACAAAGAGCTAAGTATATGAAAATATGAATGAGAGAGCGTCTTATCTTAAGATATCTTTTGACATATTACCATATATTTGGCGTACTTTTCCTACGTTGTTCTCTCACTTTCATGAAGAGCATTCGTATGGGTGAGCAAGCAATATCTTAAGATACTATCTGCGCAGTGTGTGATGTGCTTAATCCATGGGACTGCGGTGCGCCGGAGCAGGCAGTTGTCCATATTATGGATGAGTATTTAGACTTGTATTTAAAAATAACAAGAATTGGTTTCGAAATCCAAAAAGATCTCGTCAATATGTGTCGAGTTGGAACAACTATGACAACAACAAATAAAAAATAAAAAAAACTATGACGCTGGTATTCTGCGAAACGCGGAGTGGGGGTCACTGCCCGATACTTAAAACTAATACAGCTCTATACAATGTGTCCCGGAGAGAAGTGACCAGCGGGCGTAGTTTGAAAATTTATACAAAATTATCGATAAATCATTTAAATTTAGAGACCTAACTGCTTTTGTTTTTTAAAAATTGTTAATCCTTTTTTTTTAATAGACATGTCTGACCTTCTGCACTATTTTAGTCATAATTTCTTTGTTTTTACGTCTTTCCCAATTCTTTTTTTTTTAATTCAGTGCTGTTATTATTATTCATCAAATTAAGTTATGAAAATTATCCCAAAACAAATAAATAATTTATTAAAAAAGAAATAAACTTAAAATTCGACCAACAAAACTGTATTTCTTTAAGTTTAAAAATAAAAAAACGAAAAATGTCCCTATAACATCATGTTTTTTTTTAATTATTATGATACTACATGATATTCTCTAAAATATCCTCGAACAATGTTTTATGTTATTTCAAATAAATGTGAACGTACGAGACATTGAAATTGACCTTTTATGCTCCAGTAACTAGATAGAGATAAGTTTTAAAAAATGAAAGTAATGTTTTAAGCAGTTTATTTGCACATTTAAGTGTTTTGTTATTACAATGAATCATTTTGATTTTAACATGATAGTTTAATAATAAATAAAAGATACTTAATTTGTTAAAATGGTTGTTTATTAAGAAAAATCAGGTAATTAATTAATTATGTTTTCAAAATGACCGCCGTCAGCGGTTATGCAGGCCAGGGCCCTAAATGACATCCTTAGTGTAGTTCGCCTTATTTCTGCATGATTCTGCGCTATTTCTGCGGCAGCAGCATCGATTCTCTGTTTCAGCTGGTCTCTTGAAATTATTGGCACAGCATAAACTTTTTGCTTCATGTAGCCCCAGAAATAATAATCAAGAGGCGTCAAGTCTGGTGACCTCGGGGGCCATGCTACTGGACCGCCTCTGCCAATCCATCTTGGATAATTTTCATTGGCCTGGCCTGCATAACCGCTGACGGCGGTCATTTTGAAAACATAATTAATTAATTACCTGATTTTTCTTAATAAACAACCATTTTAACAAATTAAGTATCTTTTATTTATTATTAAACTATCATGTTAAAATCAAAATGATTCATTGTAATAACAAAACACTTAAATGTGCAAATAAACTGCTTAAAACATTACTTTCATTTTTTTAAACTTATCTCTATCTAGTTACTGGAGCATAAAAGGTCAATTACAATGTCTCGTACGTTCACATTTATTTGAAATAACATAAAACATTGTTCGAGGATATTTTAGAGAATATCATGTAGTATCATAATAATTAAAAAAAAACATGATGTTATAGGGACATTTTTCGTTTTTTTATTTTTAAACTTAAAGAAATACAGTTTTGTTGGTCGAATTTTAAGTTTATTTCTTTTTTAATAAATTATTTATTTGTTTTGGGATAATTTTCATAACTTAATTTGATGAATAATAATAACAGCACTGAATTAAAAAAAAAAGAATTGGGAAAGACGTAAAAACAAAGAAATTATGACTAAAATAGTGCAGAAGGTCAGACATGTCTATTAAAAAAAAAGGATTAACAATTTTTAAAAAACAAAAGCAGTTAGGTCTCTAAATTTAAATGATTTATCGATAATTTTGTATAAATTTTCAAACTACGCCCGCTGGTCACTTCTCTCCTGGACACATTGTATATCAATATATATTTTATTAATTTACATAGAATCAACAGCTTTATTACAATACAATACAAATACACTTTATTGCACAAAAGGAGAACATACATTTTACAAAACACATATTACAAATTCTTATACAAAAAACTAATACCAAACTTATGCCAATTAAAGATTCTTATTATGTTACTGACAATGGTTACCCTTAAAATTGAATGGGTAATGTTTTAATTAAATTACAATAAAATTGGTACTATTACATTATTAAAAAAAATGGTACTATTACATTATTAATTAATAATATTATTATATAAATATCAATAAAAACAAATCAAATCCTCAGTGATATACGAGTCGTTATGTTAATATGTTATTACATAGCATTGAAAGTGAAATAAGCCAAATGAAAATGTCAATATAGATCAATTACCAGCCATTATAGCCAGTCCTTCTGCCTGTGCCAGTTGCAGCCAACTGTGCCAAGTCATTGGACCAACAGGCCGCTGGTCTGCCCACTGGCCTTGTTGCTCCTATAAAGTTTCTATGAAATACCGCGACTAACAAATCCTTAAACCTTTGGCATAGTTTAGAAACTGTATTACAGGAAAAGTACGTATACATAATTCTCACAGATTTCAAAGCTGACTTCACAAAGTAAGTGATCCAGCATATTCTCACGTCACGTTGCGTGTACGTCTGTACTAATGCTAAACAGTCTACGCCATTGTGTGAAATCAACCGAGTGGAAAATCCTACTCCAATTATAAGCCGAAACGAGTTGCAAGTGAATTTTTTTGCAGCGCTGACAATGGACGCTTTAATTACTGACGGTTTTGTTCTCAGGTGTTTGCTACATCTCCGCTAGGATTGTTGAATTGGTGCGTGATATGCATTTTCTACTTAGATATTACGTTAAAATGTTTCTGTGGCAATTTCGCAACTAAGTCGCTCCTGCCGAATTTATTTGACCTGGAACCGTAGGCGAAAATACACATGCCTGTAAAATTCGTGCCAGTGGAAAGCATGCCACTCGACTGCCTCAGGAAGGTGAGTATATGTATGTAGATTTCTATGTAACCTTATTGAGCCTAAATTTTTTTTTTCACTTAGTCTCAGGCCCAGGGTAGCAAGAGTCAAAGTAGAGTACCATTTACTTTCAGTAGGCGGCATGTCGAGTGCCATTGCTCATCCTAGCTTATAGCCTATCTTACAGGGTGGAGTGTGATGGGATTGTAGCCTAAATGCACACGTAACAAGTCTGTTCAAGGTTAGTCTGAAAGGGGACAAAGGCGCAAGGGAGTGAAAAAAGAAAAAACGCCTTTCTACACAAAAGTGACCGATCAATTATACTAACAATATGGCTAGTTGCAAACTTTTTGGAAAAAGAAAGTAACCTTGGAAACTTCTTCCGTTCGCGGTACCTATACCTAATAAAACTCCCTTTCGGCTAAGAACCCTATTTCTTTCTAACGTTGCAGATTATATAATTATATTGATGTATTCATAGCCAGCATTGAAACAACATACCCACGAGAAAGACAAGTTAGCTCAGTCCTATTAAAAAACGTCATTTCTTTTTCATAGACGATAAAAACCTGCCAATTATATCAAAGATGTAATAATACAGCACAGGGCAAGCAAATGCAATAACTGCAGCCGGGGTGACCACCGTGCGAAACTTCCCACACTCAACGCAACACTCTCACAGATTTGAGTTTTTCACAACCGGTCCTCAACCTCCCCTACGTCTTAAACATAATACTAAAACTAGTCGAAGACTAGAATTCCTTGAAGTTCAAACGGACAAACAAACAAGTTTCCGAGACGGCAGTCTATATTTATACAACAAGATACAAAAGGCAATTTGAAATTCAAACCGGCAGCGTTATTTTGCAATGTGAACCACCAAGTTGCGGGTAGTTTTTTATTTGACCTTTACGATTTATATGACTATTTATAAAATTAAGTCGCCTGTTTCGACCGAGCGGTCGGCCTTCGTGGAGCCAGTTTTGGAGTTCGCAAACATCTCCATTTGGCGGAGCGAAAAAAAAAGGAAACGTGACCAATGGGGCGACGTGACGTTATGCCATGATACGCCAGCTTTATAAATGGGGTTATTATGTAGATGAGTCGGTTTATGGACGAGTTGAGACTCTTGATACTAGACATCATTGTCTTCACATACATCATGACGGCGCTTATGACACGGATCTGATTAAAATATAGATACCTGATAAGGTATCGCGTTGTAACCACAAGCAGTCATTATCATCATCATCTCAGCCCGTAAACATCCTACTGCAGGGATATAGGCCTTCCCTTCTATAATGAGGGAGTGTGGGCCATAGTCCACTACGCTGGCCCAATGCGAGTTGGGGACTTTACATGCCTTTAAATTTTTTATTTATAAATATTTTTCTTTGTTTGTATTTCTATACATTTTGTTGTTATTAGGTTTATATTAAATTTCTTCTTTAAGTTATAATTTTGAGTTTAATAGATTAATTTGTTATGTAAATTCTAATAACGTTATCAAAAAAAGAAATACATTCCCTTAGATTAATGATTGGTCTCCGCGCCGCTACGACTAGATACCGCACTATGAAGAAAAAACAGGTTCCTGAATGCGGCAACTCAATATTGTAGTGTGTAGATTTATACAGTACTTACTGATGATATGTGATGCCAGTATCTTTCTTGTTTTTTGTAGTATTGTTATTACATAGTTTGACTACGCAAACCGGCATTTTGCTTCAGTCTTAAAGCAAAATTTGAAAATTTGAAATTTGAACTTGTGGCGTGACTGGCGCGGGTACGCCGAATACGGCGTAGTATTTATTGCCGCATTTTTCGAGTACGCCGACGGTATCTAGTCGTAGCGGCGCGGAGACCAATCATTAATCTATGTACATTCCTAATGAAACTAATATTGTAAATGCGAAAGTTTCGATGTTTGTTTGTGACTCAATCACAGTTTAACGGTTGAATGGATTTGGATAAAATTTGGTACACAGGTAGCAGTTGAATTTGCCATAGAAGAGAGGAGGAGAATAGGAGGATACATTTACTCCGACAAAGTGAGTAAGTAGTTTCCGCGGTATAAAGATTATGTACATAATATAAACGAAATTATACATACAAGGTAAGTCAGAAAGATTTTAAAAGGATTAACAAACAGTTACACTTCTTTGGGAGAGTTGTTCTGCTATAAAAATCACTCTACACATACACATGACACGCATTGATTAAACAAGGATTAGGTCGTCGTCAATAAAACAACTATCACATTTCTTTAATATGTGGGTACAAGCATTATTTATAAATGGAGAAACATAACGTAACTCCTTACACCTCTGGGAAACAAGCGCGTGACGTATGTTTTTGTATAAGGTTATTAATAAGGTTTATTTGAGTTTCCGCATCCTTAAGGTTTCTTGTCCACATTTTTCGTAAAACCGAACATCATAATTGTATATTCCACTTAAAGACTAAGCTGCATACAAACACCAGAAAAGAGAATTGAAAACTTTAATTTTTTTGATTAGTTCACGAAGTTCTATGCAAATAATAAACACGTCATAATTAATGAGTCGATGTTTAATTATTACCAGCTAGTGGTAAATTTCTATACATGCTAAGGGCAGTTTTTAGGGCCGGCGCCCACTGCCGGCACGGCACGGCGTGTCATGGCAAAGGATTTTATTACTAATCAAGTTATTTTGAATCTTATTTCAATGAGCTTAGAATTCATGTCACTTTATTTCGACACCTACGGATGTTGCGGCATGACGTGACGTGAAATTATGCACCCAGAATTGTCTGTTCATCAAATTAGCAGTTCTTATTTGTCTCTCTTCATCTTGAACTAGAAGTGCTATTTATACTAAATCCCTGTCAACTATAACGACACAACCAACTTCGAATCCGCGCGGAGCAAAACTGATTGATGCCAGAGTGGCTGCTCTTTCAGCAGGATGCCACGGGATGCCAAGGCATGCCACGGAACGCCGCGGGATGCCGCAGCACAACCTGCCGTGCCATGCTGTGCCACGCCGGCAGTGGGCGCCGGCCACGGAACAGTTTACTGTTCCGTGGCGCCGGCCCTTAGCCATGTCATTTGAAAACAATATTTCGTATTGCTGACTGTTGCATAAAATCGGTCCAATGCACCGGTCCGCCATTAACACTGCCATTAAGCAAAACGTGAAACTGGAGCGAAAATAAAATGCTTTACCTCGCATCTGGCAAGGGCCACGTGATTTTAAGAATACGAACCTCCGCGCACAAACAAAAAACGAAACGGAAAGGGGAACGTTTAAGAAAAGGGTGGAACGCAAAAGGAGAAACTGAGTGAAACAATGAAGGAACAAACAAAGCTCCTCGAAGCCCACCAGTACCTGCAACAAACAAAGGGTAGGGTTATTTTATTACTCAGGTGATTGATGTCAAAGTCAAAAATGCTTTATTTTGTAGGTACACAGGGTACACTTAAAATAGTCAGATTTTTTTCTTAAGCTACTGCTTGTTTAAATGTTAATTTTCCATTGAACAAGCAAGAAACTCGAGGGGTTTGTCTTTAAAACTAGATTTTATATAACACAAATGCACAATAGTATTTCATTATTAATTGTGAAATGGTCTGGCATGCGGACCATCTGGTTATGTGAATGATTATCATCTAAATAGTGTGATATTTTATAATATGCTTTCTCAATAAGTTCATTAAATTTTTCTCAAAATCTTTTGTATTTAAGTCAAGTATCGTCGTGCATGAAGCATTGATCTTATCTTATCTTAATATCTTTATTGTACACAAAATTATTACAGAAATATGCATTGTATATAAAATGTACAAAGGCGAGCTTAACTCCGATAGTTTTCTACCAGCAAACCTTAGAGATACATAGTGTTTATTAGATTGGGCAGAAAATAGTGTACACAACAATTGAAAATTATTTTCTAAAAAAAAAAACAAAAGATATATATATATATATACATAAATAAATATACCACACAACCTATCCAATATATATATAGTACGAATTGATGAGAGTGGAAGAAGCAAAAGAGTATGTCAGGATCGTTGCAAGAGGAAATCAATAGTCTTTGCTTACTCCAACAGGCAACAGGCCTTACTTTAGAAATGTAAAGTTGTTCGAAAAAAAATATATTGGATTGTGACTGCAGTGACCTGACCGTAGCTGTAGTATACATGACGGGTTAGCGCTCGACCTCATCACATCTGATGTTAAGTGAAAATGCTGGCTTCCCGCTCACCCGGCAAATTAATTGACTGGCTATCTTATGTATGCTTTCAACATTGCTGCTTGGCGGCAGACTTAGATAAGATGGTGGTAGTTGGCCATTTTAAAAACGAGCTACCACCCAACCACAGACAGGGAACCGAACCCGCGATCTCGGTTTTGTAAACCTTATGTTGTTAACACTGAGCCACGAGGACGGTTAAATTTCCTACTCATTATACAAACAAAATTTTATAGAATATCTTTGAGAGCGTTCTTAAAATAAGCTATGAATAACAAGTGACATTTTATCTTCGTAATATTATATCAGCTACAGGACATCCACTTCTGAACAAAGGCCATCCTTATAGGTTTCTAGGTCAACCAATCATCTTGTGGCTGAACTTGTCGGTGAGTGCTTTCCACTCTAGAACTTATACTCTCCAACGACTATCAAGTCCGAGCCATTGGTGTCGATTCGGATGTACGCCAACTAAACTAAAACCAGTTTTAAAGTAGTACTGTCTCTTTCCCCCTGGAACAGTACGATGCGAAAGCACCACTCCAAAACTGGTTTTAGTTTAGTTGGTGTACATCCGAATCGACACCATTAGCACTTCAACTTACTAATATGCCAGGACATATTAGTTACTTTAGTTCAACATCTCTTCACTCCTCATTATCAAATCTAAATCAAAAAAATAGTGACGTTTTCAATTGATAATTTTATCCTATGAAATAAAAATTTTTGATTTGATTTACTACGGGCAGTGAAGGGTTGGGACGTATCAGTACCTAATGCGTGGCCCGATTTCATTTCAGACCCATTTTTTTTCGGAATAGCAGATATCAAGCTGTAATTAATAGCAAATATAATCAGAAACTTCAAATTTTTACAGGATTGTAAGACCGTATTGCAATAATGTAAAAGTGATAAGTTTCTGACTCAAATCAAATCAAAAAATATTTATTTCGTAGGATAAAAATTATCACTTGAAAACGTCACATTTTTTATTTTATTATTAAAGTTTTTGGCATTATTGCTCATTTACAAAGCTGATTCCCCAGAGAAGAACGAGCAAGAAACTCAAGGGCTGCTCTTTTAAATAAGTTTGGGTTACATTATATTGTATAATTAGACTGAATATCCCCAAGCGGTCTATGTCCATGCTTGCTTATCATCCAGATAGTCAGAAATTTTATAAAAGCCTTTGGGGAAATAATGTCTGTTTTATGATGGTTTTGAATTTTTGATCTTATACGTAGTGAAACAATAATAGTTTGAAGCAACATCCACGGTTCGCCTATATTCGAAATATACGAAAACGCATACATTTATAATACTAATCTTTTATTAAAATAGATAAGTAACAAAATTTTAATCACAAAGAATAGTTTACATTATATATGTATACTCGTGCTTGAATTAGGTATTCCTGTGTTTCAGGCGGCAAAGAGTAAATATAAAACGTGCAAGTGTAGGTATAGATGTATCTTTAAGAAAGTTTTTTTTTATGATTGACCGGATTTGCGTTTGACCACAATCTCACCTGATGGAAAGTGACGATGTGGTCGAAGATGAAGCACGCGATCCCAGTAAATGCCTATTCACTCTGCTCTTGAAGATCCCAAGGTTGTAGGATACAGGAAAGACTGACGCCGGAAGGGAGTTCCATGCCTTGGCTGTTCGGATGATGAATGCAGAATCGAACTTCTTAGTGCGAATGTTCGGTATATTAACTATATACGGGTGGAATCCCTCCCCACGCCTAGTGGTTCGAAGATGGAAGGGTGACGGTGGAATAAGATTATGTAATTCCAACGCTAGTAGGATAATGTTTTTCGAATGCATGTATGTATGAAAAGGGCGCATCCTGTAGCCTAAATGGCTTGACCGATTTCGAAGTGCATGGTCTCGTTAGATTCGTCTTGAGACCTGTAGGTTATAGGATACATTTTATGGTAAAAAATCCAACATGGCGTCCGCAATATACAAAATATGCTGTCAAGTTTTTTGGTTTGCGTCTAATCTTACTCGTATATAAAATTTTATTATCTGCCCAAATTTCTCCTGGACGGCGCCAAGGAAACGTTACCAATAAAACCTTCAGATAATATTGTAAAAAAATTTTATTTAAAAGCACCTGAATGATGTGAGCAAAAAAACTGACGCGTTGTATATGGCATCGGAGCAAACAAACACGGGTGGTCTCACTATCAAATAAAACCCAGCAACAGTAAGTCTGATTCGGTACATGTGCGTGATGCCAGAATACACACAGTGGAATTCAGCTACTTTGACAATGTCAAAAACCTGTGCGGAAATAGTGTCAATACGTTCAACATTAAAAATACATTTAAACACAACCTTTTAATTCTCCATCATGATTATTTTTTATTTTATTTTATTTTATTTTATTGATAATACAGAATCAACAGCATCATTATATTAGTTTTCATTTATAATAAGTATTTATTTACAAAAAAAAAGTATTTATGTAGTATATCAACCATCTGGTATCCACAACACAAGCCTATAGTTGCTTACTGTGGAACTAGATGGCGTTGTGTGTATGTCTAAGGATATTTATTATTTATTATTATTATTATTATTATAAAAAATATTACACAAAATTTACAAGCCAAAGTCAAAACAATTACAGAGTCTCATTTTTCATTACAATTCTCTTAAAAAAATAATTACGTGGAAAGTCACTATTAAATAATAATCATTATACAATCTAGAGGTAAAAAATGAATAGTGAGACAAACAAAGCAATAATAAATAATTTGCATGCATATTATCATATATTATTCTAGTACAAAGACGAGTAACATAAAGTCCATCAAGGAGTTACAGTGGCAATCTTCTGGTTTTCTTCAGACTCTCGTCATCATGCGTAATGGAAAGTGCTCATGGCAACAAAACAAACTAAGCCAAATTCGACTATTTTGCCATTTGCCATCACGGAGTTCTAGTCCCTACGTCCCGGTTCCATCATCAGATCGGCTCGATGGTATCATAATATTACATTGATACCGAACTTACATAAATATGCCAAGTTTCAGCTCAATCAGATACCAGCAAGTGGTTGAAAATTTTGAAACGGACAACTTACATACGATCATTGCAAAGTAAATACAAGCTTGTAAAACAACGAGGATATTTAGATATCTTTGTGAATAGGGGCAGTGTACACGACGGCCTGCTAGTCTACCGCACTTTTGTGCAGTGTGTGTTATTGCATAAAATGCGATCCATCTACGCGGACAAAATTGTCTGATTTGATATTTTTCCGGCGTAAAAAAAGTCCACCATGTGCGCTATCCTTTTTCACAGACATCTAAAAACTTCGTTGCTTTACGGAACTTGTATATTTCGGTCGCACTATTTATGCAGTTTTTTGGGATATAAATTTTGACGATTCCAGTTATACGTGACGCCAGAATGCCATTAAAAATATTGAATAACTATATTCAGCACAGTGTTTTGACATTGTCAAAATATCCGAATTCCACTGCGTGTATTCTAGCATGACGTACGTTCCGGTGCCGTTATTTAAGGCAACTCTATAAAAGATAGCTTTGCTCTGCATTGTTAAATACAATGGAAGTGATAACATTGAACTGGGGTGTTAATTTTTATTGTTTTATTGTAGAAACTAGGGCCATTGTTACACTCTCTTTTATTCGTCTAAAGGCCAGTCGCCTCTCTACTCTACCCAGTTGCCAACCGTCGTGTTTTCCCAGGATGTGTCCTGATTTTAGGGTGACCCGGATATTATTTAAATAGCGTCCTGGATCTTCCGAAGCGTCCCGGTGACATGCGTTTTTAGAATCTGATAATAAAGATACGACGTGTACTGTGCTAGTCGTCATTTTATTTGCCTACTTACTATTTCGTGCAGTATATCTTGCTATTTAGTTAGTTGCTGCACAAAACGTATTAGAACATGTGATCCCCAATGTCAAGCCTTTTTAAACTAGATACGCGTAAGAGGCGAACTGCTTAGTGGGAATCTTCGATATGTTGACTATATAGGGAGAATCCCTCCCCACGCCTAGTAGTCCTAAGATGAAATGGCGATGGTGGAATATGATTATTTAATTCCAACGCACATTTATCGAAATGCATACTGAACGGACTGGTTAAGAAAGGTAAGCCATACTCAAATCGGACCACGAATTAATGAGATACATCCGGACAAAGACTGGACACACACACACGCACACGCATACGCGTCAATTCCGTCAAACACATAACACCTGTCCCTTTTCGACGGGGTTAATAATAATATGTCATCGCGTTTGACACAATTCGGTCAAGGCGATGATTACTACAATTTCATTGTAGATTAGATTAGATTACAGACATTTGAGTTCCTACTCGCTTTGCTTGTCTATTACAGTCAAACACGTCATATAAGTAGCAAGGTTCTAACCTTATTCCTATTAGTAAGCCTATAGTTGCTATTAAGCAACTATAGGCTTGTGTTGTGGATACCAGATGGTTGACAAACTATACAAATACTGTAGCTTATTCCACATAATTACATCATTAAATTAAATAAAGAAAGCTACGACGACGACCTGTTTGGTGTAGTGGTTAGAAACGCTGACTGCTATACCATTAGGTCGCGGGTTCGAATCCCGCTAGGGGCATATGTTTGTATGATGAATACAGACGTGTTCCCGAGTTATGTATGTTTTTCATTTATATATGTATTTATTTACAAAAAAATATATATGTACATTTGTGTAGGTAGTATATTAACCAACTGGTAATACAAGTCTTTTTTTTATGCACGACGGGTTCGTACTTGACCTCAATCACACATGACGTTAAGTGAAAATGAGGTCGAAGGTGGAAGCGTACTGACTCAGAAACCCTAACTTGGGGAACTGGCTATCTTATCTCTGACAACCGGAACACAACAGTGATATTCTTACTTATTGTGGAACTAAATGGCGCTGTGTGTATGTCCAAGGACATTTATTTATTTATTAATAATTAATGAAGACCGGTGATAAAAAATAAAGAGAAAGTATAGGTACCGGCAAAGCTAAAGAATCTTTTAGGAACTCCGGCACTGCAAATAATTTAACCAGGCGTAATCTATCTCCTGCCATGCTGCACGTACCGACGATATCTACAGACCTTCGTGACTACAGAACCCGGACCGTCACGAATGGCAAGTGGCAACCCCACCTGAGCTATCATGCCACTAATATCTCCTTGCCACGCGAACGCGTGCGTCGCATGAAGCACGCGATCGTCCCAAGTTGCGTGCACCACGTCATCGTCACGTTTCCATCGAGTAAGTGCTCCCGTTCTACCGGTCGATTCAGAGTTTCGTTTGGGTTTTCTCTTGTCTATTGTATTGTTAGTATATCAGGGCAGTGTGGTTTCGGCACTTAGATGAATTGAACCTTTTTCAATTAAGTTCATGTTGATATATAAAATCTTCTTTTCAATATATTTAAAATAGGAAATAAGAAACTTATTAAGAAAGCATATTACAAAATAAGATAATTATCGCTGGACATAACCAGCTCATTTACCATCTCCGTGGCTCAATATTAACAACATTGGGTTTACGATTCGGAGGTCGCGGGTTCGATCCCCAGCGGGGTACATGTTTAAGTACTCGGTTTGGTTGGTGGTAGGGCATTTTAAATGTCCGCCTGGCTAGCTACCACCATCTTATCTAATCTTAGGTAATGCACATAAATCGAACCACGCACTGTTGAGATACATTCGGACAAAGACTGGATACACAATCCGACACTGTCAAACATATATTCATCGTCGTCGTCGGCGGTTAAGAAGACAGACGCAAAAACACAAATGACAAGATAAGAGCCCGCGATAAAGTCAATCCAGGCGTGCGAAGCCGCAGCGTGTAATCTAGTTGCTAGTAAATAATCAAGCTGTCAACAAGATGTCGCCCAACCGTAACGAGGCGGTTGACCAACTGAAGCGTCGCCGACAACACGGAGGTGCTGAGCCGCTCAAGTGACTGCGATGTATTCAAACTTTCAAACTTCAAACTTCAAGCATTTATTTCAACGTAAGATACATGATATCATTTGTTGAATGTCAATTTAAATCTATTGGAAGTAAAAATAGGGCTAAGCATTTTTCAGTCAGTCAGTATGCCCAAGCTACCACCGCTTCGGAAAGGGAAAAGAAGCGGCGCAAGAAACCCACAGGATCATTTTCTTTTCTTTTTTTTATATATATATATAGTATACAACTAATACAATTTTATAATTTTTGGGAGCTGGGCGAAGTATACCAAGCGTTTTTGTCATTCAGGTAGTCACTAATTTTGTAATAACCTTTTTTCGTTAATGTTGTTTTGATATGGTTTTTAAATTATTTTTCATTTAGATTAATGATATTCTCAGCTATAAGGTTATAAAAGCGTATACAGTGTCCCATAAATGATGTATTAACTTTGCGCAGTCTGAACATAGGGGTGGCTAATTTGTCCTTATATCTCAAATTTAAGTTATGCTTATCACTATTATTTGGGAATGCAGAAATATTTGACGAGGCGAGGTGGTACCGATCCGAACCCAGGTTGTGCTGTTATGTGTGCATTAACCCTAAAGCTTTTACCGCCTCCGTGGTTCAATGTAAACAACATAGGACGTGAGTTCGATTCCCCTATATGTACCCTACATATCAGCCTGGCGAATTACCACCATCTTATCTAAGTCTGCCACCAAGCAGCAAAGTTAAATGAATCGGCCGCAATTAAGTTTAGAAAGTATTGGAAAAATGGTTATTTAATTGTTACGGAATATTTAATAGTTAACATCACTGTTTGTATTGTTGTAGGACTGTATTGCTTTCATGTATGTTTATTTTTTTCTATTATATCTAATTTCCCTAAATGGTTCGAATTAAAAAAATACCCACAAATTGAGCAATTTTTTTTAAAGAAACACATTTTTCAACTTTAACTTATTTGGAAAAATATATGTATAGTTACTTGCTTTCTTACAACATGCTTAATTTTTAGCAATTGTTACTATATTTACAACATTTGAAACATTTAATAATAAATGTTTCAAGAAAATCGCGGTTATGCGTTTATCCGAGGTTTAGATTTTCCCTGGGCTAAGAGATAAGATAGCCAGTCCTCCAAATAAGAGTTCCGGGTGAGCACGCTTCCACTTTCGGCCTTATCTTCACACGATTGAAGTAAGTTGTGCATAAAAAAGGAAAGAAAGTGGTCAGTGTGGCCTTAATATCTAATACATAATAATTTTACAATTATTATTTCAACTTATTTAAAAAGAGCAACCCCGGAGTTTCTCTTTTTAAATAAGTTCTTCTCTGGGGAGACTGCCTAGTGAATGAGCGATAACTGTATGTCATGACGATTTCAAATGTTATTCTTATAACTTACGAAATAAAACATTTTTGTTTTTTTTTTGTTTTTTTATCTCAGAGCCTATGTCTGACCGCGGTGGTGTAATGTAAAAAATGGGTCATTAAAGAAAACAAAATGATTAACATAGCCCATCGACACGTTCAACACGAACTCATAATCGTACACGCCCTTACCAGTATCCCCTCATTTCCGACCACCATGTACCACCTCCCACGAGGGACAGCTGCCGTGTCCAACCAGCATTAGTGCTGCACGCGAGGATTGGAGCGAATTAGCAGAGCAGTCACGCTACTCGGGCGTTAGAAAGCGTACCGCTTCAGACGAGCGATTGACGGTAACTTAGATCACCTTTCAGAAGCATATTTCAAAGAAAATTGAGGGTTCGTGCTTGGGTGAAAGATGGGTGCAATATGAAGTTATATCAGTCTGAAGTTGATGATTGGGGGCAAGTGGTAGCGCTTCCTTCACAGCATCAGAAGCGGTATTCTACAATGTCCAAAGAGAAACGCCAAATTGCCGAGTGAGCAATGAGTCAACCAACCACACGTCCGAACGTATTTGATGACGACATCGAGGAAATTACAGAAGTAATAGCCCTATACATAGAAAACAGTATTATTTTTTAAAGCCATGGTAGCTTTTAAAACTAACGTTAAAAAGATCTCTGGTTCTAACGCGTTTTGAACGGTAGCTACTTTTGATGAATGACATCTCCGTATTAAATCCTCTAAAATCAAAATCAAAAAATGCTTTATTTTGTAGGTACACAGGGTACACTTAAAATAGTCAGATTTTACATTTTTAAAGCTACTGCTTGTTCAAAAGGCAATTTTCCCCTGAGAAGAACAAGCAAGAAACTCGAGAGGTCGCTCTTTTAAAAAAAGGTTTTTATATTACAAAATTAGTATTTTATATTATAATATTTCATTATTAACTGTGAAATGGCCTGGTTATGCGAACGGGCTGGTTATGTCCATGAATGTTTATCATCTAAATAATCTGATATTTTATAATATGCTTTCTTAATAAGTTTAAATTATTGAAAGGAAGATTTTGTAATCAACAGGAACTTTATTGAAAACTCTCTTTAAGTATGTCCTTATTTATATACATATTTATTCATATGTATTATTAGTATGTAGGTATATATTTTATTAAGGTTATTATTACATAATTATTATTCTTGTTATATTTATTAGTGTGCAGGTATTTGTTTGAATTTGCTGTAATTTGTATACGCCCAATCTACTGTTTTCTAACTAACCCTATGGTTGACTGGAAGAAATCCCTCTATGGGATAAGTCCGCCGTTGTACTCAAATTTTATATCAATGCAAAATTAATGTATTGCCTTTTTGTACCATAAAGCGTTTACAAAGAATACAAACAAACAAGTAGTTCACATGGCGGAAAGTGTTTACTACTGCCTATTGCACCTGTCATCAACAGCCTATCGCCTTATCCAAGTCCACCGCCAAGGAGCAATGTTAATAGCACTGTTAATGTTCTGGCTATTTGTGATAAGACATAAACCAGTCCTCCAACTTGGGGGTTCCACGTGAAAGAAAAATAAGGAAAACATTTGGGATAGAAAAATAGAAAGATAGAAATAGAAAATAGATAGCTTGCGACAGTTTTTAACGTGGATTATGTTCAGATTCCAATAAACAGATAATTTTAGTTGATACCGTTCCATTGTTAAAATGCATTTGATAACGATATATTTATTCACCTACTCGCCGGAACGAGTAATCAGAAAATTCAGATAACAAGTCATCGAACTGTCGCATTATACGCTGCAGTCTGGTAAATAAATGATTGCACAGAATAGACGATTACGTCGTTCAGGTATTTAATTTCTGGTCCTACGAAAGCATCAGTGAAACGGGAGTATTTTTTTTTTATACACAACGGGTTAGCATTTGACCCCAATCACACCTGATGTTAAGTGAAGATGAGGCTGAATGTGGAAGCGTGTAGACCCAAAAACTCCATCTTATTTGGGGACTGGCTACATTGCTGTGTTGGCCATAGAATTAGATAAGATGGTGGTAGCTAGCCAGGTGGACATTTAAAATGCTCTACCACCAACTAAAACTGAGTACTAACCATATACCCCGCTGAGGATCGAACCCGCCACCTCCGATTCGTAAACCCTAAACGGAGAAAAAGAAGGAAAAGAAAAATATGGTTACGTGAGACTAGACAGATATAGTAACTAGATTAGTAGATAGGTATAGTAAATTGTTTACTAACAGACTATGATAAACCGACACCATGTCGGGGTTATAAGCACAACAGCATGATAAAGAGATGGGCAGCAGAGTCGATGACACGGTGCCGCGAGTGGACAGCTCCCAAAAAATTAGTTCCGGAGAAGAACGAAAGTCAACATAGCCCGGCGAAATAGTAAGTTCAATTGGCCACTGCTACTGGCAGGGCACATGGTGCATAGGACGTTGGAGCATTAAAGTTCTAGAGTAGACAAGCACAGCGAAGGACATTCACCCATGAGGTGGAGAGATGATCATGGAAGTCGCTGTACGCAGACCGCTGTCAACAGGTCGCTCTATAGAAATCTAATGTTGGGAGCCCTATGTTGATGGGCCATATACGTGGTAGTCACAACAGCTTGCTGAACTTATGGGTTGGCCATTGGGATTCTACAATGCTCGGCCGAATACGTTTGCATGTTATCATCGAACACCGGGGATCGCACCTGTTTGTGAAAATTGTTTTTGTATCTATGCATTACTTGTCTTTGTGTGTAATTGACGTGCAACTAACATTAGAATAGATAATATTGTGAAAATGTGTACTAATAAATATGGACTTAATGTCTGAAATAATAATTGATGTAATGATAATGATGATTAGAGCCTTACCATCAGCGATGGACATCTACAGGCTGTTAATATAGCGTATGCTTCTAGATTTAGCAAGCTAATAAATCGCTCGTCTACATACATCAAAGACATAGAAATGCATCATGCTACGGACGTGACGGCATAGAGACGGACGGACGCACATTTGGGCTAATGTTTGCTAATAGGACGGTTTGCGGTCGTGATCACTTGACTATCGGATGCAATGGACACAGTCAAAGAATGCTGGCAGTAAATCAAACAGGGGAGCGATCGCATTAATTTCAAATATAACTGTAAGACTAAAAACCTGTAACAAGCAAGCCTTCATGCTCTTCACAGTTAATCAACTCTTGAGTTTCGAAGGATAACCGTGCGGTGGGTGCCGGATGAAAGGGACATATCGCTTTTTCTACAGATGATTTCCCTTTCCGAATCGGTAGTAGCTTGGACATACTGAGTAACAGATAAATGCAATAAACCTGTTTTATTTCCAGTAGATTTAAATGGGCATTCAACAAATGATATACGTTGAAATAAATGCTTGAAGTTGAAGTATCTAAATGGGCATCCACCCGTTTTACCATGCTGTTGCTCGTTCTCATCAAGGTGTATACTACTACAACAGCACTCGTATATGAATCGTAATGTGAAATGTTGACGATCCGGCTGACAACATGCCAACGCTCCAAAACTGAAACTTTTTTATGAAGTCTCCCAGACTGAAACGCTGTGACCACACGCTGTGTTTGATTATTGTAACGAGGTGTACAACCTCTTCTAAATTCTGTCTTCTTTTCGGTAATCTCTTTGGCGTTTTCTTATTTGGAACATTATTCAAAATTCTGAATTCTAAATTATTTTCAAAAACTAGTCAGTCTGGACGCAACTTGCGAACTGAAGCCATTCTTTCTTTTATTTCTTTAAATTATTATTACATCATTTATAAGTTTTTCAAGTGCCTATCCCTTCTTCCTGACCTTCTCCTTCACCGTTCATCAGTGGCTGCAGTCCTGGTAGGGGCCTGAAACCTACGACCCTGAACCTCATCCTCTCTCTACGGCGCCCATTACCTACATCTACCTACAGCAGCTGAGCGTTCGCAGTACCGCGACATTATGACTCGATCATGTAGATTCGCAATTTTTCTCGGGCGTCATTTTGACAGAATCTACACGACGATGTAGGAAAAACCTTTGTCATTGCTAGTGAAATGCCAAAATCTAGGACTTTTATAAGGTCGACGTTTGTGGTTTGCTTGATCTCCTATCATTTTCAGAAAATGGTAAAAAGGACGATTCGATTAATAAGTGAGAAAGATCCGGTTGATTTTAAAAAGCGCAATCGATTTCCAGCCCATCTTTCAGATCGTACCAGAGACAAAAAATAAGAAAATGCTTAAAATAATTTTTCACCAATTTGTGTTACTTACTCCTATAACTGCTATGGCTGTGCAATAAGACACCTCAGGTACATCGGCCAAGGACAAATCAACTAATTACGCGTGTTCAGCTGACAATGAAACGGCTGTATTTGAGCGACAGCTGCCTAAATGCGAATCAGTTGGCATTCAACCAGCCGATAAGATCAGTTGCAAATCGATCCATGTAAATATTTACCTACCAGCGTATCGTGAATCGTTAACAGTGCTCTATTTTGCAATAGTCGCGAGTATAACTCATTCACAATGACCGCGACGATGACTTTGCAGCATATTCTTATACATAGATCACTTCATAATCACGCTCCGTTAATGATGTCCAAATGTCCTTCTCTTAATACTCAGACATAAAATTGTGTCGCTAAATCTTCGAGCACCAACATAATTTTAAATTGGGGTGACAAAGATAAACCTTTCCGAGTAAAGTCAGAGGTATATAGCAATTCTAAAATAGCAAATGACTGTATCAGATAGCTTGATCGATTTTCCGTAGTGTGACGTAATGCATTCATTGAGGTTAAAAAACTAACGTTAGGTAACAAAATAACAATTCGAACAGCATTATTCATTACTTTTGTGCTACTTGTGACCAAAATTAACCTCTGAGTCATGTTGTTGTTTTTTATAGTTGTTGCTACTGCCACTTATACACCGTAGGTATACATTGCGTTGATTATATAAGTTATTCCTTTGTCTATGAAAATAAGACTAGTGCTGTTACTGTATAGCTTTAATAAAAGCGGCCCCAGGCACGACCCCTGCGAAATCCAAATAACTTCGCGTTTCTTTATCAAAATCGCAATGAAAACAAAATTACAACCTATTCTAACAAAATTCTGTCTCCAACCCTGACATTTCGTGCCGTACGATCGTGCTGAGTGCTCCTAACTCATGAACCACTTACGTATCGCTATCAAATGGAACCTTCCGTGAACTCAGACCTTTATTCTAAATGCCGGAATATATGAATAAGTATGACTTTACGAGTGTGATTATCGTGGGTAGGCCAAGATTAGTACAAAAATACATCTTACCTAGTGGATTATCGTCCTTGCCCTCTCTAGTGAGAGGCTGTGCTATGGGGACGAAAGGCTCTTGATGTTAAGTTAATAAATTGCTAATGATAATAATTTTCTTAACGCAAGGTTCAAGCCATTTAATAGCACAATAACAGATATGAACATATCTCGGAGTTTAATTTTAAACATAAAAATAAATTAATAACAAAAAAACTGTGTTAAAAGCTAAGTATCTCCAAATGGCTAAACCGATTTTCAATAAACATATCTAAGAATCTGACCTCTCGTTTACCCCCTGAACACACATTACTGAGATGAGGTACCTACGTCCAGAGAAAGGCTGGACACACATACACAAACAACACAGTCAAATACATAATACCCGTCGTTTGTCTCGAGGGTTAAAAACAGAATAGAAAGAAACTAAACAAGGTTACTTTTCACTGGAAGCAAGTTTTAGAGAAATATTAGGTCGTTACCTATGAAATTGGCGTTTTGTATAAAGAATGTCTTTAAGACTGTCTTCTCCATACAAACATTTTTGATTTTATTTTGGGAACGGCAAATCCAAATTTAGCTAAACTTTGTGTGTATTATCGGATAACATTAAGTTAAGTATAGGCAGCGTTAATTTTTAAAAGTAACGGTAAAGTATTTTAAAGTAAAGTTTCAACGAATCTATGAAATGATTATGGGAAACACATGAAAAGAGCTCTGTTCAAATTTTTTTTATTATGTGATTTAGCCCAGAAATTAAAAAATATTTCATGTGCAACCTTGAAATAATATTCCATTTTCCATATAAAAAACAAATTTGGATATAGCTTTGAAAATCGCAGGAATTGGTACATATGATTAACGAAGAAAAAAAACTCCAATTTCATAGGTAAAGACCCATTATATAAATTCTCGCAGTTCCAATATTAATGGGACGAAGTTAATACACTTGTTGTCCCTATTAGGAAGCCAGTCATTTGCGTTGACCTATGGCTGTCGACATAACAATTCCTGACATTTCGTGTCTGGCCTAAACCGTCATCAGCGTGATTAGGTCGACACTGTGACATTTTAGTATGATTGAGTCAATCATACTAAAATGTCTATTGTAATTGGTTTTTATATGGAAAATGGAATATTATTTCAAGGTTGCACATGAAATATTTTTTAATTTCTGGGCTAAATCACATAATAAAAAAAATTTGAACAGAGCTCTTTTCATGTGTTTCCCATAATCATTTCATAGCTATTTACCTCTTCCGAGTAAAGCTTGGGCTTTACTCGGAAGAGGTAAATAGCTACTAATAGTTTATTTATCCAGGTAAGGGTTTGATTTCACGCGAACGGAGCGGAAAAGAATCAACTAAGAAACCACTCTGTTTTAAAGTATTTAACAAATACAATAATAATAATGGTAATAATTAATTCATCACTAAGAAGATAGTCGATAGTTTTTTTTTTTTTTTTTTTATGCACGACGGGTTCGTACTTGACCTCAATCACACACAATCACACATAGTAATGTTGTATTCCGGCTGTTTATGATATGACACTTAACTCCACTTCAGGTGTCATTGAGGTCAAGTGCTAACCCGTTAAGACTTCCTAAAAATTCCTTTGATTGAAGAGCACATCTATTATCCAAACGCATCTGACGATATGTACGCACGCACGATCTCCGTGGTGAAGTATCGACCTCACAAGAGAAGGTTGTCTGCATGACGTAAGCTCAATGGATAATGCTAAGCAGATCATGTCAATTACAACACGATTTAATATACCAACCGGCTATGATACCTAAGAGCTCACAGACGTCTCAGTGATGTTACGCACTAACTACGTAGCCTGTTACATAAACGTCCTGGCCGAAGGGACTTCGTAGACGAGGCAATCGGTCCTCTTTGTAACGCACGTAAAGCCAGGATCCATTCTGCACGGCGTTTAATATTTCTTTTATTACATGATATGTAGCAGCCCATTTGGTGGTGTGCTGAATGGTACTGTAGAATTAAGGAGAGGCTGTACACTATGACTCTGGTATACCCCTCCTCCTGAAGAGAACTGAACTGACAACCGGAACACAACAATGCTATTAACATTGCTGCTTGGCGGCAGATTTCGATAAGATGGTGGTAGCTAGCCAAACTACTAATACTACTACTACAATTTATGTGAATTTAATTAATAACCTCGTCTGCGTAGTCCGCAATAGTATTCGCATCAACCGTACGTGTCCACTGACCCACCAGCTGATACGGTCCGATAAGCGACCTCTAGGGTCACGCACTGGAAACATTCCACTGTCAACAACCTGGAGACGGCTCTTGGTTTATTTTTAACTTTTGCCACATACAAGCACCATGTTAATTATCTTTTGGAATAATAACAGGATGCTGTTGGGACTGTCACGGAGCTGCAACGCCTCAAAAATGTTTGCGGAGGCACGTACAGATGGCTTTCACGCTATAATGCGTAGGAAAGCCGCCTCTATGCTGCAGCGTCTACGGACCAGTGGTAACAGCACCCTGAAAATGATTTCTGGCAGACCGGACTGCCCCATTCAGAAACACTGGGTGGAGTTAGTTATAGGTTCAAGGTGTTAATCTTAAAAATTCATATTGCCCTACGTATTTCCTAAATTAACAATACTAATCTAGTATACTAAGTACAAATTCGGCAGCGGTATTCCCGAACGAGTACGACATTGGAACCTTCAAGAAACGAGCCTACACCTTCCTCAAAGGCCGGCAACGCATCTGTGACCCTTTTGGTGTTGCGGGTGTCCATGGGCGGCGGTGATTGCTTTCCATCAGGTGACCCGCATGCTCGTTTGCCGCTCTCTCATATTAAAAAAAAAAAAAGAATTGTTACTAACTCACTAATAAATTATGGATTGTATGATCTGAAATAAAAATGTATTTATTTATTTATAACGCCACCAAAAGCGTAACTATTACAAAGGGGTCAAGTTCTCTTTTGCACAGTGTTGGATTAAACAACACCACGGAAACCTGGTTAGGACATGTGACGTAACACACTGTCATTTCAGATTATGACTTCTCTGTCTATGACGTCAATTATTGCGGTATATTTTATTGAAAGTAGGTTTCACTGTGTCATCGCTAAAGTTGTTTAGGTAACAATTTAAAAGTATTACTGCGTATTTAATAATTTCCTTTGTCAGCTTCTGTTTTTGCAGCAGAATACTAGAGTAAACACAGTTGGGATAATGTAGCATATTATTGAGGTAAGTTCAATAAACGCTATTGAGGTAGTGTCACAGATTAACTAATAGTTCCGGAGTGCATTTTAATATGGAATTATTTCTGAACTAGCTATCGCCCCGGTTTCGCACGAGTACAATTTTCGAACGAATTTTTCGATTTTCGAAATTTCGATTCGAACTCGCAACCTTTTGGTATAGTGGTCAGAGTGGCTAACCACTACACCAAACAGGTCGTCAGCGTTTGGGTGTTCCAAACATGATTTAAAACAATATCCACGGCTCACCTTTCGAAATATACAGAAATGTACACGTGTCACGGGGGTGAGCCCATACGTTGAAACATAAAGATCTATAGATGTCTCTTAGTGGAAAATCTCTTAGCCACCTTTTACGACACCCACGGGAAGAGTCGGGTTGGTTCTACTTGAAACCACACAGTTTCATATAAATGTAATAAACATATAAACTTTACGGAAGAAATTCTCTAAGTGATAGAGAAAAATTGTTGCGTGGTTTAGTAAGCGAAGAAACAGAGTCAGACGGCGACTTCGTTTTATACATTTATTGACTAGTGATTAGTGACGATACCATGTAGCACGCGATCCCAGCAGTTGCCTATTCACCCTGCTCTTGAAGATCCCGAGTTTGTAGGATTCAGGAAAGCCTGACGCCGGAAGGGAGTACCATGCCTTGGCTGCGTTCGCATTATGAATGAAGAGAAGAACCTCTTAGTGCAAATGTTCGGTATATTAACTATATACAGGTGGAATCCCTCCCCACGCCTAGTAGTCTGAAAATGGAAAGGCGATGGTGGAATAAGCTTATGTAATTCCAACGCACACTCACCGAAATGCAACCTGTAAAAGACTGAGAGACAGGCGACCCTTGCGACGGTGTTCGAGGCTCTGCAATTTAGCAGTCATCGAATGATAACCTATCAGGCTTTTGGCACGTCGTTCCACAGAATCTAGCTAGTTGTCACTTGGCTGAACCATCCCAGAGGTGACAGCACTTTTCCAAGCACGAGCGGACCTGAGCCTGGTGAAACGTTGTTTCCGCCTGAAATACCGCCTGACCTTAAAGAGAATGCCCATTTTTTTTTCTCGAGGGGAAATGCATTTACGCATTCGACCCGCCGCTGTGGGGCAGCGACGGGGATATGTGGGACTCCCCGTTCCAATGACAGGAGCGGGACTACCCACTAAAACCCCCCGGCGACCTTCCTCGGCAGTAGGGAGGACCTGGGAACGCATATGCCACTCCAGGTCTCCCCCCCGCCTTGCCCCCCTCTCACAAGAGAGGAGGTCCGTTCCCGGAGGGCGATAAGCGCGCCCTCACACCGCGATCAACGGAAAGAGAATGCCCAGCTTCTTAGCTACTGTTTTAACAATAGACAAAATAATGTATTCGACTACCCTTGATCATAAACAGCAAGAAATAGTTATTCTAAAGTCACACGCACGACGGTATTACTTGCTTATTCATAATTTGAATAATACATTTAAAAATAACTAAAAACAATGTTCTTTACCTACTACAGTTGGCCTGACACATAAACTTTAATGTAAACGTGTTTATTTCGTGCCGCAAACACCGGCACGTGTAACGAGAAAAAAAAAACCAATGCCATTGATAAGAAGTTCGGTGAGTACCAAGTACATAGTGGAAATTAAAAATAGATTAGTAAAAGCAGATATTTATACATACTAAATAGACCAAATATGCTCCATGTTAAAGTCGACGCGTACTTACGCGTTTTAACCCCTGTCGAAAATCGATCGGTGTTGTGTTCGACGGCGTTTTGTGTGTTTGTGTATGTGAGGGAGTGTGTATATGCGTGTGTCCAGTCTTTGTCCGCATATATTTTTTTATTTCGGACACTTACGTTAAACATCTAGTCCCAAACTAAGCAAAGCTTGAGCTATGGATACTAGATAACGGATAAACATACATAAATATTTATATAAACATCCATGACTCGGGAATAAATGTTCGTATTCATCACACAAACATTTACCCCTCGCGGAATTCGAATCTGCAACCGTTGGTTTGGCTGACAGGGTCACTATCCACTACACCAATCGGTCGTCATATATCGATATCTTTTTGTTTTGTTTATTTGTAACTACAAATAAATATCGATATCGATATATGACGACCGATTGGTGTGTGGAAAAACTTTTCGTCGGCTGTTAAAAATATGCTATGTAAGAAACCCTCAGGGCATGAATCCTACTCACACTGGCTATATTTTAGTAAATAAATAAATAAAAATAAATATCCTTGGATATACATAAGTGGAACTAGATAGTATTGTGTGTATACACAATACTATCTAGTTCCACTTAAAGCAACTATAGGCTTGTGTTGTGGATACCAGATGGTTGATATACCTACTACATAAATACATATTTTTTTGGAAATAAATACTTATTATAAATGAACACATCCATAACTCGGGTACACATGTCCGTGTTCGTCATACAAACATTTTCAAGAAGCGACTAAGGGAACACTACTTGGGTTGGCTTACAATTAATAATTTTTATTGTATTGCAAATATAGGTATTTATAACACACAGGTACTATAGGTTTCTTAATATTCTGTACATAATATGTATTTATATATGTATATATTAGTATTTATTTATCTATTTAGATATGTAAGTAGGTATATGTATTGTACATATAAGTATGTGTATACAAGTATTATATATTATATTACTATTATTAGGTATTTATTATTATTAAATCTGTACACGTATGTATGTCTATCCACTTCAATTCTCACTCTTCTCACTCACGGTCTTGCTGGAAGAAATCTCTTTTTAGAGATAAGCTTGCACCTTTGTACATCCTCTTTATTGCTGTACTGTTTTTATGATTAGTGTACAATAAACTATAAATAAATAAATAAACATATGCTCCTAGCGGGTTTCGAACTCGCGACCATTTGGTATAGTGGTCAGAGTTGGTAACCACTACACCAAACAGGTCGCCATAGTATCAATTAGTAGATAAGTCAGGTCAGGTCAAACAGGTCGCCTTAGTATCATTTAGTAGATAAGTCAGGTCAGGTCAAACAGATAACTCAGGTCAGGTCAAACAGGTCGCCATAGTATCATTTAGTAGATAAGTCAGGTCAGGTCAAACAGGTCGCCTTAGTATCATTTAGTAGATAAGTCAGGTCAGGTCAAACAGGTCGCCTTAGTATCATTTAGTAGATAAGTCAGGTCAGGTCAAACAGGTCGCCCTAGTATCATTTAGTAGATAAGTCAGGTCAGGTCAAACAGGTCGCCTTAGTATCATTTAGTAGATAAGTCAGGTCAGGTCAGGTCAAGCAGGTCGCCTTAGTAACATTTAGTAGATAAGTCAGGTCAGGTCAAACACTATCACCGTCTACGTTTATTCTTTTATCCTTCGAACCTAATATGAGTTTATTTACAGTAAGGAAAAAATAGGGCATATTAGACAAGTGAAATAGAAGTTATTGGCTTAGGTAGTTTAACTTTTTTTAAACCAAATAGTAGTGTAAATAATAGTAGTAATGGTTCTGTAGTGGTAGAGCCACGCTGTAAGCTATTAGCTTGCAGCATGAATGGGCCGGCTCGACCGGGGAAGTACCACCCTCTCGCAGATGACCGACGTCTGAGTAGTGGCATTTTGCCACTGCGCTTCGTCCGGTGAGCGAGGGCGCCGGAGGCCCACCTTCCAGTCTCTCTCCAGAATGGTAGCGGTATTTAAAGAGTTAGTAGGTACCCCAGGAGGGTACCAGCACTGCTGGAGAATCGCACAGCATCGCTCAGGCTGCCCTACTTATTCTGGGGTGGACACCTTCCTCAAAGGCCGGCAACGCATCTGTGACCCTTTTGGTGTTGCGGGTGTCCAAAAAAAAAAAAATGGTTTTGAAGAACATTTTTGACTATGTTTGCTCTAATTTTAGAGCATCTGGCATAGTTAAAAATGTTCTTCAATATCCTTAAATTGAATTTATTACCGAATTTATTTTGACGACCGATTGGTGTAGTGGATAGTGACCCTGTCAGCGAAACCAACGGTTGCGGGTTCGAATCCCGCGACGGGTAAATGTTTGTGTGATGAATACAAACATTTATTCCCGAGTCATGGATGTTTATATAAATATTTATGTATGTTTATCCGTTATCTAGTTTCCATAGCACAAGCTTCGCTTAGTTTGGTGTAATGATTGGTGTAAGTGTCCGAAATAGTTATTTATTTATTTTATTATCCAGTGGCCAGAGGCGTAGCGTGCCTTGTCGGGGCCCCGTATAAAAATTTTTTTGGAGGCCCTTATATGGAGGTAAAGATTTTTCACAAAAGAAAAAAAATATTGTGAGAAGAAATATTTATTTATCACATAATTTACCCATTTTACAAATAAAAATCGAATTTTAAATATTCACTCTACTTGCCTTTTTTTCGGCAAACGTAAAAAAAAAAAAAGTAAGTAAAACGGGGAAGTCCCGCAGCCCGCCATAACGATGTAGTGTTGCCAACTTTTGAACGCACGCTTAAGGCGGGAAAAAAAGGAATTGCTTTATAGAATTTTATCATTTGTAAAATAAAATAAATTAGAAAGTTTTTATTCTTTTTCCTTACACACTTTGGAGGCCCCCGTGGCCCGGGGGCCCCGTATAATTGATACGGCAAATACGGCGGTAGCTACGCCCCTGCCAGTGGCGTGCAGTGTTTTGTCACAGGGTAGGCTGAATGACAAAATTTGCTATTAATTGAGAAAAAATACAACTACAAAATAATAACTTACTCTTATACCTGTTTGGTGTAGTGGTTAGAAACTGTGATCACTATACCAAAAGCTCGCGGGTTCGAATCCCGCCAGGGGTATATGTTTGTATGATGAATACGGATATGTGTACCCGAGTTAGGGATGTTTTCATTTATATTAAGTATTTATTTACAAAGAAATGTATTTATGTAGTACATCAACTATCTGGTACTCACAACACAGGCCTATAGTTGCTCAATGTGGAACTAGATGACTAGACTTTTGACCGCCTCCGTGCTCAATGTAAACAACATTGGGTTTACCTTTCGGAGGTCGCGGGTTCGATCCCCAGCGGGGTACATATTTAGTACTCGGTTTGGTTGGTGGTAGGGCATATTAAACGTCCGCCTGGCTAGCTACCACCATCTTATCTAAATCTGCCGCCAAACAGCAATCTTTAATAGCATTGTTGTGTTCCGGTTGCCAGAGATAAGATAGCCAGTCCCCCAAATAAGATGGGGTTTCCGGGTCAGTACGCTTACCACCTTCGGCCTCATCTTCACTTAACATCAGGTGTGATTGAAGTCAAGTTCTTACCCGCTGTTTAAAAAAAAAAAAGATGGTGTTGTGTGTATGTCCAACGATATTTATTTATTTCATTTATAGCAATCTTCCAACTGTTTAGATTATTTTTCTGTTCACATTTTTTATGCACAACGGGTTAGCACTTGATCTCAATCGCACCTGATGTTAATATATCTATCTAGCTGTATGGCAGGCCAAGAAGCTTCTTAAAGGCTCCAATACTTCGGTGGCGGAATTTTTAACAAAAATACGTCAAGAAATCTTCGTTGCTGCCCGTAAACATTTTGGAGTCAAACGTTGCTGGAGTGTAAATGGTACCGTTACGATTCTGCTGCCTGATGGGACGCGTAAGAAGGTGTTCACTATGGGTGAACTCACGCCGCTCATCACCAAACACCCTGGCATGACATCTGCTACGGACAAGAAACACTCTGCTAAGTAAAAGGAACTACAGTGCTTTTTCATTTATCCGGCTAATAGAAGTGTTTACTTTCTTACTTGCAGGTAATTTGTAAAATGCGAATTTTAAATTCACTTTTATTTGTGTAAAAAATTATTTGTTTTGATTGTTCGTTCTGTCAGCTTGTCAATTTGAGTTTGACATTGGCATTCATCTGCGTTTCGTTCTAGTGTTGTTTTTATTTTTTTTTATGGCTTGGCTACTTGCATGCAGTTATGCCACCTATGAGTGTTGTCTATCAGTCAACTTGCGCGGAGTATAAGGAAAACCGTTTTATAAATTATTATATTTATTTATTGTAATATTTATAGTATATATTTATATATAATTACTATTATATTATCTTATGATTGACAATAATAGTATTATTGACGATAATTACTTTTCTTGCTCGTCGTCTTTAGATGATTATGAGAGTGCAAACTGTGATGACTCATTTGACACTGATTCCCAACCTCTCGAAGTAAAATTGAACAGAGTGTTTGGTCATAATACTGCATACCTCTCCCTTGTGCACATTAATGCGCAGAGCATTTTAGCTCATTATTCTGATCTTCTCACTTCCTTTAGCACTGGCGTAATTGATTGTATTTTAGTTTCTGAGACATGGCTCAAACCCTCTCTACCCTCCACTTCTTGTTCTCTTCCTGGATACCGGTTATATCGTAATGACCGTATTGGAGCGGGTGGTGGCGGCGTAGGTATTTACCTTCGCAGCCACATCTCTGCCACCGTAACGTGTTGTTCTCCCTCTGAATACTCTGGGTCTCTAGAATATCTCTTCTTAGAAGTTATTATCCACCATAAGAAAATCCTTCTTGGCGTACTTTATAGTCCGAGTGAAAGAGTAAATTACTTTGATAGTATGCTTTCGAAATTGGAAGAATTAACGCCTCTTTATGATCATGTCATTCTTATGGGTGATCTCAATACCTGCATTGACAAAAATGATTACAGGTCACATAAATTGTTAGATCTCGTATCTAGTCTCAGCCTGCAAGTTATGCCTCTAAACCCGACTCATCACTTTCCCAATTGCAGAGCATCTCTCATTGACCTGATTATTGTTTCGAAGGCTGACGCTGTAGTTTCGCATGGTCAAATGACTGCTCCCTTCTCTTATCATGACCTCATTTTCCTTAAATATAAAGTGCGTGCCCCAAAAGTTAAGGCTAAGGTTATCCTCCAGCGAAATTTTCGCAACGTTGTTCTGGATCGCTTGAGAGAGGATGTGAGGAAAACTGATTGGGTTACCGTTAGGCATGCCAATAGCATTGATGAAAAGATAGCTTTATTCACGGATCTTCTCACCAAGCTATATGACGCTCATGCTCCAGTGCGACCAGTCCGTGTGAAGCATGCTCCTGCTCCCTGGCTCTCCCCCTCCATACGGAGTGCGATGGCAAAACGTGACAGAGCTAAATCGCGACTAAAGGCTGACCCATCCGACCAAAATTTCGCCAAATATAAAAAACTGCGTAACATTTGCAACAGGATGTGTAGAGATTCCAAGCGTCGCCATATTCACTCCACTATTAATAACTTGTGCCCTGCGCAAGTTTGGAAATTTTTGAAGTCGTTAGGTGTGGGCAGGGTCACGGATACACACTGTGGAACAGTGGATATGAATGCTCTGAACATTCACTTCTCTACCCCTCCCGTGACTCTCGACCATCAGACTAAAAGAGCTTCTATGACTTCTCTTTCTGATCTTGCATTACCTGACTGCCCCCCTTTTATTTTTCGTCCTGTTTCTGAGTTAGAAGTTAAGAAGAGTATCACATCCATTTCCACAAAGGCTGTCGGCGTTGATTCTTTAAGTCTCGATATGTTTACCCTTATCCTTGAGGACATCACGCCTATAGTGACTTATCTCATTAATTTTTCGGAGACCAATACCTTCCCTACTTTGTGGAAACAAGCCTACATTATCCCGCTGCCCAAAACCCCCAATCCCCAATCTCTTTCCCAGTACCGCCCGATATCCATACTCCCCATCCTCTCCAAAGTTTTAGAGTCAGTTGTTCACAAACAACTATACTCTTATCTCACCACTAATAAACTCCTCTGTCCTTTCCAATCTGGTTTCCGTCCATCCCATAGCACTGTTGGTGCACTGCTGAATGTCACCGAAGATATTCGCCATGCTATGGAGGACAAAAAACTCACAATTATGGTATTGTTAGACTTCAGCAGTGCATTTAATTCAGTGGACTTCGACATCCTCCTAGCCTCTCTCCGCTCTCTTAACTTCTCCCCAGATGTCATTACTTGGTTTCACTCCTACCTTCACGGTCGTCAGCAGTGTGTGAAAACCGATGATTCTAAATCGGACTGGTGTGACCTCACTGCTGGCGTACCACAAGGTGGCGTGCTCTCTCCATTACTTTTCTCTGTTTTCATCAACCATATCTCAAAAGTTATTTCTTCTCTCTACCACCTGTATGCGGATGATTTACAAATTTATAGACATTTTTCGCTCAATGAGGCGGCAGATGCTGTTAGTGCCATAAACGGTGATCTTAGTGCCATACATTTGTGGGCTGCGTCTTTTGGTCTTCTTGTAAACCCAACCAAATCGCAAGCGCTGGTTATCGGTAGCAGTCGTTTGAGGCCGAGAGCAATTCATATTCCAGGTATATATTTTAACGGAACTTGCATACCTTATAGTGACAAAGTCAAAAACCTCGGGGTCATCTTTGATGGCCATCTGTCGTGGTCACCTCATATAAACGACGTAAGCAGGCGCATGCATTACACCTTTCACTCTCTTAAGCGACTTCAGAACTTCCTTCCTTTCAAAACTAAAATTATGCTATCACAAACCCTTCTTCTCCCCATACTAGACTACGCTGATGTATGCTACTTGGATGTGACTGAGGACTTGCTAAATAAGCTTGAGCGCCTACAAAATCTTGCCATTCGTTTCATTTTCGGATTACGTAAATATGACCATGTATCTGCGTTTCGCGCTCAGCTAAAATGGCTCCCCATCCGATTTCGGCGCAATGTGCACATCCTCTCCTTCCTATATAATATCCTCAAAAATCCCAACTCTCCTGATTATCTGAGTTCCCGCTTTAATTTACTCCCCCCTCCTGATGTTCCTAGGCGATCCTGCATTACAAAAACACTTGCCTGTCCTAGAGCCACCACAAACTTTCTTTTTCACTCCTTTAGTGTTCAAGCAGCCATGATGTGGAATAAACTGCCAAAATTAATTCAGGACAGCCCTTCAATTGCAGTATTTAAGAAAAGGCTAAAAGAGCATTACCTGTCCCATCTTTCGTGATATTATTAGTATGTGTATGTAGGTTTATAGTATACAGGGCGTCCCACGGCTATGCCACATGGAGGGAAAGTACCTTGAATTTTGTAGATGGAACATTTTACTGAAAGAAGACATTATTTTAATTTAAAAAACAATTTAAACTGCATTCATAGATTTTTAAATAAGTACATGGTTGAACCGGGAATCGAACCCTTTATTTATAAAAAAAAAATACCATGTTGCTTAATCATACCGATCGAAAGGCTTCATCATAAGGATTATTTTTTGCTAAATAACATAGTGTCAGAAATAAAAGGAAAACCATGAATTTTAACATTTTTAATACAAAATTAATCAATTTATCAAATGCTCAAAATGAGCCCCTTCCTGTTCAATACAAAGTCGCACTCTTTTGATTATTTCGCTCCCTGTCGATTTTTTGATCATGTTGTGGTAGATATTTAGAATAATACGTCGAAGTTCTGTTTGTAGCTCGTGGACACTTTGATACTGGTTCTTGTAGACTAAATTTTTTACATAACCCCATAAAAAAAAATCTAATCAGCCAGCCGCATTGCGATGGAGAAAATCATTTACGCGTCTTTTGGCAGATTCAGGATACGGCATACAACCAGGTACCTACTTACTAATTACGTATCTCTTTATCATTTTATCATGAACTTAAATTATAATAGGGAAATGATGCATACTTCTCGAGTGGGTAATTAGTAATGATAATGTCAGTTGTATGTCCTTACGGCAATGTCAGCTTTTCATTTTTCTGAACACAATTGCACATCTAATGTTAAAATTCATGGTCTTCCTTTTATTTCTGACACTATGTTATTTAGCAAAAATAATCCTTATGATGAAGCCTTTCGATCGGTATGATAAAGCTACATGGTAATTTTTTTTTATAAATAAAGGGTTCGATTCCCGGTTCAACCATGTACTTATTTAAAAATCTATGAATGCAGTTTAAATTGTTTTTTAAATTAAAATAATGTCTTCTTTCAGTAAAATGTTCCATCTACAAAATTCAAGGTACTTTCCCTCCATGTGGCATAGCCGTGGGACGCCCTGTATATATATATTTAAATTATGTTATGTATATATTTCGCAGTAGGTATATGTAATATATTTAGTGTAAGTTTATTATTCAGTTATCTTTTCTTTTTTTTATTTGTTTTATTATTCGTTATATGATTTTTTCTTTTGCACACAATAAACTGCTAAACCCCAAATTTACTAAGTTTCCTATTTCAATGCTCAGGTTGACTGGAAGAGATCTCTTAAGGGGCTGCCAAAAGAAAAAATACCTATTCACAAGCCACGCCTCCTGTGGTCGCGGAGGTGCCCTCCCCTCAATATCTGTCATCTAGTAAGCAAGTTACGTATAATTAGTTCGATACTCAAAGATGCGAAATCTGTCATCTAGTAAGCATAGCTTGAACTAACATAGTACTGGCTATGTAACGCCATCTTAGGTAATTAGTTCGATACTCAAAGACGCGAACCTTGGCCCGTAAATAAAAAAATCGATCTTGTAATTGAGTTCGCGTCTCAGTCTCAGTATTTTTTTTTGATAATGTTATAATATGCAATAGATTCTCAAGCGCCAACTTGAGGTTATCTCAATCTTGAGAACGGTTTATTAATACGGGCCCTAGTGAATAACGTGTGTGGTGAAAAGAACACAGGAAGTGTGGAGTCGCTAAGGATTATTTATTTAGATTTTTTTATTATTATGATTTTCAATTATAATCTAGAATTGACCGGAATGAGAACATAGTAAGTGTAGAGATTATTTATTAAAATTTTATTTATATTTTATTGTAGGTAGGTACACACAACAGTTACAGAAATATGCAATGTAAAGGAAGTTAACAAAGGCGAACTCAACTCCGATCACTCATCAAAATCGGTTAACAATTGAGGAAAATACACAAAAACAAAAAAAATTGTTGCGGTTTTATTGCATATAATAGGTACCATGGCCAATCAGTCAGCCTAATGAAATCATATCTACGTGATCGAATTCAGAGGGTTGATGTCAATGGAGAGAGATCATCAGGATCTGCAGTTAGCATGGGCGTACCGCAGGGTTCAATACTGGGACCATTCCTACTTTTAGTTTATATCAACGATTTATCTCACCTGCCTAAGGAAAGACAGGAGATCGTATTGTTTGCTGATGACACTTCTTTAATATTTAAAGTTGACAGATATCAATTAGCATATGACGAAGTGAATAATGCTGTCTCAAAAATAGTCGAATGGTTCACAGTTAATAACTTGCTCCTTAATGAGTACAAAACGAAATGTTTTATACGAGCGCTTGCACCAGCATCCATCTACTTCAACATCTATCATTGCCACGCCATCTTTATTTACTCTGCCTTCCTTGATTGCCGCATCTCTCTCTCTCTTACCCGCTTTTCTCATTTCCTCCAACGCCGTAAACTCCCATTCATTACATACTTGATCATGAGATTTATTAAATATATACTACTCAAAACAAAATAAGGGCCACAAGGTATTTTGTCTGTACCATGAAAATAATAAAACCAATATATATTTTTTGTCTCCATAACGAAAACTAATGTTGTTTTTACCATGTAGACCAATAAATTTATTCAAATAATAATGATTAAAAAGTTTATTTGCTTTTGAAAGAAAAAACACATTTTAGGTTAAAAATAAAAACAATGTAAAGTTACTGAAAATAAAAGGAAATACTCCATGCTCGTCTTTTAGTAACGGGTATGCCCCCCTCGTTTAGCTACGCACTCCTGAAGCCTGGAGTGCATGCTCTCAATCAAATGCCTGACATTTTCCATTGGAATCTCTTCCCAGGCCCTTTTCACAGCGTTGATGAGTTGCTGTTGGTTGTGGATTTCCTGATCACCGTCTCTAACTCTTCGTTTCAACTGATCCCACATGTGCTCTATTGGATTTAAGTCCGGACTGTTCGCCGGCCACGGCAAGACTTGAATTTGAGAGTCTTCCAGTACAAATCGAGTCGCTTGAGCCGTGTGTGCACGAACATGGTCTTGCATCAAGATGAATCCAGGACCCGCTCGCTGTGCAAATGGGATCACATGTGGTCTGACAACTTCCTCAATATACCGCTGAGCAGTAACAGTACCCTCATTTAAAATAGCGAGTTCAGTTTTGCCGTGTAAGCTTATCCCGCCCCAAATCATTACATTTGGACCATCAAAACGATCGACTTCATGGATGCAGGCTTCTGAAAATCTCTCGCCGCGTCTTCTCCATACTCTAATACGCCGATCGTCGTTAAAAAATTTTACTTTGCATTCGTCTGTAAAGAGCACCATGCCCCATTGGTTTATGTCCCAGTCCAAATGTTGACGGCAAAATCTTAAACGATTTGCACGATGATTTCTGGTTAATGGAACACGGACAACTCGCCTTCTTGATGCCTGCTGGTCTTCATGCAATCGATTACGAATAGTTTCGTCACTGACACGAGTACTCGTTGTCAGCCGTAAACGATTTTGCAGCTTGCGGGCCGTCGTTGTGCGATCTCGGCGAGCACTTAATCGAATGTAACGATCCTCTTGAGCTGTTGTAATGCGAACTCTGCCCGAACCAGGTCTTCTTCTAACACTGCCGGTCTCTTGGAAACGATTCCATAGATTTTGAATAGCTCTTCGAGAAAATCCCAATTGCAAACCCACAGATCGCTGCGAATGACCTTCTTCAATCATCGTAACGGCTCTGGTTGCTGTCAGCGAGTCCATATGACGCCTGCGTGCTTGTGGCATATTGCAAAAGATGTTTCTGACTCGAGATATCAATGAACTCTGATAATTTCTAATAAACCAAGAAGCTAAGGAAAGCAAAACGTCAAAGAAAATGGAATCAAAATTTTCAAAAAGGATTTTAAATCAAATTTTATTTAAAATTGTTGCCAGCATTAGATGAATACTACAATATTAAAAAGTTTAGGTATTAAAGAGTTTGTATACTCAATATTTTACTACTTTCAATATGTAAATGTTTAATAAATTACACCAAAACCACCAAAATTATTTTCATCGTTATCCAAATCTATGAAGCATAGCGGCGACTCCATCCGAATTTGTTCTGATGCGCTCGATTCGTTTGGACAGCTACTGCCGCCCCGATCGTTTACTGAATTATTCCAGCCTGAATAAAATAATTTATGAAAATGAAATGAAAATAATATTGCAATTTATGAATGAGCAAAAAACTAAATATAAAAATGAAGTAAAAATACCTACTAAAACAAAAGGTTTTTTTTTCTCAATTCTATTATTTATGTTTAGCTTGTGAAATTCGTTCATTTCTTAAGCCTAAAACAAAATAAAAATAAACAAAAACCAATTCGAAAAATAACAATTTAGCAGGGTTCGAACCAAAGTCTTGTGGATTTACTGCGTAAAAACAGGCGGAGTACTAGACGTTCGTCCAATCTACTTATTAGAGCAAGTGGCGAAATACGGCTATAGTTTCGTTGTACTAAACTGGGCAAATAATATTTGTTTATGACTTTGTAACTTCTTGTAACTTTGTAACTGTTATGTAACTTTGAATAAAAAAAAATCACAATAATAATAGATAGGTAGGTACTTACGTTTTTCTCTCATCTTAAAATTCGCCAGTAATTCAATCGATCTTTTAGCAACATTATTTTCCTCTTTTTGTTTACCATTTTTGCTACAAATCAATAGATATATATTAAAGTTAACATAATTATAGTACCAAAATAATCAATAATAAATAAAAATAATTTTTCAATACCTTTTTTCGTTACCAAACTCGATTATTAAGACACTATTAAAATAATTTATCGTGCGCAAGCGCTAGAAACATGTGACATAGGTCCGACGTTGACAGTAGTCACGAGTAACTGACGGGAAAGGGTTTGAGTGGGCACACTATATACACTCGTACGTGAGAAACGAAGAAAGCATGCGCTTATTTTAAACGACGTAAGCGCCAAATAAGAAAATGGCTAGAAAATAAAAGTGAGTGGGCGGAATATTTTTTCCTCTTACTTAATTTTGATAATGCTTATAATGTTTTAGTTAGCAAAAAATTATATCTAAAGCCGTTTCTATTTCCGAGTTCTGAGCCAATATGTGTAAAAACAGAGTCTACTTTGCTAAAAAAATCTATCGAGAAAACTTGCTCCAATTATGTTTTCCTCTTATCCAAAAGTATATAATATAATCAAAATTCATAATAATAAAAAAAATAGTCTATAGCTTGTCTGCATTTGTCATACGGAGATAGAATAGGTCTGCTTAGTTCACTCTGGTAGCCCCTTAAAGAGATAAGTCCACCTTTGTACGTGACCTATTGTTTGTACTCTGTTATTGTAATATTTTGGTGCAATAAAGAATATAGTTAAATGAAGATGAGGCCGAACGTAGAAGCGTAGGTACTAACCAGAAACCCAAATATTTGGGGAACTGGCTATCTCATCTCTGACAACCGGAACACTAGAGTGAGTGCTGAGTGGATGCCTTTTCGGTGCCACATATATATAGGTATATATATATATATATACGTTTACGATATGTAACACTGAATAAATACTTCTTCTATCTTTCTTTCTTTAGAGGGAATCAGCTGTCTTGACAATGCACTTCGAGGAAAGCTTACAATTTGTTGGGGTAGGTAGGTACGCCACTAGCATTAGCTACGGCATTAAACATGGGTTTAATTTTGAAATCAGAGTGATGCTTAAATTTTATCATTTGAAAATCAATAGTAAACCCATACAATCTAACCTACAGGCTAACGAGCATATAGGCAGTGGTAAAACCAATACACCAGTTAAATAAAGCTAGTTCAATGTGAATCAACAATGCAATGACGTCACTGTGACGCCTTGTGACGTAGGCGGCAGAATGCGGAGGCGAACTTGGCATTCACCGTTAGATAAAGGAGATCGAGGTTCGTAGGTTCATTTGAATTGTTTGACTAGTGCCTTGACGCGATATCGCTCGTATTTTCACCCGAATAGGTGATAAGGAAGAATTTTATTACAGTACAGTTGGTAATAGGGCATTTTAAATGTCCGCCTGGCTAGCTACCACCATCTTATCTGAATCTACCGCCAAGTAGCAATGATAATAGCATTGTTGTGTTCCGGTTGTCAGATATAAGATAGCCAGTCCCCCAAATGTGTCAGGTCACATATACCTAGTACTTATTAATGTTTTGCATACCTATAAGATAACACTTTTTGAATTCAATATGCAGAACTTTCAGATGTACTCAACAATTAGGAAATTATTTGTGCTAAGGGTTAGCGATAAGGGCAAGTCTCTAGACTAACTCACGCGCCCAGGGTTCCGTCCCCAATAAACCCAGCTTTACGAAATGCTGTGGTATCCATCCATGGTTCTCAATTGCTTCGTGTGGTTAACCAGTCTATCCATATATTATACCGGATAAGATTTTCTACAGTAAAGAAAAAAATATGCCTTCTTAGGTAAGTGAAATGGAAGGTATTGGCATAGTTAGTTTTTTTTTTTTTTTCAAAACCATATTCGAATAAAGCGTTGTAATTCGCCACCGTGGCTCAACGTAAACAACATTGGGTTAACGTTTCGGAGGTCGCGGGTTCGATCCCCAGCGGGGTACATATTTAGTACTCGGTTTGGTTGGTGGTAGGGCATATTAAATCTCCGCCTGGCTAGCTACCACCATCTTATCTAAATCTGCCGCCAAACAGCAATGTTAATAGCATTGTTGTGTTCCGGTTGTCAGAGATAAGATAGCCAGTCCCCCAAATAAGATGGGGTTTCCGGGTCAGTACGCTACCCTACCACCTTCGGCCTCATCTTCACTTAACATCAGGTGTGATTGAGGTCAAGTGCTAAACCGTTGTGGATAAAAAAAAAAAAAAAAGTTGTTTTTTTTCTTTTTCAAAATGATATTCGAATAAAGCGTTGTTTCATTCGACGGTCGCGTTTGTAGCCTATTTCACATAATTAAATTAAATAATTTAAAAAAATTGGAGAAACTGTGACTTCCAAATAAATTTCACATTATAGGAGCCGTATGAATCCCTCCAGTCACATATCAATCTCCGACCGGAGCGTGCTTCGATGATGGCTACGAAAAAAAAATTAAGCTATATGCTCTGCCTTCTACCACTTACTAATACGCTGGGCTGTTCGGTGACTTTCGTTCTACTACGTGTTTCCTCATTCCTGATTCAACCTCGTTGGAGAACACCAAAAATCACTCTCACCAAAGCTCTTGCCACACCTGCAGCTTTCTTATGAGGCCCATAGTGATATAACACGTCCATCACTGGTACACAAATTGATTAAGGCTTTCGATTTTAAGGCTCGTATTAATAAACAGTTCTCAAAATTGAGATGACCTTAAGTTGACGCCTGAGGATTTATTGCATACTAGCTTTCCACCCGCGGCTTCGCCTGCGTGGAATATCTTGCTTGCGTGCTTAATCGCGGAACTACTTTATCGGGATAAAAAATATCCTATATCTTAATCCAGGATATATTCTACAATATATACCAAATTCCATCTAAATCCGTTCATCCGTTTCGCCGTGATTGAGCTACAAACAAATAAACAAACAAACATCCAAACTTTCGCATTTATAGTATTAGTTATATTAAAACAGTATCAAAAACGCTGAGACGCGATCTCAATCTCAAGATCGATTTATTAATACGGCCCTAAGGCCCGTATTAATAAACCAATCTCAATACAAGTCTTGAGACTGTATCACCCGAGATGTGTCTTAAGAAGTTGACGCTATCTCAAGCTCCGTGCTAATTTATAAACCAACCTTAAGGTCTACTCAGCTGAGATCACTTCTCAAGTATTCGCCTCAGCGGTAAATGAATGAAATTCAAATTTTCAAATATTTTCATATATCTTGTACTTAGGATCCTTCTTTAGGAGAAGCACCGCATTTTGTGATGTTACAAGTAAATAAATAAATAAATAAATAAATATCCTTAGACATACACACAGCGCCATCTAGTTCCACAGTAAGCAACTATATGCTTGTGTTGTGGATACCAGATGGTTGATATAATACATAAATACATTTTTTTTTTGTAAATAAATATTTATTATAAATGAAAACATCCATAACTCGGGTACACATGTCCGTATTCATCACACAAACATATGCCCCTAGCGGGATTCGAACCCGCAACCTTTTGGTATAGTGGTCAGAGTTGCTAACCATTACACCAAACAGGTCGTTAAATGTGAATGAATGATAGTCTTGAATTCCGTTTATTAATACGTGAAACTCTCAAGTGAGTACTGCTTGAGTAAGCACGCGCGTTTCAGGTCTCAAGTTAGGTTTATTAATCAACACGTTCACTTGAGACCAGTCACAAGACTGTTCTCAATCTTGAGAATGGTTTATTAATACGGGCCTAAGTGTCTTTCGTATTTAGGACGAGAAGAAGTTGAGAAGTTCCCCGAACGATGCGCATCCGAGTTGGATTCGTCGATTGTATATATTACACGACGTTACATGTGTAAGTTTATGATGATATAGATCATTGTGTGATCTTCCCTACAACACTACCTACTGCAAAATCTGCAAATACGACCAGCACTATAACTTGTACCATTCATCTGTGCGCTGGCGCAGCGCCAGCACAACGCAAACGTCAACATCCACAAAAGCGGACTAACACCGGTCCCCCATTGAATATTATGTACACGTGGTGACGTCACTTGGCCGTATAAATCATGATGTTTGTTTGCAAAGATTCGCATTTATATTGAGCCAGTTTTCTGGGAAAACATCATTACTGCAAACATCATTGACATCTAAGGCTGGTCGGGAATCCCCGGTTCCTAAACAACCGGGAAATCTCAATTCTGCTAGTTGCGGTCAGTACCGTTATTAGTGTTGCCAGATCCGTTTTCCTAAATATTATGACTTAAATGAAAACAGCGACACAGATTTGAATAAATAGAGACGAAGAAAAAAAGGCTTAGTGTCCACTGTTACCTTCTGCTACCGTCCCGCTCACTGCATCTAGGCGCAGTCCGTGGTGTATACAAAGCAGGGGGCCGAGCTTCACTCGACCTCCTTCCCCATACGGTTTGGCAGTACTGCCGTTTGCATTTCATTGGCTACACTCGCATTTCCCGAGGGGGGAAGTGGGAAACTTCTTTTCCTACTTACACACCCTATTCCTTTCTTTAATTAGTCTGGGGTCCAAGGTAGCAATAGAATCACGTAGGGCACCGTCTACCTTCAGTAGGCGCTGTGTCGAGTACCACTGTTAATCCTGGCTTACAGGAGTTACAGTGGGAGGAGTGTGGAGGCGGGATCTGTTGGGTCAGTCTCCTCTCACTGGGAGAGAATACGGGCCATAATCTACCACGCGGGCCCAGATTTTGTCTCAGACTGCCATCCGACAATCAGTGTTTTATGCTGCCCTTGTAGACCACCAACTTGGTTCAACAACTGTTTTTTTTTTTATCCACAACGGGTTGGCACTTGACCTCAATCACACCTGATGATAAGTGAAGATGAGGCCGAAGGCAGTAGCGTACTGACCCAGAAACCCCAACACATTTGAGGGACTGGCTATCTTATCTCTGACAACCGGAACACAACAATGCTATTAACATTGTTGCTTGGCGGCAGATTTAGATAAGATGGTGGTAGCTAGCCAGACGGACATTTAAAAAGCCCTACCACCAACCAAACCGAGTACTTAAACATGTAAACCCAACGTTGTTTACATTGAGCCACGGAGGCGGTTAAAATGCTGATTTCAATTGAAGACAACCTGAACCGACTATTTAACAAGCTGTCCGAGGCACGGTAATTCCACCGCCCATCCAAGGACTGACCGCGCCAACCATTGCTTAACTTCACTATTTGAAAACGTATAGTGAATGCGACTGCGCCACAGGTGCTTCAAATCCTTAACATCGCTAAATAAGAACCAGTGATCCTTGACATGCAGCCGACTGCACACGATAGACATTCTTCACTTGTCCTTGTGCCAATAGACATTCCACGACAAGCGGTGATCGAGAACTCGTACAGGTAAAAACTAGTTTTGTGATCAGCATTACAGCTTAAGTGACTTACAGTAGGTCGACTCCACGCATGGATGTCAAAATCAGTTTTCTCACATATTTTTCAACAGTAAAAAAAAGATTGTTCAGCAAATTTCATAACATTTCGCGTCAGATACACTGACGCTAAGCGGTGTGGGTAAGCAGCATGATTTATAATTTCAAATTTTTCGACGAAAACAAAAACTTACTTAAAATACCAGTACCAAACAGAAGGATTAAAGAGCATGACCAATTTTCATAAAAAGAACAAGCTATATTCGTGTTCCGGTTGTCAGAGATAAGATAGCCAGTCCCCCAAATGTGTTGGGGTTTCCGGGTCAGTACGCTTCCACCTTCGACCTCATCTTCACTTAACATCAGGTGTGATTGAGGTCAAGTACCAAGCAGTTGTGCATAAAAAAAAAGTTGCATAGGTGGCCTTAGCGTCGCTGTTTGCGTATGTACATCAATATATGTACTCTTGCAATGTATGCAATGCAACTCTTTATTTATTAATCTATGATATTTGCGTATTCCGCACATGCGCAGTCGGCGTTTTGACGGCTGCCCAGCAAGTGGGACTACTGTAAACATAGTTAAGCTGTGCTAATACGAATATCTACTATTCTCAGCTTTACTTCATGCTGTGACGAAATTACTGTCAATATAATATTATAAATACTCGTATCAGTCGATTTGTTTTCAATTTTGGAATAACGTTTTGTTTACTTATTAAATACTACTCTGTGTAAAAAGTATCGGGAATATGTCAATAAAAAGACCCGCGTAAAAGAGGTCGTTCTAATTTTTTTACTGCATGTTGGTAGCACTGTACTGATTTAGCGCGCAAAATTTGAGCGGGATCTGTCATTTAATTTGTTTTAAACTACACTTTTTGTTGGTCATAGTTTTGAGTCCTCGGCGATTTTTACAATGGAAAATATTGTTGAACAAAGAGTGTGCCTTAAATTTTGTGTTTCAAATGATATTTCATGTGGTGAATCACTAAAAATGTTGCGAAATACCTACGGCGAATCGTGTATATCGAAAACAAGGGCTTATGAATGGTATAAGGCTTTTAAAGAAGGCCGAGAAGTAGTAGTAGACTTGCCTCGTTCTGGTAGACCTTCAACCGCTACGACCAAAGAAAACATCGACAGAATCAAGAAGCTAGTGCTCGAAAATCGACGTATGAGTCTGAGAGAGTTGGCTAGTGAGGTGAACATATCTTTTAAGTCCGTCCACAACATTCTCATTGACATTTTAGGCATGAAACCAAAAGATTCCAAAAGAGCTCAATTTTGTTCAAAAAGCGCAGCGAAAGCATGTCGCTGAAGACATGGTTTCCCGAGCTTCTACGGATCCGACCTTTATGAAACGTATAATAACTGGCGACGAGACATGGGTTTATGAGTACGACATGCAAACAAGCCAACAGTCTTCAGAATGGCGTCTCGAAAACGAGCCGAAACCCAAAAAACCGCGGCAAAGTCGCTCCAAAATCAAGGTGATGCTGACAGTTTTTTTTGACTACCGTGGTGTGGTTCACTCCGAATTCCTTCCAGAGGGAGAAACAGTGAATAAAGAATATTATTTAGGCGTCATGAAGCGTTTGCGTGAGAGTATCCGCCGAAAACGTCCAGATTTGTGGCAACACAACTCATGGATGCTGCACCATGATAATGCACCATCACACACAGCCATTATAGTGAAAGAGTTTTTAGCGAAAAATTCAACAAAAGTTCTCGACCAAGCACCGTATTCACCTGATATGGCTCCGTCTGACTTTTTTTTATTTCCCAAGTTAAAATTACCACTTCGAGGAAAACGTTTTGAGTCGATAGAAGCCATAAAAGAAAATTCGCTGAATGAGCTAAAGGCCATACCGCAAATAGCCTATGAAAAATGTATGGAAGACTGGGTGAAGCGGTGGAGATGTTGTATTGCAAGCGATGGGGCCTACTTTGAAGGCGATAAAATAAATTTAGATGAATAATTTGTATTTTTTGTTTTATTGACAAATTCCCGATACTTAGTACACTGAATGTATGTGCCTAAAAATAGATCAACATTTTTAGGCACATATTTAAATGTATCTGTAAAGTTGGCGCTTATATTTTTATTATCTCCCTTATATTTAAAAGCTATGCTCTTGTCGGCGGAGTCCTTTCCACGCTTCTCTATATTCCGCCTTTTTTTTGACTTCCTTTTTTTTTATGCACGACGGTTTCGTACTTGACCTCAATCACACCTGATGTTAAGTGAAGATGAGGTCGAAGGTGGAAGCGTACTGACCCGCAAACCCCAACACATTTGGGGGACTGGCTATCTTATCTCTGACAACCGGGAGACAACAATGCTATTGACGACCGATTGATGTAGTGGATATCAGCGAAACCAACGGTTGCGGGTTCGAATCCCGCGAGGGGTAAATGTTTGTATGATGAATACGAACATTTATTCCAGAGTCTTGGATGTTTATATAAATATTTATGTATGTTTATCCGTTATCTAGTATCCATAGCACAAGCTTTGCTTAGTTTGGGACTAGATGATTGGTGTTAGTGTCCGAAATATTTATTATTATTATTATTGACATGCTTGGCGGCAGATTTAGATAAGATGTTGGTAGCTAGCCTGGCGGACATTTAAAATGCCCTACGACCAACCAAACTAAGTACTTAAACGTGTACCCCGCGGGGGATCGAACCCACGACCTCCGAATCGTAAACCCAATGTTGTTTACGACACGGCATTTATTTTTCTTTTACTTGTACCATGTATGTTCTTCCAGGCCTTCCTCTCTTCCCCTTCCCCTCCACTTTTCCTTCAACGATGTTCTTGATAAAGTTGTCGTGTCGTATCAGATGGCCCCACATCTTTCCCCTTCTGTTTTCAATGATCTTCAAAAACACTATCTTCTCATTAAACATCTGCAGGACCTCCTCATTGCTCTTTCTTTCCATCCAGCTTATTCTCTCCAATCTTCGCCAACACCACATTTCAAATGCTTCTAATCTTTCTCTATCACGCTGTGTCATTTTATTATAATGCCTTATTAATATTTTGGAATTGAGTTATTTATTACTCGACAGCCCAAAAAGGAGGGTTATGTTTTTCTAGTGTATGCACGAATGTAAGTATTATGTAGATTTCTCACCAAAGGTTTGGCCACTCTTAACCAGTGCTTCGAGGATGTCCAACACATGTTGATGGAATGTGCTAGAAACCGAAATGAAAGATATACACTGATGAGACAATTAAAGCTGAGTCAATACGCTGTAGGTTTGGCTCAAACAAATTTGGGTAAACCTGGATCAATAGCGGCCAGATTATTATATAATATGTTTGTATCTTCTCATCAGTGAATCTTGGTCAGGGTACGATGGGACGGTCATGTCTAGAAGGACTCAAGTCCCTAAATTAAATCAAGATTAAAAAAAAACCAGTGCTTCGATTTTAAAGACAGATTTACATAATTGATCCAGTGCCTGGCGACAGTCCCTGTCGGCAGCGCATGGCGTCACTAGACCGTGTTGTTTACAAAATAGACTGGCACGAACCCATGTTTACACCTGGCCACCACCTTGCCTGATAAGCTAGGCAAGTCAGCGATGTTGACGCCAGTCTCTGCAATTGCACAATATAAATCCGACTTACGTTTCGGGTGTTCACATATCATGCCCTCAACAAAACCTCCAATCCCATTTTAATTATCGTGTATTCTCTATATTATAAATAAATAAATATCTATGCACATACACACAGCGCCATCTACGAGTAGTTCCACACTAAGTAACTAGGCTTGTATTATACATACCAGATGGTTGATAAACTACACAAATACATTTTTTTTTTGTAAATAAATACATCCAAAACTCGGGAACACATATCTGTATTCATCATACAAACATACGCCCCTAGCGGGATTCGAACCCGCGACCTTTTGGTATAGCAGCAGAGTTTCTAACCACTACACCAAACAGGTCGTCTATTGTTTTTGTATACTGGATACGCGTTTGACCACAATCTTATAGTGGTAGAGGCAAGATGAAGCACGCGATCGAAGAGATGCCGCGTGATGCCGAGGATATAAATATATTTTTGTTTAACAGAAACGAGCCGTTCGTGCGATTTGCCAATTGAGACCTGCAGTGTCACTTAGAGATAACTTCTCTTCACAGAACATTCTTGAAAATTTTATAGTAATATATAAAAACCTGTTTTTAAAAAGAGCAACCCCTCGAGTTTCTTGCTTGTTCTTCTCAGGGGAAAATTGCCTTTTGAACAAGCAGTAGCTTAAAAAATGTAAAATCTAATTATTATACATTTTTATTTTTTTAAATTTATTTACATAGAATCAACAGCATTATTACAAATTCTTATACAGAAAACTAATACCAAGCTTATGCCAATTAAAGATTCTTAATATGTTACTGACAATGGTTACCGTTAAAATTGAATAGGTAACGTTTTAATTAAATTACAATATAATTACAATAAAATTGGTAATATTACATTATAAATTAATAATATTATTATATGAATATCAATAAAAACAAATACAAAATGAAGCATTTTTAAATTTGACTTTGTCGGCATGAAGTATACCCATGCCAATTTCAGCTTTCTAGTACTAAGATCCTCTGAGCTAAGCCTCGGACAGACAGACGGACATGGCGAGGCTATAAGGGTTCCTTGTTAACTACGGACCCTAAAAATGGGTACCTACACCGACTCGCAAAAACCTGAATCACATTTCCATAACAAATAACACTGTATTCCGTTTCGTTTCGACCATTCACTTTGTATCCAACGTGGCCCGACACCCAGTTCCAGTCTATAGTAGTGTTTGTCCTTGACAGTGGCACCGCGCTGCGTGTGACGTCAGAGCAACGCTATTTCGGACCGCAAATAACTCTTGTTTCCTCATCGTATATCGTGTGGTGATGTTACGATTTTGTATATGTTATATTACATACCTACACTATTTTATTTAAAGACTACCTGATTTTGTTCGTGGGGAATTTTGACATCATATAAATAGCTAGCAAGGAGTTAAGGAACAGGTGGTTACATTTGCCTATATTTATAGAACAGATGTTACTGTGTGTATTTAGGTACTTACTCAAATAATTAAACAACTTATAGCTTTGCTGGCTTAAGACTGATGGCCGCTCGCTTAATGCAGGCAGGTTCCGACCGGTCACTCTGGAATTCTATGGGTGAGACCTATGTTGAGCAGTGGACATCCTGTCGCTTATATGATGATTACTTAAGTACATTTAATTAAAACCCAGAAAATTGTATGTTTCGGAAGAATATTTTATGTAATTATGTACTCCCATGTGACGTGGAAAAAGGAAGTTTTTTTTTTATATTTTTGTTAATTTTCTACATCTTTTACAATTTCTGGGTTCAAGGAAATGGACTCAAGCAACAGTATATGTGGTTTTAAGACTTCAAAGTACTTAAATTTTGGGGCATAGCCTTCTCTCAATAGGAGAGGATTTGTGGGCTTGTGTCAGACTTGTGGCCACCGACGACGACTGTCTTCCATAAATTTAAACTCGGGAAAGGGGTTATTTAACGAGCCCTTTAAAGCACGGAAACGCTAGTAAGAATATGCCATAATGGTCACACTCCCAAGGACAAAACTGAATCATTTATTGCTTAACTTCGGTAATCGAAACAACAAGTGCGACGACGAACACCAATATCTCCACTGAGACCAGCATATCTGCGCCGTTGAGGTTATCATCGTATTATTAGACGTTACTGGAAGATGGAACGGTGCCATCGATACATAGCATTCCAAAGCCAAGTTAATCAGTCTTTGAAGTTCCATCCGCTTCTGAACCAGTAAATACAGTCCACACCATCACCAATAGACAAACCGCACTTACCAAAACACCAGCAGAGGAGTGTGGGCTCAATCTGCCTACATTTTGCCAACATTAATAGGTCCAATTTGCGCATGAAGCGTTGCGTATGGTGGTAAGGAAAATGTCACAATAATTTAACGTTAGCAAACAGAAGAACACTTTGCATATCAGTTACGGTTTTCCTTGTTAGCATACCGGTCTGGTGTGTTTAAAAATATAAACAACGTCATAAATTAATATCTATACATAAAATACTGGTTTTGTTTGTAGCTCTAAAATGTGTTATCACGACAGTAAAAAAAAAATTGCATATTCAGTTGTTGTTTAGCATTTAAAAGTGGTTTTGATTTAGTGGACTCGTGAGAAACAGTCAGTAATGCAGAATAACATTAAAAAGTTTTTTGTTGTGATGGACTGGGAACGCATTTGACCTCATCTGAATCTCACCTGGTGGAAAGTGATGAAGTAGCTGAGGATGAAACACGCGATCCTGAAAGAAAGTTTACCGGCGTTATGAACGGAGAATTGAGACGTGTTCTCGTCATACCAAATGATACGTTGACACCGATTGGATAAAAATTATAAAAACCCTCCTCGAGCGGTAGTCCGAAGGTGACATGGTGAAGGTAAATCCAACGAACATTCGCCGAAATGTTTTTTTTTATGATAAATTGGATGCGCGTTATAATCTCACCTGATCGAAAGTGACGATGTGGTCGAAGATGAAGCACGCGATCCCAGTAAATATCAATTCACTCTGCTTTTGAAGTTCTGCTTTGGAGGGAGTTCCATGCCTTGGCTGTTCTTATTATGAATGAAGAGTCGAACTTCTTAGTGCGAATGTTCGGTATATTAACTATGTACGGGTAGAAACCCTTCCCACGCCTAGTATTCCGGAGATGAAAGGCGACGGTGGAATAGGATTATGTAATTCCAACGCACACTCACCGAAATGCATCCTGTAAAAGACTGAGAGACCTGCGACCCTACGACGGTGTTCGAGGCTCTGCAAATTAGCAGTAATCGAATGATCACTATAAGTCTTTTGGCACGTTCGATTCTTTTCGGTTTTTGACATTGTCAAAGTAGCTGAATTCCACTGTGTGTATTCTGGCATCACGCACATGTATCGAATCAGACTTACTGTTGCTGGGTTTTATTTGATAGTGAGACCACCCGTGTTTGTTTGCTCCGATGCCATATACAACGCGTCAGTTTTTTTGCTCACATCATTCAGGTGCTTTTAAATAAAATTTTTTTACAATATTATCTGAAGGTTTTATTGGTAACGTTTCCTTGGCGCCGTCCAGGAGAAATTTGGGCAGATAATAAAATTTTATATACGAGTAAGATTAGACGCAAACCAAAAAACTTGACAGCATATTTTGTATATTGCGGACGCCATGTTGGATTTTTTACCATAAAATGTATCCTATAACCTACAGGTCTCAAGACGAATCTAACGAGACCATGCACTTCGAAATCGGTCAAGCCATTTAGGCTACAGGATGCGCCCTTTTCATACATACATGCATTCGAAAAACATTATCCTACTAGCGTTGGAATTACATAATCTTATTCCACCGTCACCCTTCCATCTTCGAACCACTAGGCGTGGGGAGGGATTCCACCCGTATATAGTTAATATACCGAACATTCGCACTAAGAAGTTCGATTCTGCATTCATCATCCGAACAGCCAAGGCATGGAACTCCCTTCCGCGGTCAGTCTTTCCTGAATCCTACAACCTTGGGATCTTCAAGAGCAGAGTGAATAGGCATTTACTGAGATCGCGTGCTTCATCTCCGACCACATCGTTGTGGTCAAACGCGAATCCAGTCAATCATAAAAAAAAAACAACGTCGTTCCACGGAATCGAGTGCAGTCAGATGGTGTTCAAGCCTCAGCAAGTATGTTTCTGTTGTCAATCAATTTCTTGAACATACAGCTGCAGCATGTAAGGTTTAGACTTCTTGATGAAATGCTGTCGAATGACTCAAAAACGTGGAAAAATGGAATCAATAGAAAACAAATTCGCACGTGGAATTGTTTCTGATCGTGATTTTGAATCCATCGGTGAAAGTTAAGATATTGCACCCCTATAGGTGTGTCTGCGTAAAATACCGCCTGACTTAATTCTTACCTGATAATTATCTTTTGTATGGAGCGCATACAAAATTTGCAGACATAAGAGAAAAGGAGATCAGGGATTGGTTTTGGATACAACTCGAAAAGTGGGACACAGGCTTAGAGGATTCCGTTTGCTGGTAAGCTGATGGAAGCATATCTACGCTAAAATATCAGAACCACAGAATATTTATAAATATGTTGTGTTCTGTATTTGTAATATGTGAAGAGAAAATGTTTTTGGTTGCTTTTATTCAGCAACTTAATTTTCGGGGGATTTAATGTAATTTGAAAGATCAGGCAACGCTAACGGTGGCCGTGACGGAACGGAAAAAAAGGATATACAGTGTGGAAATTAAACTCAGGCCCTGGAGGGAAACTACTTTAAATCCTTAAGCTAGCTCATTTTATTTAAAGGAGACATTCCTTTATTTTTAAAAAGAAACAAATCTGCATTAAAAGATTTTTTAAAACTCGCTTGCTTCGCCCGGGACTCGAACCGACTAAAATTTAAAAAAATAAACACTCTTTATTTTATTGTACTAATCGGTAGTATTAATATTCAGGATAAAGTTTCTCTAACAAACATTTGGTCTTAAAAATAAAAATAATCGTTAAATCTAACATCAACTTTATTTTACTATCCATTTTGTAACACTTAAATTATTTAACTGATAAATTGTTCGAAATGAGCCCCGTCGTTCCGGCTACACAACATTAGTCGCCGTTGAAATTCATTTCTTGTAGCCTTCAGCAAAGTGTTGTGGTGTATGCCCCTAATAACATTTTCTACCGCAATCCTTAGCTCTTGAACGGTTTCATAGCAAGTTTCATAAACAACATTTTTTACATGACCCCATAAAAAGAAGTCCATGGGCGTCAGGTCTGGACTTCTTGCAGGCCATCTAATCGTACCGTTTGTACCTATCCAGGCACTGAAATTTTCATTAAGGTATGCCCTGGCAATTCTGCTGTTGTGGGCAGGTGCACCATCTTGTTGAAAAATGATATTATTTCGTTCCTCTTCTGGCAGAAGGTTTAATTGATTTTGTAAAAGCTCTAATATTTCAATGTATTTTGCTGCATTCAGATGTCCTTCGTAAATGTGCACCAAAACAACCTTGTTACTTTTGATTCCACACCAAACATTAAACGAAAATCTGACCTGGTTGTTCGTTTCACGGACACGGAATGGATTTTGACGAGACCAATAATGATTGTTATGTCTGTTATACATTCCATTATTACTAAAATTTGTTTCGTCAGACCATACAATACAGTCCAAGAAATTTGGGTTGCGGGCTATTTCTGTTCGAATATTTTCACAAAACTGTAATCTCCTGTCACTATCTCCGGGATGTAGTTTCTGCACCAATCGCCCATCACGATAACATTTGTATTTGTATTTTTTCAGAACTTTAAGTATACTAGTATGGTTGATGCCTATCTCTTGAACAGCTTCCCTGCTTGAAGCTTTCGGGTAACACTCGAAGTATGTCAAAATGTTTAACTCAACATCGCTATAGTCCAAATTTTGTTGCTGTGGGCGTCCAGTCTTCTTTTTAAAACTTCCAACGGTCAGTAAATTATTCACAATTCGAGACAAAACCTTTCTAGATGGTAGTTCTCTGTCTGGATACTTCTCGCGATACCACTGTAGAGCTAAATCGTAGCTCTTGTTGCAAACAAAGTAAGCTTCTAATAAATCGAATTGTTCTTGATACGCCATTATGAGATAATTTAATTACGTAAGGGAAGCAACACTACTTAAATAAAATCTGTTGATAAAAATCGTTCGAATTTTAAAATTATTGTCCCGCCTTGCAAACAAAGTCAAACGTTCCATTTTTAAACTTCTCCACTGAACGCCTCGGATCATGTAAGAAGGAAATGTGCATAGAGGTATTACCACCATTGAACAATTTTCTTATCGATGATTTCAACAAGGTACTTAACGATAAATTAGCAAGCGTGTACTTCATACGAAGTCTTTGAGTGTTGGAGAAATAACAGAACTGTTACGTGTCTTTTACTTGTTAAAAGTGAACAGTAACCAAATATTTTTTAGAGAAACTTTATCCTGAATATTAATACTACCGAGTAGTATAATAAAATAAGGAGTGTTTATTTTTTAAATTTTAGTTGGTTCGAGTCCCGGGCGAAGCAAGCGAGTTTTAAAAAATCTTTTAATGCAGATTTGTTTCTTTTTAAAAATAAAGGAATGTCTCCTTTAAGTAAAATGAGCTAGCTTAAGGATTTAAAGTAGTTTCCCTCCAGGGCCTGAGTTTAATTTCCACACTGTATATATAAAATACTTATACCTAACTGGAAAATCCATTCGTGAAACAAAACTACAAACATGTTTTTGCATATATTCGTAAATACCATGAAAAAGCAACAAAGTTTTATTTCAATGGGCCTTGGTTATGGTTTCATCATCAGGCAGCAGACGGGGGCCACGGATTCTGTCCCCAACGACCGAAATGTTAGCACATATTACCGTCACGATATTCATGCCCAACACGGTGGTCAGAAATATGCCAAACGTTCCCACACGTATAGTAGCTCACCGAACATAAGAATAAATAAATCAACATTTCCGACACTTATACCAATCATTTAGTCCCAAACTAAGCAAAGTACTATGGAAAGATAACGGATAAACATATATAAATATTTGCAAAAAACAACGTTTTGTATACGACAAACTTCAAGTATCGATGTTCAGCTCTCAATGTTATTATAGATACCATCATCGATGTTTTTGTAACACCAATCATCCCTACTGTAGATGTTTCTTGGTGACTCCAAAGGAATAGGGGGTTGATCTTATCTTAGGGAATCACACGACCGGCCAGTGTTCATTGGAAGAACATGAGTTCGGAATGTGGGAACGCAACATTACTATTCGGCAGATCAAGACACCAGTCACATGAACACAGACAAACATGAGCACAACCGGTTAGATAGGTGTGGACTTAAGCAACCGAACAAGTCATATGAAATAGCCATAAATGCCGACCGCATTACGTACTCGTACGTATTTAGTCATATTGCAGAACTTACCGCCTCGTTTGCTGATCTTAGTAAACATTTAACGAGGGCTACCTATCTCTTCTTCTTGAGTTAATATATCTATGGTGGCTTAAAGTTGGCCTCAAAGAGGTCCATTTTTGTGCAAGAAATTAGGGAGGTAGGATACAACAAGTGCGCCATAGATTGCGTGTAGCTGCAATCACACTTATCGTCCTTAGAGAAATCCCACCTCTCCCTAAGTTCTCCGCACAAAAGTCTATTCAGAGAGTTCAAGCGGGCCAGGACAGATCATTGCAAAGTGGCAACTTTTGAGGATATAATGGCGGAATTTTTTTGATCACAGCTCCATCCTGGCCTTGGATGGGTTTGTAGCCAGTGATTCGGTGGTTCTGTGTGTTTCAATCAGGTGGTGGCCTCTTTCCCTTTACCAGGCTAGTCGGGTGTGTACCAACCTCAACTCCTCAGCTCTGTAGAGATGACCAATAAGCTGCCCGAAGTGAACTTCAAGGAAGCAGAAACTGAGTAATTCCGCCACCACCGATAACGCTGCTACCCATCAAATGATTTAGTTGTATATATTGTAGAAAAAGTATTAAATGAAACTGCGTAATTAGTTAATACAACTGTCGTGTTCTCTGTGTCGTAATGACATATGAGAGATTACATTAAAGGCTAGTGAGTTAGCCATCCCGAGTATGAGTTTGAACCCTGAACCGAAGGCCAAGACGGTTTTTACGGTCGAAGCAAAGTATAGCACAAAGAACATGAACCCGCTTATTACCGCTTTTACTTTTTAAATTCGCTTACAACCTTATAGTCACCTCTTACTGGTTTAAAAATTGTCACAGTTTATAGATTGTCACAGCACAGACACAGACATTTTTTTTTCTTCGTTTTATTCATTCCTTTCGGAGAAGGCTAAGGAATCTAAGCCCATACAGCTATGTCATATTTCTCTTATTTTTTCAATTTATTAGTCAGTCTTAGTCAAAACAAGTAATTCGTCGTATACTTGGCGTATACAGAGTCTAGTCATGGTCTCGTCATTCTTCAGTAAAGTGGCAGAATGAAATTTTGGCGGCTTCTAGTGGGAACCCGAAAGCTTCGTTACACTTCCCTTCACTTGTGCACCATCGCTAATGTTTGCCGCACAATATTCTGCCATTATTAAGCTTCAAAAGTTAGAATGCACAAATTATAAGAATAATAAAGAATATTGCAACTTCACTTGCCGAGATCGCGCTAAAAAGCCACCGTCACAGACATGGGTAGTTCCAAATTCAAATCCAAAGAGTATAATAATAGATATTTTACTTCTTCGAGGTTAATGATTCCAAATTCAAAATCACTCTTTTTCCTAACTTCAACTTACCTCTCCATACCACTCTGTTTTATAATAGTGGTGTATTTGGTAACATTTCATAACATTTTTCAGGAACATACTATTCCGTTCGCACTAACAAGGCAATTACTGTGCCAATATTTATTCATCATCAACAGCCTTACACGTCGTCAATGTTAGAGTACAGCCTCCCATCACAGGGAGAGCACGACGGTCCAGTACGGATTGCTAGATTTGTGGCAGACTAGGCCACCTCACAGCCTTGTATTAATGAAATGAAATGAAAATGAAAATGAAAATGAAAATGAAAATGAAAATGAAAATAAAAATGAAACTGAAACTGAAATGAAATGAAATGAAAATGAAATGAAAATGAAATGAAAATGAAATGAAAATGAAATGAAAATGAAATGAAAATGAAATGAAAATGAAATGAAAATGAAATGAAAATGAAATGAAAATGAAAATGAAATGAAATGAAAATTATTTATTCATGTAGGCAATACAATATGCACTTATGAAGTCACTATCTCGGAACGCGACCACTACTGAGAAGAGGTAGCAAGAAACTCAGAAGTTTTGTCTCTTTTCAATCAGTCATTTACAATATAGAAAGGTTACAACAATTTTTATAGATCTTCTTGTAGAGGAGCCGTTTAATCCCACGACTTGAATTAACGACTGCCTTCAATTGAAAACTACCGGGACGGACTTTTTAATGTGCCCCTCAGACGCACAGAAACACTCGTATTAAAATGCCACTAGTATCCCACCCAAGGACTGACCGCGTCAGCAATTGCTTAACTTCGCTAACCGAAAAAATAGCAAATACGCCACGAGTACTTCAATCAAGGCAATGTTTATTACATTATGTACAAATGTAAAAACGTTTCATCTAACACGGAGCGTGTTACATTCGGTTATCAGTTTATTTACATTTTCAGTGCGCGGGAGTGGTTCTCGAAACCTTGGCACTGAACCGGCCGTGACGTCAGAGGTATGCGTGCGCGAGCGCTTGTCAATTAACGCGTATACGCACACAGTATAGGAAGTGCAAAGTATCTTTCCTGTTGCTCCTTGAATTGACTCTAATCCAACGGTCCGCCACTTGTATTCAGCAGCTATCAGCAACTGTCAGCAGCATATTCCAGGTTGTCTGTTCACATAATCGGGAGTCATCCCTGATATTTCTCTTCTGATCTTATTTCTAAAGAATTTTTCAATATTTTATTTATTTATTTTATCATTTATTGCACACAAGAAAAAAACGTACAGATACAATATAATAGAGACGACACAACAGGTTCTGCTTATTTCTACAATGAAATTTCTTCCAGCAGACCTACGAAAGAGAGATAGATATGACTGGAAGAGGCAGATAAGACGTGCACAATGGAAATCTAAAAAAATGGATAAATATGATAAATAAAAAAATCCTAACTGAATATAAATGTATATTATTTGCGGAAGGAGCATTTATAGATGTTTATATTGTTTTCAATTAAATTAATTTACCTTTTGTAATCGTTACTTAATTACTCGTGTAACATAATTATGTTGAGAGCTGTGTATCTCTTGAGTGTTGTACACGACCTGTCCTGACCAGGAGCGTCGGTGGCTCAGCGGTTAAGATGCGGTATCCCAATTTAGGAGGGCCGGGTTCGATTCCCAGGCAGGTCATGTACCAATGAGTTTTTAAATTTAATTTAATTACTTATGTGCATTTATCCGACTGCTCTTCAACGGTGAAGGACAACATCCTGATGAAACCTACATGCCTGTGAAATAAAAATTCAAAGGCATGTGAAGTCCCCAACCCGCATTTGACCAGCGTAGTGGACTATGGCCCATACTCCCTCATATATACGAGGGAAGGCCTATATGTTGGCAGTCGGATGTTTACGGGCTGATGATGATGATATCGGACCTGATATTACATGAACCGGTATGATGTTGTGAGTTGTAATATATGTGCTGTTGGTGTGTTTTATTAAATAAATATTAGGTAGTAAGTAAGGTTCTTGGTCGAAAAATATTGCACTGACCCAGGATGTAACAAGTGTTAAGTATTGTTCCATTTATAAACTATAGTTTCCCTTTCCAGATCTTCGATTAAGTGAAAGTTTTCTAAACAAACAGAATTCTTCAAACGCACTATTAATTTCTAAGTTTTTAGTTGAATAACCATTTCAACCCGCGGGGTCTTCAAAGGACCATTTTCCCCAAACTTCTCTGTATCTATTATACTATTTTACGTTTGCGACCGTCTCCCACATTTGTAATAGTTGGCCGAAACATTGGCCAGTGAGGGAAACATATACGAAATAGAACAAAATTATTTAGCATTAAAATGAGCAAAGTAAACGGTGACAACAATCTAATGAATGGTTATTTGTGATTAATTGAAAACTTATGAAATATATCATGACGTCATAATACCCAATGACACTCCCGGGACTTGTACGACTCTAAACACATATTTGTTCAAATCGGAGGCGTTTGGGCTGTAGGTGGTAACATATAATACGGACGCGTTGAATACCCTTATTGTAGCTTCGCTGTAGTCAGGTAATGGTCAAACTCAGCCTAGATCACAGTGTTCGATGTAAATTATTCACTTTAGAATATTGTGTTTAAAATACGTCGACGAACCGATTCGCATGCTCGCGCGTATCCTTATACCAAGTACGGCAAACGTGTGAACGTACTGCAAAACTCAGAATTGAAAGGATAAATTAACTGCAAACTTTTACTTTTTACGTAATTTGCTTTTATGCACAATTTCTATTATATTTTTACACTGTCCCGTCAGTTCATATTGTTTGTTTTCACATAAGTGTTACTTGTAGGATCAAGTAAACTGTAATTGTTCTGTTCGAACAAAAAATGAAAGTCGCCTAAATAGTTTGTTTGATAAACCACTACAGAAATAACACAAAATACTTTTTACGTGAAAAGACCGGCAAAACATGTGAAAGTGTAGCAACATTTGCGAGAGATGTCGAAAAGACTGGGGACTAGACCACATTAGATAACAGACTAGACGAGGTATACGCGTGCTTCATCTTCGACCACGTTGTCATTTCCCGTCAAGAGAGATTGTTGTCAAACGTGTTTCTAACCCATCATTAAGAAACTAAGGTGGTTGAAGTATAAAAATATTACGAGTATACTAAAAACATAAATGTAAAACGGAGCCAAGTTCTTATAGGCGCTAATGTACATCATCAATCCTATAATATCATTAGCGCACATGAGAACTTGATCCCTTTTTACTTACATTTGTTTTGAACTATATTTAGATAGATAATGTACATCATCAATCCTATAATATCATTAGCGCACATGAGAACTTGATCCCTTTTTACTTACATTTGTTTTGAACTATATTTAGATAGATACCCCCTATTAGATATCTATCTCCACTTAAAACAAGAAACTATGACGTTACGCTGTCTTTTGTATCGTACAAGTGAAGTTCATCTGTGTCATTCCAGATTGAGTTACACAATCTGGAATAGAGTTACACAAATGGATTTGTCTATTTACTTGTGCCTACCATAGAGGTACCTCTATGCCAAATTGCAATAATAGCTTAACGGCAAATACCCACAGGTTTTAATGAGTGCATGTATACCAATATAGATGATTTTTAGACGTTTATAATATTTTTTGATGAATTTAGGATCTTGATTTTTGCCCCTGCTCCTGGAAACATAGACCCTAAGGCCTACTAATTTCAAGATTTCAGCGTTAACGGAACAAAAGTTGTGAGGGTGCCAAGAAGCCTTACTTAGTGGGATCATGTTGATATGCACGTGGTAGTTACGTATTGCTGGCTTTTTTCGAACTTGGCTTGACAAACAGTCGTGTGTCCAGAACAAAACAATCAAAACAGGAACAACTTATGTTGTATTACTGCCTCGCATTCGCTTCGAACAGGCTCATAGCACGGAGGAATTGGAAATTGAAGCTGTACAAACGCCTACAAGCTTTACCAGCTGAACAAATAGCAGTCTTTAGCTCATGGAAGTGAGTCACTTTAACAGACGACTATAAAATACTTGTATTCTGTAACTTAGTACGTTGTACAGAGAAAAGAATGTCTTTGGGTTTAAAGATACAAAAATAATCATGTTTTTTGACAACGCATTTAGCTTCTGCATCGAATAACAGGTCATCTGGTTGACCACGTCATGCAACTGCAAAATCCAGTGCAACTTCTTCAGTTTCGATTGAAGGAACTTCTTGAAAAACAAACTAGCCTAAACTACCTAAACAGGTAACCACATAATTACGTAAATGATTATGTCCACGGGTAGAGCAAACTCTCTAATGGGACATATTTTCCTTCTTATTTTCAAACTGTCGCCTTGAAAACCTTTTTGTTTTTTATGATTGACTGGATTCTCGTTTGACCACAATCTCACCTGATGGAAAGTGACGATGTGGTCAAAGATGAAGCACGCGATCCCAGTAAATGCCTATTCACTCAGCTCTTGAAGATCCCAAGGTTGTAGGATTCAGGAAAGACTCACGCCCGAAGGGAGTGCCATGCCTTGGCTGTTCGGATGATGAATGAAGAATCGAACTTCATCGAATATCGATTATAACTATATAAGTATATATATAATCGATAATTAACTATATACATACGGGTGGAATCCCTCCCCACGCCTAGTGTTGTTTATTGTCATTGTCAACCTTTCTTTATTGTCACTATCATTAGCAATCAAATCAACCTCAATACAAGTATTTGTCAGCTTACCTGTACACCAGTACGAGCGTTACGTAAACCACACCTGAGACAACATCCTTATTTGCGCGGGCACGTGTCACGTGGCCTGCGGAGCACATACATACTCATGTTCACATAGCTCAGCTAAAGATGTGTTACGGTACATTACATAATTAAACGATTGGGCGTGGTTAAATGATTCATTGATCCGCCGACGAGGGGAGCAAGAGGCGTGATGAAGTAGGTGTTGACATCGAGAAACAATGGTAGTCAGCACTAGCAGCGATAGCACCAACAGGAGATAGTTATCCTTTTCATCAGTCATCTCTTTACTGAAGGTCACTTTTACGATCAGCAGCCTTTTACAGATTTCATAATTTGTTAGCATTAGAACACCAAGCAGTGCTCGAGTGGTGTGTTTGGTTGCGAAGATCTTGGAGAGCGATTTTGGAGTCGTTCGCTTTTTAAATTCGCATGTAAGAAATGCCACATTCGCATTTCTGACGCGTAGGTCTACCCATTCACTTTCGACATCCGAGTAATCATAAGCATGACAGTTTGGTCGGTAACATCTTGACTTACGTTCCGTTTTATCTATTTGTTTTAGTCATAGTTTTTGTTTAAAATATTCTGCGTGTAATTAAACACGGCTTACGAATGGTCCAAAAATGCGTTAAAAAACGGAACAAATAGAAAAAAACTCGCACATGAAAATTGTTTCCGATGAATTTATTTTTTAGCAAGTTGAAAAATCGCCACTCTGATTCATTTTCATTCCATCATGTAGTCTCATCGAAGCAGTTATTAGTTTTGATTAGCGAAATGCAGCAACGTTTGATGCGGTCAATTCTTGGATGGGTGACCATTAGTAGCATTTTGACACGAGAGTTTCGGTGCTTCCGAGGATACGTTTGTCTCGGTTGCTTTCAATTGAAAGCAGTCGTTAAACCAAGTCTAGCTAACTATCACATGCATTGAACATTGATTCATCTGTAAAGACTCGATGTTCATCACAACTTCACTAATGACCGCGCATCTCAATACTTCGGCGCGTGCGCGTGATCACGCGGTGATGACAGCTTACGTCAAACTCGCCGCCATGATTGATGTGGCCACTGTCATCGCACGTCACATGACTACGGTCACGTTCGTTGTTATAACACTGTCGATATTATAGGTGCGTTAAAATATATATTGCTAAAACTTGATAGCTGTCATGAGCCAAGTTTCCAAGCAAAAGTTCCTGAAGATCAATAATGTAACCTACAATTCGGAATCCTATGATGCAAGTCCGACACGCACTTGACCGGTTGTTACTATTCCCATAGTGGGATTTTTTTTAATTTTTATTTATTTATTTTTTTATATGAGAGGGCGGCAAACGAGCATGCGGGTCACTTGATGGAAAGCAATCACCGCCGCCCATGGACACCCGCAACACCAAAAGGGTCACAGATGCGTTGCCGGCCTTTGAGGAAGGTGTAGGCTCGTTTCTTGAAGGTTCCAATGTCGTACTCGTTCGGGAATACCGCTGCCGGAAGTCCGTTCCACAGGGTGGTTGTACGTGGTAAGAAGTTTCTTGAGAAACGTACAGTGGTAGACTTCCACTCATCCAGGTGATGTGGATGGAAATTTAATTTTCGGCGAGAAGTGTATCGGTTAAATTGAGCAGCGGTACCACCATTTAGCTATAACCTACTACTCTGTGTAAAAAGTATCGGGAATATGTCAATAAAAAGACCCGCGTAAAAGAGGTCGTTCTAATTTTTTTACTGCATGTTGGTAGCACTGTACTGATTTAGCGCGCAAAATTTGAGCGGGATCTGTCATTTAATTTGTTTTAAACTACACTTTTTGTTGGTCATAGTTTTGAGTCCTCGGCGATTTTTACAATGGAAAATATTGTTGAACAAAGAGTGTGCCTTAAATTTTGTGTTTCAAATGATATTTCATGTGGTGAATCACTAAAAATGTTGCGAAATACCTACGGCGAATCGTGTATATCGAAAACAAGGGCTTATGAATGGTATAAGGCTTTTAAAGAAGGCCGAGAAGTAGTAGTAGACTTGCCTCGTTCTGGTAGACCTTCAACCGCTACGACCAAAGAAAACATCGACAGAATCAAGAAGCTAGTGCTCGAAAATCGACGTATGAGTCTGAGAGAGTTGGCTAGTGAGGTGAACATATCTTTTAAGTCCGTCCACAACATTCTCATTGACATTTTAGGCATGAAACGCGTCGCCGCTCGACTAGTTCCAAAAGAGCTCAATTTTGTTCAAAAAGCGCAGCGAAAGCATGTCGCTGAAGACATGGTTTCCCGAGCTTCTACGGATCCGACCTTTATGAAACGTATAATAACTGGCGACGAGACATGGGTTTATGAGTACGACATGCAAACAAGCCAACAGTCTTCAGAATGGCGTCTCGAAAACGAGCCGAAACCCAAAAAACCGCGGCAAAGTCGCTCCAAAATCAAGGTGATGCTGACAGTTTTTTTTGACTACCGTGGTGTGGTTCACTCCGAATTCCTTCCAGAGGGAGAAACAGTGAATAAAGAATATTATTTAGGCGTCATGAAGCGTTTGCGTGAGAGTATCCGCCGAAAACGTCCAGATTTGTGGCAACACAACTCATGGATGCTGCACCATGATAATGCATCATCACACACAGCCATTATAGTGAAAGAGTTTTTAGCGAAAAATTCAACAAAAGTTCTCGACCAAGCACCGTATTCACCTGATATGGCTCCGTCTGACTTTTTTTTATTTCCCAAGTTAAAATTACCACTTCGAGGAAAACGTTTTGAGTCGATAGAAGCCATAAAAGAAAATTCGCTGAATGAGCTAAAGGCCATACCGCAAATAGCCTATGAAAAATGTATGGAAGACTGGGTGAAGCGGTGGAGATGTTGTATTGCAAGCGATGGGGCCTACTTTGAAGGCGATAAAATAAATTTAGATGAATAATTTGTATTTTTTGTTTTATTGACAAATTCCCGATACTTAGTACACTGAATGTACATTGACATTCATCAATTTGTAAAAGCGCTCGTTCAAATACAAAAAATCTAACATTATATCGTGTCTATCAAAAATTATTGACGATCTGTTTGGTGTAGTGGTTAGAAACCTGACTGCTTCTACTAACAGGTCGCGGGTTCGAATCCCGTTAGGGGCATATACAAGCATATGTTTGTATGCTGAATACGGGCACGTGTGTCCGAGTTATGGCTGTTTTCCATTTATATCAAAACAGTCTTGCAATTCGAGGTACCTAAATGAAAACCATCGATTGCATTTGCACCAACACCGGTGTGTTATATTGATCCTAATGAATAAATCAAATTCAAAATATGTTTTATTTCGAAAGTTACAAAAGTAATCCCTGAAATCGTCATATGACATACAATTGACGACCGATTGGTGTAGTGGATAGTGACCCTATCAGCGAAACCAACGGTTGCGGGTTGGAATCCCGCGACGGGGTAATGTTTGTGTGATGAATATGGACATTTATTCCCGAGTCATGGATGTTTATATAAATATTTATGTATGTTTATACGTTATCTAGTATCCATAGTACAAGCTTTGCTTAGTTTGGGACTAGATGTTGGTGTAAGTGTCCGAAATATTCATTAATTTATTTAAAAAAAATTACCGCTCATTCACAAGGCCGACTAACCAGAGAAGAATGAGCAAGAAACTCAATGGTATTTTTTTTTCATTTATTACAACACCCCACGACCACAAACAAGTTCATAATCTATTGTCAAATACAAACAAATCTATAGTAGGCATTTGTATTAGTAGGCATGTCTATTACATATATATGAAAGACATTTATGTATATATCAATTATTTTGAGTTGTGTCACTAGCGTTTTTGTGTCCTCAACTATAACAAAAGGTTAATCTTTTTAAATAAACAGTACTACAATTGATTCCACAAAACAATGAAAAAAAATTTTTTTTTTAATATAATTGAGATGTTTATGTCCTTGCTTTCTTATCATCTAAATAGTCACTATATGACTTCTTCAATTTAAGATTATGCAATCGAGGGCGGAAAGTAGAGAAGCGTGGTCTCTATATGACTAATATGTCATAATATATCATGAGTCAAATGCCACATCTAGAGGAAAAGACGTGGATAGGCTTCGATCGCAACGAGAAGTAGATACACCTAATATGTTTTAAAGTATAAAAATAAACAATTCTAAACTTGGACATGTTTTGTCCGAAAATGATTCCGCTTCGGCCCTAATACAACGAGGTAATGAGTTTACACAGCAATGCCAGTTATTTTTACATACTGCGAGTGACGAATTATATGACGGACGTGTTATGGACATGTTTTAAAGATATATTAAATATAATGTTTCTCTTCAACAAGATTTTAAGTGGGAATGCCTGAGGACAAAGGGTGTTTCGACCAGGATCTATAAAGTGTTTGGATACGGTTAAACTAGGTCAAAATATTCCAAATAACAACGTTGTTTATTTTTCTATTATATACAGTGTGAATTTGAATTCGTGTAACATCCATTAATAATAATAATAATAAATATCCTTAGACATACAGCGCTATGTAGTTCCACAGTAAGCAACTATAGGCTTGTGTTGTGGATACCATATGGTTGATATACCACATAAATACATTTTTTTTGGAAGTAAATACTTATTATAAATGAAAACATAGATAGATAGATAGATCGTTTATTTGTATCTCCAGTCACACACATACCATAAGTTCCAAAGCAATTGGATAAACATATTTTATAACAATTCATAAAAGTAACATCAGGATACACTAGAGTATGTGTGTGCTACAGCCGTACAAATGGGTCATAGCTCTGTGTGTACAATTGCTCAGAGAGCAAAACACTGATTTTCAGCTATTACCCACGAGGAGACACTGGTACAAAAGAGAACAACCAGACAAGCATATTTTACTGTGCGCGTCAGTGAATAATGTCACGTAGGTATATGTGTATTCAAATGCAGTATAGGTACTCAAATAGATACAGATACACTGTCGGTAGATTGGAATAAATAAGTAAATAAATATACGAATTAGCTCACAAAAGATTGAGACAACGACATACATTTATAATACATATGCCCCTAGCGGGATTCGAGCCCGCAACCTTTTGGTATAGCGGTCAGAGTCGCTAACCACTATACCAAACAGGTCGTCTGTTTACCAAACAGGTAAACCCATTAAGTGCTGACGCCACTCTTGATTACGAACAACTTTCCCCAAGGAACAATGATTAATTTCAATCAAAAATTTTTCGATACCCATATAAAGTAAACAATTCTGAGACCACCTTTAGTAAGGAACTCCTACCATTGAATTGTTGTATGTTTGTATATTGTATGGTCGCCGAAAGCTTTGGTGTATTTTTTTATTATTATTTTCGAAAACAAAATTGTTATTTGTAATACTTTTTTAATAGATATATAATTTTGGACGTTGTATTTTGAGTTATGTCTAGATATTTATGAGACTCGTGGGGCAATTGCGTTCGCTTATTTCTGTAGGTGACATAGCTTATATGAGTACAGCTGAAGAGAATTTTATACTGATTAATATTAGAAGTCATTAGCGGTTTGTCTTTTGCACACAAACGATGTTAAGAATGAATCTAAAGCAAACTTCAGGATTTTTTGCTTATTTTTAATTTTCAATACCTAAAGGTGTCCTTTCAATTCCTTTGACAAAGTTATAATTGAAATAAATGTCGCTAGATGGCTATGTTTTAAATTAGGTAAACAAAAGTTACCTATTCCAACCATTCCTTATACCCAAAGGTTGCCTGGAAGAGATCGCTTTTAGTGATGAGGTCGCCAAATTGTACATTCTATTCTTATCACTTTTCTGAAACTGTATTTTCTTTTCTGTTGTGCAATAAAGTGTATTTGTATTGTATTGTATTGTAAATATAGTAGTTTACAACCGGTGAAATTTTGTAATATTCATTAGAATTTCTACAAATATATTCCCAGCTGATTCAAGATGGCATATCCAATGTTTCGCACATCACACTCGAGGTGTCCCGATGTTTATGATGTCAATACGGGTGACGGCACCAAAACATCTGCCGGCGCAGCTGGCGTCAAGGTTGCAACAGCCTTTATTACATTTGCAGACTTTAGCAGACCTCTTGTATCGCCAAGATTGGTTTTATTTATTTTCTCATACATAAGTATTTACATACGAATGAATTTGGATATGATCAGACACTCGTTACAGAAGATAGAAATTTAACCATAGATGTAACTGCGAAATTTTTCAACGATAAAACGTTAGAGACGAGAGTTCTACAATAATGACACATTGCCAAGTAAAACATCGCGGATATTGAATAAGAGTAATTGGGTGTCAAAACGAGTGTCATGTCGAGTTTTATAAAATGGTCAAAACATGCAGCGGTTTTGGAAAAAGATGAAAAAAGGTCAAAAGATGGGGTTTCTAACTAGTGGTTTCGCATTTTTCAAATCTCGTAAAGGGATATAAAATCTATTATCTGGGTAATAGCTGAAAATCAGTGTGTTGCTCTCTGAGCAATTATACACACTGAGCTATGACCCATTTGTACGGCTGTAGCACACACATACTCTAGTGTATCCTGATGTTACTTTTATGGATTGTTATAAAATGTGTTTATCCAATTGCTTTGGAACTTATGGTATGTGTGTGACTGGAGATACAAATAAACGATTTATCTATCTATCTATCTAAGAAGGTTTACCTCTACCTAAGAGATAGGGGTACCGAAAGTTGACCTTTTTCTTTTAGAATCATCAAATATAACAACCACATACCTATCCTTACTCACTGATTATAATTATATAAAGGTGTATAATTTCTATATTTGCGCAAATATATAAAAAACTTGTTTCGACAAGCACTCACACAATACATACACACACATACATACACACACACACACACACACACACACACACACACACACACACACATACACACACACACACACACACCCACACCCACCCACACACACACACCCACACACACACACCCACACACACACACACACACACACACACACACACACACACACACACACACACACACACACACACACACACACACACACACACACACACACACACACACACCCACACACACACACACGTACATCCTCTCACACTCAGAAAGTTTAAGAAACAAATCAAGACGCATAGCAAGAATTCCCGAACATTTTCCAAAGGTTGAATGCCCAACCTCCGTGCTGTTTACCTAGTACTCGAATGGAAACACGCATCGTGAAAAAAACTTCAAGCCTAATGTCAATTGGAACGCTTACGCAAATTGTGACACAATGCACCGATCAAATATTGATTTTCCCTAAGTATTTGACACACGCCCGCGAATTGATCACGAGATTTTATGTGATCATCACTACACGAGGTAAATATTTCGAGAGTCGATCACATTCATAAGTTTTATAGCAACATGTCAGTTCAAGACTGTCCAATGACTTGTAGGTGATCGTGTTTAGACATTTTAGATGCTAGCCCGTTAGAATAGTGCTGATTGGATAATCGTGAAGTGACCTCGAATTTGTCTTCCATTGCACGCAGCATATCTACAAATGTACAGAAACTGGAAACAAGTGAATGTACTGCACTGAACTTTAGGGTTGCGGGTGTCATTGTGAATTTGACTGTGGAACCTTGCGCTTGACCTTAATCAAAGATTACATAACACTTAGCTACTATGTAACCTTAATGGTGGTCGGTACGTGCGCTCTGACACGTCAGTTTAATGGAAGTGAAACCTTATCTCTCGATGTTGTTGAGAATGGACAAACTTTGATAAGACTAATCGAGAGCCTTTGAATTTTGTTTACTTCTGACTTCTGAGCCCTATTGGGAAAAAAATTTAATAATTTTAATTTCTTTTTTTTATGCACAACGGATTGGTACTTGACCTCAATCACACCTGATGTTAAGTGAAGATGGGGTCGAAGGTGGAAGCGTACTGATCCGGAAACCCCAACACATTATCTCTGACATCCGAAATTTTGGAAGGATTTTTTCCTTTTTGAGAGCCAGTCCCTTCATAACTTAAACGTAGTTAAATGCCAAAGGACAGATTGACTGGATGTACACAAAGCAAAGCAACATTCACAATGTAGAGAAAATTGTGAGTATTGACTAGAACTTAAGTTATACTACAAATAAATACACACGAAATAAATATATACTTATGTAGTAAGCGGGTACTTTTACTAAAGTAGTACGCAAGTTTTTTTTTTATACTTACTTTATTTTGGGATTTTTATCCTTTTGGATAAGTCAACCCCATTGTGCCTAACCTAAATAGCGAAAGAGCGAACTATTGATGACAAGCGTTCATAAGACTATACAAGGACAAAGTTGCGTCAGAAATAGGAACAACTAGTATGCTTTGAATAATGCCTACATCGAGTCTGTTCACATTAAATTTTCTAATAAACATATGTCTCTCTCTACTGTTCCTGGCACACTCCATCAGTACGCAAGTTAAAATATGTAGAAAACATTTGAAATTAGTGTTACAAAATATGAAAATAAACACAAAGTATAACAGTACAAAAAGAGTAAAACAAATAATAATAATAAATAAATAATAATCAACCAGTCCCAAACTAAGCATAGCTTGTACTATGCATAGGTACTAGATAACGGATAAACATACATAAATACTTATATAAACATCCATGACCCGGGAATAAATGTTCGTATTCATCACACAAACATTTACCCCTCGCGGGATTCGAACCCGCAACCGTTGGTTTCGCTGACAGGGATTTTCTATTACTATTCGATGGAGAAATGACCACGTCTCCGTCATTTCAAGCGTGGATTACTCAAGTAAACATCAGTCAAATTAAAATTTCAATTCCGGGAAACACGTCAGCAGCTGCGCCTGCGACCTTGTTGAGTGACGCGATATGATACATTACGTACATAGGTTATTTAGATTAAGGCTATTAAAAATTGACATGAACACGCAAGGTCGCCGACTCAATTCTTGATCATTTGCGGATATAATGTTTGCCTGCTGGCTATTTTTGGACGCGGAAAACGGAAACAGAATTATATTTGTTTTTAATTTTTTTTTATGTTAGTTTTAAATCCGCAATCGACCTTAGTTTTAGTTCAAGTCTGCAACTTCCACAGCACTCAATTTAGAAAAATTCTTTCTTACAAAGAGGTTACGTCATAAAAGTAGACTACAGTGTCCATGTTTCATGCTGAACGATTTTTGAACATAAAGATACTATATAAAACAGAAATTTATTAAGAAAGCATATTATAAAATATCAGATTTTTTTAGATGATAAACATTCATGGACATAACCAGATCGTTCGTATAACCAGGTTATATCACAATTAATAATGAAATATTATAATATAAAATAATAATTCTCTTCTCTTCGTGTAGAGGCAAGTTTCCAATTTTATTGGACCAAAACTTAGCCACTCTAACAGCACTGTCTGTGGCGTTAAGGAGGTCGTCAAAGGTGCAGCTGTCAGGACACGCGGGGCAAGACAATACGTGATCCATTGTCTGTGGGGAGACTCCGCACTCGCATCGATCACTCCCGCCATCGGAGAAGCCCCACCTGCACAGATTATCATGGAAGGAGCCTCCCCGCGGCGCACCCTGGAAGCAGCTAGGTCCGGTAACGCAGGACCTAGGCTGACCAATCCTTTCACCACGATGGCAAGTTCTAAATAATAATTAATAATTTTGTAATATATATAAAAACCTTTTTTTTTTAAAGAGCAACCTCTCGAGTTTCTTGCTTGTTCTTCTCAGGGGAAAATTGCCAAGCAGTAGCTTTAAAAATGTAAAATCTGACTATTTTAAGTGTACCCTGTGTACCTACAAAATAAAGCAGATTTGATTTGATACGCGTAAACTTCACAAAGGTGAATAAATCCATGTGTTATAAACTCAGATGTAAATATTTTAAATCGTTAGATTTTTCGTATGATATATGTATAATTAATTTTGACAATATTCCTGATGATTATCGGAGTTTAAAACAGTTGTCGCCGCAATTTGTGACGCCACTTGTTGTTTAGACGTTGTGTCATGTCAGATATACGAAAGTAAGGAAAATACGGTTCGTTAATTTGTGACATATTGAAGTTTATGGAAGCGACTTAAAAACGCCTAATGTTCCTAGTGTTAGTAGCCTGTACGTTGATCTTTAATTCAGCGAGGACCACAGCGGCCTTACCACATAAAAAACATTGGGTTCGATTGCAGATAAATTGCCGTATAGCTGCTTGCGTTCGATTGCTAAAGCGCTCTCAAAGTCGACGTCGGTGGCTTAGTAGAGAAGAGACAGTCTCCCAATTTGGTCCAGGTTCGATTCCCAGGCAAACCAATGAGTTTTAAAATTTAATGTAATTACTTATATGCATTTATCCGACTGCTCTTAAACGGTGAAGGAAAACATCGTGAGGAAACCTACATGTCCGAGAAATAAAAAAAAAACTCGAAGGAATGTGAAGTCCCCAAACCCGCACTGGGCCAGCGTGGCGGTCTATGGCCCATACTCCCTCAATATGAGGGAAGGTATATATCCCTGCTGTGGGATGTTTACTGACTGATGATGAAGCGCCCTACAAGTAAATTATGGTAACCCGATAAGTCTATCCATTACTATAAGGATAAACGTCCTTATCCTTACTTCTAGGGCGCTTACGTGGTACCAAATTGAGCGATAAAAAAAATAAAAAAATAAAGCGAGCTTAACGGCAACTTATTAGCGACCGATTTTTAAAAGCAAGGTGTCATTCGATTCGTGTCAATCCCCAGAGTGTCAAGATATATTTTATGGAAAAAAAATCCAACATGGCGTCTGCAAAATACAAAATATGCTGTCGAGTTTTTTTTGGTTTTTAAATACTTAAATATTATTATATACATGAAATAAATATATGTATGTATCTTATCTATTTTTGCCGCCTAACATCAGCCAGGCTTATTGCGTTGTAGTTTGCACAAAACGGAGTTCTTTCGGTTTTCTTCGATCAGATGTAAAACCCCAAATCAATCTTTCAGGTATCCGATAAAAACCGACTTACGGTATCTAAAAACTTCATTAGAGGAGCCACCTAGACATAAGGTAGTGCGTCAGCCAAGTTCGGAAAATAAAAAGCCGACTCACCGGCCGCCGCAGTCAGACAATACACGAATCAGTTCGAGCTACTTTTGACCGCAGAACTCATAAAAACTTTTCAACAAAAAAAACCTGACTTCACTGCATCAGCCACTACAAAGTAAAAAAAGCTCAGCAATATGAGTTGATGACTACTAGATATAGAGAAAAAAGAAAAATCATTTTAAGGTGGCCGTATTAGTGACAATGGGACCGCCTCAGCAGTATACTCTTTCGTATAAAAAAGGATTTTTTTAAATCGGTCCACAAGTGACGGAGAAATCGGTGGACATACTTAAAAATATATATAAAAGTTGTTTAAAAAGAGTTTTTTTATTACTGAACTGCGACCTGAGTGTGCGATTTACAATTGTGCGACATTCCTATGAAGCGACATTGCAATTCTGCGACATGATAGTGTCCGACGTTCAATTATGCGACGTTTCTATTGAACGACAGTGACATTCGGCGACATGATAGTGTGCGACGTTCAATTGTGCGACATTTCTATTGAAGGACAGTGAGATTCTGCGACATGATATTGTGCGACGTACAATTGTGCGACACTCCTAAAAATCTATTTGACCCATATTTATAATCTTATATGTCTCTTGGAGCCCCCAATTACCTAAAGCCACAAATGTTATTCAAAAGCTATGTTAATATCGTCCAATGTGCTGGAAGGAGCCCCATCATGGCTTCACAGTCGCCGAGTGTGTGAAAGGTCGCAGACAGCGCGGTACCACGTGTAGCGGACGTGTAAGGAACATGGCGTCCGAGCAAACGTAAACATTGGCGTTGTTTATTGTTATTGTAAATCCGCACATGTCTGAACACTCATAACATAAGGAAATATTTAGTCGCGAGACTGTGTGATCAGATCAGTTTAATCTGTGGCTAATCCAGCCGCCATATGTTTCATATCACGACGCTTTGTTTTTGTTTTGGACTTTAACACCTAAATGCCCATTTGTAATAGGAAAATTTTTTTTCTTTAGAAAAAAAAAATAGAAATCTTGGCAGAATGAACAACGCTGCGGGTTTTATTATTAAATTCTTTATTGCACACAAAAATAAAATACAAAGAACATTTAACATAGATTATGAAGTGTACAAATCGGTCTTGTCGCTGATAGCGATTTCTTCCAGACAACCTCAGTTAAAGAAGCTTTTTAATAAGTAGTTGGATAGTGCAAAGTAAAAGGTGAATAACTTTAAATATCAGCAGGTACATAGATGATACATAGAAAATACATAGGTATAGTAGAATACATAGAAAGATAAAACTTACTAAAATAGACAAACCATATAAATAAGTACCTACACACACACTCATACACACACACACACACACACACACACACACACACACACACACACACACACACACACACACACACACACACACACACACACACAAAATATCACTTATTGAACGTCAACATGTTATTTTTTTTAATTACATCGCTTCACAAGGTGTTATGGTTAGGGAGAAGAAGCGACAAGAAACTCCGCAACAACACATCTTTTCAATTAGTTTCCATCTTTACAATAATATTACATTTTACATTTTATATTACAAAACAATAGCAATTAACATAACGACCAGCTAACACCAGAACTCCTTATCGCCTAAATAATCATCTATCCTGTAATAACCCTTCTTACACAGAGTTTCCTTAATGTGGCGTTTAAATTTCTGCTCTGTTAAAGTCAATACATGTTCTGGTATTTTATTGTAAAAGCGTATGCTGTGTCCCACAAAGGATGTGCTAACCTTGCTAAGTCTAAATTGTGGAATTTCAATTTTATTTTTGTTTCTAGTATTCAAATTATGATTATCAGAATGTTTGCGAAATAGGCATATATTTTTGCGTACATACATTATACTGTCATATATATATTGGGATGCAACAGCTAAAATACTTATTTCTTTAAACAGATCTCTTAGAGAATCACGGCAGCGTAAATTATATATTGCTCTGATTGCTCTTTTTTGTAGAACAAACATTGTTTGAATATCTGCACCTCTACCCCACAGTAGTATACCATAAGACATAATGCTATGAAAGTAGCTAAAATAAACGAGCCTCGCTGTTTTAATGTCAGTAAGTTGTCTAATCTTACGAACAGCATAAGCAGCTGAACTGAGCCTGCTCGCAAGTGTCTCAATATGCGACCCCCACTGTAGTGTGGAGTCCAAAGTGATGCCAAGAAAAACAGTGTTCTCAACAAATTCCAATGGTTCACTATTCAACTTTAGGTAGTTTTCCTCGTATTGAAACTGAGAAACGTAGCCTGGGAAATGGACACAGGCTACTGTCAGATAAAATGCGATGCCGCAGGCGAAATTCTAATCCTAAGGTGTTATTTCGAAATCTTAATCCCAGCTAATATTATAAATGCGAAAGTTTGTGTGTATGTGTATGTACGTTTGTTACCTCTTCACGCCTAAACGGCTGGACGGATTTGGATGAAATTTGTGTGGTAGACACATTAGAACCTGGATTAAGACATAGGCAAATTTTTTTGTTGAACCGATTTTGATGAAATCTTCCACGCGGACGAAGGTGCGGGCGGAAAGCTAGTTTCACAATAATTTCAAATAACCAGGAGACAGACAGACGCACAACAAGATTAACTGTATCCAACTCTATCTATTAGGAACTCTAAAATCAAATAGCATACCAAAATTTGCGAGTTATGTTATTGGTGCGGAGTGAAATCCGTGATCGCCAATCAGTCTGATCAAAACGTGATTATTGTCCCATGAAAAGTGACACAAATTACCCCGATGGAAACTTGTATCCGCTGTAAATTGCCCATTCAGCGTCAACCGATCAAACTTCAGCCCAATCCAAAACCTGTAATCCCAATAGTGATCACTGAATCTCGAAGCTCAGCGAATCGCATCACGTATTCGTTACGAATACGACGCACGCGCCGCCAAGGCCCGTAGGCATGACAGGCTGCCATTAGTATGCCGGCCGTAGCGGTCCTACGTTCTACGCGCTACGTTCGGATGCGCGGCGCGTAGCAGCACTACGTCATTGTGTCGCGGTGTGTGGTTGGGAGACAGGGGCGGACTTGGGGTAGAATCTGGATACTAGGTCTATTTTCCTTTGATTGCCAATGAAATTACAACCTAAAGAGGTCTTCTTAGTACGCAGAGCACTCCCCTTGACGTTAAGCTGAGTATTGGGATTCTCGGAGTGAACATCTCTAGTAACGTTCAATTCCGCGGTCATCTGGAGAATAAGGCCAAGTTGGCCTCCAAAAAGTTAGGTGTCCTCAGTAGAGCGGCTCGTTACTTCACGCCGGCTCACCGCCTCCAACTTTATAAGACGCAAGTTCGGCCGCACGTGGAGTATTGTTCTCACCTATGGGCTGGGGCACCTCAGTACCAGCTTCTTCCTTTTGACCGCGTTCAACGTCGCGCAGTCCGAATTGTCGGCCAAAAGAGTCTCACTGACCGACTGGATCCCCTGGCGTTGCGAAGAGGTGTCGCGTCCCTCTGCATTCTCTATCGCATATTTCATGGGGAGTGTTCTGAAGAACTGTTCGAGCTAATACCCGCTGCTCAATTTAACCGATACACTTCTCGCCGAAAATTAAATTTCCATCCACATCACCTGAATGAGTGGAAGTCTACCACTGTACGTTTCTCAAGAAACTTCTTACCACGTACAACCACCCTGTGGAACGGACTTCCGGCAGCGGTATTCCCGAACGAGTACGACATTGGAACCTTCAAGAAACGAGCCTACACCTTCCTCAAAGGCCGGCAACGCATCTGTGACCCTTTTGGTGTTGCGAGTGTCCATGGGCGGCGGTGATTGCTTTCCATCAGGTGACCCGCATGCTAGTTTGCCGCCCTCTCATATAAAAAAAAAAACGCAGGTTGACAACGCATTTGTGTATTTAAGGTCGTAATTTGTGAAGAGAGTGAGGACCTTATCTCTATCGTATTAACCGACCTGATATCGTAATCATTACTTTTAACTGGGGAAGCTATGCATTTGCTCGTTTATCATACCATTTTACTGACCGCACATTTAAATTTGTTAGTAACTGAAAATTATGGATATCTGAAAAACTTGCACACCTATATCATTCCTCCTCACGCAGTCTCCGTTAACCGCCTCCGTGGCTCAATGTAAACAACATTGAGTTTACGATTCGGAGGTCGCGGGTTCGATCCCCAGCGGGGTACATATTTAAGTACTCGGTTTGGTTGGTCGTAGGGCATTTTAAATGTCCGCCAGGCTAGCTACCACCGTCTTATCTAAATCTGCCGCCAAACAGCAATGTTAATAGCATACTTGTGTTCCGCTTGTCAGAGATAAGATAGCCAGTTTCCCAAATGTGTTGGGTTTTCCGGGTCAGTACGCTTCCACCTTCGACCTCATCTTCACTTAATATCAGGTGTAATTGAGGTCGAGTACGAACCCGTCGTGCATAAAAAAAAAAGTCCACCACACCTTCTTCGATCTTCCTCTACCTCTGTATCCCTCCACATTCATATTTAGCACTCGTCTCGTTACGTGCCTTTTAATATCTTGTTTAAAATAATTTTGTATGTTATAGTATACCCTAAAAGCCGCTACACTGATTTTATTTACATTTTTGATACGAATAGCTAAAAAAATTAAGTGCTCTGTTCGAAACTTCGTAGACTCGCAAAATCTGGCGTAGTCTCGCTGTAGTCAGTTTACAAAAAGGATTGAACTAACCTGTCTCTACTCATGAGTGCCGTTAAAAGGCGACCAAAGAGTATAGTAACTATTTACCGAGAAAGAGTGGCAACTCCGTAGTTAAATTTGCATGTATAGACAGTGCTGCTGCCAGCGATTGGTTGAGGAATTAAATCTATCTATACATACCTACGTACACTGATTATATAGGTAGAAACTGGGTTTAGAAATAAGTATTGTTGTTTATGAGGAAATTTTTATTTCGCATAACTAATTTCTTTAAATTAGCTATGAAAAACAGGTAGGAACAAAAATAAACAACAAATTAACAAAAATCTGAACTTTTACAAAAACTTTCAAACGGAAATCGACGTTGACTGAGAGCTCGACATGACACCACCCACTGGTAAGACGGCGGCTGCTGCCACAGAACACTAATAACGGTTAGTTCGTCAACCGCAGTTCAGAGGTCGCAGTCTGCTATGAAAATTGATGACATTTGAAGTGTGCCCCCCCTGAAGGCGACTAAGAGACGTCCACCAAAAGCATCTATAGATTTGTCCGTTTTAACGGCGATGGGCTCACCCCCTGTCACGTGTGCATTTATAATCGTAAGGTGAACCGTGGATGTTGTTTCAAGGATTATTTAATGTTTAGTACTAATGTTTTTTTTTATGATTGACTGGTTTCGCATTTGACCACAAACTCACCTGATGGAAAGTGACGATGTGGTCGAAGATGAAGCACGCGATCCCTGTAAATGCCTATTCATTATGCTCTTGAAGATCCCAAGGTTGTAGAATTCAGGAAACGCTGACGCCGGAAGGGAGTTCCATACCTTGGCTGTTCGGATGATGAATGAAGAATCGCACTTCTTAGTGCGAATGTTCGGTATATTGGGATATCTCTGACCAACCCATTTGGGATAAAGGTCGTGACGTATGTATTTTTGGCTAAGCTTTTTTTTTTTTTTTTTTTACTTTTATTATATATTATTTTTTATATTTATATTTATATAAGCTTAGCCAGTTTTTAGTTGGCTGTCGAAACAATGACCACCTAATAAATAAATACTTGACATTACCATTAACCCTTAATGTATGGAACACCCATACATTAATGTTGTTGTTGGATTTGCTTGACAGTCATATTAAAAGGTTGTTTCCGACGAGCGTCCGTGTTTGATTTAGTTCCAAATATTACACTTTTTATCCTGATAAAGTTATTAGTTCCTGCAGGATAAACAAATTATCCGCGATGAAGCTATGCCACGCAGGCGAAGCCGCGGGCGGAAAGCTAGTATGCAATAAAGCGTTAAAAAATAAATACTAATAAGTATTTTACGAGCATTTTTGTATAGAACGCCTCGTGGCCTTCCTCGTCCTTACATAACTCCATACCAAATGACCGAAACCGGGGCATGAACCGCAACAACTGTTTGTTTACACTAAACAAGAAATCGACTAAAAAGCGGCGATTTGCGTCAAGCGGCGTTTGCGCACCTTTTAGCGGCGGGGCGCGAAATGTCCTAACTCGCGCGAATGGACTCCTTGCGTCAAGAACTAGTGAAGTTATAGCTCGTATAAAAAAATTGGTTCCGTGTTTTTTTCGAATCTTTGGCAATAAATTAATCTTCCAAAAGGGATTTGAAAATTTAGGCAGGTTATATATTATAGAACCGATCCGCCATTTTGTTTTTTTTTTTTGCTATGCAATATGAGTCAAAATTTTATGCAATGTTAATGTCCAAATAACCGCCTCCGTGGCTCAATGTAAACAACATAGGGTTTACGAATCGGAGGTCGCGGGTTCGATCCCCAGCGGGGTACATGTTTAGTGCTCGGTTTGGTTGGTGGTAGGGCATTTTAAATGTCCGCCTGGCTAGCTACCACCATCTTATCTAAATCTGCCGCCAAACAGCAATGTTAATAGCGTTGTTGTGTTCCGGTTGTCAGAGATAAGATAGCCAGTTCCCCAAATTATTTGGGTTTCCGGGTCAGTACGCTTCCACCTTCGGCCTCATCTTCACTTAACATCAGGTGTGATTGAGGTCAAGAGCTAACCCATAGTGCTTAAAAAAAAAATCTCCATAACGTGACGATTTAGGACGACAAAAAAAAAACAAGATGGTGGATCGGAACTGCGTCAAAAGTTTTCAAACTTTCTATATTTTTCTCATGATCGAAACGTCGGCTCGATCGTCTCAGCAGTTTAGTTGTCCAGAGGAGCCAGACGGAGAATATGTTTGCTATAAGGGTCACCGATTTGACGAACCCTAAAGAAATAGTACATTCGCGCGAATAATAACCACGTGTAAAATATTGGTTGATCACGAACTATTACACATTGCAATCTGTGCAAAATTCTGATGGTTGCGTAATGTCTAAATATGAATTAGGGAGTGGCATTTGCTGGCCATGTGGTTCCCAAACAAAATAGGACCAACCAGTCTGTCCCGTGGGTGTCGTAAATTTTTTTTTTTTTTTATAAATAATAAATAAATAAATAAATATCCTTAAACATACACACAGCGCCATCTAGTTCCACAGTAAGCAACTATAGGCTTGTGTTGCGGATACCAGATGGTTGATATACTACATAAATACATATTTTTTTTGTAAATAAATACTTATTATAAATGAAAACATCCATAACTCGGGTACATATGTCCGTATTCATCACACAAACATATGCCCCTAGCGGGATTCGAACCCGCAACCTTTTAGTATAGTGCTCAGAGTTGCTAACCATTACACCAAACAGGTCGTCAAAATGCGATTAAGGGATTCGTGAGCATAACAAATGCAACGTCCTTGATGTGGAGTTCTAGAAAATTTGCGATTTCCAACCCGCCTGACCATCGTGACGATTAGGGCATACTCTCCCAAGCAAGCGATGAAAATCGCTCCATGGGAATGACTGTCCAGTAGTAGATTTTCTAAGGATGTTAATGTATGAACAATCTTATGAGGGTGAATGCAGCAAAAACGGTGTGTCAGGATCGTAGCAAGTGGAAGTGTATGTCAAAGTCAAAGTCAAAAATGCTTTATTTCGTAGGTACACAGAGTACACTTAAAATAGTCAATTTTACATTTTTTAAGCTACTGCTTGTTCAAAATGCAATTTTCCCCTAAGAAGAACAAACAAGAAACTCGAAGGGTTGCTCTTTTAAAATCAGGCGTTGATTTTACATAAAGGTTTTTATATTTCATTATTAATTGTGAAATAGCCTGGCATGCGAACGATCTGATCATGCCCAGGGATGATCATCATATAAATAGCCTGATATTTTATAATATGCTTTGTTAATAAGTTTCTGTTTTATAGTATCTTTAAATTTTTTATATCAACTGGAACCTTATTGAAAAAGCGTATACCCTTTGAATGAATTACTGACTTTGCGGAGGCGACTTTTGTGACCTGCAAGTTTATCTTTATTTCTTGTATTGACATCATGTTTATCATTATTTTTCCTAAATGATGCTATGTTTTTTTTGACATACATTAGATCTTCAATAATGTACTCTGACGAAAAGGTTAGACTGTTATATGGTGTCTGCCTACCCCTACGGGAAACAGGTGTGACTTTATGTATGTATGTTACTGTAATGTGTGGCTTTTGCACAGAACACTATTATGGTTTTCGCCGATTAAAATATGATCCGCCTGGCTAGCTACCACCATCTTATGTAAATCTGCCGGAAAGAAGCAACGTTAATAGCATTGTTGTGTTCCGGTTGGCAGAGATAAGACAGCCAGTCCCCCAAATGTGTTGGGGTTTCCGGGTCAGTACCTTCCACCATCGACCTCATCTTCACTTAACATCAGGTGTGATTGAGGTCAAGTACCAAACCGTTGTGCATAAAAAAAAGATTTCTATAAACGCGTAAACTTCCGTAATGTTTTTATTGCCCTTATATTATAAATCAATCAATAATACTTCATTATCATAGATAAAATTTACTCTTGAAAATAGTCTCTGAAATTACCAGCCTGCGTAGCATGACATCGTCAGTCGCGCGCGACGTAGGACTGAGAATGAGACAGTTGTATATTTCGCTTAAGCGAATGAGCAGGACAAATATTATCTCGTGCTACATAAACGTTCGCGGCAGTCATGCTACGGGCGCAGGCATTCGAAATTTGAATCTATAGGCATTTGGTATAGGTATTTCACTTGTACACTTTGGGCCCCCCTTTCCTTGCAGTTGTATTTTTTGCCCCTATTGGGAGGTGGACGTAGACAAAAAAGGGACGAACAAGTTCAAATCTATTAGATTACGAGGCGTGTGAATTCCGTCTTCATCTGTAACATTATTTTATAGCAGGATGAAGTAGGAACAGACAATAAATTCAAAATGACATTTTCCATACGAGATGCTCTCATCTTTTTTTTTTATGCATAACGTATTGGTACTGGACCTCAATCACACCTGATGTTAAGTGAAGATGAGGTCGAAGGTGGAAGCGTACTGACCCGGCAACCCCAACACATTTGGGGGACTGGCTATGTTATCTCTGACAGCCGGAAAACAACAATGCTATTAACATTGCTACTTGGCGGCAGATTTAGATAAGATGGTGGTAGCTAGCCAGGCGGACATCTAAAATGCCCTACCACCAACCAAACCGAGTACTTGAACATGTACCCCGCTGGGGATCGAACCCGCGACCTCCGAATCGTAAACCCAATGTTGTCTACATTGAGCCACGGAGGCGGTTAAATAGAAGCTCCTCTATCTCACATACTATCCACAGTAGACGCATGTATAAACTCGGGATAAACATAAGTAAATATCGTAAAAACCCAATGAAAATAAACCATGTGCAATCATAAATTTTAATAAAGATCGACGGAACACCCGTGGGCGCGAACGATTGGATAGATTCGCCAGAGCCACAATAAAACCCGGCTAAATACATCACCACCAACACTAAAGACTGAAGATTAAACAGAAAAGACTATATCGCACTCCCTCTAGCAAAACACGAACGAGAAGAACAGACAGTGCAGTATATAGAGACGCTAGATAATGATACAGTTGTAAAAGATGGCATTTAGGCTGGGAATATACGTCAGATTTATTCGATACACGTCAGATTTATTCGATACACGTCTGATTGTTACGCCAGACTTTTTCTGAACTCAGTCGTTCTCGAGCTATTTATTATCCCGAGTGCTCGCATGCTGAGCAGAAAGAACAAATGGACGACGAATTCCTGTTACTTATTGTACTTACTTATTGCACCAGATTGATTGCAAGTGGTGTATCAAAACAGGGTGTCAAGCATAACTTGATCCCCTTCCCCATAGGTTAAGCCTTAGTGCTGATTTTGAATTCATTTAGATACACTCCCATTTGCCGAAGGGGGGTGGTGGGAAACTTCTTTCCTACTTCACACCTTTAACTCTTCTTTAATTAATCTGGGTCCAAGGTAGCAATAGAGACACGTAGGGCACCGTCTACCTTCAGTAGACCCCGTGCTGAGTACCACTGTTGATCCTGGCTTACAGGAGTTGCAGTGGGAGGAGTGTGGAGGCGGGTAATTATTGCACAAGAAAATATTTGCTCGTGTTGACGGGAAAGAAGCAAAAACCGGACGTGTATTGTAAGTGGATAGAGTCTGTTCTTAAGGATCTCCGACTAAACTAAATACAATAAAACTCAAGGAGCTGAACTGAAGGGGCTTTAAAACTGCACTCGGACAAGTAAATCAACAAACTGACCAAAGTCATAAAAAACAAAGTAATATCAAAATTTGTATAAACGTAAACTATCTAGAAAAGGTTAGCTGGTGAAGCTGTCAGTCACCAACATGTATTGATTGTTCAAACAAAATAATTGCTCCAACGCCTTCCGATAGCCGGATCAGACTAAAGTGGACGACGGAACGCGAGCTCATCCTTGACGATCTAAATTCTACAATCCGTCCAGTGTTCTATGGCGACTTGGTCTCGAATCGTCACAATTTCCAAGCTTTTAAGCGGTTTTCCACTCTTATCACTTCTGCTACCGCCCCGTCCCGCTCACTACATTTAAGCGCAGTCCGTGGTGTATACGAAATTCGGGGGGACGAGCTTCTCTCGTCGTCCTTCCCTATAGGGTCGGCCTCAGTGCCTCTTAGCATTTCATTGGCTACAATCCTACTTACATACCCTATTTCTTTCTTTAATTAGGCTGAGGTCCAAGGTAGCAAAAGAGCCATGTAGGGCACAGTGTACCTTCAATGGGCACCGTGTCGAGTACCACTGTTGATCTGAACTGAAGTATCAGACTATCTGATGGATAAATCTGACGTATATTCCCAGCCTTAGGAATGCAATGTGATCAGAATTTACAGCTGGTGTAATGAATGGAATATGAGATTCCAAATTTAGACGGCAGACGTACAAGTGGGCGCGTGCGACAGGTAACGGAAACATCGTAAATGCCAAACGTTATTTGCGATTCCATTGTATCCTGCAATATCTACGTCATAAAATTGAGTGTAACACCAACGTGAACTTTATTAGAGGTAATTTTGAGTAACTTTTTTTAGACGCGGATACGTCATTAGTTGAATGTTAATTCGAGGGGGCTTTATGAATGGCAGTACAATTGTACAGAAAAAGTATCTCGATGCCGCATCTGGCATAGAAACACTTATTCCGTGTCATATAGCTATGCTTGTGCTGTGTGGTTTCGGCACTAAAAGAATAGACCCAACCCATCTCTTCCTGTGGGAGTCGTAAAAGGCGACTAAGGGATTTCCACCAAAAACATCTAAGGACCCTCTATCACGTGTGCATTTTTTTATGTTTGGAACACCTAAACGCTTTCGTTTGGGATATCTCTGAGCACCCATTTGCGATAATGGTCGTGACTTTATGTATTATGTATGTATATAGTTACGCTTCTGTTTAGAAGACCGTTCGCGCTTAACTTTTTGTATGTCGGAGACAAAGCTGAAGGTAGAAAGGCGATCTCCCATACCACCAATATGTAAAGATCTTATGTCATTAATAATGTTAATAAGGTTAATGTAATTTTTATCCTTTTTTTTTCTTTTTTTGCACATACGCACAGCGCCATCTAGTTCCACACTAAGCAACTAGGCTTGTATTATGAATACCAGATGGTTGATAAACTACACAAATACATTTTTTTTTGTAAATAAATATATATATAAATGAAAAACATCCATAACTCGGGAACACATATCTGTATTCATCATACAAACATATGTCCCTAGCGGGATTCGAACCCGCGACCTTTTTGGTATAGCAGCAGAGTTTCTAACCACTACACCAAACAGGTCGTCAACATTAGATCAAATACAAAACCAGCTTAAATATATAATACTCGAATACACGGTGTATTATAGAGACACAGACGACATCGGCTACAAACTTAAAATATCTTTTTTGCGAAATGAGAACTACATAAAGTCATTTTTTTTACATTTTTGTTACACATATATTGTTAATTCTTTAGTTTAATGTTAGTTTTTAAGTTAATCGATATTTGTGACACGTTTTGGGATACTGCATCAGACACAATATGCTTTTTATTGTTTTATATGTCGAGAGTCAAGTTGTATCCCTACACGTGTCAATAATGTTATTATTATGTTTTTAGTTATGATGACTATAAGGCTAGTGATACTGTCCTATGGGGAAGGGCACTGTATGCTGAAATACAGGTTTTACAACCTAGTTCGGCAACAGGGGCTATATTATTGGAATACAAAATTACTAGTTTAATATAGACTATAAGATAAACTGTAAACTTTTTTGGAATAAAGTTATTATAAGTTATTATTATTATTATTTAGAAATAGAAGAGGAGTTTCAGCCAGCGCCGTGCGCCCTGGGGCAGATCCTAAGCGACCTGAGTGCGCCCCACACCGTTGGATCACGCATTGGGATCACGTCCGAAGAAGGCCGCGGAGAGCAGATGCGCCCGAGTGAATGCCGATACGATCAGATCCTCGCTTGAGCTTTTATCGACGGAATGATGATGGGGCAATGTGGACCATGGTTGAACTAACTCGGGTAAAGTGAAGTGTGAAGGAAATTCTTTTTTAATACAGTTGCTCAAAAAGTGGCATATTGCAGGGACGTATAGCGTGCGGGAAGTGGGATTTCCCGAACTAGTGCTTTTTCTTTGCAAACTGTCAAAATAATGTCTATTAAAAAGAAAAAACCAACCATGAAGTTTTTACTAAAAAAATTCATAGAAGTTTTTTTTATGATTTATGCAAATATTTCTAAAAAAAGCTACTAATTTGTTTCAATATCAGATTTAAAAGTAATTTTAATTGAAATTTAAACATTAAATTAATAGGTATTAGTATCGGCCAAATTAAATTTATAAATATAAAAAAGTTGGCTGTATGACGTATACTGCCATAGTCTCTGCTTGTATTCTTTTATGGTTGGCGCCATTTTCCAAAAATTGTATTATTTTATTAAATTGCTTAATTTTTTCGCAACTGTATTAAAAATAATCGTTCAGTACACGTGCGGAACCGTCATTGCAACTCGTTCCGACTGTCAACCCTCACCTTCGGCTGCGCCTCGGCTCGGGTGACATTTGTCGGAACTCTTTGCAATGACAGGCTTTCCGCACTTGTATTGAAATATACTATTGTTATCGAGTGTACCGTTATCTTCAGATTTACTGATGTCGATTCGGATGTACACCAACTAAACTAAAACCAGTTTTGAAGTCTCTTTCTCCCTGCAACAGTACGATGCGACAGCACCACTCCAAAACTGCTTTTAGTTTAGTTGGTGTACATAAATATACAAACTAATAATACAAACGACACCAGTGTCGGGCTAAAGGTGATTGCCGGATGGACATCTAGCATAGAACCCCAAATTCGACTCCCTGTCGGAAAACTTTAGAAACGATCGAAAAAAAAAATCAAAAGAGTTTATTTTCATTTACTTAGATACCTAACATTTTTGGTATTGGGGGGTTTTTTTTTATGGTTAACTGGATACGCATTTGACCACAATCTCACCTGAATCAAGTGACGATGTGGCCGAAGATGAAGCATCTTTTAAGTATATTTATACTTGTGTTAGAAAACCCCGTTCTTCCATAACAAAATAAATGAAAAAAAAAAAAATATAACCCATTAACTTAAGATTAAAAGTATTTATGTATATGTATGTAAATGTATGTTTGTATGTTGTACGATGTCCCACTTTACCCGACTACGGCGAAGCCTGCCGGATGCTTAATGTTATCACCGCGTCTATCTTATATTACCACCTACAGAGTAAACTTCTCAGCCGGAGTTCGCATAAGCAAATTTACTTCAATCAATTAAAATCAATCTTTATTGTTCAATTAACAAAAGCTACATGAAGAATACAGCGTACATCATTAATCGCACAGAAAGGCGGCCTTATCGTTAACAACGATCTCTTCCAGGCAAAGCTTAGGGTAAAGATACAAGCTACAAGTAGATGAGGTTTGCACTAATAGCAGCAATACGGGTGTATTTTTATAGTTGGTAATTATTATATAACGTATATATTAAATTACATAAACTAAGCATACAAACTATAACTAGACTCATTCGAAATTGGTCGAAGCGCACGGCAGTGCCTAGGTCAAGTTCTCAAAAAAATATTCGTACAAGGAACCGTATAGAGGCCTCTGACTCTGGTCTAAATCAGTTGAGATATTTGATCTTATTTTAGATCTGACAGTAGTCGGGTTTTAAATTTTTTTATTACGGATTTGGATGAAATTTCGTTGGTAGATAGATTAGGACCAGGATTAACATATAGGCAAAAATTTTTCCTGAACCAATTTTGATGAAACGTTCCAAGCAAACGAAACCACGGACAATAAACAGCTAGTTAATAAAGCATCATTATGTCGAGGTTTACAAACGTTTCTTACTAAACACGTGTAGTAAAGACTAGAATTCACTAAGCATCACCATGGTGATACGTAAGTACGTCATTAACCACACAAAGGACGTAAGGAGAAAGTACAGAGATACAAGCCACGTGATAGATGTTGCGTGACAAAAGATAGGGGATCATAGGACGTTCTGCGTAACTATATGTATTGGAATTGGGAAAAGTGTTTTTAATGGCAACCTTTTTGATAAGGGATACGAACGGGCAATTATGGGACACTTTGATACATTGAAATTGAAGCACTCGTTGTGTAGTTTATTTATATTTAAATAAAATAATAAATAAATAAAAGGTATTCATTCACCACAAAGTTAATTTAACAAGTAATTAATTGATAATGAATTAGGTCAAACTGTGATGAAAAGGTAGGGACTCAGCAGATTTGCTGATTTTCAGTCCCCCCCAAGTAGTTGCTGCCAGCATGGAATTAATTATTATTACTTTATGAATAAATTTAAACATTAACTAAAAGTAAAGAAAAGGAAAAAACTATATCTAAAATCAAGTCAAAAACAACTGCAAGGGATAAACCATAAAAAGCTAGACACGAGAAGGTATCATATAGGTAGGTATTTGGTACATTTTCAATACTTATGTGTGATTGTGCGAGTGAATTTAATTGTTTTCAAATTATTATTACTAATTTAACAAATTTAAATCATATCCGAATCATACTGGCAGAGAAACACCCGTCCAATAAACTATTTATGTAAAAATGCACACGTTACATGACTTCAGGTGTGAAGTTTTTCGAAAGGATTTATTTATTTAACATTGTTGTCGATCTTCATCACCCCGCCCCGCGCGTTTCCATATGCTTTTTTGTGTCAACATTTGTAATAGCGTTGGACTAAAGAAGCTTTTGGGCAGACAAATTGTATTACATGACGACGGACGTTTGGTGTAGTAGATAGTGATGTCAGCGAAACCAACGGTTGCGGGTTCGAATCCCGATAGGGGTAAATGTTTGTGTGATGAATACAAACATTTATTCCCGAGTCATGGATGTTTGTATAAATTTTTATGTGTTAAGCCGTTATCTAATATCCTTAGTAAAAGTTTGGTTAGTTTGGGACTAGATGATTGGTGTAAATCTACAGATGTTTATAGCCGCAAAGGGAATCACACCAATTCATCTCTACCATCATTTAAGAGGGTTAATCCCGCACCGTATTCCATATAAACTTTCAAGTCAAAATTTGTCGAACCGAATTAACCGATTCTAATGAAACTTTATACGTATAAGCCACGTACATAGATCTAAACAGTAGAGAACATTTTCGAAAAAGAATATTGAAACTAATACAGCGGTTTTAAGTTTTCCACAGTAACAGAAAAATTGCAATATACTCTTTCAAATTCTATGTTTTGAAAATGTTTTCTACTAAATTTTTATGTCTATGTATCTTGCTTACGAGTATACGTATAAAATTTCATTAGAATCGGTCTATTCATTTCGAAAAATTTGATCTTGAAAGTTTATATGGCGTGCCAAGTCGTTTTATATTAGGTCCTTACCTATGAAATTGGCGTTTTGTATGGAGAATTTCATTAAGACTGTTTTCTCCAAACATTTTTGATTTTTTTTTGGGAACGACAAATCCAAATTTAGCTAAACTTTGTGTGTATTATCGGAAACAATAACTTAAGTATAGGCAGTGTTAATTTTTAAAAGTACCCGCTTTATAAAAGTTTCAGCGAATCAAAGAAATGCTTATGGGAAGCACATGAAAAGAGCTCTGTGAAACCTTGAAATAATATTCCATTTTCCAAATAAAAAACAAATTTGGATATAGCTTTGAAAATCGCAGGAATTGGTACATATGATTAAAGAAGAAAAAAAACTCCAATTTCATAGGTAAAGATCCAATATAATGTATACAGATTACCATATTACCACAACATACTCGTAAGCAATTCAGTAAGTAATTTTTAGTAAATAAAGATTATTCTATTCAAATCTATAATTACACCAACCTCCTACAAGTGTATCACCACAAAGACGCACATACCTGAAACAAAAAAGAATACATTTGTAGCATGCTTTAATAAAATCATTAAGGTGCTTCCACACTCGTCACGCTTTACGCCTCTCGGTCAGTGGCGTGGGAGCCAGGCGTCACGGACGGCGGGCCATGCGCGAACCGATGCGCTTTCTAACGTCCAACTATCATGTTAGCTGTGTGTGACTCAGTTGCGTTTGTAATTTCTTCCTCGCACGCTAGTGAGATCCGACAGACTTGATTGGTTATGCGTCTGTCTGTAACTATCTCGTGAAAAGACGGTAGCTAACACCTGGTATATAGCGCAGGATAAATTGTTAAATTTTGTATGAATTAAACGCGGTAGCTAATGTAAATTTATGAACGCAGCTTACACTTTGACAGATGACGACTGTTATTGCAATATTCATACGTTTTGTAAATTCTACTTCTCTCTGTTTGCTCGCCCTGCCCCCATGTATTAAATAAATAAATATCCCTGGACATACACACTGCGCCATCTAGTTCCACACTAAGCAACTAGACTTGTATTAAGGATACCATACATACATAAAGTCACGCCTGTTTTGCGTATGGGTAGGCAGACCCACAGACTTCCACTTGCTACAATCCTGCCACACCTCTTTTGCTCATTCAATCATTCATAAAGGATACCAGAAGGTTGATATATTACACGAATGCATATTTTTTCCATCCATATATCGGGTACACCATTACAATTTATCTTTACAATCTGACAGTGGATTCCAGGTACGCGGTGTTTTTATTTCTTGGCCATCCTGTAAACAATCTGGCTGGTCGATCTACAATCACCCTTCGTACATATTTAACTCCCGACTTCCATAAAGATTTTGTCGGTATAAAAAAATGTATTATGTTCGGTTATCGCCGATATTTATAAACCCATTTCTGTTCCCCAAATTTATATAAGACCACCCATCATGCATTCCGGAGATGGAGAACAGAAACTTACTGAAGTCGATTTTGCCAATTTTTGGCGGTTCAATTTCCTACCGCGTAAAGAAAAAGATAGTGTAGGTAGCGACCTAGAGGATCGCCTCTGCTAGATATCCATCCAGTTGACACGAACACCTTAAGCATAGCTCATAGTTCGTTTCATAACATGATGATAAAGTGTAATATTGAATATTCCCAGGTACTCTATAACGGCCTCATCAGTAGCAGCCGGTGGACACAGGCGGGATAGGACCGTTCCAAATAGAAATCCTTGCGAGACCTATGTTAGTCTGTGGACTAGCATGATGTTGAATATATTTATGAATAATAAATTTTTTCAATTGTTAAAATATCTACGCAATTATTAAACGAAACAACATAATTAAATAGTTATTTCGTGAAACATTAACCCGTGTAACGCCGCAAACATAATTTATACAGCTTCTTACGTTATGCACGGTAGTTGCAGTTCGAGAGTCGGGTCACGCTCGGTGGACCATATAGAGTAATTAGTGAGAATCCTGCGTTACAACACACATTTTGTATTTGCACTTTTTATGTAACAGTTACACTTGAAAAACTCAATCAACCCAATTAGAGAGAACACAAAGATTATTTCAATTAGTACAGTTCTCCGACGGAAATTACTGAAGCTTATATTAAAAAGCGAGTTTTCAACCGCTACAGCACCAGAAAAAAAAAATCGGCCAATGAATAAGACGCTCCGAATGCGAGTCATCGTGCCGCGAACGGAACGGTCACGGGCGGTGACCAAGCGTGACGTCACGGGATGTGACGCTCTCGTCCCGCGGCCGTCTCGCTCCGTGCCCTTCACGGACCGCCGCGTTAGTGTGAACGCGCCTTTATTTGCATATAACAAGATGATTGTAGCGCGGCTAATTACGTACTAGATCTGACGATTTGTTGGGAAGTTACGTCTTGGATTGAGGCAAACTTCTCTATCATTTCGATGGTAATTCCTATTTTTATGCATTTGATTATTTTCACATAGTATCGCTCTTATATTCATGATGTGATCTTATATACATGATGTGAGATCCGGTTTTTATGAAGGACTGGGGAAGCGTATGACCACAATCTCTCCTGTGGCAAGTGACGATATAGTCGAAGATGAAGCACGCGATCCCAATGCCAATTCACTCTAGACTTGCAGATCCCATTCGGCGAACACAGACTCGGTAAATTCCATGCCTTATCAGTCTACATAAACGATAAAGCCATACGTTAATAACTGTTCATAGTAAAAAAAAAGCGTTTAATGCAAATTTTCTGCATGATGACAACAATTGGGGTGGAATTTTTTTATCAATTTATATTTATTAGGAGCGTCGGTGGCTCAGCGATTAAGACGCAATCTCCCAATTTGGAAGGTCTGGGCTCGATTCCAAGGGAGGCCATGTACCAATGAGATTTTAAATTTAAGTTAATTACTCATGTGCATTTATCCGACTGCTCTTAAAACGGTGAAGGAAAACATCGTGGCGAAACCTGCATGCCTGAGAAATAATAACTCAAAGTCATGTGAAGCCCCAACTCGCATTGGGCTAGCGTGGTGGACTATGGCCCATACTCCCTCATTATACGAGTGAAAGCCTATATCGCTGCAGTGGGATGTATACGGGCTGATGATAATGACAATAATAGAATTCGTCATCACGTGCGCGCGAACTTGCCCTGAATCCATATAAGGACTTGCCGCAAAGTTTATATTCAATGCAGGATACAAAAATATCACTCATTGAAAGTTAACATGGTTTTTCTAAAACAAGATCGCTTCACAAGGAGTGATGCAACCACAAGAAGGAAGAAAAAGGGATAAAAAACTCGATAATAACACTTCTTATGCCCGTATTAATAAGCCAATCTCAATACAAGCCTTGAGCCTGTATCACCCGATATGCGTCTTAAGAAGTTGAAGCTATCTCAAGCTCCGTGTAATTTATAAACCAATCTTGAGGTCTACTTAGCTGAGATCACTTCTCAAGTATTCGCCTCAGCGGCGAATGAATGATCGTCTTGAGTTTCGTTTATTAATACGTGAAACTCGGCGCACGTCTCAAGTGAGTACTACTTGAGTATTCACGTGCGTTTCAGGTCTCAAGTAAGGTTTATTAATCAACACGTTTACTTGAGACCGGTCACAAAACTATTCTCAATCTTGACAACGGTTTATTAATACGGGCCTTAGAGTGGTGTCCAATTTACAACTTAATATTATGGTCATATGGGTCTTTACCTATGAAATTGGAGTTAATCATATGTGTCAATTCCTTGCGATTTTGAAAGCTATATCCAAATTTGTTTTTTATTTGGAAAATGGAATATTATTCAAGGTTTCACATGAAATATTTTTTAATTTCTGGGCTAAATCACATAATAAAAAAAAATTGAACAGAGCTCTTTTCATGTGCTTCCCATAATCATTTCTTAGATTCGCTGAAACTTTTATAAAGCGGTTACTTTTAAAAATTAACGCTGCCTATACTTAACTTAATGTTATCCGATAACACACACAAAGTTTAGCTAAATTTGGATTTGCCGTTTGGATTACCAAAAAAATAATTAAAAATGTTTGTATGGAGAAAACAGTCTTAATGAAATTCTTCATACAAAACGCCAATTTCATAGGTAAGGACCTAATACTTGGGAATTAAGAGGGTATGGGCCGGTGAGGATTGGTATCAGGCTAGTGGCCATCTGGCAATCAGATACTGCTTCAATTGAAAACAATCTGGATCGAAAATTTACCGTGTCCTCCCAATCACGGAAACACTTGTATTAAATGCAGCTAACACCAGACCTTATCTTCTAAATAATCATCAATCATGTAATAACCCTTTTCACACAGAGTTCCAAACGCGCCGTCTGATCGAAAACGGACAGTGAAAACGACTGCGCCACGAACGCTTCTTATCAAACCTGCAAATTTATACTAGAATATAATCAGCTGGATGACTTTAGCATGTCCTTTCCAGAACGGCGATTCTGACAGCGTCGACTCATAGAAAGAAACAAACAATTACATGTAGAATCTGGCGGATTATGTAGCCTCTAAGGTAACCGATAACAAACAGTGATTAAGCAACAGATAACAAAGTGATAGTAGAAACCGCGCGTCATCACGCAGCGCTCCCTGCGCCCGCGTCGGTATGCGCTGAACCAATATTGACGCAACCACGATAAGATAGAATAAGCTGCAAGTTGTCACATGACTACGCGTCACACCTGGCTTGGATTGTATGAAAAAACCTTCGATCACAGATAAAAACTAGACACCTTAAAGTCAGACATTCCCAGAACGAATTTTAGACCCGAAAAACAGGAAAATTGGCGTGTAGTTAGCAGAGTAGGGGTAATCCAGAGATCCTCAATCACCAAAACCATGGAGTTTTTCGGGAAGCGATAAATAGAGGTTTTATAGGTTGGCAACGCATAACCAGTCCCTTTGTGAAGTAAATACTCGTATTCATAAACGACGATGACCATTTCCTATTAGATAATTCACTTTGACTTCTAAATATCTATAAAAGAAGGGAGTCCAAAATCTGAGGTCGCCAAACCACCTCCGTGGTGCCGGGATTAGGATAGTGCCCAAATAGGAACTGACAGACCTAAACTTGTCATCGACAATCAATAAATCACAATAGAGTGGTTACTCTCCCTAGATAAGCTTTGTAGTGCTATGGATGGCCTTATTTGGGGAATGCGGTAGAGCTCCTTGGATGAGCAATGACGCTCCTGATCAGTGACCTATTGCCACTCCCACAGGATGAGACGTTGGCCCAAATCTCTACTGGAAACCGCACAAAACACTAAGATTGCAGATCTACTGAAGAACTAGTGTTGTCGTGAAATAAACATTGTATCAATTGAATATTATGTTTCTCGAAACAAACGCCTATCCTGTGACAAGCATCTACGCCAAAGATCGACTCACAATATGCCTGGTTTGAATATTCCTATAGTAATCATAAATAATAACCCTGTCGAGAGTTAAGTAGGCTTCCATTCGCGGAGTGCTGGATTTGACCCTCGAGCTGTTCTGAATTTCAATTACAAGTACAGAGCATACCGGGCGGAGTGCCAGGCAAATACTTATTGAACTGCTTTCTAAATGAAACAGATAATTTCTGTAACTATTACCAAGCCCTTAGAAAATACCTTTATCTACCTATGCTCTCCTAGTCCTTCTTCGAAGTGTGACATCTTGGTTGAGCTATTTATGATGACATTAAGTAAGGATATGGTGATTGACTGCACCAGTCATTGTGCTAATTACGTGACAAAGATAACACTACCGCTGCTGTGTCCACACCACGATACAAAGATGACAGTGAAATTCTCACATCGTGAAGTAATGGGGCGTGTCCTTGCTATGACGCAGAAGACAAGCATATATACGGATGATACTCCATCAGTCATCTACACGTTTAAAACTTGAGATGAAAATCGTTCAAACATGTCTTTTATGGGTTTGTTTCAATTCATAATTGATGTAAGATAATGTAGGACCTTTGTGGAATGTATGCAGCCAATTTTGTTAGGCACTAAGCATGAAAAACATTCAAACTTATCTTCTATTAGCTTGATTAATTCTCCGTCAAAAATAATCAACTTTATAGAGCATCATTAAAGGGAAAGTAGAAGGACAACGAGGAAAAGGAGGCCATGACCCATATTAAAGAAAAGATTGGAATTATAAGGAAAATAATAAAGAAAATATTTGTATCAAAAGCGCCAACAAGAGCTCGATTCTTAACTTGTTGAATGATGATAGAGCACCGGCTTCTTGGAACGACAATTTCAATCCGATTACACATTACTAGTGTTGTATCATATCGAATTAGAATTCTTATGAATATTTTATAATACAGATAGGTAACGTATGATTTCGAAGTAAAATCAATAAATCATTATATTTACACTACTGATTGTTGATTGCTTCATACACATGCATTATGTTATTTATTACAGTTATTATTATCGTAGATTATGTTACCCTTATTGATATTTAATAATCGATAGCGTTTCAGTCGAATTAGTCATTCGAAATAAAAACACACCTACAATATATAAGGGGATTCACTGTTAAGGGGATGTACCCAGTAGGAGAAGTAATTTTACTTAGAAAAGAAGTTCTAAATAAGCCCGATTATAAGAAGCGTTGGAAAATAAAAAACAATAACCAAAAATTTGTTAATTCTGCAATAGCTCCTAAACAGACGAGAGTGGATGAAGCAAAAGAGTGTGTCAGAATCATAGCAAGTGTAAGTGGTATCTGCCTCCCACTATGAGAAATAGGCGTGACTTTACGTAGGTAACAGATATTTGTATACATAACATTAGTAATATCGCGGAATAAAAGTACTAGTAGGTAGGTACCTACTATTCGTGCCGGGGTCGTGTTATCATCTAAAGGTAATTAATGCGTCATACCGTAATGGCTTTCGGGGCCAAAACGTGAACACGGAATCTGCTACGGAAAGAGCAATGCTTGGAGTTAGTCGAAGAGATAGAATTTGCCTCTTCAGACAATCTGACCATCAAATCTCACCACCGGTGGTAAATTTTGTGCCTATTAACCCTGATCTTGAAGAACCAAAGACTGTAGATTTCAACAAAACTGATGCCTAAAGGGAATCCCATGCTGTCATGTACTGTTATAATGAATAAACAAAACCGATTAGTGCGAATGTTAGGTATGTCAACGACATAGGGTACGAAATACTCCCCGCACTAGTAGACCGAAGATGGATGGTGATGGTGGAAGAAGATGATGTTGTCGTAATGCCTGTCTATAAGTTTTATATGATGTTTTTCGGTGAGTGTGCGTTGGAATTGCAGAATCTTATTCCACCATTATCATTCCATCACCATTCCTGAACCAGTCGTGAACACAGGACCATTCAAGTTGGTACTTAATTTTTTTCCAAACTATTAGTAGATAACACGATAGACCCTACTCCCATATCACCACTGACGATAAAATCGATCAGAATAAATAGCACTTCACCACCAATAGGGAAACATCCCTGTTGGGCAGTTGAGAAATTGGAGTACCAACTTACAATAAATTTGGTGATCAGGCGGCACCGTGAAATATGTAAGCGGGTCCTGGAGCAGGCAAGTGTGGGACAACCCGGAAACTAGATAGAGCAAGTGGATACATAAAGTTTGCGCACATGGCACTTCTTGGGAGAGGCCGCAGTAGTCATTAGAAGGTACGGCATAGAAGGTGGATTACAGACGATTGATTTTACTAACAAGTAATTACAAAGGTTTAGTGTCCCTCTATGCAACGGCCATCTGTCATACGCACGATGTGCCTTGCCCACTGCCACATCAACTTCCTAATCCGCGGAGCCATGTTGGGGACTTTCGTTTTTCTACAGATTACTTTATTCCTGATTCGATCTCGTAGTGAATCACCAAGCATCGCCCTCATCATTATGCGACCTTGAGCTTATGAGATCAAAATCAAAATCAAAAAATGCTTTATTTTGTAGGTACACAGGGTACACTTAAAATAGTCAGATTTTACATTTTTAAAGCTACTGCTTGTTCAAAAGGCAATTTTCCCCTGAGAAGAACAAGCAAGAAACTCGAGAGGTCGCTCTTTTAAAAAAAGGTTGTTATATTACAAAATTATTATTTTATATTATAATATTTCATTATTAATTGTGAAATAGCCTGGTTATGCGAACGGGCTGGTTATGTCCATGATTGTTTATCATCTAAATAATCTGATATTTTATAATATGCTTTCTTAATAAGTTTCTGTTTTATAGTATCTTTAAATTTATTGAAAGGAAGATTTTGTATATCAACAGGAACTTTATTGAAAAAGCGTATACATAACCCTTTGAATGAATTACTGACTTTGTGGAGGCGACTTATGTGACCTGCAAGTTTATCTTTATTTCTTATATTGACATCATGTTTATCACTATTTTTCCTAAATGATGCTATATTTTTTTTGACATATATTAGATTTTCAAATGACATATATTAGATATTCTGGTGAACAGATGCCCTGATAAAGACTGAGGGAGACCTATGTTCAACAGTGGGGACCCTAAGGCTGAAATGATGATGATAAATACGGTTTTATTAATTTAAATATTCCTGATGACTTGGAACTCCGGCAGGAATCATCATTTCTTGCCCTAGTCCCAAATTTATTTGGGAACTCCGGCCGGAATATTGATTTTAAAATAACTTAAGCTCGAATTATTCAATTCCGTTGTACGTACAGTACGCGTCATCGCTCAGACCGATGCGCGGCGCAGCGCTGAGAGGCGCGAGAAATAAAAAAGAAAGTCCGGTACCGTTCGACGACCCAAATGCTTGGTGCGCGCGCGCCACCCGCAACCAAACCGGCATATGTACGTGACGCGGTGTTAATGAAATTGAACATCGTTGGATGATCTTGTATTTTTCTTTGGGGACAAACGAAAAGGTTTTACTTTAGGAAGTCTCTTTGCCAGTAGATGCCTGGAAGGGAATTCTACCACCAAAAAACCTGGAATATGTATCGGCGAAGGATAAGGCAGAGGCATTCCTTCTCTCTCCTAGGGTGTCAACGCATCACAGAAGTATAGGCAATCTTCCATCATATAATAGTAATAATCAGTTTAAACCAAGTCAACTGACTGGTCGTCGCGTGAAAAATAGCTTATAATCATTTTGTAATACTTAAATAAAGCTAAAGATAGACTGGGCTGGTCAAGTCAGTCGCATTCCAGATGATCTTGTAGGCCAAAATCACATCACCTGGAAAAAGAAGGCATCGTGGCTGACCGAAAAGGATATGGCGGGACGAGCTGGATAGGTATGTTCCTCAACGACTGGTCGGATGAAGCTCGGTACAGGGAGGTTGTAAGGGGAGAAGAGGACGGCCAGCAGGGGGACAGTATGGGCTCCTAATAAAAATGCCAATTGAGTGATAGGTCTTCTCGAGTGAGCTTAGCGAATTTGTGCTCTGTGGGTTGGCCCAAGTATCAGTGAAGGCGGGGAAATGGATTCGGAACTCAATCGATCCTTATATCAATTTAGAACACAATACGTAATAGTCAGACAGATCTGGCTTACGCAACATCATTCTAGTATGACAAGGTTCCAAAATTAATATGGATGATGAATCTATTTCCTAGCCTGCATACCCTAATTTTCTGGATCACTTGTGGCGCAATCGCTGTTCGTATTCGATTAGCGAAGTGACGCAACGTCTGGAGCGGTCAGTCCTTGGATGGGTGACTACTAGTGCGATTTTAATAGGAGTGCTTTTGTGCTTCGGTGTGCAATGATTGCAATGCAACGGTTGCAATTGAAAGCTGTACCATATCCTCTTTCAGTAAAGAAGTGTTCATGATGGTTGATACTATACTTTTGCCTTTGAAAAAGTTGCTAAAAGTAATACAGAATAGCAGGTATACTCTCGATTGTAACCTCAATCTCGGTTTCAATTCATTGCCAATACCAATTTTTGTCAAATCTCAGTCCGTACTCCTGAAACGCAACGTTAAAATCGTATAGAAATCGGGATTGCGCTCGAATTGTCTAAGTTACGCATCAAGTTAGTTCAAGACGTCTCAGTACCTTCGTTTCAAGGAAAATCCTTGTCTCAATTTGTGATTCTAAGTTCTAAAACATAAGAGCTTGGGCGTGCTTGGGCGTGTTGGATGCCCTCTCTGTCGGCATATGGTCGGAGCGGAACAGAACCGAAGTTATACGATCCAGATGTTTTCCTTAACCGTTGCGTTGACTTCATGACCAAATCAGTATTCCGCGAATAGGTAATCTGGCGACGGGTCAACCATTTATTACGTGGTACGTGACTTGGGTTCAGCTGTGGACTTGAGACAGGCTGAAATAATTATGACAAATGTTATCTTCTTTTTTATACAAAAGAAGAAACGACATAATTAATCAGTATTGTTTGTGAATCACTCGTCAAAGGACCAATACTATATATGATAGAAGACCACAATAATGCGTAAAGATCTGTTATAATACCTCATTAATCGATTTTTAAGCAATTTAATCAATAGATTTCCGTCTTCCGACGCGACGGCCTGCAGATACATCTCTCAAATGTGTGTAGCGCGTATCACACAACACCGACCGGCAGCATCTTTGGTGTATACAGCGTCTAAAAATGTAGGCCTCAGAACAACGACTTTGCGTAGTGAGTGGTTATTGTTACATCAACCAGATATTCGATTAAAATGAACTATACCACCTCTGATAAAATCACAACCGTTCCTCCGCTAGGATGCAGCTGCCAAGTGCCCAAGCATCTGCCAGGATGGAGCTGCATTGCGTTGCCCCATTTCTTTATTATCGACAGGCTATAATCAATGACTCCGTTGCAGACGCGGCAATGAACTACGTATTTAAACGACGCAGCGTCCAGTGACCGGCGCGGTCTCGTCCCGCACCATGCTGCATGGCCCTAATACATGTACAGCCCCCGCTATCACCGCATCCAACTCATACAACCGGCGGTCCGCTGCGAGACGAATCGAGCAGTAAATCCTAATCTGAAACCGTTCCACTTCACCTCCCTATCGCTCTAAACATGGCCGAGGAATTCGGATTTTGTAGAATTTAAAATACCGTAAGGCGTGAAGTGTTGGGTCTTTTTGTTGCTTAGGTACACTGTCATGGGCCAATGTTTTAACCGCTTCGAACTTCTAGCGCTCATTTCAAGGGGATATGAAGCGAATGCGAACCGTCTTCCTTTCCTTTGAACAATATTTATTAAAGAGGTTGGATTTTTATTATTGATAACGCATGTAGTGCAGAGTATACTACAATTCTCATAGGTGGTTTCTAGATAATCCTTACCAATTCCTCCGACAACGGCGCGGAAGCGCGGCGGGTGAGGACTACGGAGGTCTTAACTCCCGATGAAAAAAGGGGAGTTTGAGGCCTGTCTGGTTGCATGTCTGGCTATGGCTTTGCTGAGCCAAGACGGCTGAATCAATTTTGCAAAGGGTAAAGGTAAAAACGATTTGCGAGTTAGTGCTTAGTCATACTTGCTGAAATGGGTTTGACAGTTTCGAAGATATTTAGCTTATTGGTTTGCTTAGCTAGATGATATTTCCATAATTTCTCGGGGGTTTTCCAAATTTTCAATTAATAGTTATTCCGAATTATTAATTGTTTCGCGATTGGAATTGACACCACCAGGCGGCGATCTGTTGATGCTAAGTTGGCCAGACGACCATTGCCAGCATCCAGCAGGCGACAGTTTCCCAATCAAATAAGGAATCCTTTTACAAGCGCGACCTATTTGACCCTATGGGGAATTACTAGTGTAATAAAAATACAGATGATTTTTTCAGCAATTATAAAACAGCAACACAATTGCATCTTGCAACGGGAAGAGACGTGTGGATTGTATTCTATTTTAACAGGAACTACTCGGGCGTTCAAGCCAGGAACGTAAAGGTATAGGCACTGCCCATTACATTTTGTTATACAACATGACAAGTTTCTTTACTTTAGCAAGTTTGCATAGGATTTATAATGTAGATAACAAGATAGTTCCCGTCCGTGACTTGAGTTAATTTATCAGACTCTCATCCCATCTTCTTCTCCAGGACCAAAGCTACCTCTCCGCCAAATTTCAATACGATCCCGTCAGAGGTTAATAGCGAAAAGGTAACAATACTAAGGTAGGCTTCGTCCTTTTCCAACAGGACTAGCATGACCTGTAGTCTCTCTATAAAGACATTCTATACGGGAGCAAATGAAACGCAATGCTTCTATCTTTGCAGAGAAATGGTTGGCATCAATAAGAACTTTATATCCATTTTTTATGCTGATAACATTTGATTGAGTTCTCTCACTCTCTCGCTTCGACAATTAAGGGGGCTGTACACGCAGTAGCATGACGACCGTATGACTTCTAGAATAGTCTTCTAGAATAGAAAGATCTCTCTGCGATCACATCTCCGATAGCGTCGCGCGCTAGGTTACATAGGTAGTGTTACGATCGACGTGCTGTCGACTGTCATGTTCCTCATCAGCCTGTAAACATCCCATTGCAGGGATATAGGCCTTCCCTCGTATATGAGGGAGTATGGGCCATAATCCACCACGCTGGCCCAATGCAGGTTCGGGACTTCACATGCCTATGAGTTTTTATTTCCACACGATGTTTTCCTTCACCGTTATAAGAGCAGTCGGATAAATGCATATATATAATTTAACCAAATTTAAAAACTCATTGGAACATGACCTGTCTGGAAATCGAAACCGGACCTCCCAAATTGGGAGACCGCGTCTTAACTGCTGAGCCACCGTGTGCTAATAGTGTCGTTTTTAGTATATTGATAACCTTGCCTTATTTCGGTGTTTAACCGTAGCGTAATGGTTTACTGCAACATAAACGCATATCGCTTAGTCAGCGCCAATACCGATGTTATTATATACGCTTGTAAAGAATTAAACTACATCACAATAGGCAACTAGTCTCTATTTACGGAACCCCCCGTCCTCGACTAACCACCATCTTTATTACCACATGGCGACCAACAACTTAATCACACGTTTCTATGGAATGAATTCCGTCTACCTACAAACCAACTTCATGGGAAGCAGACGAAAGAAGTTGTCATAATCTACATAGGTACACAGCCAAACTCCCACAGAGACTAGGGAGCATGCTAGCCCCGTCTGGTCCGAGGTTTGTTCGGTTCAGATCAGAGGCAGTGAAAGAGTAACGACACACTCTAACTACATAGGTACACAGCCAAACTCCCACAGAGACTAGGGAGCATGCTAGCCCCGTCTGGTCCGAGGTTTGTTCGGTTCAGATCAGAGGCAGTGAAAGAGTAACGACACACTCTAACTCACACGTTCTAAGTCAACTGTTAAACTGCACTTCCGAAGGTATCTACTGGACCAGCAAGCTAAGCTTGCAGCATTTACTCACGTGCTTGTATAGCGGCAATAGTCTTTCAATTACTCGTTTTATTATTATTATTACTTATATTTCATCTCTTTGCAAATTCAGGCGTTATTAGATCTGAGCCATTGTATTTATATTTATATTGATACTTAGCAGCAACATATTTTAGTTGCACTAGTCGATTAATCATTTCCCAAACAGTGAACTTCTTTCTATTTATCTTTGTTCTTCTTCAAGGGAAGTTATTTATATATACAAGTTTTATGCACATAACAAGTATCTTTATGTATTCATTTAATTTACATAGCACATTTTAATTCATTTGATTTGTCCTGTCTTTATGCAACTAGCGACGGTAACTCGTCTGCTCTGGGTGCGACAGTAAACCAGCGCTGAGCTCTTACAGGGTCAGCATATAGCTGAGTCGTTTCCCTTTCGCTGATTTTTCGTTTCACTTATCTGAGTGTTCTGTTATTTTAGTTGCCTAACAATTGTTGTATATGTGTCAAAGTGGCGAATAAACAGTTTCTTTCTTTCTTTCTTTCTTTTTTTTTACACACTGTCGCATTTATAATTTTAAGCATCTTAAGAAAGCGACTGTGTTTGGATGATATCAACCTTCCAATATGCCATCATTTTTGAAAGACTACAACCAAGTATGCTAATGGAATATTTTCCATTTTATCATATCACAGCCTAGTATCTAATCTCTGAATGCAGGGCTGGATATAATCCCTTTTTATACTCTTATCATCAGTAATCTTTCACCAAACATCATAGATAAGTTGGTAGGAGAGTCAACCTGCCACTTCATAAGAACTACCGTTTTTTAGTCATAGTGAAGATCGCTGGCGGTAAAATATAAATAAACATATAAATATCCCAAACTAAGCAAAGCTACGGATACTAGATAACGGATAAACGTATATTTATATAAACATATACGAATGTTTTTGTGTGACGTTCGTATTCATCACACAAACATTTATTAAAATTAACCAATGAAAATAATACTACTTAATACATTTTTCGACGACCTGTTTGGTGTAGTGGTTAGCAACTCTGCCCACTATACCAAAAGGTTGCGGGTTCGAATCCCGCTAGGGGCATATGTTTGTGTGATGAATACGGACATGTGTACCCGAGTTATGGATGTTTTCATTTATAATAAGTATTTATTTACAAAAAAAATATTTATGTATTATATCTACCATCATGGTATCCACAACACAAGCATATAGTTGCTTACTGTGGAACTAGATGGCGCTGTGTGTATGTCTAATGATATTTATTATTATTATTTATTATTATTTTTAAATCAATTAAACAGCTTCTAATTACTATATGTTACTACTAACTTTCCGCCCGCGGCTTTGCCTGCGCGGAATAACGTTAAAACGGAAATTTTATCCCGCGGGAACTTCTCATTTTATCGGGATAAAAAGTATCCTATGTTTTAATCTAGCGTATATTCTGCCTACATAACAATTTTCATCCAAAGCAGCAAACTAACAAACATCCAAACTTTCGCATTTATAATATTAGTTAGATAATATAAATGATTATTTCGCATGAATGAATATTAGGAAACAATTAAAAATTATAAAATATGAACATTTCCTCCTCTCAGCTATCCTGTGCCCATAAGGATCCACAATTTGGTACTTTGAAATAGTTTGACGTCATAACCAACATAGAAGAATGCAATGTTTTTTATGCACAATTGATTGGTACTTGACACACAATCACACCTGATGTTAAGTGAAGATGAGGTCGAAGGTGGAAGCGTACTGACCCGGAAACCCCAACACCTTTGGGGGACTGGCTATCATATCTCTGACAACCGGACCTGACAACCCGTTATGTATAAAAAAAAAAAACAAGCCGCCCCTACCGCAGTCGGTCGACTGTTTAACGTGTCCTCCGAAGGACGTCAACACAAAATGCCACGGTTACCCATCTAAGAACTGACGACCCAGACATTGCTTAGCATCTCTAATCGAAAACGAATAGCGATTGTGCCACTACATTAATGGTATAATATATTTATTAATTAAAAATTGTACAAAAAGTGCAAACTTTGCTTTAATGACATTTACAAGGAAGGGACCTTGTAGTCTTCGGTAAACACTCCTATTTCCCGGCACAAACAACCCATAATACTATCATCTAAACGACCATAACACCCAGTCTATAACTGGAATACCAATAATAGTGCCCTCGTGTCGGTGGGATCATCGCCCTTGTCTATCCGATGGATATTTGGGTCTACGTGCAGTGTCGGCCTTACGGCTGCTGACGTCTCGGGTAGAAAGTTGCCTGCTTGCGTCACGACGCATTGGGGTCAATGAACTCGCGTGGTTGAGATAGGGCTGCCAGTGTTGGCCCGTTACATATTTGGAATGTTTATGATAAACTAAGGAAATGTTTGAAACGTAAATTCCTTATCTTTTGAAATGTCATATAATTGCACTCACGCTGTAGTATTGATATTTGTCCCATCTTCTTCTTCAATTTAAGAGCAATGCTCTTTTTTTTTTATGCACAACGGATTGGTACTTGAGCTCAATCTCACCTGATGTTAAGTGAAGATAAGGTCGAAGATGGAGGCGTACTGACCCGGAAACCCCAACACATTTGGGGGACTGGCCATCTTATCTCTGACAACCGGAATACAACAATGCTATTAACATTGCTGCTTGGCGGCAGATTTAGATAAGACCATTTTGTCCCATAGTCAATCGTTATACCTATTTAAAAGTACCAAAAGAGCCAGAGGCTATTAAGAGGTTAGATGTCGATGATCTCCCCGGCCTAGACAACCGCATCGCTTAACGTTTTATGTATTTGTATACTGTGTAATTAAGCATTACAAGACTCAGCTAACACTCAAACTCAAAATAAACTCAACATTATTACGCACACATTGTACGTCTTGTCGACTTCACAAAATCCAATCCCGCGTCACATATCGCCTTGATCATTTTAGACACCTACATTGAAATAGTGAAATTTGTAAATTTCAATGGCGACATAATGTACCTATTTGTATTTATTTATTACATATCATTGGCGTTAACAGAAAGTTGTCAACCCTGACACCAGCGGAGCCGACGCGCCGACCTCGATCCACTGCCGACGTTCACCACTCCATTACCAGCTGCTCGGCTGACCGACACAAAAATGCACACCATTATCTCACCAAACGCCCCGAATAGCGTCTTTTGGGTCCGCGACCTTTTATTTGTTTTAGTCGATCACATCGCACCAGGGGGTTAAGATTTTACAACGTCTATTCCTCGTAATGCATTGTTTGTAACATTTGTAAGTCGAGATTAAGAAGTAAGATTTATTTATTTATATTTTGCGGTGATACAGCACAAACTATGGGGCATCTTCTACGCTGTCCTTCGTGTCCCGGCACTTGTACGCTACAAGACCTCTATGATGCGACAGATAATGCTGTACGCGTGGCCACATTCTGAGTCCTCAAGAATTTGATGTTTTTGCCATCGACTCGACGACAAGAAGTTGGTAAATTAGTAGACATAAAAATCGATTTTAAATAGGTACACGGTATCGTATAAATCTGTAAAAACTTACAATAGAAGTCAATGAAAAAATGAATCCTCCAGTGGTATGAAAGAGGAAATGTTTTTATTACAATGTATATTATATCCTTTCTTTCGTGAAATAAAGGCATTTGTATTATAATCTCATTCGACATGCAACAATAAACATTAATTGTTTACCATATAGTAGTGTAGTAAACAATGTTTGGCTGTTCTAAACTGATGAAGTAGTAACATTTGACATAAGTTTATTTATGAAACTCATAAAATTTCATCGTTATCCTCAATTGCTAGGTTTTTCACTAACCAAGTCATCTCACCCGATCCTTAATATTCCGCCCCCAGCCACTAACGCTTTAAGTCATCTTGATAGGTCAAACAGGTGCCATATTATGGCCTAGCTGCTACCACTTCAGTGGGCATGTCTGTAACCTTGGTCCGAGGGATTGTCATGTTTTCAATCATCATTAATTATCCATTAAAGAAACTCAAAGCTCCGAGCCCACTGAGCAAGAAGAGGATAAGATCCACAGTTAGGGTTCACGTTTCGACATCAGATTTCATGGCAACTCGTACTGATAGACTTGTCTTTTAACAATGAAGATTTCAGGACATGACGACTTGACTTTACTAGCATTGTGTTCCGGTTGTCAGAGATAAGAGAGGCAGTTCCCCAAATATTTGCGTCCGGGTCAGTACGCTTCCACCTTCGCCCTCATCTTCACTTAACATCAGGTGTGATTGAGGTCAATGGCTAACCCGTTGTGCATAAAAAAAACCTAACCCAATGGAAAAGAGATGAACAAAATTTTCCACCAAAGACAAAAGCTAAGTAATATGTTTTACTTGCACCTTAAAATACCACCAGGGAAACCACAGCATCGATGTTCAGGCAGATGTAGCCGAACATGAAGCACACGAGGCCAGTAAATGCTTATTCACTCTAGACTTGAAGATCCCAACATCATAAAATTCGGTGAACAACGACGCCCGGCAGGAAGTACCATAGTAAGAAAGAAAAAATTCTTTATTGTACACAGCTTAAAAATATACACAGTGACATTATTCTAACAGGTGTACAAAGGCGGTCTTATCGCTTATAGCGATCTCTTCCAGACAACCATGGCAACCATGGCATAGTAATTCGCATTATGAAGGATCTGTCTCCTCAATAACCTTACATGTCCCCATTATTGGGGCACAGCCTCTTCTCACTGGGAGACGTATGGGCCATAATCCATCTACTCAGGCCCAGTGCGGATTGGTGGATTTGCGTCAGGCTTGGGGTCACCTGATAGTCAGTGTTTTAAGCCGACCCTCTAGGCCACCTACTTGGCTTAACGACAGCTTTCAATTGAAAACAGTCGGGACCGGCTATTAAGCACGGAGACACTCGTATTAAAACGCCACTAGTGGTCACCTATCCAAGGACTGACCGCGCCAGACATTGCTTAACTTCGGTAATCGAAAACGAATGCGACTGCGCCACGAGTGCGTCACTATGCCATATGATGTTGTAACGTCTATAGGACATAAGCCTCAATTTTATATTATAGAGCTTTTATAAAAATAATTTTACTCAGCTTTACAATAATAAAAATTCGGAGGAACACAAGGCTCGCACATGGGACCATTGTTTTACCATATGCATAGGGAAGATGTTATTATCAAATTACTTGTTTAGAGCATACTTTAGATCGGACAATACATTTCGCGCTTCAATGGTAGAATTCATCATATTATGTTTAATATGATTTTAGTGCAGTTTATAATACGCCAACAAAAACTCACTATAAAACAAGACCAACCAGTTGCCTTAGTCGCATACCTTTCTCTTTTGCTGCGTTGCTTGTTCCTTTCACGCACTTAAAAATACCAGTTGCTAAGAAGATGGCGGTTATAACTTGAGCTACCTTGCCCCTTTAGCTTGGAGCATTTTGTGATGAAATGGAGGAGGATGGTTAAATCTTCGGAGGTCTTGTTGAATTGGTGGCGTTGTCAACAGGTTGTTCTAGGTTCGACGGCCGGCCTTAGCACAGTTGAGTGACGTGAAGGGACTGGCGCATGCGTGCCTGAGTGTTGCTTGTTTTCACAGCTTTTGGTGTTAACATGTACATTATAATAACTAGTATATTGCAATTTATTTACAGTATGTGGTGATTGTTGTATTTAGTCTACTATTGATTTACAGCAAATAAGATATGAACTATTTGGCTCCAACCCTTATTAAATGTGATAGAAAATTTCTTATTTATATTATGTAAATGAGAGAACAAAAACTGACGTCTTAAGTTACAATATTCTCGTAGCATACATCAAATTTTAGTGTATTACATGTCCCCACTAGAGCTCCATTGCGGATTAGAGTCAGACTATTGACAATTGATAGTCGAGTGTCTTCACACCACTTATGGTTACCCCATCCAAGGATTCATTGGACTAGTTGTTGCTTAATTAAGTTCGGTGTTTTGCAGAAATATATGTCAAAGTCAAGTAGCACACTCGACTACCCCCAGTGCTTTTGTTCATGAGGTATCGGCGTCAAGCCTTTCTAAGTAAGAAAATACAATGTTGATGTTTAGATCACATTCTAACTTAGCACCTTTTACAACTCATTCCATGTTCGAAGTTTTATTATGATACCAACATTAAACTCGGAACCTTTCCAATACCTACATAGGTATCCAGTTTATTTCGTTCCCTAGGAAATGACACTGAAACCTTTTGTATTTTTCATCACATAATCCCCTTCCTGGGCTTGTCTCAATTTATCTGTGCAGTATGTATCTTCCTTATTTATATTGTAACTATTTTCGATTGACAAAAAGTAAATATACTGAACGTATAGGGCCCAATTTATAAATGGATAGTTTATCATTATAGCTTTGACAGATTATCACAATTGGGAAAAAATCCGCCTCCTTCCTCCTCCCACTGTAATTTCTATAAACTAAGAAGTGGTAAGTACTTGACACGGCGCCTCCTGAAGGCTCCTCCTCTAACTTAACTTGTAACTGCTACCTTGGACCGCAGATTAATTAAGGCAATCAAGGGCGGTAAAAGAGAAACGACAAAAGTCCAACCTCCCAGCAAATGGGAGTGTAGCGTAGTGTCGCAAAACAGACAAAACGCTAACCGTGGGGAAAGTTCCACTTCGTAATTTAAAACGCCACGGACAGCGCCAGATCCCTGCGAGTGGTGATGGTGTGGTTGCAAAGGCAACCGCAGAAAATGCAAATAAAACCTATGGCAGAAGCTCTTGAACGCTCCTTGTGGCGGTGGACCCCATGAGACCAGTGTTTACATCTATACTTTGAGGCACAGTTATTTGAGCACGTTTATATATTATCCAGTAAGATAGTTACATATTTACAGTCTGAATCAGACAAAGTTTCCAAACATGAACATAGCATCTACCATGCATAACCAAGGCAAACATTACGCAACACTAAACGCCTCGTGTACCGTTATCCAATCACACGCAACGCACGCGTATGGGAAACAAACGTAAACATCCCATGTGAACCGCATAAAATGATTGCAATCAAAGGCAGTAAACTTGTGATGGTGCAATTAGGGCTTCAGATTTCGAAGTTACCGCGTACACAATTGAATGCTCTGATATTCTGAGAACCGCCATTTTGCCTTTTGTTATCTGAATTCTGGATATTTCGAACTGAAGCGGATAATAGCATTGATTATGGGTGTGGTTTCACATTCATTTATGTAGGATCGATTTCCATTTGTTTCCGTGCAAGGTTATACAGAGGACATGTCCCGAATTTTGACTTTATAACCAAGCAAATCGAGTGTTCCAGAAAACTTGAAAGAAAGAAATCAGTAAGGAACACAATCAAACTCTGGTTGTATAAAAACATTTAATTATGAGACAATCAAGCTCGTAGCCTGGATTGTACCTGAAAGTGGTTGGGCTAAGATATCACAAACATATTTCATATTAATATATAAATATCGATATTTCAAGATATAAATGTCACATTGAAGTAAATGTCTAATCTTTTTTACACTCGTGGCGCATTAGCTCTTCGTTTTCGATTAGCGAAGTTAAGCAATATCGGGCGCGATCAGTCCTTGGATGGCATTTTAATACGTGTGTTTCCGTGCTTTGGAGGGCACGTTAAATAGTCGGTCTCGGTTGTTTTCAACTGAAGGCAGTTGTTAAGCTAGGTTGTCTACAGGGGCTGCTTAAAAACACTGATTGTGGCCACTAGCCTGACACGAATCCACCAATCAGCACTGGGCCCCCATGGTGGATTAGGGCCCATACCCTCTCCTGGTGAGAGAAAGCTGTGCCCCAGTAGTGGGGATATGTAAGACTGTTGATTTTGACTACGAGCACACAAAGGACATGACATTTTGATCCTGTAAGTTTAGTTTAATTCCCAGAAAACACTATCCTCAGATTTTTAATTTCACCATGCTTGAGTTTATTTCTAATCGAAGTGACAGAACTAAAACAACATGGCATTTATTTTTAACCGAGTTAAAAGAAGGAGGATGTCCTCAATTCGACTGTTTTCTTTTGTATGTGTGTTACGCGATATCGTCATCAATTTGTTAACTGATTTTGATGATTATCTTTTTTATATGAAGGCTATTCCGCCAAGCCCATGTGAAGGTGAAGATATGATGATGCAAATCATGCACGCCGGAGATAAAGAATGTAACCTTAGTGAAGTAATTTTGGAGGTTCAATTTTATGTGCTTTCGTAGTCAAAAAGTCAAAACTGGCCTACATTTAATTTTAAACGGTGCCAGCCAAGAGAATCTACACCATTATCGTCTCATTATCATCATATCAGATACAGGACGTCCACTGCTGAACATAGGCCTCCTGCATAGAATTCCAGAGCGACTTGGAAACGGTCTGCATCCCGGACCTTTATCAGTCGTAGTAGCATGAGTGTCGTATGTACACCAACACTGCGCTTGCCGGCGCGTGGTCTCCACTCGAGTAATCGGCCCGGCCATCAGTTCCTCTAACTATGTGTAATACCACTGCCACCTCAACTTGCTAATCTAGCGTTATGTCAGTTGACCAGTTGACCTTCGTTCGCCTACGGATTCTTCATTCCTGATTCTATCACGTGAAACGCCGAACATCGCCCTCTCCACAGCTCGTTGCGTGACTTTAAGCTTTCTTATGAGGCCCATAGTGAGAGACCACGTGTCAGTGCAATAAGTCATCACTGGGTAACACATATTGATTAAAGAGTACGACATTGGAACCTTCAAGAAACGAACCGACACCTTCCTCAAAGGCCGGCAACGCATCTGTGACCCTTTTGGTGTTGGTTGACCATGGGCGGCGGTGATTGCTTTCCATCAGGTGACCCGCACGCTCGTTTGCCGGCCTCTCATATAAAAATTCTTCAAACAATGAGGTATATTGAACGAGAAGACGTTGCGCAATTTCTCGAACGCTGCGTAGCCAAGTTGGGTCGACTAGTTCGATGCAAGATTTACTCCACGAAACATTGTTTTTATTATTGTGATCTGCCTGCCTATGAGCCTGAACATCCCACAATCTTTAGCAAACCTACAACTGGCACCTTAACCCATATACGTAAATCCTAAATACCTAACAATAATAAACAGTAAAATTAATAATAATCGCCGCGAATGCGAACTAAATACCAAATGTAGGTACGGCAGTGATGACTCAGACCGGCCTTGGTGAAGACAAAGCCACGCCACTAGAGCAAACAATATATAGAAACAGACATGTGTATAGCTAACGTGACGTGGCTGCGAATGGCATAAAGTGGCGGATCGAAAGTGTTTTAACACACTGTTGTCACATATCACATTTCAATAGTATCTTGAAACTATAAGATGGCGCGTAAATAATTTATTGGGCACAGAAATAAATACACATACCAACACCTAAAAGTTTACCCGGGTAGATATTTTTTTTGCACGACATATTGCTTATTAACTATTTATTTATTTTCAGACACACATAGCGCCATCTAGTTCCACAGTAAGCAACTATAGGCTTGTGTTGTGGATACCAGATGGTTGATATACTACATAAATACATTTTTTTGTAAATAAATACCTATTATAAATGTAAATATACATAACTCAGGTACAAATGTCCGTATTCATCACACAAACATGCCCCCTAGCGGGATTCGAACCCTCAACTTTTTGGTATAGTGGCCAGAGTTGCTAACCACTACACCAAACAGGTCGATATTATGTCGTGCAAAAAAAGGATATCACAAAATTTGTGACTATCTCAATGACTAATACGCTTGGTGTACTTCGACCAGCTCCCCAAAATTATAAAACTGTATCAGTTGTATACTTTTATTCAAAAATGTTAAAGTGCTAGGTTAGAATTTAACCGCCTCCGTGGCTCAATGTAAACAACATTGGGTTTACGATTCGGAGGTCGCGGGTTCGATCCCCAGCGGGGTACATGTTAAGTACTCGGTTTGGTTGGTTGTAGGGCATTTTAAATGTCCGCCTGGCTAGCTACCACCATCTTATCTAAATCTGCCGCCAAGCAGCAATGTTAATGGCATTGTTGTGTTCCGGTTGTCAGATATAAGATAGCCAGTCCCCCAAATGTGTTGAGGTTTCCGGGTCAGTACGCTACCACCTTCGACCTCATCTCCACTTAACTTCAGGTGAGATTGAGGTCAAGAAAGAACTCGCCGTACATAAAAAAAAATTAATTAAACTACCTATGCCAATACCTTCTATTTCACTTACCTAATATGCACTTTTCTTTCCTTACGGTAAAAAAAACTCATCCGGTATAAGCCACAGAACATCAACTGCTGACCTCATCAACCTCGCCTATAGCTTCCAGAGCACCCGGTTATAAGCGGCCTGCATCCAGCGATTTCCGCGCGACCGTTATGAGGTCATCTGTCACTTGTGGCTGGACGTCTCTCGCTGCGCTTGGTACATGGTCTTCTTCTTTTCGAGTCAATGGCAAAAATTATAATGACCTAAAGTAGTTTGGCCCAAAAAGTAGCCAGGTCGAGAGAACCACGTCTTTGGTTTGCTACAAAAAGGTCTTTCTCTGTGCAAGAAACTGGAGAGGCAGGGCACGACAACAAGTGCGCCATAGATTGCGTGGTTCCGCAGTCGCCTTGTCATCATTAGAGAAGCCCCACATCTCCTCAATTTTGCGCGCCTGCCAACGCCAGACCGAAGTCTGTTAAGAGACTTCCAGATGAGCCAGGGGAGATCTTTTCCTGGTGGCAGCTTTTACGCAATGGTACATGGTAACACATAGACTAATAGTTAAATAAGTATTACAATTCTCACGTCATCCAACAATTACCTGAGCAATAAAAGTACAAGTAAGTCGTGACCGGCACTTAGCCAAGTTACGCACTAACGACTCAACACGGTTGTAGGTAATGGGAGGAAAATCACGCAACCCTCCAATGTCAAGTCGGGTTACGTAACCAGATAATTTGTGGACACGCGTACAGGCAGCGATAAATATCACTGAGCATATCAATCGTGACTATTTTTAAAAAAGTCAAAATGATTTATTTTCGAGGTAGGTATACCACACTCGTCGTCGATAAGAGCGTCGGTAGCTTAGCGGTTAAGACACGGTCTCCCAATTTGGGAGGTCCGGGTTCGATTCCCAGGCAGGCCATGTACCAATGAGTTTTTAAATTTAATTTAATTACTTATGTCCATTTATCAGACTGCTCTTAAACGGTGAAGGAAAACATAGCGAGGAATAAAAATTCTAGGTTTGTGAAGTCTCCAACCAGCATTGGGCCAGCGTGGTGGACTATGGGCCATACTCGCTCATTATACGACGGAAGGCCTATATCCCTGCAGTTGGATGTTTGCGGGCTGAAATGATTAGATAGATAGGTATACAGGACGTATACTTTCAAAATGGAGTCACAATGAGTGAAAGCGTTTGGACAAATATGCTTTACAGCCCAAATAATAATTACACAGTTGTTCTTTGATAAAATGTAAATGACCTTCTAGAGTGACACCCAGAGTGTATGGACTCTGTACATGTACATGTTCATTATCTTTGATTTATTTTTAGGACTGACACACATATTAACCCCTAACGGTATTCAAACCCGCAACAGTTGGTTCCGAAAGTTGGTCATACCCACTACACCAATCGTTCGTTACTGAATTACAAGAGAAATATGCAAGTGAAGAAAAGCTGAGATCCCAAAATGAGATAAGAAGATAAGATAGATAAGTTAGATAATGCCAGTGGAGTGACCTCTATAGAGGCAGAAAGGCAGTGCTTACCCTAGTAACTTCTAAGCTTTCCTCGAAATGCCGACCTGTTTGTTGTAGTGGTTAAAAACTCTGACTGCTATACCAAAAGGTTGCGGGTTCACATCCCGCTAGGGGCATATGTTTGTATGATGAATATAGACATGTGTTCCCGAGTTATGGATGTTTTTCATTTATATATGTATTTATTTACAAAAAAAAATGTATTTGTGTAGTATAACCGCCTCCGTGGCTCAATGTAAACAACATTGGGATTACGTTTCCGAGGTCGCGGGTTCGATCCCCAGCGGGGTACATATTTAGTACTCGGTTTGGTTGGTGGTAGGGCATATTAAATGTCCGCCTGGCTAGCTACCACCATCTTGTCTAAATCTGCCGCCAAACAGCAATGTTGATAGCATTGTTGTGTTCCGGTTGTCAGAGATAAGATATAGCCAGTCCCCCAAATAAGATGGGGTTTCCGGGTCAGTACGCTACCACTTTCGGCCTCATCTTCACTTAACATCAGGTGTGATTGATACAATACAATACAATACAAATACTCTTTATTGCGCAAAATAATTTACAATAATTTTGATGATAACAATAGAACACAATTAGGCGGTCTTATCACTAAAAGCGATCTCTTCCCGACAACCCACAGCTACGGGACATTTGTAGGCAGAAAAACAGGTAGGTAGGCATGCATAAACACAATAATAATATCATATTAATTGACTTAATTATATAAATATATATATATATACATAAATAAATAAATAAATAAATATATAAATATGTAGAAATACTTAATATATAGTATAAAACACAATCACTAGAAGCACTTATAGATAGTCAAGTAATGTTCACGAGGCGGGAGTTAACGAAAAGAAAAAAGTCAGAGACCTAAGTAGTGGTTTTTGACTTGACGTTTAAAAATATTTAATGATTGAGCTTTCCTAATAGATTCCGGCAAAGAGTTCCACAGACGAGTGGCTTGCAGTCTGAAGGACTGGCTATAGAATTTTGTTAAGTTAGGAGGGACGTAGAGACGAAGATTTTCGGAAGAACAGAGAGGGCGATTATGAGAAGCGGAAAGTAATTTGAACCAATTTTTGAGATAGAAAGGTGTCCTTGGATCGAACAACACTGAATAGAGAAGAGAAACTATATCAAATGGCTCACAATCCTTGCGACGCCGGATTGTGAGCCATTTGAGTTGAGCCCTGTATTCAGAAACATGGTCATACTTGCGTAAGTCAAATACGAATCTGATAGCAAGATTTTGGAGTCGCTCAAGTTTGTTTAGAAGGTCAACTGTAAGATCGGCATAACAAGTGTCAGCATAATCTAATATAGGTATAAAATATAATAGGTAATATAGGTAAAAAAGTTGATGTCACTAACCCGTTGTGCATAAAAAAAAAAAAATATCAACCATCTGGTATCCACAACACAGGCGTTGTGTGTATGTCCAACGATATTTATTTATTGCCAAGACAGCTGATTCATGCTGACGTGAACGGAAATATTGTAAACAGTTTCGAGGATTGCTATAAAAATAAGTTATTATTTTGTACTTGTATATTTTTATTTAATAGCAAAATTTTATCATTCTGCCTATCCTGTGACAAATGCTGTGCACGCCACTGGATAATACTCATGCGTCTATCTGTACCTACATGTAAGTAGACACGTAACGTGATAGGTCTATCACAGGTGACATGCCGCTAATGACCATTACCTTACGTATATACACATAAGTACAATGAGGCAATCTAAAGCCATCGCCACACTAAAAGCTACGCAAGGCGGTGCGCTATCGCTATATTCTAATGTAGTTCCTGACACGTAAAGTTATGAAGCAACCCGTCTCTTCATGTGGAATGTGGATGTCGTAAAAGGCGTCTAAGGAACTTTACAACAAAGACCACTATTCTATAAACATTACAGTATATTTCTAAAGGAAAGAAGAAAGAAAATTATATATTTTGATAACATTAATAGTAAAAATTGGAACAAGTGGTGGTACCTAACCATAGGAACATTCGTTATCAAAAAAGGTTATCACTCAGCATAAGCCACAGTAGCAGGCGCTCCTGCAGCGCTGATCTTCCGTGGCACCTACAGTGTGTGAAACGCAGCTAAGCAATACCGCAAATGTTGATATAAGAAAATAGTAAATAGTTGGCACTAACCATAAACTTATAAGACCACAATTGAATTATAATTAAAACATTTATTAGAACCCCTGTTTAAAGCGGAGTTCTTTATACATATAATTTGAATTCGTTTTAAGGAGAATATTGATTTCGAAACGGTGATCGTGGATGTTGTTTCATGCATTAACCATGGAACACATACGTTTATGTTTGGGACATCTTTGACCACTCCACTTGGGATCGTGATGACATTATATAATATAAATACATCAGGAATTAACATAGCGACGTCAAATGGTGAGGGAGGTGCAAGCGACGCGAAGTATGACGTTGCTAATACACCTCCATAGAATACAGCATGATTCCGCATCGCTTTCAGTGTGACGAAGACTTTACAATGATGCCGTCTCAGGTTACAACACGCGAGTGTTAATTGGGGACCCTTACATTACTGCAACTATTACAAGAAAAACACCGGCCTAGCAAAATTATTTAGCTGAATTGAGAGTCATTTGTTTAGCCTACGAGAACCTTTATTGTACCTAAGTTAAGTTAATAGTACATTAAGTTGAAAATTACAGCCGAGGCGATATTGCTAAGAAAGCAGAGGCTGTAGTTATCAAAGCGCACGTATGTCATACGACGTTTTATAACATATTTGCGAGGAAATAAATAAAACTCGGGCTTTCTTAAACGAATAAATTTTTAATCACTTATTGTTAAAGCAGTTATAAAAATTTTAACAATTTGTAAAATTGATTATTACGTTGCCAGTTGGCATTTTTAATGTTGTCAAGTTATTAATTTGCATCTTAGCTTTTTTTCCATATGATGGAATTTGGATACGCTTGTAAGTATCTATCGGTCGATTTTTCGGCCAAGTGACTTAATAAATTCATCACTACTTGACGACATTTTCAAATAAAAATAATACAGCGAAAAGAAAAAGCGCGCCGAACAATTTTTACTTGTTCACAAATTAGCCATTCCTTCAAGCCTTCCCTCGTATAATATCCGCGGCCATAGGCCACCACGCTGGCCCAATGCGGGTTGGGGACTTCACATGCCTTAGACTTGACGACCGATTGGTGTAGTGGATAGTCACCCTATCAGCGAAACCAACGGTTGCGGGTTTGAATCCCGCGAGGGGTGAATGTTTGTATGATGAATACGAACATTTATTCCCGAGTCTTGGATGTTTATATAAATATTTATGTATGTTTATCCGTTATCTAGTATCCATAGCACAAGCTTTGCTTAGTTTGGGACTAGATGATTGGTGTAAGTGTCCGAAATATTTATTTATTATTTATTTATTTATTTATTTTTATTCCTCAGTCACGCAGGTTTCCTCGCTATGTTTTCCTTCGCCGTTTAAGAGCAATCGGATAAATGCACATAATTAAATTTAAAAACTCATTGGTACATGGCGTGCCTGAGAATCGAACCCGGACCTCCTAAATTGGGAGACCGCGTCGTAACCGCTGAGCCACCGATGCAGCCTATATTGCATTTCGCGGGCGCCATGTTGGATTATTTATATTTGTCGGATTATTATTTATCCTATGACACTCTAGGGATCAAGACGAATCTAACGACACCTTGCACTTCGAAGTCGGTCAAGCCGTTTAAGTTACAGGAGGTAACGTAGAAACCTACATACATGCACTCGAAAAACATTACCCTCCTTCTTTGGGCAGTCGGGTAAGAAGGTCGGGGGAAGTCGTTGTAATACATTTTGCGTGTGATACCTACATCTAACCACTCGTGGTGCAGTCGCGTTCGCTTGTTTTCGATTAGCGAAGTTAAGCAATGTCTGGCGCGGTCAATCCTTGAATGTGTGACCAGTGACCACTAGTGGCATTCTTATTCGAGCTGATCTGATGATGGAGACTGGAACTCCAATATAGGGGAATTTGGGCTGTTTGTTTTCTTGCCATGAGCAGTTTCCATTACACATTGGGCAACCCTCTGATACCTACTATGTTATTACACTATTCAGGAATATTTAATTGACAATCATTTGTAATACTTATTTTAATTTGAAATTCAGTAATTAGATAGTATAACGTTTGGACATTCTATATTATTAATTTAATTTGAAATTTCATATTAACGAAAGAGTAAAATTGACATTCTCTGTAATTTGACATTTCAACATTGACATTTTTATATTCCTTTGTATTATTTTGATGATTGATTGTTATTAATTTTACCACTAGCTAAATTATGTATTGGTATGTTTTCTAACTTGATTTGTAACTCTTAAAAGGTACTTACTAGTTCTTTTCCACAAAAATTTCGTTTAGCACAAAAGCGATTAATTGTTATGCATGCTGATTATCTTTATATGAAACTTTAATATTGTCCAATATTTGCACGTCATTGTAATGACTGAATTAGGCGGATCTTATTGTAACAACACCTAATCTAATGTACTCTATTAAAGAGCAAATACATCATATCGTATTCTACTAGCGATGTGTACGCTTATCCCGCCAACTAATGCGTGTTTCCAAGGCGAAACTGCGTTTGATCACTGGTACACTAACAGGTCACGGTCATTACAACAAACATCTGTTTAATATAGATGTCACAGACTGCCCCCTGTGCGGAGCGTGCATGAAGGCCGGGAATCACTCGCCCACGTGCTTTTGGAGTGCGAGGAACTGCATTTGCACCACCGCCTGGCCATACATCGAGCCACTCATCTCGGAGGACGGGAGTCACACCCCTAAGCCAACATCCCCAAGATGCTCGTCTTCCTTCAGAAGCTTGAGTAGCTGTACCCTGTACGCAAAATAGACGCATTTAGTCGTCGAATTGCAATAATACGAATACTTGCTAGCGATCTTTGTCTATGAAGCTTACCCTGTAAGGATAATATTGTTACGCTATGCTATTACAATCGACTGACGAAACAGCGCCACATTCGGCGCGGGCGCATGTCCGCCCGCCAGCGAGGCGATCGCTCGCGCGTGTCATTGCCAAGGCCGGCGATAAGGCGATCAGTCACGGCACACACGTCTGGTTCCAGGTGTTGCGGAACTTTCTATTCACTTAATATATTTTTAGAGATCCGTTACAACTAGCCATTGTACCACGTAAAAATTTTGCGATTAATAATTTGCCGTTTCGCTCGCTTGCGTTCGATCGCTAAATTTGGTGCCACGTAAGCGCCATAGAAGTAAGGATAAGGAGATACGTCTAATGGATAGACGTATCGAGTTACCATAATTAACTTCTAGGGTACTTACGTAGTACCAGTAGCGTGCTACACAAGCAGAAAGGCAGTGCCTACCATAGCAAATTCGTACAACACAGGCAGAAAGGAAGTTCTACCCTAGCAAATTGTAAGCTTCCTCGAAATGCATTGCCACGACTACTGATTCATACTGATATGAACAGAAAATTCTAATCGTTTTTTTTTATTATTATTATTGTTAACTGAATACGCGTTTGACCACAATCTCACACTGATGGGAAGGACGATGTGGCCGAAGATGAAGCACGCAAAAAGCAGCTAACATAACATGGCGCACATTATTGGATGCGGAATTTAGAGAACAAGTTCAAACACAGTCCGAAGGAATTGGAACTCTATAATCATTACAATTGAGAGTTGAAAGTCGGGTGTCCGTGGGCACTGATCGGTGTCCGCGAGTGTTGTCGGTATAAAAATTTTTTTGGCACCGATCGGTGCCCGCGTCCGTCTAAAGGCTAAATCTTTTCCTGCTCGCACTTAACAGTGGTTTGTTCAATTATATAACTTGCTCATCGGTGGCTAATAATTTCTTTTTAACTCCAGTATTAATGCCACTAGATTTTGTATTTTATGAGTCTTACGACGGTTCTGTTCCCTGAGCCTTTTTACTTTTAAATTTTGTTGTTTAATTTTTTGTTGTGCAAGATTCAGTTTGTGCAGTAATTGTCTTGTCTCCTTATTTGATGTAGATGGTTTATTGTTATCCTGTAACAAATTTTAAACTATATTACTGTTTATTATTCGAATTATTGTATTATACAAATACTCGTTCAAATTATAGATAGATAAATCGTTTATTTGTATCTCCAGTCACACACATACCATAAGTTCCAAAGCAATTGGATAAACATATTTTATAACAATTCATAAAAGTAACATCAGGATACACTAGAGTATTATGTGTGCTACAGCCGTACAAATGGGTCATAGTGCAGTGTGTATAATTGCTCAGAGAGCAAAACACTGATTTTCAGCTACTACCCACGAGGAGACACTGGTACAAAAGAGAACAACCAGACACGCATATTTTACTGTGCGCGTCAGTGAATAATGTCACGTAGGTATATGTGTATTCAAATGCAGTATAGGTACTCAAATTAAAATTATATACTTGATCTAATTTTCTGTTGTTCGGCATGTCACATAGCGAAGCTTTGTTTGATGTAGGTTCTTGATCTATATCCTGTAACACAAAATTAAGGTTTGAAGAAGAAGAAAATAAGATGTACAAAATATCTTCTTTTTTTTTTTATATGAGAGGGCGGCAAACGAGCATGCGGGTCACCTGATGGAAAGCAATCACCCCGCCCATGGACACCCGCAACACCAAAAGGGTCACAGATGCGTTGCCGGCCTATTCGTATATTAATGTATAAGTACAGAATTAATATAGTACTAACGGAGTATAAGTCTAATGTATAAGGTTAATAAAGAGATGGAATTTAAATATAAATTAGAACAAATGTAAAAAATTGGGACTGCGAGGCAAGGTACCCAAAACGCTGGCGGCGTTTCCTCGTTGTATGCAGATACATAAGCGTTGGGCGAGGAAACAACCAGCTCTCGGGTCACCAGTGACATCGACTAAGCGCTTTGAAATATCAAAGAAAAATTTAAGAGCGCCCGGCCCCCAAGAACCGAAAAGTTTCGACTCCGAAAGCTAGGAAAATGTATTCGGAACCGATGTCTCTATATTTGTTAATTTTGATGTTTTAAGGTTAATTCACTAACTTCTTCATTACTTGTCGTCTTCAGTATATCGATAGTAGGATATGCTGTTTTGGTCAACATCCGACACTTGTTAGTCGCAGCATAGCTTTCTTCATTAAAATGTATTGAACAAATCGTACTATATTTCGTTGGGAACCAATCTTTACTACCCGTCGCGTCCATCCATTTCTCTTTAAGATATGGATCATTTGGAAATCTGAAATTTAATTTCAAAATGTGAACCTAAATATTATACAGAGTTGTTACTTATTATTCCTAAACTCGATTTGCACGTGGGCACATGGCGCCCGTTATGCCATGAATTTTTTTTTAAGATTTACTGGATACGCGTTTGACCACAATCTCACCTGATGGAAAGTGTCGATGTGGCCGAAGATGAAGCATGCAATTATCATTCCTCTGCTTCATTATTCCTAAATTCGATTTGCACGTGGGCACATGGCGCCCGTTATGACATGATTTTTTTTTTTAGATTTACTGGATACGCGTTTGACCACAATCTCACCTGATGGAAAGTGTCGATGTGGCCGAAGATGAAGCACGCAATTATCATTTCTCTGCTTTAAAAATCGATTACAATTGAGCATCGAAACTATATACAGCACTATTCTTATCCTATCCCTACATTCGCCAGGAAACAGATAGAAGCAGCCGCGCTGTACCAAGTATTGAAGCGCTCACCAAAGTATCGCTCGCTGTAATTTACAATGGTTATCTTAACACCACTCACCATATTAACCACGTCCAGTAAAAGCCGCAATGGATAACGAACGCGTTGAATAAATTCTAATTTGACACGAAACAAGCGAAAAGAAATAAAAATTTAATAATATTAAATTTAATTACAGGTAAACAACAAAAGTACTTACCGATGAAACGATACATTTCCATTCGCTCGACCAACTACTCTTGAAGAGTTTTTACAGTTCACTATGGCGCAATGAGGCATTTTTTGTACTGTCGACTGACACGTCTTGCTACGGCAGCGGTCGAGAGCGGACTAAATTAAGCATTTTATTCCAGCATTCTCGTTGGTGTTTTGCGCCTACTAAAGGCACGCAAAGTACCTATGTAATTTAGTCGCATATTACGTTAAGTCGTCGAGTGTTCAACATGCACTTCCGTGCATGTTGAAAAATCTGTCCCGGTTATTTCCAACTACTTAGTTGTTTTTCGCCCGCGTGTAAGTTAATTATTCAAAATGAAAATAGCCTATGTTCTTCTCCAGGTTCCAGTGTATCTCTCTGCCAAATTTCCATACGATTGGTTCAAAAGTTTAGTTGTGAAAACTGAAAGGTAACAAAACGGGTTAGTTCATTTAGGGTTACCAGATAGTAGCGATTCCTCTGGATTCTCTATAAAATTCATAAGATATCCATACAAAATCTCCCTACACACAGCTTATCGTAAGTTATTAATACCTAAAAAAAACCATTCATAGATATTAATAACGCTCGTTAATATGAATTAGCAGTGTCCTATATAAGAGTCACCACAAACTAGCTGTACAAGTCTCGTGACCCACATATGGGGCATCAAGAGAAAAGTAATTTACTCAACATTTTACTTTTTATTATCCCAGTCCTATTATTTATTTATTATAATAATCATAGAGATATCACTTGCTTCATAGGTATTTCACTCCATTTTAGATATCTAATATTTACATGCTGCTAAAAGTGGCTGAATAGGCGATATAACCAGTACTGAAACATCTTATAATGTACCCTATTCAATAGCAAATAAATCACTTGTATTTGTAGGACTCAAATTACAACTATTATTATTGGTTATGTATAATGTGCGGGACTTACAGGGTGATTGAAAAGCTTTGTATGGAGAGTGTGAACGTGTTAATATTCGTATAGAATCCAAATGTATGAAACTACAAAAAATCATATACCAAATTTTGTTTTCAAATTAATGAAACTGCTAAAAAAATACTTGTGGGAAAAAATACAGACATGTGTTCCCGAGTTATGGATGTTTTTCATTTATACATATATTTTTTTTTATATACACGACGGGTTCGCACTTGACCTCAATCACACCTGATGTTAAGTGAAGATGAGGTCGAAGGTGGAAGCGTACTGACCCGGAAACCCCAACACATTTGGGGGACTGGCTATCTTATCTCTGACAACCGGAACACAACAATGCTATTAACATTGCTGCTTGGCGGCAGATTTAGATAAGATGGTGGTAGCTAGCCAGGCGGACATTTAAGATGCCCTACCACCAACCAAACCGAGTACTTAAACATGTACCCCGCTGGGCATCGAACCCGCGACCTCCGAATCGTAAACTCAATGTTGTTTACATTGAGCCACGGAGGCGGTTAAAATTACAAAATTTTTTTACAAAAAAATTACAAAAAAACAAAAATACAACTAGGTTACAAAAAAAAAATGTATTAGTGTAGTTTATCAACCATCTGGTATCTATAACACAAGCCTAGATGCTTACTGTGGACCTAGATGGCGCTGTGTGTTTGTGCAAAGATAATTATTTATTATTATTTTGATTTCCCGATCCGGTAACCCCAAGCATGATCAATTACCCGATGGTGCTTTTCGGTATCAAAACTCAAGTCGCTAGTGTTATAAATTTTTGACGATTCAACTATTTATTTTGATTCCAGAGGAAGAGAGGTAGGCCTAGAAGGATATACATGGTACAAGTATAGGAAAAAGTAAATGCCGTGTCGTATCAGGAAGTCAAAGAAAAGGGGGAATGTAGAGAAGTGTGGAAAGCACTCCACCGAGAAGAGCATAGCTCTTAAATTGAAGAGAGTGAGAACTACTTATATCAGTCTGTTACTAAATACCATAAAGTGATTTAAGGTTTCCAAGGTGTGACGGGAAAAGCCACAGCTGAACCGCTACCTCTGTACGAACACTGCGCGTGTAATGTCATTGCCAAGGCCGCCGATAACACTCGTCACGCCGACGTTTAATTGCATTCCGCCGATATCGCCGCCGCCGGTTGCATCATCGGAACGTGATCGGCGAAATGCATTTTTATAGAACCGTGTGTTATGGATGTTACGTTGGGACGACATTTCAGATTCACTTTTCACGATATCCATTTGCAACGATCTTCTTGCACTCCCATCAAATGCTTTTCGTATACGCTCCTCGGTTAGTTGACCGGACCTGTGTGCAAAGTGCGAGTTTTGTCTCGTTTTTAACTTTACCATCGCGTTCGCGTTTACGCAAAAAGTATCTATGAAAGAAATCGTTTTGCAAACTATCCGCTAGAGGCGCTGCACATTTATCCATACAAATCGTCACGTAAACGTGAACGAGGTAGTAAAGTTAAGTCGAAACAAAACTCACACTCCGCCTCCGTGGCTCAATGTAAACGAAAAAGATGAGGTCGAAGGTGGAAGCGTACTGACCCGGAAACCCCAACATATTTGGGGGACTGGCTATCTTATCTCTGACAACCGGAATACAACAATGTTACTAACATTTGTGCTTGGCGGCGGATTTAGATAAGATGGTGGTAGCTAGCCAGGCGGACATTTAATAAAATGCCCTACCACCAACCAAACAGAGTACTTAAACATGTACCCCGCTGGGGATCGAACCCGCGACCTCCGAATCGTAAACCCAATGTTGTTTACATTGAGCCACGGAGGCGGTTAGATATTGACTTGTACCGTAAACATCAACCTTCTACATCGCTGATAGCGTTCACGACATCGACAGTGAAAGGCGCTACGTCTTCGTACGCGCACGCGTACGGTACAGTCGATATCGGTTCGCTGGGCAAACCATTGCGGAATCACCGTCTAGCGGTAGGGAGGACCTGGGTACGGTCACGCTCCACATCTCATTAATAATAAGCTACCCATGGGCCGTTCATGACCATCATACTTCTTAATTTAACAGAATATTCTTCAAGGAAAACGTTTCGCGTTTCTTCTTCTTCAATGTAAGAACTATGCTATATTCGGTGGAGTAATGACTACGTCTGTATTCGTCTATTGGTATGTTAAATCTTTCACTGGGGTGTATGTTTTTGGAGTTGCAAATCCTGAACATAATTATTCAGATCTGACTCGATCGGATCGGAACGTGTGTAGTGATGATGTCACAATTTCGCCATGCATTCCAATTGGTACCTCTGCAATTCGATGCACTGTAATCATCTGATATGCATTCTGTAAGGCAACTGTATCGTGACTGACTTACACGTTTTAACTAATTATTCAGTAGGTAATAGTTAAATATATTTTAATTTCTGCAACTCGGTGTTTAGATCTACTTTACATAATACACCACTATAGTTACAGTTTGACCCTAAATTGTCAACAATTTGATATAACAGGTCGAGACTCTCTTATATCTGATATCTTTTATATTCCATAAAAACGTAAACTTTCGACTTTGAATTGGAATTTGAGTTGTTAGATATCAACTGTGTCTATTATCATATCGGTTACATTAATAACGATAATTGCGATTACATTATCTGGAAACTGTCTTAAAATTTTGTCAATGGGTCTTGAAACCAAAAATGTTACTTGCATTGTGCTCTCAGAACAGTTCACTTGAGAAATAACTTCTTATGTTTGTTCCAAAGGATCCGGACCTTTCTACCGATTTGTTGCACTAAACAACAGCCCTTTTTTTATCCTTGCCAGCACAGTAATGTTGCCATGTGAAATTTTAATAACGACACTTAATGAAAACCATCAGAAGTAATTCAGTTTGAAACTACGACAGTCCGACAAGCCAATCGCGAGTTGTTCTGACGTCACCGCTGCCACTCAATCCATTCACAGAATACAAATAGCCCATTATCTAGCAATGAGAGTCATGCCCATTGAAATTGAAATCCGTCACGTTTGTTAATAGCTACCGTGGCCCGTGATGTGGCTGCAAATCCTGGAGATCGGAAGTAAGGTGGAAATGGATTACTTGATGTGACTTCGAAAGATGCAACCTTGTAGAAGCACGGATTGGATATAAATTACGTGTGATCAATTCAAATCGATTAGACAGGAAGTTACTACAATCAAACACAAAAGATATCAATCAATAAAAATCAGCTAATTTACCTTCAATAAAGCATAGCAATTAGGCCAAATCCTTCCATTACAAGCAATCGTGACTTAAGAGAGGCTTACAAACAACATACACTCCTCCCACTGTAACTCCTATAAGCTAGGATCAATGGTGGTACTCTGCACGACGCCTACTGAAGGTAGACGGTGCCCTACGTGACTCTATTGCTACCGATGACCACAGACTAATTAAAGAAAGAAATAGGGTGTGCAAGTAAGGAAAGAGGTTTCTCACTTCCCGCATCGGCAAATGGGAGTGTAGCCAATGAAGTACAAAGCGGTACCGAGACCGACCCTATCTTATCTTAAAGTTTGCACTTCGACCCAATCGGGATCTTTTGTCTTCCCCTGCCTTCGCTCTCTCCTACTGCCAACTTATAGATTTCAAAAGCTTTATGACACTTTTTACGTTAGTGGAAAGAGCATGTAGCCTCTGGGTTCACTGGTACCCAAAAGACGCATACGCCTTGCGGCCATGGCCTGGCATCTCTTTTTCACACGCTGCTATTGCATAGATTTCCGCCTGGAAAACTGTAGCATAACAACCCATGCTTTGACTGATTTCATAGCCTTTCGCATAAATGCCTGCGTCTGTACCTGACTCCATCTTGGAGCCATCTGTGTACCATATGAGCGCATCTGCAGCAGTCCATGTTCATAATTCCTTTGAGACTTCTTATCATCTCCAGTTTGACGTGAGACCGACCCGATGGGGAAGGGTGACGAGTGAAGCGCGGCCTCCCGATTTCGTATAAACCACGGATTTCGCCTAAATGCAGTGAGCAGGCAGCAGCATAAGGATACCGCGAGTAAAAGTGCCAGCAATAAGAGTGGCAATTGAGACGATTTCAGACCAAGTCGCCATAGAACACTGGACGGATTGTAGAATTTAGATTGTCAAGCATGAGTTCGCGTTCCGTTGTCCAGTGTAGTGTGATGTTTGATCGCCGTGACCACAACCACAATTCGGCGAACCGGTCAGTGCCATAGAAAACTGAAACAGCAATTAACTTTTGTACGATGATCATGTATGATTCGTCAATGATTGCATCATCAAAATGAAAAGGAAACAAATTTATTTCGAACAACTGCTGTAATCTATTGCCAACGAGTGACACAAATGCATCCAAGGTGAATGAGGATATGATCAGAGACCGGAAGAAGAGCAGTCTTCATTATCTACCGCTCTAGCCAGGATAGTAAAGGACAACAGCACAGATCCATACATCTTTGGGCCAGTTTGTTGTCACTTCAATTAATAAATATAGTCTTAAACTCTTAGTATCAGACGTGCTAAAAACCTAACACATATATTTTTAAAGGACTTTAGAAAAGAACAAAAGAGGTTTGAAATATGGTTTGGGGAACTTTGAAATTATATACTGGCAACATTAACCACATGCATTCTCACGCATGGAAACAAGATGCTAGGCCAAAGAAAAATTGTTTTTTCTTTTCAGAGTCGTCCGTCGCTCGCTCGCTGTTGCTGTTATCCCCATGGACGTAACAGTTTGATTGTTACGTCCATGGTTATCCCTACTTAAATTATAACCTCACAGTCAAAAATGTCAGTTGTCAGTTGTCACTTGTCTATTTTTTTTTTTTTTGGAAAGAATTTAGTTTTTGTATAGTTTGTGAGCCAAAATGTTTTCTGAGAGCGATATTTTCAAATATTTCTTATAACTATACTAAGGTTCCAAAAATTCTTTTGAATAGCTAAGTTGATAGTCTTTAGTACCGGCTTTTTTTAGGTGTACCTTTTATTAGGTGACAAAACACTGGCCCAAAAATGCGGATGTCTTTTATAATTTCCTATTCCTCTTGCTTGCATATTCATTCATTTCAATTCTTCATGAGCGGGCACGGTTTTGAATGTTATTGTATATTTTTTACTGTTTTAGTGATACCTTGTTTGTACTTATTTCTCAGAAAAATATGGTTGCGGTCGTGCCATGTAACCGCACATGTCCTTCAAGTCAAAACAAAGGCAAAAAACCACAACATCCTTTAATCAGGGACGTTTTGGACGAGTGCCAATATATTGGACTCACAATTGTTTTGTCCCAACAGAAAGGTTTTTTGTGTCACCATCATCATATCAACCACGTCCGTTAGTTTATGTATGACTTTGAAATATAAAATTAAATGGTTATTGCAAACTCGTTAACAGACAGTATACAGTTATACCAGATTTGACAAATCAATAGATTGACTCATTTGCGATAAAAATTGTCAAAGTGAAAAGAACGTCGGCTCCCAAGACGCAAATTGCCCCTTAGTAATATGTTTGGTCTTGACCAACAGTTATTGGTAATGACCAATGACCCCGCTACTAGCACGAAGATTTTATGTTAGGGTGTGATGAACGTTAGTAATAGATTACCAGGGTGGCAGGCCTCCTTCTCTTGGCCAAGAGGCCGGTGATACCAGTATCGTTGTTTCAGTATGAAGGATAAGAGAGCCAGTGAAATTGCGGGCTTTAAGGGCATTCTTACATAGCACTCAGGGTGACAACGCATGTGTAACCCGTATTTGAGGTCGAAAGTATCGACTTTATCTAAGAGGTTACTTAATGTCGTGAGGTTAAATTTTACTAATGAAATCCTTGAAAGTTTGTCATACAAGATATAAAAATCTTATCTCAATAGGTTTCACGGATGCTTTGTCACTTTGAGCACTAAGAAGGTTTAACCATCACCAGATTTACCAATCATTGATGCTTGGCGGCAGAAATAGGTAAGAGGGTGGTACACACCTGTCTCCTGGCAAAGGAACACAGCCCTGGTTCAGTGAATGTTTGTTTACAACACCCATGGAATACATACGATGACAATTCCTAACATTTTCCATTGGCGGAATCCACACAGCAACCAGGAAACAACTTTTAAAAAACCACACCGTCACGGTCATCCATCATCCTCTTAGTATCCGTATATACCTGTCATTTCTAGTTACTCTCGCAACTTTTGAAACCCGATCGATCTTCCATAAAAGCTTTATGACATTTTATACGAAGACAAATTGTCACAAGTTAAGGAGCAGTCCCATATGACCCGTTGCGAGCAAGGCCTGCTAAGGTGAGACGAGGCTGCGTCGTGACCGTTTAGGGTTACAAGGAGGCCGACGCTCTTTTCTTTTAATTACCCTCCAATGAGGTTTTTAATAATATTGTCAACTTGTCATATCCTGCAAGGTGCCCAGTCCTTTTACCTTTTCTAATGTATAGTAATCTACTTATTATAAGTTGTCATAGAGAATAAGAGTCAACTTAATGGCACCGTATACGGAGTAGCCATTACCGCACCAGCCATTGCCAGTCTGGTGACACCCGTATCGACTATCCAGCGACCTACGTGAGCGATTTATCAACTATTTATTGGTATTCCCCCGCTATCTTCGGCGGCCGGCGCCGTTGTGTAGACGGACGACTAAATGAACGATTCGTGAATTTACTCGACTATAATTGGAGTGCTTTGCTGTGTGGTTTCGGCATTTCGGCAAGACGTTAGAGACGACTAAGGACCTTTCCAACAAAAAACTATAGATTTGCATATTTTAACGTCGATGGGCTCACCCCCTGTTAAATGTGTAGTTCTGTATTTTTAGTGAGGTGTTTGTTGCAAGCATTAAACTCTTAAAATTTGGCACACCCAAACACTAACGTTTGGGACATTCAGGGTTCGTACTTACTTGAATCAAGTCTGTTATAAGTGAGGATGATAATGAGGTGGAAGCGCACACAATCAAGTTCAATATATTAAACAAGTATTCACTTCACTGTGGATTGAAGCCAAAGCACACATGTAGGGGCACGTATACTATGAGTTGCGTAAAAATAACTAATTTCACTTATTAGGAAAGCTTATTTAAGGCGAATCGAGTAGATATAAATTTAGAAAAAAAACTAGCTGTTTTTTTTTGTCCTCTGGGGTCCCCTTTCCATTAACTCGCTGAATAAAAATCGGATTTGCCAAAGTCCTGAGTTGAGTACAAATGAACAAACGAATCGATTATCTGCATTGTTCCCAGGAAATGATAGAGGCATCATCGCCAAGCTACTCTAATTAAAGATCGCACCGATCTAACCCTGATTTTGAGCACAAGCAACGATGCTAAACGACTCATCCATGGAACGGCGATCGTCGAAAATCAGTCGCAAAATCGCAGGTGTAGTTAGTTGGAGTGTGAATGCAAATGGTCCCGCGGAGTGTCCTCGGCTGCGTCCCGTTCCGGCGGCGGAATAACAATTCGCAGTCAAACGTGCCCGGCCTAGGGCTAACCAAGCCAATGAGGTAGGTACGGGAATGCTCTGGAATTCTAAATTTTCATCTCATAGGAACTAGGGTGGCGCAGTCACTGTTCGTTTTCGTTTAGCGAAGTTTTTTTTTATGCACAACGGGTTAGCACTTGACCTCAATCACACCTGATGTTAAGTGAAGATGAGGCCGAAGAAGGGCACTACCCCGGAAACTCCATATTATTTGGGGAACTATCTTATCTCTAGCAACCGGAACACAACAATGGTATCAACATTACTGTTTGGCGGCAGGTTTAGATAAGATTATGGTAGTTAGCCAGTTAAGATTTACAAGTGACTTCGTTATGATTAACAGCGAACAATAAGAATTAGAGTTACACCTTTAGGCAGCTTTAAGGGCTACAGGTAGGATAAATTAGAATAGTTTATTTAGTATACTGGCTGCCACTACCGCTACCACACCGCTATTCTATCTCTTTATGGAGTTCTATTTCACGACACATGCAAATATCATATTATTATCGACACGACAAGTCTGTCAAATATTTCGTCGTGGAGTCTCACGACGATATATTTACATAGTCAGAAATTTTATATCCTTTGCTACATAGAGGTGGTTTAAAAAAATTTTAAGGCCAATTTTGAATGTCTTCCGGTACTTATTTAAAAGCGTATACATTGGTGTCGATTCGGATGTACACCAACTAAACGAAACTAAACTAAAACAAGTTTTGGAGTGGTGCCGTCGCATCATACTGTTCCAGGGAGAAAGCGACAGTACTACTTTAAAACTGGTTTTAGTTTAGTTGGTGTAAATCCGAATCGACACCATAGTCCCTTGAATGGCTTAGGCCCGTATTAACAAACCAATCTCAATACAAGTCTTGAGGCTGTATCACCCGAGATGCGTCTTAAGAAGTTGACGCTATCTCAAGCTCCGTGCTAATTTATAAACCAATCTTGAGGTCTACTCAGTTGAGATCACTTCTCAAGTATTCGCCTCAGCGGCGAATGAATGATAGTCTTGAGTTTCGTTTATTAATACGTGAAACTCGGCGCACGTCTCAAGTGAGTACTGCTTGAGTATGCTGGTGCGTTTCAGGTCTCAAGTAAGGTTTATTAATCAATTATTTGAGACCGGTCACAAAACTATTCTCAATCTTGAGAACGGTTTATTAATACGGGCCTAAGTGACTTTGTGTAAGCGACTGATATGAACAGCAAGTTTATTTTTTATCTTGTATTTACATTGTATGGTATATTTGGATGATAGCATATTGTTTCTGGGGTTTTCTAGATTTTCAATTTATCGTTATGGGACAAGGTTACTTTACGTATGAAAAAAACACACACATTATCTATGATAATTGTTTCACCGAAAAGTTCTCCTCAAATGTTGTTTGAGTGATATAAACCCTGGCAGTTCACATTAATCAATCAGTCCAATGACTATTGTAAACAAACTTTTCGAAATAGCTTTGGAGAGCTGTGCGGATTGGTTAGGTAAACAAAATGGCAGTCACTTACAGGAATTAACGAATTTAGAAATTCTATAGGTCATCGTTGTGTTGGGTCACTTCAAATCCTGTTGATGCTTTGCATCACTGTCCATGGGAGGATTTCAGGGATCGAAATGGCCTTCATCATCTCTCCATAGCCAACCAGCACCACCACTCTTTATTGTGTTAGTAAATAACATACAAAAAATTACACACATGCAAAGATTTAGGGGATTTTAGTTTTCGCAAAAAACTGACTTAAGTACGAAAAAAAAAGAAACTGGCTTTGTCTGGTTTAACTGACTAGTTTCGCCCTAATCTGTGATTTTGCCCTAATCGCCACCCTGAGCAGGCGGGTTGGCACATAAATGACGCTGCCATCCATCACTGGTCTATTATCTTGTTATGCTTCATCATCATATCAGCCACAGGACGTCCACTGCTGGACATAGGCCTCTCCATAGAATTCCAGAGTGACCGGTCGGAAGCAGTTATGCTTATAGTCGTTTTATCGACTTTTATGACATACGGAAAGGACGGGTTGGTCCTATTAGCTGGAAACTACACGGCTGCCGCTAGATTACATATCAAGAATTTTAATCGGGTGTTTTCATGATGGATTGGAGAGATAAGATGGTAGTACCAGCAAGCCTGTTGCCACAGGAGAATAGGCTTAACTCTTGGAAAAACAATATATTTTAAAAACCAAAAAACCCGACAGCATATTTTGTATTGTGCGGGCGCCATGTTGGATTTTAACCATAAAATGTATCCTATATGACACTCCACGGATGGAATGAAATGAAATGATGGAGGGATGAAACCTGAAAAACATTACCCTCCTTCCTGGAGCAGTCGGGTATAAATGATTTGATATCTTTCTGGGCCGTCCAGTTCAATTAGATAAGTAACAAACGATAGGTACGTTTCCGTCATTTATCGATATACTAGCTTTCCGCCCGCGGCTTCGCCTGCATTGAATGACTTTATCGCGGAAATTTGATAATCCCGCTGGAACTACTCACTTTATCGAGATAAAAATATCCTATGTTTCAATCCAGGGTATGTTCTATCTATATACCAAATTTCATTCAAATCCGTTCATCCGTTTTGCCGTGATTGAGCAACAAACAGACAGACATACAAAGTTCCATATTTATAATATTAGTTAAATAAATGCGACGAAACGTCTGACACATGTATAAAGCCCTTAGGATCTCGCATCCATACAAAAGTCAGTCATATCTGCCTCTAAATAAAAAAAAAACAATCGTAATCTGTGGTTTCACACAGGAGCTGTCATCAGCGAATGATGGATGAGTTGGTAGGTATAAAACAATAATATAATCCTTTTTAGGGTTAGGTTGACTGCACTTTGTGTCGTTCATAATGTGTCAAATAGACGCTTTCTATTCTATAAAATGAGGATTTTGAATCCTATAAGGGTGGGAATAAGGAGTAGTCCTCGTAGTCTATATAGTTTTTTATTTTTTATTAAGTTTAAGTAGGTTCTATCAGTGGAAAACCTCTAATTGGCTTTCAGTTTCTTAGTTTAAGTGATAATTTGTAAAACAGCTGTTGGTTTTCCCAAGAAAATAAAATAAAATAGTCGGAGTAGACAGTCACCATAAAACATGTTAGACATTTCCCGTTGACGCAGAATCTAGAATCAAACTGAGAATTTGGCACTGTGTAAGTAGCAAACGTAAAGGAATTTCTAAGTACATTAGTTTTAAATTGTATATATAATTATTATAAGAATAAGAATAGTTTAATATATTTTTTATTATTATATATTTATAGTATTATTATAAGAATAGTGTATTAGGTACCTACGTGATCCTTTCCGTTCTACAAACACTGATTACTTCTGTTTATTATATTAATTATAAGTATGTGTATTTGTTGACCAGTGTCCATGCGTCATTTGGAGGCTCCACTGAAAACCAGCGTTGTAGTGAACGACTACAACCTATGCTGAGTTGGAGACTTTTTTTGACTCCACCTTGCGACACCGATCATAAGATGGCTGACACCATGTTTAATTTTTGTATGTGTCTCTACTGTGTGGTACTTGTACCTGATTGTTTGTGTCACGAGATAGGTTTAAATGATTTTTTCTTCAAACTTATGTTTTTTCAGTGTCTATACCAATGAAATAATTTAAGTTGGTTAGATTAAATTCAAATTGTCGACTCCTAGTCAACTTCCTAAGTTTTGGTCATATAATGCTTGCTTGCATGTAGCTTGTAGCCAATATTATTGTAGTGTACAACAACTTCTGACGTGTTATGCGTTCTGTTATCAGTGAATGCACGAGGTGGAGACTGAAAAACAGCTGCTGTTGCTGAAGCTCCAACCTATTTGTCCACTAAGTTAGTAAATTTTACTATGAATAATGAACATGTAGTATAATTTTTTTAAGTGGATGAATAAATATCTTTATATTTATTTATTTAAACGTAAACGGAACCGCCTGAGTGCGAGTCCTACTCGCACTTATCAGTCTTTTTTTGGTCGTTCTATTTTTAAAAATTTGCAGAATAACAAATATGCAGATCGCGTATCAAAACGACAGCGTTATCACCGGAAGGCAGCCGTATCAAAAGACCTAAACAGAAGCCTGACTGACAATGACACATATTCTGAAAGATAACATTAACAGAATTCTATTTATATAAAATGTAAACAAACTGTGAGTACTACTGTCTAGCCGCATCACCCTGCGCAGCTTGACATCGCTTGTCGCGCGCGACAATGAAGTGAGAGTGGGATAGTTGTATATTTCGTCAAAGCGAATGAGCAGGACATTATTTCGCGCGACATAAACGTTTATCGTGACTGTCATGCTTCGGAGGGTGGTCCAATAGAGGCTGTAGCGACATAGGGGCTTCTAGGTGCGACAGTACACCAGCGCTGAGCTCTCATAAGCTCGGCATATAGCTGAGTCGTTTCCCTTTCGCTGCTACGACACATATCTAAGTGTTCTATTATTTTATTTGCCTAAAAATTGCTGTATATGTGGCGAATAAACAGATTCTTTCTTTCTTTCTTCTTTCAGGGGCCACATATTACAGTAGAATTCAATAGTATATCCAGTCCTTTCAATAAATTTGAAGATACTGTAAAACAGTACAATGTGTAAAACAGTGTAAGAAACCATATTATAAAATATCAGACTATTTTGATGATAAATATCCAATGACATAACCAGCTCATTCGCATGCCAGGCTTTTTCACTATTAATAATTAAATATAAAAACCTTTTTGTAATATAAAAAGCTGTTTTTAATAGAGCAACCCCTCGAGTTTCTTGCTTTTTCTTCCAGGGGAAAATTGCATTTTGAACAAGGAAAAAAAATAATATAGTAAAAAAAAAAAAAAAAAAAATTGTTTATTTTCTCACCACAAATGACGCTTTGCAAAGTGATTTTAGGACTAGGTAATACATAGAACACATTTGTGGGAAGACTGGTGCCTGAAAAGGAAGAACCAGAATTACAGGTCACCAGGCCCCCCAGCTATGGACATAGTGTATTAGAGCAGAGATATGGTGATTGAGGAAGAAATACTTAAGGAAAGATACAAGCGAGAAGGAAATCACGAAACATAAGACCTGGTTCTTGGAGTGGACTTGTAATGGTTGTGCACTGTTTTTAACCCCCGACGAAAAACCACGGGTGTTATGTGTTTGTTGGCGTTATATGTGTATGTATGTCCAGTCTCTGTCCGCAAGCAATAAGCGGTCCAGTTGGAATGATGTTACCAATGTTTCAATTTATAGTTGTTATTTAAAGAATAAATTACCCTAGTAGTACTTGCAATATTTCTTCGGTGTATAGTAGTAGTAGTGTGTAGTATTGTAGTATAGTATTGAATTGTATGTGTATGAAATTATTGGATTACCAAACTAAAGGTTTCAGAATGGTTTACAGCTTTATGTAATTTGTGTAGATGAGATGAGAGTTTTTTGAGTATAAAGAATAATAATTTTTTCTTTCGCATGTTACAGATAAACGTTAAAAATTATTGAGACATTTGAATGTTATTTTATATGACTAATAATAATTTTGGTTATAATCGATATTTATGTAATTATGTAATAGATACCTAAGACATTGCAGTGCCCTTACAGGGTTCGTGTGCGTTCAATGTAAATTGTGTCTTTAACATCCTATATTTACCACATGAGCAATAAATGATATGACTATGACTATATGAGATGATCTCTTTCTAACTATGCTCAAGCGCAGATCTACGCTTGAGCAACATTCCGAAATACGGGCCTTGACATTTTAAATTTCAAATGTATTATGCTTCTTAATCGGTTGGTTTATTAAGAAATGTTTTTAGGATGAATTTCAATTTGTGTAATTCCTTTTTACTGGTGACTCTACGCCTGATTACGATCAACTTTCCCCATGGAACCAGAGTCGAACTCGATCAAAAACATTTCGATTACCCAAAGCAAACCATACTGAAACGACCTTTAGCATGGAACTACCTCTTACCACGTACGACCACCCTGTGGAACAGACTTCCGGCAGCGATATTCCCGAACGAGTACGACATTGGAACCTTCAAGAAACGAGCCTACACCTTCCTCAAAGGCCGGCAACGCATCTGTGACCCTTTTGGTGTTGCGGGGTGTCCATGGGCGGCGGTGATTGCTTTCCATCAGGTGACCCGCATGCTCGTTTGCCGCCCTCTCATATAAAAAAAAAAAGTCCAACAATTTTCGCCTGAATTTGGCTATAGTTCGTAGTGGACAGTTATTCGTAATCAGGAGTGGAGCCACCAGCCGAAAATGGTTGGATTTCCAAATGGTTTACTTTCAGAATAAAAAAATAAAATAAATAAATAAATAAAACGTTTATTTTGAGTTTCTTTTAAGAGTTACAATTTCACACACTTCTACCAAACTATAAATAGTTTATGGGCAGAAAATATACTCCCTTGATCTTTAATGGTTTACTTTGTATGGGTAAACGAAACTTTTTTGATCGAATTCAACTATGGTTCCTTGGGATAGTTGTTCCTAATCAAGATTGGCGCCACCAGTTAATGGGAATTACACGAATTCAAATTCACCCTGTATAAAAACCTTTTTGTAATATAAATTTAATTTAGGTAGACATAATAATTCTGTAATTACGAGCTAATCTGTTCACTATGAGCGCGCTCATCGTCGGTGCAATTGTGCCACGTGTGCTTACGATTTTATTAATAATTATAGTATGTCTAAAGTACACATATCAGTCGTATAATATATGGTATATATATATATATATATATATATATCGGATCAGAAGCGGTGGTTTGATTTTTAAAAGAAGTGACACCAGCCAGGCTGGCGTCACAATCATCCTCGTTATTCATCAACACTATTAGGAATAGGCACACTGAAATACAACAATTACTTGACTCACTCTTTTAATCACCACACGTTCACCTCGTACAGAGCTCGGTCCAAAAGTGTTCACCAAAATAATTCTTTTTGCCACAAGGTGCGACGCCCTCTCCCGTTCATTTCTTACAACTCAGCTGAACGGTGATTGGCTGACAGAATTTGCCAAATTTAATCAAAATTATACTCGCACCTTGTTGCATCTTTACAAATAATTGAAATGACGTTAAAGTAGTTAATTAATTATAACATGAATTCTCAATATAACAATTATACGAAATCATGACGATTAAATAATTCAACACAAATCATAATTTTCCAACTTTCTGTCAATAACATCGCCGTTGCGCCGATATACAGGGCGTCCCAAAGTTATGGGACATGAAGGGGAAGTACCTTAAATATCGTAGATAGTGAATTTTGCTCAAAGAAGACTTTATGTTATTTTTAAAAGTTAGTAATTCTGCATTCATAGATTTTCTAAAAATTACTTGCTTCGGCTGGGAATCGAACCGACTTAAATGTGAAAAAAAAAACACCCTACTTTTATGATGCCAATCGAAAGAATAGCTAAAAAATAATAACTCTGCCTAAGTAACATAGTATTTTAAAAGAAAGGAACAACATAAAATGATTGAGTCAAATTTCAAGAAAGTTATTTATTGCCGACGACGTTCGAAAAGTAGCGATATTATCATTCCAAAGATAGCATTGATTATTCGTAAATAAGTACCCACTTCATAAAATAGGTACTAACATAGTTTTCCTTATTATAAGTGCACGTGTAGATGAAATGATAAAACTTGTATTTCAATACGTCCTCTGTAAGCTAGACAGAAGGCAAATTAAAAACAAAAATAAATAATTTATAATTTGAAAATGGAACAGTTTATGACAGCGTTTGTTTGAATGCATACTTTTTAAGATATTTTAAAAAGAAGTGATATTTTTAAATGTTGTTCTTAAATTTGAAAATGGAACAGTATGTGCGAGCGTTTGTTTTTCGGATATTGATCTGTTTAGTCTCAATTCACTTACACAAGTGTTATTGTGTTAATTTATTGCGAACATGGCATATCAAGTAAGTTTTGATCTAATGGAAGCATATTTTTTGAACGATAAAGATATCTCTAGAAGTTTGCGGTGGTATGGCGTAAAATATCCTGATAGACAAATACCGTCTCGTAAAGTTTTGAAAAGGCTTGTGAACAATTTGAAAACTCTGGGACGTTTCGATAAACGCCCAAGAGAACCACAGCAAGAAAACCATACGATCAACGACGAAGAACTTGGTATTTTAATTTACTTTTCGGCTTTTCCGAAAGCATCGGTGAGAGAAGGAGAACATGAAATTGGAGTTTCAAAAAGTAAAATACACCGTGTATTAAAAAAACACGGTTTTAAGAGTTATGTTGAAGGACGATTGGTTCAAAAATTACTTCCGGGCGATACAGAAAGGAGAAAAAATTTCTGTCTTGATATCCAGGCACGATTGCTCGAAGATCCAAATTTTTTGGATAATATTATTTGGACAGACGAATCTAACTTTAGCAATAACGGTATGTATAACCGCAACAATAATCGTATTTGGTCTAAAGAAAATCCCCTACGAGTGACTGAAACTAATAACCAAGTGCGTTTTTCACTCAACTGTTGGTGCGGACTTTTAAAAAACCGGGTTTTCTTAATCCATTTTTACCAAGGAACCTTGAACACAGAAAAGTATTTAGGAATACTTCAAATTTTAAGGGATAAGATAAGAAACCATTCCGCGGCGGAGCAAGAAAACTTAATTTTCCAACAAGATGGAGCTCCGGCTCATAATAGTCGGAGAGCAGCAGATTTTCTAAATGAATGTTTTCCTACATGGATTGGTACAAATGGACCGATTAGATGGCCGGCCAGATCCCCGGACCTCACACCATTAGATTTCTTCTTTTGGGGATACGTGAAAGATATGCTATACAAAAAGCGATACGAGAACGTAGGCGAGTTGCAAACAGAATTGTGCCATATCACATCGAGTGTTCACCATAAAATGATTAGAAAATCAACAGGCAGCGGGCTCATTAAAAGATTGGCGATTTGCGTAAGACAAGAGGGATCACATTTTGAGCATTTAATTAATTAATTTACAAAAAAATACCTACTTAATTGACTACGGCAGTTTCATGTATGTTTTTTATTTGATTAAAATGATTAATTTCACGTTGTTCCTTTCTTTTAAAATACTATGTTACTTAGGCAGAGTTATTATTTTTTAGCTATTCTTTCGATTGGCATCATAAAAGTAGGGTGTTTTTTTTTTCACATTTGAGTCGGTTCGATTCCCAGCCGAAGCAAATAATTTTTAGAAAATCTATGAATGCAGAATTACTAACTTTTAAAAATAACATAAAGTCTTCTTTGAGCAAAATTCACTATCTACGATATTTAAGGTACTTCCCCTTCATGTCCCATAACTTTGGGACGCCCTGTATATATATATATATATATACATGCTAGTCGGAAAGGGGGTACTAAGCCGAAAGGCTGTAAAAGTACCCGTTATAACGAACAACGTTTGTTCTACAACTTTCCTCAAAACTCAATACATTTCGAGAAAATGCCCTTTAAACATGTCATAACAAAATACTACCAAGTAGCCCTAATCAGCTGTGTTTCATTCATAAAAATGGTTAACATAGAGTTTGAAAATTTTCACTATTACGATATTTTGCCTACAGCCTACACCCTCCGTGAGGCTTGGTAAGCTGGTAACCAAAAAAAAAACTTATTCCTTCAGTATTTCTTTTAGGATTTCATAATTAATGCTGGGCCTAAATTAAGATTCCATAAGTAGGTTTGAACGCAAAAGTAAGAAAAAAAATTGACAAAACATTCGATTTCAGAAAGGTTCCATCTTCTACTCTGGAGTGGATCATTGGCGATTTACCCTTCTCAACCAAGAAATATTTTTTTAATCGGGTAAAAATTTACGAAGATATCGAGTCACAAACGGTCGAATTTAAAACCTTCTTTTTCGAAATCGGTTAATAAATCATACTTTGGAACTTCCACATACCACTAAGCAGCTGGAAATCCATGTAAAATGTCCACGTCAATGAAATGCTACTAAAACTAATTGGTAATTAATGTCATTCTGAATTTAAAAAAATCGAAACAACTGCTACCTACTAACCCCTCTGCGTTTGCGCACATTACACAGTCTTGACTTGACACACACACACACGCATGCGCAAGCCACGCCCTGCCTTTCGGCAAGTGCATTCGAATCCGAATTCGCCGAAATCCCTATAAAATACGAAGAAATAAAAAATACCTAAATTAAAGCCAGTCGCTTCTACCACTTCCGTGCAAGCAGTCGATTATTTTCGCGAGTCGTCCTAGTTCGTCGTTATTTGTTATTTATTATCGTTAGAGATTTTCTTTGTTATTAGTTGTTGTCGCTATTAATTGTATTTGTTTGGTAGGTATTAGTTGTTATTGTTAATAATTCACGATATGCCGGTGGAGTACACCAATCAAAAATACTACGATATGAATTGTGTAGGAAGACGTGATCACGTAGGTACTTACGGAAGCTCGAGAAGCTTGATTACAAAGAGTGCTTCAACTTGTGCTTAATGTAATAGTGTGGCTATGTGGACACAAATGCAGCGCGTGTTTGTGTTACGTACGGAATAACAACGTCATCATCAGAAAAGGTTAGTTGTTTCATTAAAAATTAAACCATCATTCTTGTTAAAAACCTAGGTTAGGTACCTAGCTACAGTAAGGTTCGAAAACGCGTATTTTTTTTATGCAAAACGGGTTTGTACTTGCCCTCAATCACACTTGATGTTAAGTGAAAATGAGGTCGAAGGTGGAAACGTACTGACCCGGAAACCCCAACACATTTGGGGGACTGGCTATCTTATCTCTGACAACCGGAACACAACAATGCTATTAAACATTACTGCGTGGTGGCAGTTTTAGATAAGATGGTGGTAGAAAATGCGTATCCAGTAACAGCTAAAACGATTAAAATCTTTAGGTAGGTAAACTTTGATTTCAAACTAAAAGTAGTTTTTAAGCCCCGTTACATAAAAAATATGTAATAACCTTGAAGCCTATGTCTGCCTGTGGCTTTGTTGGGCCGACGTGTTTGAAAACATTTAACACAGTTGCTTTGTTTACCTGGATGATTCAGTGGGGATTTCTGGAATAATTTAATATTTTGCCGACAATACAAAATTTCGATAGTTTGAGGTGGAACTGGTTATGCACTTATGAACTTCATGAAAATTTGATGGAATGTATGGGGCTCTGGTCACCCATAATCCCGCCATACACGTAATCCACATTTCGGTAACTTCCGACGGCACACGCTATGTCGGTGCCCGACAAAGGGCGGGCGGCGCGTGTCAAAGGGCGGGCGGCCCGTGTCAACAGACGGCGGCGCGTTTGACGGACCCGACGCACACGCAGGGCAAAATGGGCGGGGTCCGCGTCATTTTGGGCGTCGATTATTTTGTCTCTTTTCATTCATGAATTATAGGGTTGTCCAAATTTTCTTAAATTAAACAATTTAATAACTTTGTATGGAAACAAAAATATGCGTTTTCCCCATTTATCTAATTGGCAATAAAACACTTATCGATGACACTATAACCAACTTTCGGCTTAGTACCCCCTTTCCGACTAACCCTGTATATCACCGTGTAACGGTTAAGTGTAGTCATATTTTAAGGGCTTGTTCTACCCATCAATACGAACAACTTTTACTATGGGGGCAACTTCGAAATCGCGAAAAAAAAATGAGCTGTTCCATAGAAAATTTCAATAACCTCCCGATGCAATGTATGAAACAGCTGATTTTTTTTTCGCGATTTCGAAGTTGCCCCCATAGTAAAAGTTGTTCGTATTGATGGGTAGAACAAGCCCTTAAAATATGACTACACTTAACCGTTACACCCTGTATATATTATGTGTATGAATTATGCAGGTACTTAGGTACTCATTATTAGTGTGTGTCCCATGAGCGTCCGTGATCTCAACATAGGCTCCACTGAAAACCAGCGTTGTAGTCGTTCTTCTTCTCTCGACTACAACAAATGCTGAGTTGGGGACCTGAGGATCTATTACGTAAGTCAATCGATGAGTCCATCGTAAACGATTATTACGATCATCGACGTCAAACTCGCGAAATCTTATTACGCATTTCAAACGATTACGAATGCGAGTGTCATCGATACGATTGACGATGAATGAATGATCTCTCATACAAAAGTAATGACATCGGCATTACCTATGCACATCGTATACGATTCAAACGTTATCGATAAAGGTGAGTCGGGGTTTACCCCAATCGTATTCGTATTCACTATAGGTACTAAGAATTCTTATGATTCTTTTGTTATTGCAAAAAAATATTATTTCAAAAACGTGTTTTACGTTTATTAGTTAAGCTAGTACTCCTACTAATAATTTGTAGAATAAATACCTTTTCCAAAAAGTGAATATTTCGACAAATAACCTACTATTATAAAATTATTTTTATTACATGATGATGTATGAGTCATGTAGATGATCGAAGCATGTATCAAACAATATTTTTAATGGTCCCTACGTAATTTTTCAGAAATTTCTCGGAAATGATAATTAAAGAATTACAATATTGTTTCATGTAAAATGTTGTTTAATGTTTTACTTTAACTTGAAAACTTGTTGTTCTTATTACGTAAAAAATGTAGTAACACGATTAGCAATAAAAATACTATGGGTTCTTTTACAAATTTTATTGGCCTTGATTCCCCGATAAATTCCCGATTTAAATTATTCCCCACTCTCTATTTTCCCACAAATCGAGGAATTTTTTCGTAATTGGCAGCACTGCATGTACAAATTTGGTAGGTTAGAAATTATGTAATGCAAAAATAGAGTGAGATAACGTTATTCTGGGTATAAGGGCATCCCTTTCTATTGCGCTCTTTTAGCCCAAGGTGTTAACGAAAAAAGTACACAATAGCGCCGTCTAGTGTCGAGTAGCAATACTTTTGGACAATTACAATATCATTCATTCATTGTATACGAGTGTCAAACGACGACATACGTAATGCAGTAAGTTTTATACGAGTGGTCGATGATCGTAAACGATGGCCGATGGCCGATTGAAACGTTTAGATTTACGTAATAGGCCCTCTGATTTGATGCCACTTTGCGACACCGAAACAATGCATACCTACTTATATTAAATTCCACATTTTTAAATAGTATAGGTAACAATTAAATGTATTTTATAAGTGTCGCTAAATGGATCAAATAAAGTTTTCTTATTCTTATTTATTCTTAATTTAGTACTGTAATTAAACCTCATTTTATTTGGAGAACCGACTATCTTATCTCTGACAACCGGAACACAACAATACTATTAACATTGCTGCTTGGAGGCAGATATAGATAAGATGGTGGTAGCTAGCCAGGCGGATATTTAAAATGCGCTACCACAAACCGAATACTAAACATATACCCCGCTGGGGATCGAACCCGCGACCTCCGATTAGTAAACGCTATATGTCACGGAGGTGGTCGAAAACTAAGAGAATCTAATCAAGAACAAATCATAGTGACATGACATTATTTATAAAATGATAGTAAATTTTAATAGCTTTCGCATGATGTACATTAACATCGGAATGTGGAGGTGATATAAGGGTAATAATATTTTTATACGTTGACTTTGAACTTGGATTGTATTATTTTTATCGCGATCGATTCGGCTCGCGGGTTGCGCGTGCGCAGCTGCGTAGAGAACGATGTGTTCTGATAATAATAATAATAATATAGTATTAAATATGGATTGCTGCGTGGTTTCGGCACATAAAAAGAATAGAACCAACCTGTCTCTTCCCGTGGGTGTCGTAAAACGCGACTAAGGGACTTTCCACCAAAAAATAGTTTTAACGGCGATGGGCACGTGTGAGTTTTTGTATATTTCGAAAGATGAACTGTAGAAGTTGTTTCAAGCATGTTTGGAATGTCTCTGACCACCACATTTGGAATGAAGGTCGTAACGTTATGTATATGTGATGTTCCTCATAATGACGTTTGTAATCCGTGCGGCATATATATAAAACTGCATACCTATGTGCGCAAGATTCAGAAAAAAAAAATATGGAAAGTACGAGAGTAAAATAGATAAGCTATATAGATGAAAACAATTTATGCTTCGAATGTATCGTCCTGGGACGTAAATTATGATTGAATTGTCGAAAACAGTGAAAAGATGTTACAATTGGAACATATTCGCGCCATCACTTGGCGCACTCTTTTTACCCGACAGCTCTAAAAAGGGGAGTAATGTTTTTCGAGTGTATGTATGTCAGTGGCGTGCCCTCCATACAGGCAGAAAGGCAGTGGCTACCCTAGCAAATTGTAAGCTTTCCACGAATTGTATTGTCAAGACAAAATATTCCTTACTACTCCATGTAGGACAAATGCTGGTGTGAGATCTCCTCTAAGATGCTTAGTAAATACGAATAATGAACATTTTTTAGATTTCGTCATGTTTTCCATATCATATCACAGATTCAGGAGTTCTGTTATTGCACGGGGTAATATTTATATTGTTTGGTTTGTGTGGCAGCACATTGTAACATTGTAATGATACGGATGTATTTATTGTATACTTCACAACTTGTAAGCTCTGTGAAATACTGTGTTACCTTGTGGATAGTGTCGTGGACTGTGTATCAAATCAAATCAAAAATGTTTTATTTCGTAAGTTATAAGAATAACCTTAGATTAATGATTGGTCTCCGCGCCGCTACGACTAGATACCGTCGGCGTACTCGAAAAATGCGGCAACAAATACTACGCCGTATTCGGCGTACCCGCGCAGTCACGCCACAAGTTCAAATTTCAAATTTTGGTTTAAGACTGAAGCAAAATGCCGGTTTGCGTAGTCAAACTATGTAATAACAATACTACAAAAAACAAGAAAGATACTGGCATCACATACCATCAGTAAGTACTGTATAAATCTACACACTACAATATTGAGTTGCCGCATTCAGGAACCTGTTTTTTCTTCATAGTGCGGTATCTAGTCGTAGCGGCGCGGAGACCAATCATTAATCTAAGAGAATAACATTTGAAATCGTCATGACATACAGTTATCGCTCATTCACTAGGCAGTCTCCCCAGAGAAGAACGAGCAAGAAACTCAGGGGTTGCTCTTTTTAAATAAGCCAATACAAATACAATTTGGAATAATTGTTAAATGTATGATTCGACAATGAAAAATAAGAATAGAATATACTGGATGTTGCCGAGCGATTCATGTCCACGCATTCTTATCATCCAGATAGTCAGAAATTTTATAATAGCCTTTGGCACACAGTTTCCGTTTAATGGTTGTTTTAAATTTATTTAAAGGCAAATTTTGAATGTCTACCGGAACCTTATTGTAAAAGCGTATACATTGTCCCTTGAATGACTTAGTGACTTTGTGTAAGCGACTGCTATGGACAGCAAGTTTATTTTTATATCTTGTATTAACTTGTATATACTTAATACCTACAGAAACTGTTAATAATGTAACTATGTACACTGTTGTTAACTGTCCCAAATAAATAAAGACAGCTGATTCATACTAATATGAACAGAAAATATTCTATGCGAAGTTGCAAGTTATTATTTTGTAATTGTATTTTTTCTCATGCCTACCCCGTGACAAAACGTTGTGCACGCCATTGATGTATGTATGTAGATTTCTATGTTACCTCCTGTGGCCTAAACGGCTCGACCGATATTGAAGTACAAGGTGTCGTTCGATTGGTCTTGATCCCTAGAGTCTCATAGGATACATTTTATAGCAAAAAAAATCTAACATGGCGCCCGCAAAATATGAAATATGCCGTCGGGTTTTTAGACTTTTAAATACTTAATTAATGAAACCAAATTTCACTTTCACCTACTTTCAGAAGTCGTAAACATTTGAACAAGTATATGTAATTCGGATGACACTACAATAATTTGGTGATCTGAGATGGAGCCAGGAAGTGAATAGTGGAACTCTTCAATGGCTTCCAAAAGGTAAACCCTTCGAGATTAGGCCCATGTGCTATGTTTAGAATATATTCTATTCGACCCTTCATTCATCACCCAAACAGCCAAGGTATAGAACTTTCCTCCCTGCGTCAGTGTTTCCTGAATCCTACAACCTTGGGATCTTCAAATGCAGAGTGAATATGCATTTACTGAGATCGCGTGCTTCATCTTCGACCACTTCGTCACTTTCCATCACGTGAGATTGTGGTCAAACGCGTATCCAGTTAATCATAAAAAAAATATTACACTTGGCGAGGAGGGCAACTTTTTAGGCCCGCCGAATAGCGTTTTTACAAGCTTTTATTTAGTTTGCAAGTTTCATGTATATTTTTTTATGATTAACTTTTTTTAACTGGATACACGTTTGACAACAATCTCACCTGATAGGAAGATATGGCCGAAGATGAAACACGCAATATTATTACTAGGTGCTATATAAGTGCTATATAGGTGTTATTGGGTTAAAATTAAAACTGTTTCAGAACTATTTTCTCGGTTCATTAGTTAACGAATGTCTTTATATGTACACTAGCATTCCGACCGCGGCGTCGTACGCGTGGATCTCGAAATATATATAAACTATTACTTGTAACATACATAGGTACCACCTTCCGGAAAAAATTCTTTAAATGACAGTGAACATTTTATTAAAATCCTTTGCGTGGTTTGGAACAAATAAGCGCACAAACAGACAGAATTTATACTATTTGGTATGGTATTTATTTATGGTATGGTAATGGTTGGTGGTAGGGCATTTTAAATGTCCGCCTGGCTAGCTACCACCATCTTATCTAAATCTGCCGCAAAGCAGCAATGTTAATAGCATTGTTGTGTTCCGGTTGTCAGAGATAAGATAGCCAGTCCCCCAAATGAGTTGAGGTTTCCGGGTCAGTACGCGTCCACCTTCGACCTCATCTTCACTTAACATCAGGTGTGATTGAGGTCAAGTACCAACGCGTTGTGCATAAAAAAAATTTTAATTAGATATATAATTTCGCTTTGCTATGTGACCTTCGTAAAGATCCCTCGAAAAGCTAGACGGGAATTCGCGAGCTTTGATGAAGTGATACAGTGATGTGAATCCCGGTCTGGCTTTGATCCATTGCAGTTGATCCTTGGATCAAACTGAGCTACAATGTTGTGTATACCGTACTTCTCATTCAGTAGCTATAAGTACACAGTGACTGAACATTGTATAGCTGGCACGTGTAAGTTTTGAAGGTCGATGCGTCAGATTCGCTATCATCGAGTTAATCAGTTTTTTTACCGATTCAAAAGGAGGAGTTATCATTTGGAAGCGTACGTAGAATATTTTTTTGTTACTGCATAGTATCTATTTGTTTTATAACACCAGAGGGCGGAGTGTGAGTTTTGTTTCGACTTAACTTTACTACCGCGTTCACGTTTACGTGAAGATTTGTATGGAGAAATGTGCAGCGCCTCTAGCGGATAGTTTGCAAAACGATTTTATTCATAGGGACTTTTTTCGTAAACGCAAACGCGATGGTAAAGTTAAAAACGAGATAAAACTTACACTTCGCACACTGTATTACATATGAGTGAAAGAATAAACACGGTAACATATCTTATTTGCGTGCCAATTAGAGGTCTACAGTCTGACATAAGCAAACCTGAATGGATGACAGAGTACCTGTAACGGATGAGTTTTTTTACCGTAAGGAAAAAAATAGGGCATACCTATTAGGTAAGTGAAATAGAAGTTATTGGCATAGGTAGTTTTTTTTTTTTTTTCAAAATCGCACGCGCCGGCTTTATATTTGATACGCGATTTGGGGGATTCGTAGGGTGTTTCCATCATGCGAAATTTATTTAAAACTCATAATATTCTCCAAATTTTATGATGTAATCATGTTCTATTTGTCATATTTTGTATTTTAAGATTAACACAGTGAATGTCGATTTTTTTTTTTTATTTTTATTTTATTATTTTAATCGGTTGGGATGCGCGAGGTGCGTTCATAATCTCTTACTTTTAAGGCTCTGGCAGAATGATCAGCGCTGTGGGTTTCATCCGCAGCATTATGCTGAGCCAGATCCCTTTCACTGGCCTGACACAGGGCACACCATGTAAAATTCCTAGTTTTTATTTTAAAATAGTATAATTATTAACAAACATCCGACATACAACTTCTTCTTCTTCAATTTAAGAGCTATGCTATGCTTTAACGTAAAAAATCTGGATGAATCGGCGCGTTTGTTTGTTTTGTAATTATACAAAAAGGCGGTATGTATTTGTATTTTTTTTTTAATTAAAAACTGGTTTCGCGTTTAGCTACAATCTCACCTGATGGAAAGTGACGATGTAGCCGAAGATGTATCACGCGCACCCAGTAAATGCCTATTCACTCTAGACTTGAAGATCATACAATTCCATCGCACACTCGCCGGAATGTATCCTGTAAAAAACTGAAAGGCATGCGACCCTACGGCGGTGTTCAAGGCTTTGCAATGACCGTTGAGTCATCGCCTATGAGTCTTATGGCGCGTCGTTCCACAGAATCGAGTGCAGCCAGTTGGTACTTGGCTGATCCGTCCCAGAGGTGACAGCAGTATTCCATGCACGAGCGGATCTGAGCTTGGTAAAGCTCCAGCAGCTGCTTTATTGCTATTACAACAATACCCTCCCTCGCAATAATTCCTGCCACCACAGGCTTGCATAATACCCATTAAATTTTATCAGGAAATTATGAATTTTTTGGAAATTTTTATTTAGTTAGAATTACTCAGTCCAACAATATACTAAATGTACATTGAAAAATATTCATGATTTCCTGTGGAAACTTATTTTATATTCCGCCGACCTGTAAAGGTTTCCGTTTTAGACTGTATACACAGCATTGGTCAAATTTTAATTTCAAAATGTATACGAAGTTATCTATAATAAGTATTATATTTCGGTTAGGTTAGGACTACCGTAGAGTATTTGATATCTACGTACATGATAAATAAGTACACACAGGTGCTTATTACGTGTCTATAATGTCGTCAGTGTCTTGCTCAATTTGTTCACTCGGTTAAGCAAGGGACAGACTACTCGCTAACCGCTGCTTGCTGTCTCATCCCGGTCCGGGAGAGGATGACACCCCCCGGTGCGCGACCGGGGGGTGTCGTCGTAACGGGCCCTGTCGCGCTTCATACCCAGAGGCGTGACAGTGCCCCCGGGGAGGGCGCTCTAGTCGTCTCCCCTCATGAGAGGGGAGCATGGCTGGGGGGGACCTGGAAGCGCCTATGCGTGCGTACCCAGGTCTGCCCTACTATCTTTGACCACCCCATTTGGGATAAAGGTCCCGCACATATCGCGTGCACGCTCGCTATAATTCCTTTTGATTTACCGACAACGCACGAAGTAGACCGAACGCAAACGATAAGGCCGCCGCTCGCTTTCATTAAGCAAGCTTTCATTAATGTTAACCGTTCGCTCGGTAGCTTTGGCTTGCTGTCGTTCGGTTGGTGTGTACTCAGCATTGTATAGATGCGCTCGCCACTCGTCGGCGGACAACGAAAAATGATAATGGGAACTCAAAATATTACCAAAGCAAACAAATTTAAAAAAGTAATAGTTTCACTCGTTATGGTAAAAGCAATTTATATCACAAAGACATAGTCGTATGGAATATTACAGAGCAAACATGACTCAACTGATTGGATAACGCTCGTAACAATTGCTTTCATTTGGAGGTCACGATCATAGAGGAATGCGCACGATTCGATAATCGACCCTCTTGTAATTTTCGTGTTATAATAGGTGGTGAGGTGATTGAAAATCGTCTATTCTCTCACAGAAAGCGTATTGTTTGTTTTGTTGAATCACAAATTGTAATAAATAAATAAAATAAATAAATAAATAAAATAAATAAATAAATATATTTGCACATACACACAGCGCCGTCTAGTTCCAACTAGTCTAAGCAACTAGGCTTGTATTATAGATACCAGATGGTTGATAAACTACACAAATACATTTTTTATTGTAAATAAATACATATATAAATGAAAAACATCCATAACTCGGGAGCACATGTCTGTATTCATCATACAAACATATGCCCCTAGCGGGATTCGAACCCGCGACCTTTTGGTATAGCAGTCAGAATTTTTAACCACTACACCAAACAGGGGCTCTACCGCCTAACTCAAAGCTATAGCTAGAGCGATAGCAAAGTACTGTCCGTCTTTGTCATTGTGTTACGATATGACAAGGACGGACAGTGCATTGACGTCATAAACGATAGCAATTTCCAAAGCAATTGAGTTAGGCGGTCGGGGGGCAGGTCGTCTTTTGGTATAGCAGTCAGAATTAATACTTATGTAATAATCACCAGTTGCGTGCACAATGTTTTGTCACAGGGTAAGCAGAATGATAAAATTTGCTATTAAATGAGAAAAAATACAACTACAAAATCATAACTTACTCTTTTAGCAATCTTCGCAACTGTTTACAATATTTCCTGTTTATATCAGTATGAATCAGCTGCTGCTGTCTTGACAATGCATTTCGAGGAACGCATACAATTTCTAGAGTAATCCACTGCTTTTCTGTCTGTATGGAGGATAGGCCACTGATAATCACGTAATTGAAAAAAAAAAAAAAAACCGTGTAAAGAGCCAACTAAAAAGATGGAAACGTCTATGTGATTTAAACGCTCTCCACATGTCGTCTGCTGCTTAGTAGGTAGGTAGGTACCTATATCTTACTTATAATATACAGTTTCAGAATCATTAGGATTGATCATGAGGATGAGCCCTTTCCTATGGTACCCACGTTGTTGATCTGGAATATACAGTTTTTAATTTTGACAAATTTTGAGTGCGGTTTCTTTAACGACGGGGAAAAGTTAGTCATATTTCACCTACTTATTAAGCCCTATTTTTTCCTTACAGTAAAAAAACTCATCCGGTATATTTATTTTTAATACGGTGTTTGGTGAATGATATCCTAGGGTTTTCTAAATTTTCTTTTTTTTGCTGATGTTTGTGATCTCTGGGTCTGTCATTCAAGATATAGTCTTTATAGATATATATCTACACTCTATAGACATATGTTTATTAGAAAATTTAATGTGAACAGACTCGATGTAGGCATTATTCAAAGCATACTAGTTGTTCCTACTTCTGACGCAACTTTGTCCTTGTATAGTCTTATGAACGCTAGTCATCAATAGTTCTCTCTTTCGCTATTTAGGTTAGGCACAATGGGATTGACATATTCAAAAGAATAAAAATCCCAAAATAAAGTAAGATTATAAAAAAATAATATTACTTGTATTGTCTGACCTTTTCTTTACAAAAAACCATTTTAGGAATTCAACATTCAATTTCAAAATCCCTCCAAGCAATAACTATACTTAATACATAAATAATTATTTCAGACACTTACAGCAATCATCTAGTCCCAAACTAAGCAATGCTTACTATGGATACTAGATAACGGATAGACATACATAAATATGTATATGAACATCCACGACTCGGGAATAGATATTCGTATTCACCACACAAACATTTACCCCTCGCGGCATTCGAACCCGCAACCATTGGTTTCGCTGACAGGGTCACTATCCACTACACCAATCGGTCGTCAATATCATAAAAATTAAGCCTGCTACATTAATTGTATTGCCGACTGTACCTATAAGTACACGAAAATGTCAGCCCGAAGCTGGTGGACAAGTCGCGAACAATAAAGTCAAACTTGAACAAAACTCGAAGCACGACAAAGTCCGATTGTTTATTAAAATAAAGATGGCCGCCACGTGATAAACCAATTCGCCAGGCAGCTCACGTTGATTGTTCTATATTCTTCGTGAACTTTCTACGGGGTAGCTCCCGGCCACGTGATCAGCAAACGTGACCCGAAATAAGAGACGGTGTTGCCAGGGCCCAATTTAAAAATAAAAAGTATTTTCGCGTTAACTGTGAAGTGATAGGCATTCAACATTCGCTTGTAATTAGGTTGACTTGTGTTGTTTTCCGGGTGCACCTACTTTTATGCAGGTATTGTACCTACATCCTTATGTTACCTCCAGTATAGTCCAGTAAAAAGACGCAATTTTTATGGTATAACTTCCTATAATTTTAAAGTTCCTGATTTTTTGTAGAAGGAGGTACTCATCAGTAATAGCATAAAAATGTTTTGTAACAATTCTGTAGCTTGCTTTAGGTATAGTTTAGCTATTTACCAATTTTAAAGTAGGCCTGTCTTTTTCTCTCTGGAACAATATAACGTGACAGCACCAGTCTAAATCTGGTTTTAGTTTTTTTTTTTTATATGAGAGGGCGGCAAACGAGCATGCGGGTCACCTGATGGAAAGCAATCACCGCCGCCCATGGAGGCAACACCAAAAGGGTCACAGATGCGTTGCCGGCCTTTGAGGAAGGTGTAGGCTCGTTTCTTGAAGATTCCAATGTCGTACTCTTTCGGGAATATCGCTGCCGGAAGTCCGTTCCACAGGGTGGTCGTACGTGGTTCGTGTGCTACGGAATCGACACCAATATTAAACTAAAGTTATCACTGAACTTCATTGCGTTGCAGAAGATGCTAAGATTTCCTAAAACAATTTTCTAAAAAAATAATCAATGGCTTCTTTATATTTTCTAGAAATAGTTTAAACAAACTACTATTTAGTCGTGATATTTTCTCACGTTGAACTTTTCCATAAATATAATGAAGCTAAAAATCGATCTTTCAGAAAATAGTTACAAGAGTTCTAAGTATATTCTCCGACGCAATGAAATTCACAAATACCTTTTAATCATTTATTCTGTTTTGTTTCTAAATACACTATATCAAAAGCAAGCTACCGATTTCTTAGAAAACATTTTTATTCTATCACTGACAGGTGAGCTTTATCCATGTTTGGGGTAAACTACACTTATGATAAGGGATGCTACGGTGCTAGGGTGATAGGGCGCGGTGTGTGCTATGCTTTAATAAAACAACCGCTTGCTTTGAGTGCGTGTAATTCACTGATTATTTGTCTATTATGATATGATATATCGATCAATTAATTAAAATTAATTTTAGTTCTTAATTTAAATTATAATATATACATGAAAATTAATATTATACGCCTGTTAGAGGTAAGGACTGTCGGACCAATGCAACAATATTGTAATATCACCCATGTACCACAGTTCTACAATAAATTGATTCTGATTCTGAGGGCGGAGTGTAAGTTTTGTTTCGACTTAACTTTACTACCGCGTTCACGTTTACGTGACGATTTGTATGGAGAAATGTGCAGCGCCTCTAGCAGATAGTTTGCAAAACGATTTTTTTCATAGGGACTTTTTTCGTAAACGCAAACGCGATGGTAAAGTTAAAAACGAGACAAAACTTACACTTCGCACACTGATCGACGCGAACGGTGCGAAAATACATGCTAAGCAATGACATAAATAACTAATGCACGGTAAACCGTACAATTACTCTACTCTACCATCAATGTACATTTTTGAGATATGCTTGTTCGTGAAACAGAACGCTAGTCTTTTTAAAAAGAAATTTAATACATGCACATTTCCAACTAGGTACCCTGAGCGCTTGGCTGTTGTCCCGCACACTACAACATGTTTTTCTAGAAATAGTTACAATATGGCCATAAAACTATTTAACTTCCTGCCTGGAGTGCTTAAGGATTTACCCCTACCAAAATTTAAAAAGGAGCTATACCAAATTTTGGTTCATAACTGCTTTTATAGTGTTACCGAATTCTTGACATTTAAGTTTAGAGTACAATAACCTAATTTGATTATTTTCGATTGCTTTGGTTTGGTTTTGACATTGTAAATTAATTTGATTGTCTTGACATTTGTATTTAACTTTTATTATAATGACATTTTAATAACGGCAATAATAATTAGACATTGACATTATGACCTAGTGTATTTTGTATCTTGACATTTGTATTTTGCTTTTATTGTGTTGACATTTTAATGATTAGGTAATTGGAATAATATTTAATTTACTTTTAACCATTTGCATGCCATTAGATGACGCAACACGCTTGTTCTAAAATAAATGTTCATCAATGATTGTACCGTGTTAGCCTGCAAATAAATTATTTGTATTTGTATTTGTATTTGTATTAGTGTATCCTTACTGGCCTAGTAGTCGAAACGATTTGACTAATTTTGAAGTGTAAGATTTTTTTGAGTTACATTTTATAATAAAAAATCCTACATGGCGCCTGCAAATACAAAATGGCGTCTGGTTCCAAGCATGCCAGCGAAAGGCATGACAGATTTTGACGTAGCAGTAGTAGTCTTTTAAGTGTCTTGCTTGTCTGGTTGGTGCTGTATGTAAAATAAAGTATTAAATTTAAATAAATAATAATAAATAAATATCTTTGCACATACACACATCGCCATCTAGTTCCACACTAAGCTACTAAGCTTGTATTTATGGATACCAGATGGTTGATAAACTACACAAATACATTTTTTTTATAAATGAAAAACATCCATAACTCGGGAACACATGTCTGTATTCATCATACAAACATTTTCATTCGAACCCGCTTACCTTTTGGTATAGCAGCAGAGTGTCTAACCACTACACCAAACAAGTCAAGTATTGCCTACGTATTGGATGGGTCAGAATTTTGTTTGTTAAGGCCTTCAAGATTTCGTTGGAATAAATGACTACACGCAAACGTTTCTCACACACACCGTCATGCACAGGTCCGTCCACCAGACACACAATACACCGTCACACACACATAGGTACTCTACAAACCTACACACACATGAATCCAATATGTCGTATCTAATCAATTCATAACTCAAATCGTTTTTTTCAACTTCAATTCAATAACTTTCAATAACGTTGTCTTCAATAATTTTCGGGAAAAGTGCTACTTACCGGCTTAGGATAAATATTTACATTTAAATAATATTATAAAACAAGTAAAAAAATATTATAAATGCGAAAATTTGGATGTTTGGATCTTTGCTCCTCATTCAAAATTTGTTATACACCTACCAAGTTGGAGTATGTCCTGGATTAACATTTACTTGGGGCATTTACCGCGGAACAATAAACCGACTCCTACGGACGGAGCCGCGGGAGGAAGGCTAGTGAGTATAGGCTTGCCAGATGGTATCCAAAAGGAGGACATGTCCTCCTTTTCCATGATTTGTCCTCCCGTCCTCCCTTACCTACTGTTTGTCCTCCTTTGTGCTAAACACTAAACATCGTTCAACATTTCGTGTCGAGCGTGCATTTCATTTTATTTTATTTTTGTATAAGCGCACATAACGCAAATGTGGAAAGAGTTTTTTCACTGATCAATACTCAGTGGAACAAAGAGAGGAACAGATTAAGTGTGCCGTCAGTGAAATCCATAATTCTTACTCAATACAACTTCAAAACCATGACATGTGAAGATTTTCATGATTATTTGTTAAAAAATCAAGAACTTCTCGCAAAAATTGGCAGTTCAGCTAAATATGAATAAAATAAAGTAATATAGTATTAAAAAATCGTATAATTGTTAAATGTCCTCCTTTTTTACAGAAAATTATCCTTTTTTGACCAACATGCCCTCCTTTTTCAAGTTCTCATCTGGCAACCCTAAGTGAGTACAATAAACTGTCAATTTTAAAGGCAAAACATAGACGGAAACTATTTGGCACAAACCCAAGATCAATGTTTCCAATTAGCTGTAATAGTGAGAAGTGAGGACGCCATTGATGGGTGCCCAGAACACAGACAGTGATAAATCTTGGTACGGAGTGGAGAAACACAAGACATATGTTATGTTAACTTTCAAACTAAACTACATTCGCGAGGTCAACCGCCTCCATGGCTCATACATGTTTAGTACTCGGTTTGGTTGGTGGTAGGGCATTTTAAATGTCCGCCTGGCTAGTTACCACCATCTACAGCAATGTTGATAGCATTGTGTGTTTCGGTTGTCAGAGATAAGATAGCCAGCCTCCTAAATGTGTTGGGGTTTCCGGGTCAGTACGCTTCCACCTTCGACCTCATCTTCACTTAACATCAGGTGTGATTGAGGTCAAGCGCTAACCCGTTGTGCATAAAAAAATTAAAAAAAGGAGGTAAGAATAAAAATCGTGTATTTGACCCATTTAGCGACACATATACATGTATAAACGTGAAAATAACCTACCTACCTACCTACTATGTAGTGTAAGGTACATTACTACAATTGCTAGTAATTTATAGTGTTAAATCGTCATACCAATGTCCAACTATTCTTACCATACTCGGTGGTATCTACCTGTTACTGACAATTAGTGCAAGTAAATATACATATAGTAGTGGCAACACGCATATATTTTTATGTGTTGGTCATACTGTCACATTTGAATAATCAATTGAAGTCGAGCCGTTGAGCGAGTGACTTATTGATTGATTGATCACCCCGCGCCAGATTGTGGTCCATACCCCCTTCTATTGACAAGAGGCTGCGCCCCAACAGTGGGAATGACGTAAGGCTGTTGATCTGTGTGGTTTCTCTGAATATACCAAGCTGATAGCTGTCAGTGAGAAAAAGCAAAGCGCGTGGAAATAGGTAGACACTAAAAGTAAGATGGAGCCCTGGAAAGCGTTATAAACAAACAAATACGCTTTATTGTTTAAATAAGGAAGGTACATTTAAATATCTTATAGAAACTACAATTTATAAGTATGAAGGGCGGTATGAAATTCTTTCTGTTTACTTGAAATAAAGAAACATAATGAGAAATGAATTTGAGCACACCTATATATGGATTACCTATACACCTGCCTAGCTAGAATTGTGTCAGGATCATAGCAAGTGGCAGTCTGTGGTCTTTGCCTACCCCTACGGGAAAGATGCGTGGCATTATGTATGCATATGGATTTTAAGTCAATAGCTTCAACGGTTACCGAAATCATTCATGCACAACTGAAGTGACACTATAAGACCCTATGTTATTTACAAGCCGTCGTATGTCGGTATGTATGTCCGTTCAAAATTTGCAAGCCAAATTAGAACCATTTCCTGATCGCCTAATGCTGCAATTTTGCACACTAGTTCAGTTCTGTTGACAATACCGCAGCCAGAATCGAATCCTCACATTTCCATAGGTACCGGGTTATAATGGAATAATATGTTATAATAAGCTTGGTTATAAAAGTATTTTTTTACCCCTATACAAATAAAATATCACAGATGGCAACCCTTAACATTTCTCTTATAAACACTCTGTGGAACGAAATTAAAAATAAAAAGTTTGTTGTTCGAACTTTTCGTGGCTTCTCTAATTAAACAATAAAATTAGTTAATAATTTTTAGTTCACTGTTTTACAGCTTCAGTTGTCAAACTTTTTAATTGGTTTTGAATATCCATTGTATTTATTGGTCGATAGAGTTGGTTGGTAGAGGTGGGTATAACAGTCGTTGAAATGTCGTCGGCGTTTCGGTGAAAGAATAATTCATGCCTGAAGAAAATTCAGGAACCACAACGCCAATGTCAGTCAATCTGAGTTGGACACGATTTGCCATGGCCAACATGGAAATCCTTAAATGGGCTTCGAACTCAGGTTGGCCGCAGCAAAGATGATCTGTGCAGGTGGGGCTTCTCCGATGGCGAGAGTGATCGATGCGAGTGGGGAGTCTCCCCACAGACAATGGATCACTTATTGTCTTGCCCCGCGTGTCCTGAGAGCTGTACCTAAGTTTTGGTCCAATAAAATTTTAAACTTGCCTCGTCACGAAAAAAAGAAGAACGTATGAAAGACTACCAGACATGCAGTGCGACGTTTATATTTTTTTATGAGAGCCTGCAGATGCCCTTGACCATAATTTCACCTGGTTTCCACCAGTTGGTAGCTGAAGATGGAGCACGCATGGCGGATTGGTGTAGTAGGTGCCTGCCTTTGAAACCAACGGTCGTGGGTTCGAATCCCGCTCACCATAAATTTCCAAAAAGGCCGGTTGGAAGCGGCCTACATCCAGGGACTACCTTCATCAGATCGTCTGTCCACCTTGTGAGTGACGTTCTACGCTGCATTTATTCCCGAGTGATTTCCAATAGTACCCTAAAGTAAAGTACCCTAAACCGACGAGCATGTATGAACAACCTTATGATAGTGAAGGAAGCAGAAGAGGTGTGTCAGGATCGTAGCAAGTGGACGTCTGTGGTCTCTGCCTACCCCTACGGGAAACAGGCGTGACATTATGAATGAATGTATGTATGTATGATCGCTGTATGGAAGAGATCGCTTTTAGTGATAAGACCGCCTAATTGTGTTCTATTGTTATCATCAAAAATTATTGTAAATTATTTTGCGCAATAAAGAGTATTTGTATTGTATTGTATTGTATGATTTCCAATTTGGTGTGAGGAATACGAACATTTATTCCAGAGTCAGGAATGTTTGTTATATGTCTATCCGTTATCAAGTATCCATAATACAGGCTTTGCCTAGTTTGGGACTAGAAATTTGTTTAAGTGTACAAAATATTTCCCTGGTATATTCTTGCCCTGGTCCCAATTTATTTGTAGTCGGCGCAGTACGTCTTTTTCTTCCAATCTCCTCTATCAGCCGTTACCTCATCATTCACGCCATTTTTCGTCCATCCATCTTTTCCGTTCCTCTTCCTTTCCAACCAACGACATCCATGTCCAAAATATTTATTTATTATTTTCGAGGCAATCTAATTCCAACCTCAACATCTAGTAAATATGCAATCGTGTAGCGAGCTAGCAGTGACCTCTCCAACGAACACGGAAACAATTCCCCAAGGCACCCAAGGTGAGGCCGATTGCGGTGGGAACCGGAGTGGGAGGGGGCGGGAAGCTGCGCGGGCGCCGACCCGGTCGGTGACCGCGGGGCGTGCCCGCCCTTCGTCACAACACCACAGATTCATAAAACGTTACGACGTCTTTTGTTTATTTACAACTACCTATGTACTTACCTAATCGTAAATCTACCTAACAGCTTTACACACGACCGCAGAAATACATTAAGTTAAAATCGGCTCAGTCCATTTGGACATTGAGTGTGTGCCCTGGGAGGAATTAGGTACCTACTCGTATGTTTATGCAGGTACAGAAATTTCATCTTCAACTATATTAGAGCCTATTTAAATACCCTGAAATGCAATTATGTTTTTACCCGACTACAGCGAAGTCAAAGGGAGGGTAATGCATTTAACGCGTCTGTGTGTATGTTAGCATCTACAGATTTAGACAAAATTGAGATATCGTAAGATTCGTAAAACCGCCTCCGTGGCTCAATGTAAACAATATTGGGTTTACGATTCGGAGGTCGCGGGTTCGATCCCCAGCAGGGTACATGTTTAAGTACTCGGTTTGGTTGGTGGTAGGGCACTTTAAATGTACGCCTGGCTAGCTACCACCATCTTATCTAAATCTGCCGCTAAGCAGCAATGTTAATCTGGGGGCACGGCAGTGCCCCCGCCAAGTCGAGCGCGAAGCAAACACTGCCGTACCATCCTTTACTGGAACCATTTCGCGGCATTTTCAGGCCCCTATTTTAGAACCTCTGGATAAGACTAGAACGCAGAAGTTTTCGTCATCCAGTAAGCTATAATCACATACTTAAAATCCAAAATTTCAAGTTTGTAGGTCATTTAGTTCCGAAGTTAAGCGAAAGCAAAGTTTCGCATTTATGACACTCACTCACTCACTCACTCACTCATGATCATCAAAATAGAACTAGTACTTCCCATAAACTCAGAGAGCTGAAATTTGGTACAGAGTTATGGTTCAATGGCCACATAAAGGGAAAACTATAAAAACTAGGATAATCGAAGATCTGGAGTACCTGGTGACCCTAATTAGGAAACACAAGAGCCCAACCAAACTATTAGAGATCGACATATACCGCCTTTACAAAAAATATTCAACTTGGTGGGCCGCTTCATTTGATGTCAAAAATCGAAGGTCTGAAGTATCTGATGAAGAACCCTCAGCTGGTCTCAGCTGTATTAGAGATATGGTAAGGCCCCCTTCTACTATTGGTACATAGAAAAATCGACTGTCATTGCAAAAATCCAGCGTAGTGGGACACATCTTCTAATTTAATCTAGCCTATAGCATCCCACTGCTGGGCGCATGCTTCCCCTTCTGCTTTTAATACGAATATAAATAAAATTAAAGGAAAACTCTGGATAAGACTAGACTGGCTTTTATACTTATACTTACTTATACTTATTACAAGTTTACAAGAAGAAATAGTCAAACGATTAATTTTATTCTACTCGAACATTACACAAATTAAATAAACAAACGAAAATTTGGTCAAAATATAATGCATTGGCTAAGAGTGGCGGTGATACCCGCACGCGTCGCTAGATGGCGTTGACTGTATTTTAAAACGCGCTTACGTTTTGTTTTTCCGATAACCTTATATGGCAAAGTGGTAACCGGCCGACAGTCGTTTACGACATTCTTCTATTGCGCTTGAAAATGTTTGCTAGGGATTAGGAGGGATTATTTGCATTTCGTTGATTTCGCTGATTATTTCGTGAGGTTTGCTAAAGTTAATTGGCAGGTTGTTATTATATTAATTCAAAGATTTAAACAGGTTAGGAATTATATGGTTAGTGACGGATTACTGATTATTACTTAATTATCAGAATTAAAAGAAGTTTCAATTGAATACTTTATTTAATTGTTAATTATTTAGTACCTACTTTTAGTTTTCTAGGTTTAATTTACAGTTAGGCAGTACTTCGAATCGCGTTCGTGTTTATAAGTACTTTTCTAGTATTCTAGTTTAGTTTATTTAGTTAGATATTACTTCGTTTCGTTTAAAAATATCATTAATTTAGCTGTATTTCAGTACTAGGTAGGTAGTACTTTGGCAGAAAGTTCATTGATAATTAATTATAATGACACTTGTCTAATAATTAAGAGTTAACGTTTTGCTTATAGTTTGTATAGATTGAGTAGGCAGAGTAATATTTTCTTAAAGTTTTTTTTATTAAGACAAAAGAAGTCTTAAAGATATAAGTAGGTTTTAGTCTAAATATTATCGGTATTTCTGATTTGTTGTCCATATACTAAAGGTCGTTGAGTTTAATTGTGTTTGATTTCGCAAGATAATAATTATCGTAAAAAATGTCGATAATATTAAAAGACGACGATGAACTTAGTGGCTACCAAGTAGTTGGTATGTCCAAAGACGGGTCTTGTCTCTTCCATTCAATATCTTTCTTGGTGTATGGTAGAACTGACTCAACTTTCAGTATCAAGTATATTTGTAGAAACGTGGGCATAATATATAATATGCCCACGTTTCTACAAAAAGAAGTGAAATCCCACCAAAAACATTCTGTAAAAAACTAGCCAAATCTCGATGGAGCTGCTTGATTATCTCTAAAAAGTAATGAAATCTATACAAAGTCGTGCCAAGTGTAAGGTTGCTTACTGCGATTTCTTTATTATTATAGTTAATGTTGTGTGACTTGGCCGTTGAAGGGTACACAGGGGTACAAAACCAGGTGCTCCATGACACCATTGCACCAATCTGTCGCCAGAACCGCTACGCATTGACGATGGAAAATTGCCACTTGGAAAACGTTGATTCAATAACCAGTCAATTGTAGGCTTGACAAAGCCACTAACGTATAAAGAACGTTATGTAAACGCCACACAGATTATTCGCTAATAGTTTGCCGTTGAACATTCTTAATAACATAATTAATAACATTAATAGCGGTTCTGGCGACAGATTGGTGCAATGGTGTCATGGAGCACCTGGTTTTGTACCCCTGTGTACCCTTCAACGGCCAAGTCACACAACATTAACTATAATAATAAAGAAATCGCAGTAAGCAACCTTACACTTGGCACGACTTTGTATAGATTTCATTACTTTTTAGAGATAATCAAGCAGCTCCATCGAGATTTGGCTAGTTTTTTACAGAATGTTTTTGGTGGGATAACATTGTTGTGTTCCGGTTCTCAGAGATAAGATAGCCAGTCCCCAAATGTGTTGGGTTTCGGGGCAGTACGCTTCCACCTTCGACCTCATCTTCACTTAACTTCAGGTGTGATTGAGGTCAAGTACCAACCCGTTGAGCATAAAAAAAAAAGCGTACAAGTCCCGGGAATGTCACAGAATATATGTCGTCATGATAAATCCAATATGGTGCACGCTGGCAGCCATTTTGTCACACTTGACAACAAATAATTTGAGCACCCGATCGAGATGGATATCAAATGATAGATGCCGACGAAATACATTCAAAAATAGGTATCAATGTGTTGACAAAGGAAATAAAAACTTGTAACAGAAATTATAAAAACCATGCTACTACGTAATAAATAACTATTTAAGTAGGTATTTAAAAACCAAAAAATCCGATAGCATATTTTGTAGGCGCCATGTTGGATTTTTTGGATGTACCTATCCTATGACACTCCAGAGATAAAGACGAATCGAACGACACCTTGCACTTCAAAATCGCTTCAGCCGTTTAAACAGCATAAACGAACAAGACGAAATAGCTCAATTGTTTTAGGCTGGATCCGGAACTCGCGTAAGCTTTTCCCCATCTTCTGTGCAAGATACTCTCCCGAAGCAAAGTCAATAGCTTTGTCTTGTTCCGGCATCACCAATCCAAGATCAAGTCTAGAGCGTATCTGTAATCTGTACACCCATTACCATATACGGTCAGGATCGTGACTTGTTCGCAATTTACTATACTTATGTAATGGCGATGCAATAGCGGTTGCTGTTCCAAGCTCTGTTTACATATACATTACATATAAATGCATAGGGGCTTAGACAAGTAACAAAGGGTCTCTGGCCTTTCCTTATATACAAACGCTCGGACGAGGATATGACACGACGATGGAAGAGAGAACCAAGGTATGAATTGCCAGAGGCTTCATTCTTTCTATAGGCAGTAGCGATCGTTATAAGTAAATTGTTATGAAACTAAAAAATACATTTTCTCGAAAACGAAGGTCACTAAAACTGTACAATTGAAAATGAAAATGATTTATTCATGTAGGCAATACAATATGCACTTATCAACGTCATTTGTTTTTGAGATTCTAACCACTACACCAAACAGGTCGTCATGAATAGGCATTTACTGGGATTCCGAACTTCAGCTCCAGCTTCCACGTCACTTTCCACCAGGTGAACTTACGGTCTAACGAAGAGTCATTCATAAAAAAATTACTTAAATAAAACTAACAAACAGACCAATTGAAATAAACCAGCTTGCGTCAAATTTCATTACACGGAACTACGTACGACCTGCTATTTAGGTTTGAATGTACTTTATGTACGACAAAATAAACACCTGACCTGAATCACGTCCCAGAAATACCTGCACTGCACATGTAATCCAATCAGTCATCTCCGTTTCCCATTAAAAACGTCACTATAAAGTGTGATACGGAAATAGTTTGAGCGTTTCGAAGTAACGGCCAAATTATGAGGGGTTACATACTGTGACGTTGGTTTCATTCAGTTTCGGATTGCATCTTTTCGCATTGCGGCAGAGCAAGAATTCCTTTGGGTTGTTGCCCTAATACGGCTCGATCGGGGGAGAGAGTACGTGCCAAGATCAGTGACGTCATGACCACTTCGACGTCAGATCAATCAACGTTGCCTTTCACTACTGAAAATAAGTCTGCACAATGTGCCAATTATTACATTTGGTATTTACTAATGAACGCATTTGTTTTCATACAAGTGAACAACACACATTGATAAAAGTCTTTTTTTTTTAGGGCAGGATCGGTTGCTGATAGTCTCGGGACTTTTTCAGCTTCAACGGGCAGGTAGGCGACACTCGAACCTCGGCTTAGGGCGTTGCATGGGGGAATTTAACCTAACAGACTACCATCGCTTCGTAATGTGTATAGTCGGAGAGAAAAAGTGTTAGTTTTTTTCGTAAACCCTATCTTTGCGCAAAAGACTATCATAAAATGATAAGCAAACTTAGACAAGAACCGCTCGACGATATTCAGATTATTATTATATTTTTTCAGTTTTTTTTTCTTAGTACAATATTTATAAACAATAATTTCTCAAATAAATAATAATAACAATTTAATCACAGGTAAAAAATTCCATCTAGCGCATCTCCTCGAGGCGGCATTGTGCCCAACAGGCAAGCGGCGTTCCCGCGCGTTTTTTTTTTGTCGTATCAAATTGAAAGCTATTCGCGCACTGTTCTAATTAATTAGTATAAATTTAAATATAGATACATATTATATGTATTATTTTTTATATATATTACGTATGTATGTTTGTATGTATTCAATTAACGTATATATTTATATTGGTGATTTATTTATTTTATTAAAATTAGTTTACCGCGCATGCTACCTACATATCATGTGCGTAATGCTTCCTAACCCAAAAGTGCCTGCAAGAGATCACTTTTAGTGATAAGGCCGCCAAATTGTACAATCCCCTTTTTTATTTATCGTTGTGTTATGCTTTTTATTGTTGTACAATAAAGAATATTTTGTTATTTTGTTGTTTGTTTGTAAGAGTAATGTTTAGTTAAAAGGGCAACTGTAGTGACTAGTTCAACTTCCGAGGGTTTGGTCAGCAATGCCTTAAAATAATTCCTCAGCACCGACTACCGACTGATCGTCTTTCATTGAAAAGCATTGGATAAACAGAAACTTATTAAACAAGCATATTATAAATTACCAGACTATTTAGATGATAAATATCTTTGGATATAACCAGCTCGTTCGCATGACAGGCTATTTCACAATTAAGAATGAAATGTAAAAATCTATTTGGAATATAAAAACCTGTTTTTAAAAGAGAGCAACGTCTCGAGCTTCTTGCTTGTTCTTCTCAGGGGTATATTGCCTTTTGCACAATCAGTAGCTTAAAAAATGTAAAAATCTGACTATTGTGTACCTACAAAATAAAGTATTTTTTGAATTTGAATTAACTACTATACGTAGTTTATTTAGCGTTAGCTCAATAATGTTTTTTACTCGACTGCCCAAGAGAGGAGGATGTTTTTACTTCTTTATTTATGAAGCTGTTGATTCTGTATTATTCCAAAAATAAAATGAATAACATTTATTTATTTTATTTTGTATTGACTATTTCAAATTGTATTTGTATTGACTTATTTAAAAAGAGCAACCCCTGAGTTTCTTGCTCGTTCTTCTCTGGGGAGACTGCCTAATGAATGGACGATAACTGTATGTCATGCATGACTATTTCAAATGTTATTCTTATAATTTACGAAATAAAACATTTTTGATTTGATTTGTAATTGTCATTTTTTATACAATGTTCATAATGATATTTATGTATTTGCTATATAGTCCAGGAAGGAATCACTTTTAACATCCTATAATCGTAAAGGCCGTGATTTTTTGCACAGAGTATCGTCAGTGATAGAACAAGTTTTTTAAGATATCGGTAGCTTGCTGTAGATATAGTATAGGTGTTTAGTAATAAAACATAGACTCAGCGAGCGTCGGCTCAACAGTTAAGACGCGGTCTCCCAATTTAGGAGGTCCGGGTTCGATTCCCAGGCAAGCCAATGTAGCAATGAGTTTTTAAATTTAATTTAATTAGTTATGTGCATTTATCCGACTGCTCTTAAACGATGAAGGAAAACATCGTGAGGAAACCTGCATGCCTGAGAAATAAAAATTCAAAGGCATGTCCCAACCCGCATTGGGCCAGCGTGGTGGACTATGGCCCTTACTCAATCATAACGAGAGAAGGCCTATATCCCTGCAGTGTGATGTTTACGGGCTGATGATGATGATGATAAAAATACCACTGTTAATTTAATTGTGTTTTAGGTACACTTTGTCGAGTACTTAAGTTAAAACTTATTTATGGAAGCCGACTGAGAAATTGGAGGGTGTCGGCCGACTCCAAGAACACGTGTTCAGCTGCGAGTATATCGATTCGTGCCATGGATATCATAGGTAATTCTTCTGAACATTTCAATAATATATTTCAGGTTTAGGTAGATTCACGTTCATTCACTAGTACGAGGGCTAGAGTATCAATCCGAGAATAGCTTGGCGCAACGCCAGCGACCGAGGAAGCGGAAATGACGCGTCGGATGTCCAATGCCCATGCGCCGGTCTGTTGTGATTGCTGACCGATCTGGATTCCGTTACGTAAATTGTCGAAGCACTTGTTTGTTGTGAAGAATAGTGACCATTAGTTACAAAACCATTAGTTTTATTGAGACCTAATCTTATACCCAAAATCAGGCAAATAAATTATTTTCATTTCATTTCATTTCAAAAAAAAACCCCTAATAAAAGTGCTCACCATTATGCTTAATGGTGACTCACTAAATATAGGGTACCTCAATTAAATACCTAAGCCACTAACTTACGCCTAGACTCAGAGAGGATGTCGATGACAGTGGATGCGATGCTGACAACTGATGCGGAGGGCCTTGCCGGTGAGGGCAAATTGAAAAAATTAGCTATTAAATGAGGAAAAAATAAAACTACAAAATATTGGGTCTATACCTATGAAATTGGAGTATTTTTTCTTCGTTAATCATGTACCAATTCCTGCGATTTTCAAAGCTATATCCAAATTTGTTTTTTGCTTGGAAAATGGAATATTATTTCAAGGTTTCACATGAAATATTTTTTAGTTTCTGGGCTAAATCACATAATAAAAAAAATTTGAACAGAGCTCTTTTCATGTGCTTCCCATAATCATTTCTTAGATTCGCCGAAACTTTTATAAAGCAGTAACTTTTAAAAATTAAAGCTGCCTATACTTAACTTAATGTTATCCGATAATACATACAAAGTTTAGCTAAATTTGGATTTGACGGCCCGAAAAAAAAAATCAAAAATGTTTGTATGGAGAAAACAATCTTAATGAAATTCTTCATACAAAATGCCAGTTTCATAGGTACTAATGAATGACCAAATAATAACTTTAGCCATTTTCGCAACTGTTTAGAACGTTTTCTGTTCGTAACAGTATGAATCAGCTGCCTTGACAAGGCATTTCGAAGAAATCTTAACAATTTTTGCGATTGAAAGTGTTTGTGTGCGAGGGCGTGTGTGTAGGTGTGTGATGTTTACATATGGATGATGATGCGTGATGATGATAGTCTCTAGCCCTACGAAATATGAGAAATCTTGGGTTCGGATGATCCGTGCGGACCATCCACTCATCATCATCTGATTTAAGAGCCATGCTCTTGTCGGTGGAGATTTTTCCATATCTCTCTGCTCTCCGTCTTCCTCTTGACCTCCTGATACGACACGACGAGAATGGAACGTATCAGCTGGACAGAGAAGAAAACGAACGAAGAGGTTTTAAATATAGTAAAGGAAAAAAGGAAATTGTTGCAAGTAATTGAGAATAGAAGAGGGAAAATGCTGGGACACCTTATACGACACGATGATTTCATCAAAACTATAATAGATGGAAGAATAGAAGGGAAAAGAAAAAGAGGAAGACCGAGAATAAGCTACATGCAGCAAATAAAAGAGAAGTTGGACCATCCACTACATAGACTATAATATCACTTTATGATGACAGGCTGAAAGTACGTTTATGCTTGAAGTTTGAAATCGATCCAGAAGATCGGAAATCGAAATGTTACAGGGCGAACTTCGATTGTATCGAATCGAGATCGCAAACTTACCAAGTCGATGGCAAAAGCATCAAGTTCTTGAGGACAGGAATGGGGCCACGCGCATTGTAGACATGCTGTAGCGCACAAGTGACGGGACGTGCAGGGCAGCATAGAATACGGCTATTCCACGATTACATCAACTAGTCTGTCATTACACGCATCTGTGACCCTTTTGGTGTTGCGGGTGTCCATGGGCGGCGGTGATTGCTTTCCATCAGGTGACCCGCATGCTCGTTTGCCGCCCTCTCATATAAAAAAAAAACTATTCTACTAATAAAGCCCTAAACAAATGATACCTTACCAGCGAACCCCGATTCCTGACAAACACACACCCTTGTATTTCCAGTGGTTATAAATTGGAACAGAAAAAATTATATAAAAACCTTATCCCTAATACCCATCTGTAGGGGCGGGGCTCGAACCCACAACAACAGTTACTAAACTAGACACCATTCCCGGTTCCACGCGGGCGGGCCGTAACGGTAAACCAGACCGGCAGGTAAACTAACGGCCGAGCCCGGTATCTGGGGACAACAGAGCGGGTTCCATCCGTGGCTGTGTAGTACAATTGGCTTCATAAATATACATACATTCAAAAGACAAATAAGTCGTACTTAGGGAACTGTGTCCGTTTTTATAACAAAATCCCATTAAATATATTGGAGCTCACGGTACGACAATTTAAAAATAAAATCAAAAGTACAATACAATACAAATACACTTTATTGCACAACAGATAAGAAAATACAGTTTCAGAAAAGTGGTAAGAATAGAATGTACAATTTGGCGACCTTATCACTAAAAGCGATCTCTTCCAGGCAACCTTTGGGTGTAAGGACAGTGCATTTGAAATAGGTGGGTTGTGCCGTATTAAATAGGGATGCAGATACAAACTACGTGAATAAATTTCATATATTAACATACACATACATACATAGATCAATAGACAAATATACCTACTTAAACATAACATTTATAAAATAGCAACAAAATACAGACGTAAATATATAGGTGTACTAAATAAATATTTATTGATATATAAAATAATAATAATAAGCGACAACAGGATTGTGCTAAGTACCCTTATTAGAAAGGCCTATTATAGTATACATGATTACTTGGAAGATAGAGATGCCTGGCTTCAGTAGTGTATTTTAATATCATAGCTTTAAGGATATTGACAATGTCCATTTACAGCAGCTACTTATTATGCAGACTGACAATGCCTCTTTACAGCAGCTACATTACTCTAAATTATTTTATAATCCTTTTATTTCTATCCAAACATTATTTGATAATTAATGTACTTTCGCTTTTACATTTAATTAGGTATACCTAATTAATTTATTGTATTGTAATGGACATGTCCAAGTGCGCGGAAGACAGCTATGGAAAAAATAAATGAGTATGAGTCTACATACTGTCATGACTTTTATCCCACATTGGGTGGTCATAAATAAATGAATATCTTGGACATACAGCGCCATCTATTTCCACACTCAGTTCAGAGATAGCTCCTCCGACTTCTACCAACTACAGAAAAAACACCTTTCTGTGGTGTGCGAGCAATAATTTTAATAAATTGTCTAAGAAGTTCGATCTAGATCTTTTTAACACTAGTTTTATGTCAGCGAGGCGTCAATTAAATCAACAAATCTTTGATGGCTTAATTTAATTTATAAATCATTTGTTTTTCTTTTTTTTTTGACGATGATTGAATCTGGTATATGGTATAGGGTGTACCGCGAGGGCAAAAAATGTACAAGTGTGATAATGCATGTTATTGAATTATATAATGTATTTCTATTTGTGAGGACCTGTAATTGGCTCTCTGTTTCCTAGAATAGTTTCCATTAGTGTTATTGCAGCTGTTGGTTTTCCGAATAAATAAAAATAAATAAATAAGATAGCCAACCTCCTAAATGTGTTGGGGTTTCCGGGTCAGTACGCTTCCCGCTTCGACCTCATCTTCACTTAAACATCAGGTGTGATTGAGGCCAAGTGCTAACCCGTTGTCCATAAAAAAAAACCAAAAGGGTGGTTTAGATGCAATATAAATATATTCAGGGACTTTTGAAGCTTTCCGTACAGTCTGAAACAGCGAAACCTTTGCAGGGCTGCAAGGAAATCATAAATATTTTTTTCCATAATTTTTCATTTAGTTACAGCAATTACCGAATTCAACAATAAGCATAAAGTACTATCGCGAAACATACAAAATAGACTGTAAAGGTTTATCTTTGTCAGACTGTACATGTAATGAATATTAGTAGGTGGGATACCCACAAAGACACTATTCCGTAACTGTCTTTATCTCCCGCACTCACGTCGAAAACGTAAGCAAAAACCATTTAAAATGTCATAGTTGCATAAAATCATGTGAAATAATATGACAATAAAAAAAAACAATATTTACATGATAAGGACACTGCAATAGCTGACATACGTAATTAATTAATTTGTCTATATTTTTCACATTTATATGTTAGGCTTGTCACCATTGGAATGTTTAAGTCAACATAGGATGTTTGTTGAACTCGCCTTTGTCTCTTTTTACTTTTTTATATTCTTCTTCCTTATGTCTTTATTCAGTATTTTCAAGTAATACATTTTATACAATTAATACATTATTTCATTTAAAAGGAAGCAAATCAGTAAATATACGATTGCCTTCCCCAGGAATGTTAGATACCAGTTTTATATTTGTTGTGATAGCTATTTATATTTAATTTGGCATTTAGTTATCTATAAAACTTCAGTAATTTATGCACGCCCTAATGGCAAGTCATAGTGGTTCACTGATGTAATAGTTTTCAACTATTTCTGTATACCTGTGATTATGCAAATAAATAAATTATGATTATAATTCCTGCACAAATTAATACCAGCCAAGTACCAACTAGCTGCACTCGATTCTGTGGAACGACGTGCCATGAGACTTATAGGTGATAGTTCGATGACTGCTAAATTGCAGAGCCTTGAACACCGTCGCAAAGTCGCCTGTCTCTCAGTTTTTTACAGGATAAATTTCGGGGAGTGTGCGTTGGAATTACATAATCTTATTCCACGGTCACCCTTCCATCTTCGGACCACTAGGCGTGGGGAGGGATTCCACCCGTATATAGTTAATATACCGAACATTCGCACTAAGAAGTTCGATTCTTCATCCATCATCCGAACAGGCATGGAACTCCCTTCCGGCGTCAGTCTTTCCTGAATCCTACAACTTTGGGATCTTCAAGAGCAGAGTGAATAGGCATTTACTGAGATCGCGTGCTTCATCTCCGACCACATCGTCACTTTCCATCAGGTGAGATTGTGGCCAAACGCGAATCCAGTCAAGCATAAAAATAAAAATAAAATATGACTTCGTGACCTACCGTTGTACTTGAAATATTTTAAAACTTGCTAAATAATTTATTATAATATAATTGTTAAAATATGACACGAAACGTTTCAGTTGTCAAAGTCACCACTATAAAAATTTATATTTATATTATAGTTAGTTCTATCCGAAAAAGCCATTAAAATATTTTCCTCGTTTTTATAAAAATACAAGTAATTTAGGTATGAAGGTAAATTACCCCCACATTGCAGTTGCATAAAACACTCTCACAAAAACTTGTGTACATTTAGTTAAACAGTGTCTAAAAATAAACATGACGACCTGTCCGGTGTAGTGGTTGGATGCGCTGACTGCTATTCCAAAAGAGAGGCTAGGGGCAATATGTTTGTATGATGAATACGGAGTTATGGATGTATTCACTTGTTGACGACCTGTTTGGTGTAGTGGTTAAAATCTCTGACCACTATACCAACAGGTCGCGGGTTCGATTCCCGTTAGGGGCATATGTTTGTGTAATGAATACGGACATGTGTACCCGAGTTATGGATGTTTTCTTTTATAATAAGTATTTACTTATCAAAAAAATGTATTTATGTAGTATATCAACCATCTGGTATCCACAACACAAGCCTATAGTTGCTTACTGTGGAACTAGATGGCGCTGTGTGTTTGTCTAAGTATATTTATTTATTTATTCATTTACATGGCGTAGTACCCAGTATATATTTATAACACAAAATGTAAGCATATTATTATTTAATTATTTAACTATGTATGCAAAACGCGTATTTGTGGTAACACACTCAAAGCAACTGTTAATCACTTGTGGAAGACTTGTTTTGAGACTGTAAGTAATTAATGTGGTCATTGACCGTGCATGAATCATCTCCCTATTATCATCTGTCTCCATGGCGTTCTTCGCCAAACTTCACAGCACAAATTATACAAAGAATCGATAAAGTAACTAAACAAAATTAATAAGGCAATCTTAACGGACAAGTGCTACTATGCAATTAATGAGTTTTTAGCAGATAAATTGTGAAATCCTTTTGATGTTTTTATGACATCTACTTTTTATAACTTTTCATGACATCTAATTTTTATGACATTTAAGTAGTTTTTATGACATTTAGTTGTTATGACATTTAGTTTTAATGACATCTCTATAATCAGTTATTGTTATATTATGAGTCAATTGGAAATTATTATTGTTACTGTTAAAATTACTCAAAACCTTTACTTTTATTAAGCAACATTTGAGCATCATCAATTATTGGCAGCGCATTTAAAAGCCCTTTGTCATGGATCTATTTTTAATATAATTATAGTGTAGATAGATAGATAGATAGATAAGCATTTATTTGCATCCATGTACACACACATAATAAATTTTACATAGTGTGTAGTGTATAAGCCTGAAGAGGCCAGATCCAGAGATTTAACCTGGTTCTATGCACGAATAAACATTTCATTTCATTTCATAAATGTTAACAGGCAATTCGAAATGCACTATGACAATTGGAGTGGACCGAAATAACTTTAAATTTCTAAAAAAAAAGGAAAATTACATTGTTTTGTCTTTAGTTGTTGCATGTACAATTCAATAGCAAGTAAATAAGTGTTATATGTTTGTCAATTAGTAAATAATATGTTCACTCAATCAATTTTCATCAAACATGGCTATAAACCTTTCTCCTACATCAATCTTTCCCCTAAATCTCGCGGCCAATTGTGAGAAGAGCTCTTATAAGGTCTAACAAAATTAACCCGACAAACGTTGCAGAGTGTATGTATAGGATGTACCTATTACGAAAAAAATAAAACATTAAAGTTAACAGATTTTATTCAAAAAATAAAATTTAGAGGTGTTGTGAGTTGGACATTAATAGCCGCGCGCTCTATGTACTTTGCTACAACACACAAACATGTGCCGCGGTATCTTTGAATACGCCGAAAGGCGACCACTCGGCGTCCTGCCTTTGGCCTTTGGCGTCTGCCATATGAACGTTGCCTTTTTTTTCTCATTGTTAAAATAAGGTACAATCGAAATGAAGTAAGTCTGTTAATTTGTATTTTCATTTGCACTTACATTAATTTTTTTACGCGGAAACAAAATATTTAAGGCTAGTTATTTTAATGAATATATTATTTTATTGTCATGTACGTGCAATTGCCAAAGTTTGTCGGGTTAATTTCGTTAGACCCTATATATTTATAACATCTGCAGAGAGACTTCCATCGGGTCACGATCTGGGGTCGCCCGTATGGAAATCTTTCAACAGGCTGTATATGCCGAGAGAACATGTCCAAGTGGGGCTACACGATTGACAACCCGTGCTTGTGCGGTGATACACTACAGACTATGGGGCATCATCTATGCTGCCCTGTGTGTCCCGTTGTACACTACAGGACTTCTGATGCCAGAAACAATGCTGTACGTGTGGCTACAATCTGGTCCTCAAGAATTTGATGTTTTTGCCATCGGCTCGCTAAGAAAAAGAAGAATCTTAAAATATAATAAAACTGCATTCAAATCGGATCACGCATAATGAAAAATGAAAAAAAAAAGTTTATTTTCGACTCTAGTAGGTATAACTATAGACTTTATAACTATAGAAGTAAGGTTGGGATCTCCTATTAAGTATACAAGTATACTTATGCCAGGAGGGCCCGCTCTTCCATATATAAATGTCACATTGAAAATAAACTTACTTAATTAAGATACATTCGGATAAACACTGGACGTACATGGCCGTCAAACATTACACCCGGCGTTTTATATCGAGGGTCAAAAATCGCTTAATAACTTACATAATCATCATCTTATTTAAGAGCCATGCTCTTGTCGGTGGAGATTTTTACATAGACTGCTAAAATTATATCATTTTCAGCTTGCCAGGAAAATAAATGAGCTCGAAGAGTCTGTAAATGTATGGGAGTGTTTAAAGTACACGTCTCTATACCGGATGAGTTTGTTTAAGGGAATAATATAGGCCATATTAGGTAAGTGAAATAGAAGGTATTGGCATAGGTAGTTAGTTATTTTTTTTTCAAAACCATCGTCGAATAAAGCATTGTGCGTCATTTGGCGGTCGCGTTTGTATATTCCACATAATTACATAATTAAATTAAATAAATAAACTTGCAGAAAATATAAGCTACAAATAAATTTCGCATGGTAGGAACCCTACGAATCCCGCCAGTCGCATAAAAATCTCCAACCGGCGCCGTGAGTCGATGATTGTTTAGAAAATAAATAAATAATACCTTTGCCAATACCTTCTATTTCACTTACCTAATCTGGTCTACTTTTTCCTAACGGTAAAAAAACTCATCCGGTATACACAATCGCGTTTCTTTCTGAGAAGTTACAATGATAAGTACACTTTAATCATTCGACAACGCAGTATCAATATCAGTTTAATATTTACTGATATTTATTAAAATAATAAATATAAATATTTCGGACACTTACACCAATCATCTAGTCCCAAACTTATCAAAGTTTGTAGTACTATGGATACTATATAACGGAAAAATATACATCCCACCAAAAACATTCTGTAAAAAACTAGCCAAATCTCGATGGAGCTGCTTGATTATCTCTAAAAAGTAATGAAATCTATACAAAGTCGTGCCAAGTGTAAGGTTGCTTACTGCGATTTCTTTATTATTATAGTTAATGTTGTGTGACTTGGCCGTTGAAGGGTACACAGGGGTACAAAACCAGGTGCTCCATGACACCATTGCACCAATCTGTCGCCAGAACCGCTATTAATGTTATTAATTATGTTATTAAGAATGTTCAACGGCAAACTATTAGCGAATAATCTGTGTGGCGTTTACATAACGTTCTTTATACGTTAGTGGCTTTGTCAAGCCTACAATTGACTGGTTATTGAATCAACGTTTTCCAAGTGGCAATTTTCCATCGTCAATGCGTAGCGGTTCTGGCGACAGATTGGTGCAATGGTGTCATGGAGCACCTGGTTTTGTACCCCTGTGTACCCTTCAACGGCCAAGTCACACAACATTAACTATAATAATAAAGAAATCGCAGTAAGCAACCTTACACTTGGCACGACTTTGTATAGATTTCATTACTTTTTAGAGATAATCAAGCAGCTCCATCGAGATTTGGCTAGTTTTTTACAGAATGTTTTTGGTGGGATTTCACTTCTTTTTGTAGAAACGTGGGCATATTATATATTATGCCCACGTTTCTACAAATATACTTGATACTGAAAGTTGAGTCAGTTCTACCATACACCAAGAAAGATATTGAATGGAAGAGACAAGACCCGTCTTTGGACATACCAACTACTTGGTAGCCACTAAGTTCATCGTCGTCTTTTAATATTATCGACATTTTTTACGATAATTATTATCTTGCGAAATCAAACACAATTAAACTCAACGACCTTTAGTATATGGACAACAAATCAGAAATACCGATAATATTTAGACTAAAACCTACTTATATCTTTAAGACTTCTTTTGTCTTAATAAAAAAAACTTTAAGAAAATATTACTCTGCCTACTCAATCTATACAAACTATAAGCAAAACGTTAACTCTTAATTATTAGACAAGTGTCATTATAATTAATTATCAATGAACTTTCTGCCAAAGTACTACCTACCTAGTACTGAAATACAGCTAAATTAATGATATTTTTAAACGAAACGAAGTAATATCTAACTAAATAAACTAAACTAGAATACTAGAAAAGTACTTATAAACACGAACGCGATTCGAAGTACTGCCTAACTGTAAATTAAACCTAGAAAACTAAAAGTAGGTACTAAATAATTAACAATTAAATAAAGTATTCAATTGAAACTTCTTTTAATTCTGATAATTAAGTAATAATCAGTAATCCGTCACTAACCATATAATTCCTAACCTGTTTAAATCTTTGAATTAATATAATAACAACCTGCCAATTAACTTTAGCAAACCTCACGAAATAATCAGCGAAATCAACGAAATGCAAATAATCCCTCCTAATCCCTAGCAAACATTTTCAAGCGCAATAGAAGAATGTCGTAAACGACTGTCGGCCGGTTACCACTTTGCCATATAAGGTTATCGGAAAAACAAAACGTAAGCGCGTTTTAAAATACAGTCAACGCCATCTAGCGACGCGTGCGGGTATCACCGCCACTCTTAGCCAATGCATTATATTTTGACCAAATTTTCGTTTGTTTATTTAATTTGTGTAATGTTCGAGTAGAATAAAATTAATCGTTTGACTATTTCTTCTTGTAAACTTGTAATAAGTATAAGTAAGTATAAGTATAAAAGCCAGTCTAGTCTTATCCAGAGTTTTCCTTTAATTTTATTTATATTCGTATTAAAAGCAGAAGGGGAAGCATGCGCCCAGCAGTGGGATGCTATAGGCTAGATTAAATTAGAAGATGTGTCCCACTACGCTGGATTTTTGCAATGACAGTCGATTTTTCTATGTACCAATAGTAGAAGGGGGCCTTACCATATCTCTAATACAGCTGAGACCAGCTGAGGGTTCTTCATCAGATACTTCAGACCTTCGATTTTTGACATCAAATGAAGCGGCCCACCAAGTTGAATATTTTTTGTAAAGGCGGTATATGTCGATCTCTAATAGTTTGGTTGGGCTCTTGTGTTTCCTAATTAGGGTCACCAGGTACTCCAGATCTTCGATTATCCTAGTTTTTATAGTTTTCCCTTTATGTGGCCATTGAACCATAACTCTGTACCAAATTTCAGCTCTCTGAGTTTATGGGAAGTACTAGTTCTATTTTGATGATCATGAGTGAGTGAGTGAGTGAGTGAGTGTCATAAATGCGAAACTTTGCTTTCGCTTAACTTCGGAACTAAATGACCTACAGACTTGAAATTTTGGATTTTAAGTATGTGATTATAGCTTACTGGATGACGAAAACTTCTGCGTTCTAGTCTTATCCAGAGGTTCTAAAATAGGGGCCTGAAAATGCCGCGAAATGGTTCCAGTAAAGGATGGTACGGCAGTGTTTGCTTCGCGCTCGACTTGGCGGGGGCACTGCCGTGCCCCCAGATAAATATTTATATAAGCATTACATGACTCGGGAATAAATGTTCGTATTCATCACACAAACATTACCCGTCGCGGGATTCGAACCCACAACCGTTGGTTTCGCTGACAGGGACACTGCACCAATAGGTCGTAATCTTGTCGTAATTGAGTAAGTCAAAGTTAACACTTTCCACCTTGTATGTATGTATTTGAGCAACAAAATAGCTGAACACTGAAACTGTTCAATTTAAATAGCACAAACAAAATATTAAAAAAGTAATCGACGATGCCTCCTGTGAGGATTGAACTCACGACCCCTGGTTTACGAGACCAGTGCTCTACCACTGAGCTAAAGAGGCGATGCGGGGTCGCGTGAAATTGTCCTTCGCTTACCATATGAGCCTTGTATTGCTTTAATTTGACCTATGAAATCTTCATTACGGTAACAATTTTTTTAAATAGATTTGTTCATTATTATGGAGTTTGGAAACTAAATTCCAATTAATGGAATAAAGGACCTTGCTGCATGGCATAATAAATTGTGATATAATCCAAACTGGGTCACTAGTTAAGCATATTTATTTATTTTTGCTCGATGATGGCGAAGACAAAAAGAGGGTACCTACTGTGTTCTACGCGTCTGTATGTATTTTTTTTAAGCACAACGGGTTAGCACTTCATCTCAATCACACCTGTTAAGTGAAGATGAGGCCGAAGGTGATAGCGTACTGACCCGGAAACCCCATCTTATTTGACTGGCTATCTTATCTCTGATAACTGGAACACAACAATGCTATTAACATTGCTGTTTCGCGGCAGACCTAGATGAGAAGGTGGTACTAACAATGCCCCACCACCAACCGAGTACTAAACATGTACCCCGTCGGGGATCGAACCCGCCATCTCCGATTCGTAAACCCTATGTTATTCCCGAATCCCGCTCCCGCTAGGGGCATATGTGTACAATATATTTTTTGAGATTTTATGTTACCATTTTATCTACTTGATTAATATGTATAACTATGCCAAAACATAACTGATTACCTGTCAATTGTGATTGACGACCTGTTTGGTGTAGTGGTTAGCAACTCTGATCACTATACCAAAAGGTTGAGGGTTCGAATCCCGCTAGGGGCATATGTTTATGTGATGAATACGGACATGTGTACCCGAGTTATGGATATTTTCATTTATAATAAGTATTTATTTACAAAAAAAAATGTATATATGTAGTATATCAACCATCTGGTATGCACAACACAAGCCTATAGTAGTTGCTTATTGTGGAACTAGATGGCTCTGTGTGTGTCTAAGGATATTTATATATTTATTCACAGAGCCACGGAGGCGGTTAAAAATGAATGTGTGTTACCTCCTACAGCCGATTTGGACAAATGAGGTGCCGTTAGGTTCGTACTAGTCCCGGGAGTATCATAGGGTATGGTAGTATCATAGGGTATTGTAGTCGTGATAAATGCAATTTAAAGTCACCCTTAACTTAACAACAAATAGGTACCAGCACCGGATCGAGGATGGAATCAAAGGATAGGTCTTGATCAAAGATATTCAAAAACAGGTTAATGTTTTTACGCGACCGCCCATGGTTGACGACCGATTGGTGTAGTGGATAGTGACCCTATCAGCAAAACCAACGGTTGCGGGTTCGAATCCCGCGAGGGGTAAATGTTTGTGTGATGAATACGAACATTTAATCCCGAGTCTAGGAGTTTATATAAATATTTATGTATGTTTATCCGTTATCTAATACCCATAGCACATTAGTTTGGGACTAGATGATTGGTGTCCGAAATATTTATTTATTAATTTATGGAAGGTGTAATGTTTTTCGAGTGTATGTATGTAGATTTCTATGTTACCTCCTGTAGCCTAAACGCCTTGACCGATTTCAAGTCCGAAGTTAGATGTCTTAATCCCTGAATTGTCATAGGATACATTTCACAGTAAAAAAACCAACTTTGTGCTTGCGAAATACCAAATATGCGGTCGGGTTTTTTGGTTTTTAACTCATATTATTATATAAATTAATGTCTAAATAAATATAAAAAATATTTATATAAAAACCCGAATACAGTTGTATATTCAGTTAAGCACTGAGCTATGACCTTGTTGCATGACTGTTGCACACATGACCACATATAATGAATCGGCAGTGAGTCTTGAAGGTATTGGGAAAATTTTAATTGTTATGTTATATTTGTTTACATCTGTTTGTATTTGTTAAAAATTGTATGTCTCTTGTTGTTTTCTTATTTGTTCATGTGTCTCTCTTGTATGTGTGCCAGTTTATGCAATAAACTTTTTATCTATCTATCCTATACTTCAGGGCTCTGTTGGGGCTGCCTCGCTTCTGCAGTGCATCAGGGATGTTTGGGGAGGCCCGCGTACGGACGAATGCGAATAATGCAAAAGGTGTCAACTCCCTGATGTGCAGAGTGCGGGCCACCAACAATGGAATCCTGAAAATGATTTCTGAACGATGCGAAGGCCCTATTCTGAAACACTGAATGCTTCTTGGAGGTGTATATACCCATGTTAGAAATTAACTTAAGGGTTGTATATGTCGTTAGTTTCGCAAAGTTTTGTGTATGTTCTCTGTTTTCTGCTAACATTAGGCTAAGCAGACTGTATACTAACAATAAGCAGAAATGTTGATAAAATTTGGCAGGTGTGTTCCTGTTACCTAGACGAACAAAGGATTTGTAAAATTCCCACAGGAACTATGGAACAGTGTGGGTAACACCGCGGGGCGTCCTCTAGTCTTACAAATACCTATATGCTATAAAAACGGTAGTGGTTACAGCTTGCGTAGTAGCATTATATATGATCAACTATGCCATAAAGTAAATAAAGGTGAAGTCAGCAGTTGTAGTAAAATATATGATTCCTTTTTTATGTATTAAAAAGGAATAATATATTTGGTTGATTTAATATATAATATATCTGTATTATACTATGTATAACTGGATTCGCGTTTGACCACAATCTCACCTGATGGAAAGTGACGATGTAGTCGAAGATGGAGCACGCGATCCCAGTAAATTTATCAACTCAAAGTATTCAAATTTATGTGAAAATTTTCGTTTTAAAAATACAATCTCACTAATATTATAAATGAGCAAGTTTGGATGTTTGTTTGTTGCTCCATCACGGCGTAACGGCTGAACGTATTTGGATGGAATTTGGTATATAGGTAGAATATACCCTAGATTAAGACATAGGATTTTTTATCCCGATAAAGTGAGTAGTTCCCGCGGGATAAATAAATTTCCGCGATAAAGTTCTTCCACGCAGGGGAAGCCGCGGGCGAAAAGCTAGTTATACTATATATATTTTTGACGACCGATTGGTAGTGGATGGTCAGCCTGTCAGCGAAACCAACAGTCGGGAACATTTATTCCCGAGTCATGTATATTTATATAAATATTTATGTATGTTTATGCGATATCTAGTATCCATAGTACAACCTTTGCTTAGTTTGGTACAAGATAATTGGTGTACCTAAGTTTTTTTTATGCACAACAGGTGTGTACTTGACCTCAATCACACCTGATGTTAAGTGAAGATGAGGTCGAAGGTGGAAGCGTACTGACTCGGAAACCCCAACACATTTGGGGGACTGGCTATCTTATCTCTGACAACCGGAACACAACCTTGGCGGCAGATTTAGATAAGATGGTGGTAGCTAGCCAGGCGGATATTTAAAATGCCCTACCACCAACCAAACCGAGTACTTAAACATGTACCCCGCTGGGGATTAAACCCGCGACCTCCGAATCGTAAACCGAACGTTGTTTACATTGAGCCACGGAGGCGGTTAACAGTTTTGTGCTAGTCAGATAACCTACAATTGTTAAAACGATTTTCGGTGACCACTGTGATACGTTTTAATGGTTGTGTAAAATCTGAGCATACATTACTATATCCAGGATTTTAAAACATTGGAAGAATATAGAAATCTACATACATACATACACTCAGAAAAACATTGGGCAGTCGAGTAACCATAACAAACGACATTTGTCTTGTCAAGTACAATCGACCATAGTATGATTGACTTTGTTGCTACAATACCAAAATGACTTGAATTTGTCATGCTTCTATGATATTTGAGGAATTCCCTCAATTTCTCATGCATCCCACCATTACAAAGTGACTTTTAAACCACGTTAATCCTAATCTTAACCTAGAAATTGTATGTTTCGGGAATTGTTTTCTATGTAAAAAAACGTACTTCCCGTGTGACGTGCAAAAGAAGTTTCTCACTCATTCTTTTTGTACCTACTTCGTACTTTTTTGTAGCGACGATTGTAAATGTACTCAAGTACGTCGTTTTATTTATTTATTTATTTATTTACATAGAATCAACAGCATTATTGCAGAAATTATATTATAGGAAACTAATACCAAACTTATGCCAATTAGTGATTCTTACTTAGTATTTTACTGACAATAATTATCGTTATAATTGAGTGGGTAACGTTTTAATTATAATACAAGAAAAATCAATAAAACAATCCTCAGTAATACACAAGTCGTTATGTTAATGGGTCTAAATTGCATAGTATTAAAAGTCAAACTAACTTTTATGGCTTAAAGTACATAAATACATACAGTACATAAGTTATAAGGGCAGAAAACACCAATCGTGGCCTACCACGAAAAGTTTTTCGAACGACGTGTTGAAAAAGTACGATAGGTAATACCCTAAACGCATACTCATGAACCCGAAAGGAAAATGAAGACAAGAGAGGTCTGTAAGTGGAAATCTGGAAAAGATTTACTCGAAAAAAGCACATTAAATTAATGTTCGTTCTGTAACTTACCTTATTTGTTCTTTCTCCTTATCTGTGAAACAAAATAAAAACATTAATTTAATAAAAAGAATTGCCGAAACCCGGGATCGAACCAGGGACCTTTAGATCTTCAGTCTAACGCTCTCCCAACTGAGCTATTTCGGCCAGTTGATGTACCACCAAAAACAGTGAACACTTTGCATCAACAATAATCGCAACCAGCGCATTAGAAAAATATTACCTTTTAAGTATTAACTATAGATTAAAATGACATACGAAGGCTAATAGATTATTGTAAAGTTAACATTTACACGTTACAAGTAAAGGCAATGATTTTTGTAAACCAATTACAGTCGCCTTTTAACCTTGTGGCGCCATCTAAAGGGGAACGTTCGAACGAATTGATGAACAATGTGTAAAGATAGATGGCGCTGTAGGTGAATGTTACATTATAGAGTAGCGTGTAGCGTTCTTTTAGTTAACTTATTAAGAAAGCATAATAAAATGAAATATTATAATATAAAATAATAAGTAATAATTTTGTAACATAAAAACCTTTTTTTAAAAAAGTGCAACCTCTCGAGTTTCTTGCTTGTTCTTCTCAGAGGAATATTGGCTTTTGAACAAGCAGTAGCTTAAAAAATTTAAAATCTAACAATTTTAAGTGTACTCTGTGTACCAACAAAATAAAGCATTTTTTTATTTTGATTTTGTTCATAACAAAGCAGGGTTGTATGTTAGTATAGAGTTAACTGATACCACTGCATTTACGAGGTAGTTGTCCATATCTGGTACACTTCTCACCATTATTACTAGCAGGCAAAAAGAGCAAAAAGAGGCAGCACCAATCAATTTTATTTTCATAGATAAAATTTATACACTTGAAAATAGTCAGTTTTTAAAGCTACCAGGCTTTTGAAATTTACAGTCCTCCTTTGAGAAGCCCAAGAAACGCTAGTTGTTCTTTTATATGTTCGATAGGAATTACTACAAATCACTTTAAAAGTGTTTAAAGATTAATTTAGAGAAGTCTTATTGGATTTCACACAAAAATGAGCACATTTAATCTTTATATAATTTTTTTTTGTAGCTAAGCATTCCTTTTTCTTAATTTCTTTTTTTTGAGACTTCTACACCCTGGGTAACTATGCCAGTCTCACTAATACCTTCACCGTCTCAAACTTCACTCTCTTTTTGAAATGGATAATCATTTTTATATGGACTGATGGCACTTTTACAGAGCACATCAGCCACTTTTTAATTTAAAAAAGTTTTTTTCTTTCTTTAGCTACTTATCAAGTTACACAGACTGATGGCACATCTACAAAGCACATCAGCCACACAGTTTTTCTTTTTATTTTTACCATTTCTTAATTTAAAAAAGTTTATTTCTTTCTTTAGCTACTTATCAAGTTAGACCAACTGACCCTTCAATTGTTTATTCAAAAGTAGTCGCTAACCCTTAGAATTTATAACTCGGTTTCTATCTCACCTGGGCCTTCTATCTCGGACTGCGTCGCCTTATCCTTTGCCACGTTCCCTACATCGTCCAACACCACACCACACTTCTTATAGAGATTGCTTCTCAGTTTCATAAGTTTCTCTGTCTCTTGGTACGCTTTGATTTCATCCTGCAAATAAATTGTTTCTTGGCTACACTTTGCAAAACAGCATTAAAAGTTGTACTTTGTTAACATTTGTTACGTCTGCCTGACTGACGAGAATATCTATAAACATTTCAGTGCCCAATTTATGACATGACCTTAATAGAAGTTTTTAAATAAACTGTATTTGAAGTTTCATTTTCTAAACTTATTGGACTTAACTAAACTTTTTAGAAAGGGCTACTTAGTACACAATTGATCATACAATACGTTGATGCATTTTTTGATTGTAATAATAGGTACCTTTAAATCCTTTAATCTAGTATGAGACCTACTAGAGTAGCATTGTCTCACGTGATTTTCCGACCATCCGTTCCCGTCACGGGTCACGACCGAAGGCACAGAACCCTGTGTCCTCATACCACGATAATGTCCTCGAAAATCCTTAGCTTTAGCCGGTGTACGAGTGGGAGATTTTGGAGGATCCAATGACTTTAACGTTCGTTTAGGTTTCACTACATTAGATTTCTTCACTTTTTCGCGGCTAGACTCAGGTATATAATCGTTTAAAACTGTGGGAAGGTCACTGAAAATACTTGAGCTAACATTCGAAACGGATGGTTTCGCGCCAAGCCGAACAGACGACGGTATGTCGTGCCGCGTAACATTAGAACTCGATATCAAACTTGTGCGCGAACGATTGTTTACACGAGACATTACTCTGTCATAACATTTATTACGTTTTTTATTCATTATTACAACAGATGAGAGAGCAATTGGAAATCGTACACAATCGAAACGGTTTGTTTGTAAACCAACCACACAAGTTTGACAGTTGGCTGACTGACTTTGACAGACATAGGTAGATAGCGCAAAAAAAATATTTATGGACAGCAAAGGTTACTACTTCCATACAGCCAGATCTTATGCTTATAAATGATTTGTTTGATCAAGACCAAAGCCATGTCGTCTTGTGGATCTACCTTCAGTAACATGACAGTGGTGTCGATTCGGATGTACACCAACTAAACTAAAACCAATTTTAAAGTAGTACTGTCTCTTTTTCCCTGTGACGGAACAGTACGCTGGGACGGCACCACTCCAAAACTGGTTTTAGTTTAGTTGGTGTACATCCGAACCGAATCGACACCAGTACCTTAGGGTAGAATTATAGACTTCTTATAATACTTTACATAATAACCTTTATTGAACAATCTTTTTTTTTTTTTTTTTTTTTTTCGAGGGGAAATACGTTTTATGCATTCGACCCGCCGCTGTGGGGCAGCGACGGGGATATGTGGGACTCCCCGCTCCAATGACAGGAGCGGGACTACCCACTAAAACCCCCCGGCGACCTTCCTCGGCAGTAGGGAGGACCTGGGAACGCATAAGCGGCTCCAGGTCGTCCCCCGCCCCGCCTCCCCTCACAAGGGGAGGCCCGTTCCCGGAGGGCGGCTAGCGCGCCCTCCGCGGGAGCACTGTCGAGCCCCACACCGCGTTTATTGAACAATCTACCTATAATACACAAACACAAGTGGCACTTTAAATTTGCTCACAGACCCACCACCCCAATTTATAAGGTAAACTCACAGAAGTTTACGCGTGTCTTATAGTTTTTTTTTCTTCTAATCCACCCACAACGGTTTAACACTTGACCTCAATCACACCTGATGTCGCCATCTTATTTGGGGAAGTTAAGTTCAAGATTTGTTATATGCGAAGCTACGAACAAAAAAGATATTTGTGGGTAAATTGGTCTGTGGTAGATACGATGTCGACATCCACGCTAACCTTTCTGACTCGGCGCTAGTTAGTATGGAAGTTGTTCTACTTACACGGGGCCGCGCGCTATAAGAACTTTGCCCATAATTTGTCGAAACAAGTCACAAAAAAGCAGAATCTGACGTTACGATGTTTAAAAACCCCATATTATTGGTGGCCGTGTGAAAATTTGTAAGCCCTTAAAACATAACATTGCTGTTGTAAGAATACCCTACAATAATTTTAAGAATACCCACTACGTTTTTTGTTATGGAAAGAAACATTATAAATAGTTTACTTCAAAGACTACAATGTATATACGGTTTACTTACTTACTTAACATATGGACGAATGGATTATTTCGAAATTGGTTGCCTGAGGAACCCTAAAAAAAATGCCCTAGTGAACAAAATATGTTCCCGTTAAATGCTTGTGTCCATAGACTCTATGGTCCTTAGTGTGTGCTGTATTCTTAGGCTAACTCCGTATACAGGGCGTCCCAAAGTTATGGGACATGAAGGGGAAGTACCTTAAATATCGTAGATAGTGAATTTTGCTCAAAGAAGACTTTATGTTATTTTTAAAAGTTAGTAATTCTGCATTCATAGATTTTCTAAAAATTATTTGCTTCGGCTGGGAATCGAACCGACTCAAATGTGAAAAAAAAACACCCTACTTTTATGATGCCAATCGAAAGAATAGCTAAAAAATAATAACTCTGCCTAAGTAACATAGTATTTTAAAAGAAAGGAACAACGTGAAATTAATCATTTTAATCAAATAAAAAACATACATGAAACTGCCGTAGTCAATTAAGTAGGTATTTTTTTGTAAATTAATTAATTAAATGCTCAAAATGTGATCCCTCTTGTCTTACGCAAATCGCCAATCTTTTAATGAGCCCGCTGCCTGTTGATTTTTGTTGTTTCTGTTGAATACAAGTTTTATCATTTCATCTACACGTGCACTTATAATAAGGAAAACTATGTTAGTACCTATTTTATGAAGTGGGTACTTATTTACGAATAATCAATGCTATCTTTGGAATGATAATATCGCTACTTTTCGAACGTCGTCGGCAATAAATAACTTTCTTGAAATTTGACTCAATCATTTTATGTTGTTCCTTTCTTTTAAAATACTATGTTACTTAGGCAGAGTTATTATTTTTTAGCTATTCTTTCGATTGGCATCATAAAAGTAGGGTGTTTTTTTTTTCACATTTAAGTCGGTTCGATTCCCAGCCGAAGCAAGTAATTTTTAGAAAATCTATGAATGCAGAATTACTAACTTTTAAAAATAACATAAAGTCTTCTTTGAGCAAAATTCACTATCTACGATATTTAAGGTACTTCCCCTTCATGTCCCATAACTTTGGGACGCCCTGTATACATTGTAGTCTTTGAGGCTAACACGTTCACGGACACTGAACCAGACACAGTATAAGTTTTATTATTATTACGCCTATAGGTGTTCAGTGTCCGTCAACATGTTAATGAAATAAAAGGATAGCATTTCTCCAAAATAAAACATTTTATTTATTCACTTGTTTTATAGCATAACAGTAAAATTACCAAAACAGACTTTGTTTATGCAATGGGTATATTTATGTGCCTACACATTATTTATACATACAAATACAAATAGTTTGTTTGCCAGAACACAGTAAAAGAGATGTTAGATATAGTTCATCCACAATGAGTTCAACCTGCATGCAGGGTGGGTGTGCAAATGGTTTCAGGTTCCGTTTAATTACTAATGTAACAGATACTTTTCAACAATTCGTATTATCACTTAATATCATCTAATTATTTTTTAAATACTAAATATTCCTTAACACTATAGAAACAATTTGACGTAAGCCATTTTATTAATTTCGTTCTAAATTATGCTATTCTCTAATTTAAGTTCGTCAGGTAATTTATTATAAATGCAAATACACATATTATAAACATTCTTATTATAAATGTATGTGCGGCAAGGAGGTTGATATAATAAGTTTCTGTATTGACTTCTGGTGTGCCTTTCGTTACATTCGAATCGCTTTTTAAAATAGCTTGGATTGGCTTTGATAGTGAGACAGACGGCTTTTATATACATACACGGTAGGGGAAGTATATTAAACTTTTTAAACAGTGGCTTGCAGCTGTCTAAAAACCATGCGTTATCCAATATCCATACACACTTCTTTTGCAATCTGAATGCTCTATCCAGATCAACCGAATTACCCCACTGTATCAAATCATAATTCAGAATAGAGGCGATGTAACCATGGTATACAATGCCACAACCCTCAACCCAAATGGGGTATTCAGACATCCCAAACACTGATATTTGGGTGTATCAAAGATTTCCCTCTCATATTAAAAAAAAAAAAAAACTAAATTTTTAATCTAAAAATTAATGTTATTTTCTACAGTTACAAAAATAGCAGTGTTAATTGCAAGACTAGTAGCACAGCATGTAAACATTGTTACTTTCCAACAAGCTCTGTATGTTTTGCTTCAAAAATGATTTTTGCTTCATTCTGATATTCATCACACAATGCTGTTATCTGCTTTGTGACTGTGAAAATTAGATCCTCTGAGACCCCCGTTTGTTTCTTTGCTCTTTTTATAAAATCATTTTGCACATCCTTCATTGCATCTCTGCACTTGATGTGCAATGCTTTAGCATTTTTCGCCAATGATTCCCTGTGCTCTTTCGTTACTTTAGGCACAGGAATAAAGAGGGTAGTGCCGTCCTGCTGGGGATTTAAATTCAATCCAGAATTACTTATGGCTTTTAAAACGTCTGGTATAGATTGTGGGAATGAAGCAAAATTGATGACTAAAGTCTTCGGGTTCTTACGGACTATTTGAGCTAATTCTTGTAATTCGTACTCTTTGCCTTCGAATTTTACTGGGAGAGATTCTATTGAGCCTGTGGTGGAACGTAAAGACAAGTTTTTCGCGAAGTCCTCCTTCATCTTGTCAATCGCGGCGTTACACCTCTCTTTCATTTTGTCTACAGGTACCAGCTCAGACATCATTGTAGGGTTGATTTCCACTTTTGCGCCTTTACCTTTTCTATCTTTTCCTCTATCTTTGCTCTTTGCATAATTCCTGACTGAGATGCTGGCATAACCCGTTCTTTCAACTCGTACGAGACTTGGAGGAAAATTCTTTGTTAAATTAATAAATGTAGGTACTATTAAACGATGTAGTATTCGAGTTCCCATTGTGGACAGCTAGTAAACAGAACTCAACTAATAAAATAAATATTTATTTGTAACCTATATCCTATATCACATAACTTAACCTCAAACGCGTATTGACATTTGTCGTTCGTTTCGTTAATCAAATGAAATATATTTGTGATTCTGTGAATTTGATTATATTAGGATTAAAAATGATTTATTAACAGTTAATTATAAAGATATCCTTCAAACTTATCAATTTTGTTTTAGGTACGCGCTCCATTATCTCAATCCTAAAATAATCTTCTATAGAAAGCATTAACCAAACGCAATATTATTGCGTTTTGTTTTTACGATTATAACACTACTACTACTACACTATTTTAACAGAAAGAATTAGTTGAATACATTTATTGGCAAACGTAACCGACTTATCATTGTCAATAAAGGGAAGAGAAGACTCCGTTTGTCAAAGTTTTCCTATTATCTTGGTTAAATTATAAGTTATATTCGCCCGATTATTTCTAGTTTTATCTGATCCCTTAAACTTGCTTGGATTTGTTGAAAAAAAACGCAGTCATTTGACATATCAAAGTGGCTCCTTGAATTTTTTTTCAAAATTTTAAAAATGTCTGTATTATTCCAAACAGCCATAATTACAGGGAAATTGTATTCTTTGAGAAAAACTCTAAACTCATCAGTATCTGCTTGCAAATGTCTAATTGTGAAAAAGTATTCAGGTATACAATGTTAGGTTACCTTGTTACTCTAAGGTTGTTGTGAAGGTGCTGTTAAGGTTATTATACACATTTTTCAGATTTGCCAAGGAAGTTTGTAACTTTCGACGAGGTTGTAGCTCAGAGGAGGGCAGAGGCCAGGCGGAGTCTTGTTATACAAGTTAATTCAGAGTCCTCTTTCAATGAGTTGTATGGGTACTGTTCAAAATATGCTTCTATCAATGGAATACATCACTATAAAAATCTGGCGGGAGAGGTGGGTTATAAGTAAATATTTGAATATAATATTTTTTAAATGAGAATCCACTAGCAGAATTAGTAATTTCTCAATTTTCGTGCTCTATACCCACTTCCAAATAAAGACGAATTTGTAAACTTTTCTGGCAACTTTACTTCAAATTGAATCATCAATTCATCATCATCACGTCAGCCACAGGATGTTGTTGAATATAGCTTCTCCCATAGATTCAAAGCAACCAATTGGAAGTTGACCTGCATTCAGCAACATCCCGTGAACTTTATGCGGTTGATGCTTCACTCCTGGCAACCATGCTCCATCAAGAAGTCCAGCAATGCCAGAAGGTATAAATTAACTATAGCATGAGATACTTTAAAGAATTGTGTAAATTCTATTTCAGCATTTCATGCTTATTGAATTCAGCACTGAAGAGAATCTCAAAGATGTCTTTCAAAGTTGTAGTACTCATCAAAAAGACCTTGATGTCATGGCACTACACACCCCTTTTCTTTGGTTCAGGGCAGTGTCAGGCAAAAAAGAGAAATACCCTATCGCCAATACATCCCTTGCGATAAAAGAAGGGACAGCAACACTAAATGAAGATGAGCTGTTTGACGAGTTATTGAAATGTGAGAACATGTCAGATCAAATACAGATGCTGTGTGACAGAACTAAATTGAATGATTTGGGAGTCCGGTTGAGATATATGATGGCAAGACAGGTGCGTAACTACTTATACTTAGATTAAATTTTAAACATAAAATTTTTGTTTCTAGTTAATTATTAGATATTTTAGTAAATATCTCTGTAAGAGATTTCTTCCAGCAATCCCTTGGTCCTTCCAAATCAATTTAAAGTTTTTTATACTAACAGCATATACATGATATAAATCTACAGTTTCACATAAATTATGTAAACACTAATACAATTATGTATGAATAAAGCTATTTAATACTAACAACCTGTTTTTATTTCAATACAACTAATAACTTCGTAGGACATCATTTGTAGGGCACTGACTGAATGGCACTACAGAGCACATCAGCTAATACACAGCTGAGCTGAAGGACATATCTGATGATGAATTGATTTTGTGTTTTCCAGATAGAAATAATCTTTGAGAGTCTGTTCGCTAACATAGCAGTGAGACCATTTGGTTCATCGGTGAATGGATTTGGCAAAATGGGCTGTGATGTGGACCTGGTTCTCACTAACAACCTGAATGAAGATATGGTGAGTATGGCCTTTGACAGCCAATTGATGTAGCAAGTAATGACCTTGCCTTTAAAACCAATTATTGTATGTTAAAAAAAATCACAAGTACCAGGATCTATAGGAAGCTTACTTGTTCGTATCGGTTGGGGTCGAGACGATGGGACCCTGGGGCCCTGAGACAAAACGCCTGGTCCAAGACCTGTCGGCGCGTCTCATCGAGGCTTCTGGCGACCGCAGAGCGGGCGGCTTTTTAGCTCAGAGAATAAGTCTCTCTATTCAGCGCGGGAACGCCGCTTGCCTGTTGGGCACTATGCCGCCTCGAGGAGATGCGCTAGACGCAAGTTTTTATCTGTAGATGTTTGTGTTTGTAAATGTTTGTCAAAATATAAATAATTATTGTATGTTTAATATACATTAATGATGAATTTGACATTTATATCCAAGTCACTCCTGGCGCAGTTGCATTCTCTAAGTCAAGCAATGTTTGATGCGTCGAGTCACATAGGTGTCATTGTCATATAAGCTTTCCATACATTGGTGTGAAGAGCATGGTAAGAAGTCAACTCTTTTTGCCCTCAATAGGGTAGTTGACTGCTAGTCACTAAAAATTAATAAACATATTCAATAACTACTATTTGTTGCTACGAAAAATGAAATTGCAAGTATAAATTATCAAAATATGTAAAAATATTTGAATTTAAATTTCGAACTACTTATCAAAACGATCGAAACGCCAAACCAGCGGCGCGTGACGTGACAGATTGTAAACAGCCAATTGACGATTATGTTTTCTGTGCCATGTGATGTATGTGAATACTACCAATCTGCACTGGGCCCACATGGTGAATTATGGCAGTGGAGGTATTATGTATGTTTATCCGATCTAGTGTCTATAGTACAGGCAGGCATTGCTTAGTTTGGGACTAGATAAATTATGTGTCAGAAAATATTTATTAAAAAAAAAATTCTACCCATGGAAACGTCGATACCTAACACGGGTGTAGCTTTTTCGATAAAGTGTTCGGGTTACGAAATATTAACCTGATGGGGTTTAGGTTTAATTTAAAAAATTGCCCCCACTTAGGTTCCCCTAAGTAACATTATAATCAATAATTATTTCTCTTTATTTTTAGTAATATTCTTATCGCGGTTATTATTGACGATATACGACCGATTGGTGTAGTGGATAGTGGCCCTGTCAAAGAAACCAACGGTTGCGGGTTCGAATCCCGCGACGGGTAAATGTTTGTGTGATGAATATGAACATTTATTCCTGAGTCATGGATGTTTATATAAATATTTATGTTTGTTTATCCGTTATCTAGTATCCATAGTACAAGCTTTGCTTAGTTTGGGACTAGATGATTGGTGTAAGTGTCCGAAATATTTATTATTATATTTAAGTCGTGATATTTCAATGCTGTCTATGCACCAATGATTTAAATTGTTCCCAGTGCGATGCCAAGAGACGCTTCGTGTTCCAAGAGAAGAAGTGCGAAGGTGGCCGTAGCCCGTGGCAGCGGCACATGGAACTCGTGGCAGAGCTGGTCGAGTTGAGGGTGCCTGGGGCGGCCAGGGTTCAGAGGATCCTCCATGCCAGGGTGCCGATTGTGAAGTATGCCCACGAGTTAACAGGGGTGGATTGTGATTTGTGCTACAATAACATGTGAGTACTGATGTTGGTCAGCTGTTTGTCAAGAAGACCGGTGGGTGTAGTGGAGTGGAGTTGTAGTGGAGTCAGCGAAACCAACGGTTGCGGGTTCGAATCCCGCGAGGGGTAAAGGTTTGTGTGACAAATACGAACATTTATTCCCGAGTCATGGATGTTTATATAAATATTTATATATGTTTATCTGTTATCTAGTATCCATAGCACAAGCTTTGCTTAGTTTGGGACTAGATGATTGGTGTAAGTGTCCGAAATATTTATTTATTTTATGTAGGATACATTATCCACACTAATATAACGGAGGAGTTTTTTACCCTAAGGAAAAAAATAGTGTATATTAGGTAAGTGAATTGGCATAGGTAGTTTGATTATTTTTTTTCTAAATTATCATCGACACCCTCATCATTGTGGTATTTTCCTGGGACCGATAGTTTTTACCTCATCTGGGTGTAATAAGTGGCCACCCGGGTGCACGTTTATGCATCAACGGCCCACATTCACACATCAGATGTATAGGTGTTACTTCTGCAAGGATGCAGAATGGAGATGGAGGTAAGCTACTTTACATTCATGTAAATGTCTGCGATAAATTAGTTCCTCGAGGGCGAAGGCGAAATGCTAGTATGTAATATTATTTATAAATTGAAATGAATCCAATATTTTAGTGTGTGTGTCACCCCCCCTCCCCTTATGTACGTAGCTCTAAGTATTAATGTATTGATACGAAGCTTTGATGGGCAGTTAATATACATTTGTCGTAAATGTTGGTTTAATTCCTCTCGCCAAGTCCCAACACCTCAATATAATTAAGTTATATTATAACCGATTTACAAAAGAAGGAGGAAGGAGATGTGTTTTTTTTTATAATAATTAGGTACTCTACCTACATACACAATAAGTAGAAAGTTTTAATTTCGTTATTGTAAGTAAAAAGCGTCTGTGGCTTAACGGTTAAGACGCGATCTCCCAATTTGAGAGGTCCTGGTTCGATTCCCAGGCAGTCCGTGCACCAATGAGTTTTTAAATTTAATTTAATTATGTGCATTTATCAGACTGTTTTTAAACGGTGAAGGAAAACATCGTGAGGAAACCTGCATGCCTGAGAAATCAAAATTCTAAGGCATGTGAAGTCCCCAACCCGCATTGGGCTAGCGTGGTGGACTATGGCCCCTACTCCCTCATAACGAGGGAAGGCCTATATCCCTGCAGTTGGATGTTTACGTGCTGAGATAATGAAGTAAAATTATTCTTTTTCTCAATAAGTTATTAATAAGTTTATTATATATATGATTTGTGATTGTGAACCTTTTCATACCTTCCAGGTCAGGAGTATACATGTCAGAACTCCTCTGGCTGTACGGTTCGCTAGACCCTCGCGTTCGCCCGCTGATATTCGTCGTCCGCCGCTGGGCGCAGACTGTCGGTCTGACCAACCCTCATCCAGGGAGGTGGATCACGAACTTCCCCCTGACCTTGATGGTGCTGTTCTTCCTCCAGCAGAAGAATAAAGACGGTTTTGTGCTGCCGTCGTTGAAGTATTTGATTAATAAGGCTGGTGAGTTGTGACTTATGTTATAAATATGAAAAGTTTAATGTTTTGCTATTCAATCACCTGTCATAACTCCTGACAACTTTCACCAATAACAATGATTTGATGGGATTTCTACTGTCAAATGTGACCAATAGCATTTGCATGTCAAAGTCAAAAATGCTTTATTTTGTGGGTACACAGAGTACATTTAAAATGAACAATTTTACATTTTTTAAGCTATTGCTTGTTCAAAATGCAATTTTCCCCTGAGAAGAACAAGCAAGAAACTCGAAGGGTTGCTCTTTTAAAAGCAGACTTTGATTTTACATAAAGGTTTTTATATTACAATATGTTAATTCATTATTAATTGTGAAATAGCCTGGCATGTGAACAATCTGATTATGTCCAGGGAACAGTCTATTTTATAATATGCTTTCTTAATAAGTTTCTGTTTCATAGTATCTTTAAATTCATTGAGAGGATGATTTTGTATATCAACTGGAAACTTATTGAAAAAGCGTATACATAACCCTTTGAATGAATTCTGACTTGCGGAGGAAATGTCTTTGACCAATAGAATCAATCTATCAAATACGCTTTATTGTTTAAATAAGGAAGGTACATTTAAATATCTTATAGAAACTACAAATTATGCGGCCTTCTCGCTAACAGCGATCTCTTCCAGGCAAACCTATCATCACGGAATTCAATACGAGTAATTAAGTGGGTTAGCACAAATAATTACCTAATTGTTAAAGTACATCTGAAAGTTCTACAAATTGAATTCAAAAAATATAGAAATGATTGAATGGGGTTTCTACTGTCAAATTTGAGCAATAGTTTTGATTACTGGGATTTCAAATTTCAATTGTCAAGTTTGACCAATAGTAATGGTTATCGATGTATCAACTGTCATACTCTACCAATAGCATGGATATTTTGTTTTAAATTTTTTTTTGTCATATAGCTGAGCTTTCTTGACTCTCTTTGCAGAAAAAGAAGACATAAGGATAGCTGAGGAGAATCTCAACTGCACCTTCCTACGCGACATCAACAAATTACCCACAGAAAGCTATGGACAGAACGTTTCTAATCTCGACACGTTGCTCCTGCAATTCTTTGAGTTCTACTCACAATTCGACTTCCATGAAAGAGCTATATCTATTAACGAAGGCTGCCCAGTTAGAAAACCAACCTCCCATCCGTTGTATATAATCAACCCTTTGGAACAAGGTTTGAACGTTAGCAAAAATGTTAGCTACGAAGAATGCGAAAGGCTAAAGTCGGAGGTGAGAAACGCCGCATGGCAATTGGAGTCTTGTGTAAAAGAAGACAGAAGTGATAGCTGGGGTATTCTAGGATTACTAGAGAATAAGTCTTCTAGGGGATTAAAGAAATTACTAAGGGTAGGGAATTCACAGAGATTGGTATCAGTGAAGGATTTGTTTAAAGAAGCAGAGGAGACATCAGAGGAATCTTTGAAGAGTAAGTTAAAGAGACTGATGCAGAAGAGCGATAATGAGGTAGAAGCGGCTGTGAAAGAGATTAAAGACGGCCTTGTGAAAGTGGAGAAAAAGGAGACAAAGATGAAGTTCAAGAATAGCCAAGTGGCGAGTGAGGTGTATAGGATAAGGCGGAACAAAATGCTCTGAAATGCGGTTTTGTTGCGGACAATATTAGATGGTGTTTTTTGTAAATCAAAAAGAGATCTATAGTGAACCAATACAGTGAAGTTTTGAAACGTAAAATCGGTTCAATTTTAAGATGAGAGCTCTGTGACTCATGTGCAACGCTGAACTTTAATTATACTGACATACGACTGAAATTACGTTTAATTTAAAAGATTGCTGGAGGAAGGTGAGGAATTAAAAGGACAATTATATAAGCGACTTTGATCTACCGCATGCGACGTGACCCCATTTATGTGATAAGGTTGAGTTTCGATTGTCCTTGGACAATTTATTAGCGTAATGTTAATAACCTAGCTTTTGAAACCAACATTGTGTTCTCCTGCTAGGGGTAAATGTTTATATGATGAATACGAAGGATTAATGTATTTTTTCCGTGGTCATCCATCTTTGCTTAGTTTGGGACTAGATAATTGGTGTGGCCGTAATATTTATGTAATGAAAGGTTTACTATCCAAGCCGAAAGGCAGTAGTAGCGCGAATAATAAAAAAAATTTGGAGAAAAAAGAATTTCTTCTCTGTGTCTTTTCCATACTGTTAGGTACAGCTGAGAATAGAAGACATTTATTCGTCGACCATGACACAAGTCACTTAACCTGCATTATACACATACAATATAAATAATAACCATTTAAGTATTTAGAAACCAAAAAAACCCGACAGCATATTTTGTATTTTGCGGGCGCCATGTTGAATTTTTTGCCATAAAATGTATCCTATGACACTCCGGGCACCAAGACGAATCTAACGACACGTGCACTTCGAAATCGGTCAAGTCGTTGCGGCTACAGGATCCGCCAAAGAAACGGCCATGCATAACACTTGAAAAACATTACCCTCCTTCCTTGGGCAGTCGGGTAAAGGTTGGTATGCTAAATTTGTTAAAAATATTAAAAGGAGACGTGACTCATCACGGCAACGAAATGGTCCAGACTTAGCATGTGCTGTGGGTTGAACCGGCAGCGCTGTACATTCTGCCAGAACCATTGAGATGTAAGTGCGCATCTCAGGGCACACAAAATTGTATGATTTCACAAAACTGAGCCAGTCACTTTTGTATGATGTGTCGAAAATCCTTATCTAAATAATATTGGGTCTTTACCTATGAAATTGGAGTTTTTTTTGTTCGTTAATCATATGTACCAATTCCTGCGATTTTCAAAGCTATATCCAAATTTGTTTTTTATTTGGAAAATGGAATATTATTTCAAGGTTTCACATGAAATGTTTTTTAATTTCTGGGCTAAATCATGTAAAGGTGGAATTTCTAGGATAGCAATAAAATGCGTACAGGTTGTGGTAGACGTGTTACGGGGAATTTTATTTTTGTGACAGTAAACAATAGTTTACTATAACTTGACACACATGACACTATACTTTTAAACAGCCAGCAAATTATTACAGAGGTTCTATAAAATTTACAAATCACATAATATAAAAAAATTAACAGAGCTCTTTTCATGTGCGGGAAGCACATGAAAAGAGCTCTGTTAAAATTTTATAAAGCGGTTACTTTTAAAAATTTGCTAAATTTGGATTTGCCGTTCCCTAAAAAAAAAATCAAAAATGTTTGTATGAAGAAAACAGTCTTAATGAAATTCTTCATTTCATAGGTAAGGACCTAATAATATCGAACGGACTGACATGTGTTCCCAAGATACCTAAAAATCACCCTTCAGTTATACCCCTTATTGACTACCTCCTTGATTTATTATACCTTGTCCTACAATGTATTCGCCGCAGTATGGTAGAGGTCGATGCCCCGCCCACTTAGGTACTAACCCCTCCCACCCCGTACCCCCCGCGTAAGCATTCGACACTCGAGAGTTGTCTGAGAAAGAACCTTGTTTGTTTTTGTTAAGTTTATTGTTAGAAATTGCTATGAACATGTAGGCACTCCGATTTTCATTCTTATGTAGTCCTAATAAAAGGTCGCATCTGTTACATTTTTATAGAAGTTAGTACATCGCTATGACCGACTCGTGTATTTTCTTTTGTACAGTAAAGCGTATACAAACAAACCGACTTATCTAGTCGGTTTCAAATGTAATATCAAGATACACTCGCCATTTTTAGAACTGCGATTCAAGAGGTACATTGAGAAACATTGTAAGTACTAACTAGTACATTGCTGTCATATCTATTTCATGTTGATTTGTTTACATCCACCATTCTGACGTCACGATTTTACAGATAATGGTGTCGATTCGGTTGCGCACGAACTAAACTAAAAGCAGATTATAGACTGGTGCTGTCACATTATATTGTTCCAGAGGGAAAAAGACAGACCTACTTTAAAATTGATTTTAGTTTAGTTTGCGTACAACCGAATCGACACCAATGTACTTAGATTTTTTTCTAACAGGAACTTGACACAAAATTAAGCAAAAGTATTATTGTGTAGATTTAGCAGTCTTCCTTTAAGTTAAGACAATGTTTATTAAAGATTTGATGTTAATTCTTGGCCCTATCGATGTCGATGATCTTAGAATCTTCATAGTGGTAGAGATAAGTTTTTTCGAAAATGTCAAAATATTTATTTCAAATAGCGCTCAAAAGAGAAAAGCAGTGTCACTGTAGTTCAATGTTTGTCTATATCGGAGATCGGGATAGAAATTGCAATCAAAAACAGTATTCTACGTGTGAGAAATGAGGATTCTAGCATCACGACTGTTACTATAAATATGAAGGAGATTTTCCGTCTTTTTTTGTCAATTCCATTCGCAGAGGCAAGCTGCTTGTCAAAATTCGTTGTCTAAAACCGATGACGTGGGTCTTAAGAACAAGTTTTCCGACTTGAATTAATCAGTTTGCGTAGCATGACATCCGTTTGTTGCGCGCGATGAAAGTGTGAGAGTGGGATAGTTGTATATTTCGTCCAAGCGTATGAGCAGGACAAATATTATCTCGAACCTGGAACTCTATTTTTGAATCGCTCGTGTGACTCTGTATCGTCGTATACGACTTATGTCATAGTCGACTTTTGAGTCGCGTGACGCGCGCGAAAAAGTGTAATGTCAATTTGATCACAGTTGATCAATTTAGTTTTTTTGAAGGGTTTTCTGGCGGGATCTCGGCGAGTAAAGTTGCAATTTTCTTTATAATTCTTATACATTTGTGCATTCTGACTTTTGAAGCTTAATAATGGCAGAATATTGTGCAGCAAAAGTTAGTGATGGTGTACAAGTGAAGGGAAGTGTAAATTAAAGTGCGTAACGAAGCTTTCAGGTTCCCACAAGAAGCCGCCAAAACCTTTTGTAAAGCATTCTGCCACTTTACTGTACGTTTACGTTTTTGTGTAAACGCGAAAATGCCTAAAAACTTGCAAGTTCTACCGAAAATATTCTTTTTCTTTGATAAGTAAATATTAAATTCACACCAACATACATTATGTTGAATCTTTGTAAATCTTATGTATCTAAGTATTAGTGGTCCAAAGTTTTTGTTTAATTAATTTGTAGTGATTTTGCTTAATTGTTTATTACATTTGATTGTGTCAAAGATATTGTTAAAATACTTGTAAATAAAAGATTGACGTTTTGTAAACATTTTTATTTATTAAATATTCTTATAAATAAATCCTTTTGCAATATATACAAATTAATATAAACAGTAGAAAACAAACCTGCAACTTTTAATGAAGTCTGGGAACAACCCAATAAATAAAAACAGTTAAAAATAAGTTAAAAACATTCATACATCAAAATAACTTGTGGCACAGCAGATAGCGAAGTTAAACTGTCAGTCCTTGGATGGGTGACCACTAGTGGAATTTTAATACGGGTGCTTCCGTACTTCGTAGGGCACGTTAAATAGTCGGTTGTTTCAACTGACGGCAATCGTTAAGCCAAGTCGGTGGCGTAATAGTGTCACAAAAAATCTTTATTGCTTTACAGCCATTTGGTGTAGGTTTAGGACCCGATTTCGAAAGACATATTATTATAAGCGAAAGCCATTTGTGCGACGCCTGATAATCGAAGTGCCACATGAACGAAAAGCCATTTAGCCGATGGGCCATTTAATCGAAAAGACAAATATTTTTTAATAAGCAACAGATTCTCAAGCGTCAATTTAAGTTCATATCAATCTTGAGAACGGTTTATTAATACGGCCCTTATAGTCCCCGAAGGATCTCGACATATGCGGGATCTAGACAGTTACGTTAAGTACATTTGTGTAATAGAAAACGACTAAAGATGATATAAAAAAATAATTAAATTCTTTATAGATTTAAATAAATGTTGCATTGTTTTTGTACTTACATTATTATTAGTTCTACGCACGTTTTAATTTATGGTGAAACAATCATGCTGTATAATTAGCTATGGAAGGGCGGAACCCCCTAACATGGATGGAAAGCAATCACCGCCGCCCATGGCCAACCAACACCAAAAGGGTCACAGATGCGTTGCCGGCCTTTGAGGAAGGTGTAGGCTCGTTTCTTGAAGGTTCCAATGTCGTACTCGTTCGGGAATACCGCTGCCGGAAGTCCGTTCCACAGGGTGGTCGTACGTGGTAAGAAGTTTCTTGAGAAAACGTACAGTGGTAGACTTCCACTCATCCAGGTGATGTGGGTATTTTAATATACTTATAATCTAACTAAATGCGAAAGTTTGGATGTATGTTTGTTCGTTTGTGTGTTGCTCAATCACAGCGAAATGGATGAACGTAGAATATACCCTGGATTGAGACAGGATTTTTTATCCCGATAAAAACAAATTAAAAATAGGTATCCGCGATAAAGTTATTCCACGCAGGCGAAGCTGCGGGCGGACAGCTAGTTTTATATAAATTGAAAATTCAGGAGGTTCCTGAAAACTAGTTTTATTAATCTGGATCAACGTTTCCCATAGTTTTTTCCCTTTGTTCCCAGTAGTTCTGTTGGACAGTTCTGTTAGCCGAACTAATGGGAATTTTTGTCTCTCTAGTTCTGTAAATAACTTGAACTTTTTTTTGACCGAACTAATGGGATTTTTTTATCCCACTAGTTCTAGTGAATAACATGTCAACCTAACACGAAGGGTAAACGAACCTAACCTATCCATGTCGGGGTGCCAAGAACTCTCGTGCTCGCTTCGCTCGGACTCGAATTAGAACTCGACAGAACTACTGGGAATCCCTAGTACTATTTGTTCTGTTGATAGAACTGGTGAGACAAAAATTCCCATTAGTTCGGCCAACAGAATTGTCCAACAGAACTACTGGGAACATAAGGTTTTTTCTGACCACTCCAAACCCCAAAATCGCGTACCCCTTATTGCAGGAACTAGCTTTTGGATCTATGTATCTTGTTAATAAAGTTTGAACTTTAAAGTTTGTATGGAATGCCGTGTGCGATAAACACTCTTAAACAGAAAACGTTGTTATTATTGTTTTGATATATTATTCATAAATCCGTATTACATCTTAGGCGCGTATTAATCAACCAATTTCAATACCTACAAGTCTTGAGGCTGTATCACCCGAGATGCGTCTTAAGAAGTTGACGGTAGCTCAAGCTCCGTGCTAATTTATAAACCAATCCTGAGATCTACTCCGCTGAGATCACTTCTCAAATATTCCCCTCAGCGGCGAATGAATGATAGTCGTGAGTTTCGTTTATTAATACGTGAAACTCGGCGCACGTATCAAGTGAGTACTGCTTGAGTATGTACGTGCGTTTCAGGTCTCAAGTAAGGTTTATTAATCAACACGTTTACTTGAGACCGGTCACAAAACTATTCTCAATCTTGAGAACGGTTTATACGGGCCTAAGTGTAGATGTTTACGATGACAATCTATCAACAAATAAACCAATTTTCGGATTCACTGCATCATTAGCAACTCCACACTTCTCATCTTGAAGATAACTCTCGAACAATCTTAAATTATTATTGCACAATTTGTCAAAAGTACTCCTATAAAGCTGATTATTAACAATAGTTTGTACAAATTCTACAACATTTGTACTTGTTTTCTTGCAAATTTGTACAATTCTGTCGGCGCAGGCGCATGTCCAGGTCGTCTCTTCTAGGTATATATTGTACCTCTCGTTCTGGTCAAATACTCGACACTGGAAAACATATTTATTAAGAGTTTTAAATACAATACTTTTAATTTGAATAATTTTTTTGGAGATCTGTATACACATATTTTTATAGAACACCATCTGTTGCCCGGGACTTTAATCGCGTGGACCATTTCATCAAAATTGGTTCAGCAAAAAAATTTGCCTATACAGATCAGGCTGGGTGGTTTCCACCCTCTTATCTATTTCTCCGTTAGAAGTTTTATTGTCCCCAATCACATCTGTACCCCCCACATTGGTGGATTGGTGATCTTATCTAACAACAACATTGAGATAAGGTGGTGGTAACTGACCAAGCGGATATTTAAAGATCTGCACACTAATCTCAAGATTTAAAAACATGTACAACCTTGTTATTTGGCGTCTTGTCAAACTCCTGTCCTGTCTTGTTCTGACAACATTAATGTGTAAAGAGCGTGTCTGCATTTCAGTTCAGTTCTTGTTTTGAGTTTTTTTTTATGCAAAACGTGTGAGCACTTGACCTCAATCACGCCTGATGTTACGCGAAGGTGAGGTCGAAGGTGGAACCGTAGTGTCTCGGAAACCCCATCTTATTTGGTGGATTGACTATCTTATCTCTGACTATTGGCACATAACAATGTTATTGACATTGCTGTTTGGCGGCAGACTTAAATAAGATGGTGGTAGAACATTCCTTGCAAGTTGGGTTATTTAAAATTGTATAATTAATTAATAATAGGTAATTATAATTAGATATAATTAAATATTCCTTAAATTTTGCATACTCAAAAGGCAGAATGTAATGGGTCTTATTTTTAATATTAAAACACCCCTGTGTACCTATATTCTGACAATATAAATAATTTGAATCTTGACATTTAAAATGTACCACCAAACAGTGTAATAAACATGAATGTGAGATCGACCTCGCGACCTCCAATTCGTAAACCCTGTGTTGTTTACATTAATCCACGGAGGCTGTTGAAGAGCTACTCACCTCATCACTAACTTCATCCGATAAACAGACTTCAGACTTAAAATCCAGTAACGCCAGCACAATCAGTACTGGCACGTCATCCTTCTCTATTATCTCCCTCAATACCTCCGCAGATTTGCTGGATATCACTAGCCCCTGAGATCTGTTAGCTACTCTAGTAATAATGTTTGAAGTCCGCTGCCTTAGAGCGGCATCGTCGTCTTCCAGGACCCGCACTATTGCGGCGAAGAGTGTGGCTTTGTATTCAACTGCAATTCAAAAATCAAAAATATTTTTTTCAATGTAGGATACAAAAATGTCACTTATTGAAAGTCAACATGTTATTTTTTTTTAAACTACATCATCATCAATCATCCTATTTGAATACTCTTCACTTTTACATAAAACTTATTAACATTAACTTATTATTAGTTACAATAATAAATTAAATACATTCTTTGATGGCAGCAATTCCTGCCAACTGAAAATAGCAGCTTTGCTGAGTCCCTACCCTTTCACCTCAACCTTGTCCTTTTATATTTTATTTATTTAGTTATATTTTTGATTTAGTCCCTCAGACGGGAAGAGATGGCTTAGTTCTATTCTTTTCACATCCCGACCCCCACATCCCAGCAACCATACCGAGTACTAAACATGTATCCCGCTGGGACTCCAATCTGCGACCTCAGTTTTGTAATCTATAAATATACTAAGAGCGTCGTTGGCTCAACGGTTAAGACGCGGTCTACTAATTTGGGAGGTCCAGGTTCGATTCCCAGGCAGATCATACACCAATGAGTTTTAAATTTAATTACCTAAATAATTAAATGTAATTTGACGACCTATTTGGTGTAGTGGTTAGAAACTCTGCTGCTATACCAAAAGGTCGCGGGTTCGAATCCCGCTAAGGGCATATATTTGTATGATGAATGAGGGAACATGTGTTCCCGAGTTATGGATGTTTTTCATTTATATATGTATGTATTTACAAAAAAAAATGTATTTGTGTAGTCTTATCAACCATCTGGTATCTATAATACAAGCCTAGTTGCTTAGTGTGGAACTAGATGGCGCTGTGTGTATTTGCAAAGATATTAATTTATTTACTTATGTGCATTTATCCGACTGCTCTTAAATGGTGAAGAAAAACATCGTGAGGAAATCTGCATGCCTGAGAAATAAAAATCCTAAGGCATGTGAAGTCCCCCAACCCTCATTGGTCAGCGTGGTGGACTATGGCCCATACTCTCTCATATACGAGGAAAGGCCCCAAATCCCTGCAGTGGGATGTTTACGGGCTGATGATGATGAAATATATTATCAGTGTGAAACTTACATTTCTCTTCCTGCTTCAACTCTCCTAAATCCAACTTCACTAGTTCTTCACAGTTCTTCTCCAAAAATCCAACAACAACACTTCTAATATTATCGCTGTTATCTGAGGAACTGCAAGCGAATATCACCCTTATGACTTCCAAAACCACGGCCGCATTTATACTGGAATCCTTCAGTTTTCTCGTAACAAAGTTCGCTAAGCTAACCAAGTATATATGAGTGAGATTCTCGTGCTCATTCTGTACGCAATTAAATAGCGTATTTAATATAACTTCGTCCGTTATATTAGAGTCTTCGTTTTTAATTTCGACAACATATTTCTCTGTGTGTTCCTCCAATGTTAACACTTTCAAAGTTTTCTGCACACATTCCAAGTATTTATTAGTTTTCAATACGTTTGACAGTGATTGTATATAGTCTGGGTTATTCTTTAACATTGTCAATACATCTTCATTAGCAATTGTTAATAAATGTTCGTGGAATTTGTTCTCTACATCCAAATTTTTATATAAAATCAACAAATAATCGAGTGCAGATAAAATGACTTCGTAAGATTTATGTGAAAGGCCTTTGTTGACCACCTCACACAGATTATGTGATCTATTATATTTATTTAGCATAATAAAGTACAGATATATGGCGTTGGATAAACAGATCTCTCTTCCGGAATTCATTTTTGTTACTAATTCATTAGTAAATAACATTTTATCCAAATATATCATAATATCATTAGCTGTGTCTTGTTGTATTAATGTTGGAAACCTAAAAAAGAAAACAAAAAAGTGTAGATAAATATTTTTAACGACTTCAAAAAAGACGGAGTATTTTTTAACCTCCGACGCAAAGGTATTATAACTTTGCAGCTTGTGTCTGTCAGCGGCGCGACTTTTTGGCAGGCACTCAGCGAGTGATGTTGCATTTTTGTTTATAATTCTTATAATTTGTGCATTCTGACTTTTGAAGCTTAATAATGGCAGAATATTGTGCAGCAAAAGTTAGTGATGGTGTACAAGTGAAGGGAAGTGTAAATTAAAGTGCGTAACGAAGCTTTCGGGTTCCCACAAGAAGCTGCCACAATCTTTTGTAAAGCATTCTGCCACTTTAATGAAGAATGACTTGAGCGTAACTAGACTCTGTTTACGCCAAGTATACGACGAATTACTTGTTTTCACTGAGACTGACTGACAAACTAAAGAAATAAGAGAAATAAGACATGGCTGTTATGGGCTAGATCCCTTTGCCTTCTCCTAGAGGAGAGAATAAAACGAAAAAAAAAAGAGAAATAAGACATGGCTGTTATGGGCTAGATCCCTTTGCCTTCTCCTAGAGGAGAAAATAAAACGAAAAAAAAAGCAACAGTAGCTGGGCTTTTGGCGGGATCTCGGCGATTTTTGTTTATTTTTTATAATTTGTGCATTCTGACTTTTGAAGTAATAATGGCAGAATATTGTGCAGCAAAAGTTAGTGGAAAATAGCAACAGTAGCTTTTTTATTTTGGAAAGCTGACTTTCCCGAGATGGTTCTTAGTTCGAGAATAACTATTGACACAGTTGATTTGTATAACTGGATGATAGTCGGGTTTTAAAATTTTATTCTCATTTCTTTATGTGCACCATGGACTTATTATTTAGTTCGAATTAGGTACTATGTATTTCATTCTGTGGGGCCAAGATGTACGGAACCGCACATTATTTTATGCGCCGTATGAATGAGCCCGCATAGCGGCCATGTGCACTGTTCTACGACATCATCATATTTTTTAAATATTGTTTAACCTTCTGCGACTGAGGTGATAGCCATTGTTGCCATTTTTCCATTCTGTCTTGCTCGCTGCCTTCTACGATACGATTGTGTTCTCTGTCAAACAACACCTCAGTCAAAAGTTCCCAATGAAGACACCTCAGTCATCGAAAGTTAACTCCGTCACACAGAAAAAAGAAAATAATAGACTGGATATCGCCGAGCGGTTCATGTCCATGCATTCTTATCTCGATAGAAAATTTATTAAAGGCAAATTTTTAATGTCCATCGGAACCTTATTATAAAATGATGCAAAATTATGCAATTTTACCGAAAACTTTAGTAAAATACCGATATTTTACGGTCATTAATATAAATTACGGCACAATTGCCGGAGACTTAGGACGTTATAAATTTGCGACGTTGCCGAGTGCAGTCCGCGGCATATGCGGCGAACAGTTGACTTGGTTTAAACAGTTGATATTGTTTGTGAAAGAATCTTGGCCACTATGGACCTGAAGTGATCTAGAGGGTGTCTTAAAATGGAAAATATATGAAAAAATGTATGAATTTATGTTACTTCATTATACATAATGATTATATCAAGACATGGCCATGTTTTAAAGATATTTATTTTATTTAGTAAATTATTTATTGTGGTTCGTAATTAGGAGCAAATACTCTGAACGCACCTGCTTGCCACTTTACGTTTCATTTCACTATTTAAAAAGTATATTCCTTTCTACTAGCAAGTTGTAAATACTTTAATAAACAGAAAAATAGGTAAATAAGTAGCATCAATTCACCTGGTAAAAATAATCAGTCGTGATCTTCTCATTTAACGATTTTGTAAGATAAATGTATTTAATTTATTTGTGCAAAATGGAACGCCGTGTGGCAACTACAATTATCTATGGTCACGTCACAGGAACTAAACGCGATGTGGGGGGGGACGCGGGCTTTTCTCGCTCAACGGGGGCGCCGCGCGGCGGTAAAAATGGAGCGTTATTGATCTTTGCAGTCGATCTTGGTGTTTACTCTGATGCGTACTGTGCGATTTTTAGCTGTCCTTTGTTTTTGCGACCTTTGCTTGTTTTATGGACTCCGTTATCTGCTTCAACGACGACCCTGTGCGTGTTATTACCGGACACTTTGCTTGCCATTGATTTGGAATTCTGTATTGTTCACGGAGTCTCAGTTCTTTGTGAGCCAGACCGAAGTATCTAATTGTGTGTTGTGTGAAAGCAGCAACTATGCCGAATTCGCGAAATATGTCACGGATTAACTGTGTGAATTGTAATTGTAATTCAGAATTACAGAAATCTAATGTTACCTACCTATCCTAACCTCAAAAGTGTTTTGACTTAATAACTTTTTAACATGGCCTGGTAGGACACGCGTTATTATATCACAACACCTAATAAGCCTAAATATAACTAATTCGTCGTAAATTATTCTTAGACAAGATTTTTGGAAGTCAGGTCCACACAAGTATGGAAAGTGGCCGATGTTCTTATGGCACGAAATCTTAGCGCCATCTGTTGCATGGATCGGGAACTTTTATGAAGTGAAAACACAATTTTCACATTTATATTTTTATTTTATACACAACGGGTTTTTGTACTTGACCTCAATCACACCTGATGTTAAGTGAAGATGACGTCGAAAGTGGAAGCGTACTGACCCGGAAATCCCAACACATTTGGGGGACTGGCTATCTTATCTCTGACAACCGGAACACAACAATGCTATTAACATTGCTGCTTGGCGGCAGATTTAGATAAGATGGTGGTAGCTAGCCAGGCGGACATTTAAAATGCCCTACCACCAACCAAACCGAGTACTTAAACATGTACCCCGCTGGGGATCGAACCCGCGACCTCCGAATCGTAAATCCAATGTTGTTTACATTGAGCCACGGAGGCGGTTAAAATGATCACATTTATAATTATGTGTGTGTCGCTAAATAGGTCAAATAAACGATTCTTATTTAATGCTGCCGCCGCATTTTCCTGCTGGAACGCGATATTTTTTTAGTAGTAGTTTAATAGTTTTTTTTTTACCAAATATTGGGTCCTTTACCTATGAAATTGGAGTTTTTTTTCTTCGTTAATCATATGTACCAATTCCTGCGATTTTCAAAGCTATATCCAAATTTGTTTTTTATTTGGAAAATGGAATATTATTTTCAAGGTTTCACATGAAATGTTTTTTAATTTCTGGGCTAAATCAGTAATCACATAATAAAAAAAATTTGAACAGAACTCTATTCATGTGCTTCCCATAATCATTTCTTAGATTCGCTGAAACTTTTATAAAGCGGTTACTTTTAAAAATTAACACTGCCTATAGTTAATGTTATCCAATAATACACACAACGTTTAGCTAAATTTGGATTTGCCGTTCCCAAAAAAAAAATCAAAAATGTTTGTATGGAGAAAACAGTCTTAATGAAATTCTTCATACAAAACGCCAATTTCATAGGTAAGGACCTAATATTACCCTGTTTTACGGTAAATACTGTATTTTACGAAATATAACGTTTTGTACTGTATTTTAAAGAGGTAATTTTACCGTTTTACATTCCTAAGTCGGTCTTATCCTACTCTGCCGGATAATTATACAAACTCACCTCCAAACAACTAAATTGATCACTTTCACATACTCATCGACTAGCAGATAGCACGGGTTTTGACCCATAGCTTGTGCAAATATCCAATTTGCAGTTGCAACGTGACCCTGTAGACGTTCTGTCGCTGCACTGTCCATAGCCACAGACTCGGGGCTCGAATCGACTAACCTTATTACCTGAAATTAAGACCATATTCGTAACTTCGTAAGATATTTATAAAAAAAAAAATGACGACCTGTTTGGTGTAGTGGTTAAAAATTCTGACTGCTATACCAAAAGGTCGCGGGTTGGAATCCCACTAGGGGCATATGTTTGTATGATGAATACATACATGTGTTTCCCAAGTTATGGAATTTTTTCATTTATTTATGTAAGTATTTACAAAAAAAATGTATTTGTGTAGTTTATCAATCATCTGGTATCCATAATACAAGCCTAGTTGCTTAGTGTGGAACTAGATGGCGCTATGTGTATGTATATTTATTTATTTAACTTATTTTTATTACTAGCGAAGACATAATTCGGTGATATAATTATGTGCTGTTTCTCAGGCGATACGCTACGTTTATAAAGATTCTTTTTGTGTGCTCATGAAGCACATCAAAGTGCATCTAATCTAATCTATATTTTGTAAACTTCAAGGCACTATATTGGCAACTATTTGACGAACGATTGGTGTAGTGACCCCTGCCCTCGAGACCAACGGTTGCGGGTACGAAACCCGCTAGAGGCCTATGCCAGTATAATGACAGTAGCGCCGACTTAGAAAGATATTTTTTCATATATTTTTTAACTATTCACTATATTATCTTCCTTTAAACTATGGGGTAATCGGGAAAAGAATTCCCATAATTCCCACTAGTGGGGACGGTCAGTATCCTACACTGAAAAGCTAATCTTCTGTAAGAATTCGCTAACCTGCAATAAAATTCCGTGGCAATAATTTCTTTTGATATTCCGATCGCCAACCAACGTGAACATCGCTTCCAAATGTGCTACGTACCTGTAAATGGGAAGTTGGATAATTAGTATTAATTATACATACATAAAGTCACGCCTGTTTCCCGTAGGAGTAGGCAGATACCACAGGCTTCCACTTGCGACAATCCTGATACACCTCTTTTGCTTCATTTCCCTAACTTCCCAATTTCGTAATTAGATTTGCTACAAATACGATAGCGTAATAAGCGTCCGCTTGGAAGCGGAAGCGTTAAGTGACTTCTTGCGACCTTCATTAGGTCATACACAAACACAAACACAATTACATAACTCATAATACACTTCGTCTATACTTATCATTTGCCACATATTTTGTTTATTCTTAAGTTTAATGTTAGTTTTTAAGTTAATCGATATTTGTGACACGTTTTGGGATACTGCATCAAACACAATATGCTTTTTATTGTTTTATATGTCGAGAGTCAAGTTGTAACCCTAAACGTGTATATAATGTTATTATTATGTTTTTAGTTATGATGACTATAAAGCTAGTGGTACTGTCCTATGGGGAAGGGCACTGTATGCTGAAATACAGGTTTTTCAACCTAGTTCAGCAACAGGGGCTATATTATTGGAATACAAAATTACTAGCTTAATATAGATTATAAGATAAACTGTAAACTTTTTTGGAATAGTTATTATTATTATATTTGCACACCCTATTTCTTTCTTTAATTAGTCGGGGGGTCCAAGGTAGCAATAGAGTCACGTAGGGCACCGTCTACCTTCAGTAGGCGCCGTGTCGAGTACCACTGTCGATCCTAGCTTATAGGAGTTCCAGTGGGAGGAGGGTGGAGGCGGGCTTGCCGCTGTACTCACCGATCGGGCGACACGAGCGGTACCATGGCCTTGGCGGCGAGCTGCCTGGTCTTCAGCACGCCGCTGCTGGCACACGACAGTACGTGAGGGATGTACGCCACCAGCTGCCGCAGAAGGGTTTATTAATGTATCACAAAATTCTGTTCATAGTGAAGAAGAAAACCGCCTCCGTGGCTCAATGTAACATTGGGTTTACGATTCGATGGTCGCGGGTTCGATCCCCAGCGGGGTACATATTTAGTACTCGGTTTGGTTGGTGGTAGGGCATATTAAATGTCCGCCTGGCTAGCTACCATCATCTTATCTAAATCTGCCGCCAAACAGCAATATTAATAGCATTGTTGTGTTGCGGGTGTCAGAGATAAGATAGCCAGTCCCCCAAATAAGATGGGGTTTCCGGGTCAGTACACTACCACTTTCGGCCTCATCTTCACTTAACATCAGGTGTGATTGCGGTTAAGTGCTAACCCGTTGTACATATAAAAAAAAAGATCATGTTGAACCAACAATGTACGCATTGACTTATTTATATTCTATAAATATGGTTGCGCGAACAAATCTTTTTCGCGCTTTTCCTAGTAGTTAAAACAGCGCCATCTCTTAGAATCCTCGAGAACTAATAGGACTGCTGACCTAAAAAATTACATTGAATAAAATATGAGTTTTATGACTAATATAATAATATTATGTTTGTTATAATTAAAAGATATTCGCATGTTTTTCTGGTCACTTTTCTGTGGTAAGTAAAGCATTTTTGTACAACATAAACTAACATTTGATAGGTACGACAGTTCGCGAACTCGGTGTTAACTGAGTTCCCATTGGTGCCAAACTCTCGTTTTTAACACCAATGACATTTTTTGTTTCAAGGACCCCGGTCTAGCTTTGCCCGCAACCAGGCGTTGACGAACTTACGTATTTGTTCCTCATCCTACATTTACACGTTCCTATTTTGCTGATGTACTATAATCAACTGACCTTCAAGTTAGAAATCGTTCCTTCCAAGGATGAGGGGTAGAGGCGCGCCAGTAATAACAATATCGGGTAGAGAGCCGGTCGCAGCATTTGTGTGTCCTCACTGCAGCTCATTTCCTTCAGTTTCTCCTGTAATGCACAAAAATTACGCTTAAGGCGCTGAATAGAGCCAATGACCTTGAGCAATGGATACGCCCACTTAATGTTCGATAAAGCAGCGCTGCGTCTGCGACACGGTCAATATGCGTACCGTCAGACGAGTCGACCTTACGGGAAACCTTCTTGCGAACTGAACTTTGAGTTAGAGCTCTCCTAAATGCAACAGGTGGCGCTGTTCGCGAAATAAAAAACAACACAAATTAATAATATAACAAGGATGATTTATTGAAATATAAATGTATAGGTATTCATAGAATGTTTTCAAAAATAAGTTTGGGACCAGAATGTTTCAGACACGGCGAAATAAATAAATAAAAAGTGTTATTTTTAAACGACTTCAAAAAAGGAGTATGTACACCGATATCTCCGAGATTTGGCGGTTGATTCACATGGTTCTTTTTGTAAATGAAAGGGGATACCGTCGAGTTGGTCCCATTGTAATTTCAGCGCAATCGGTCCAGTAGTTTTTGTGTAATCATGGTAAATATCAGAATGGCATTACATATTTAGACGATTGCGTAGTTTTTACACAGGGAAACTAAGTAGATACAGTTTGGGTTTGTATGGAAAAAGTGTAGACTAGATCGGTGTGATTATCAGCAATAAATATGACAAATCGAAGATCATCAGGTCGAGCTGGTACACCCGAACTGCCCATTTAACCTGTAGGAGCGAGAAGGTCGCCATCGCACAAAAATTATCATGGAGATTAGCAACCACGGATAATACTAATAACTTTTTTTAACCGACTTCAAAAAAGGAGGAGGTTCTGTATTATTTATGTATGTACATCGATTAGTCCGAGATTTTTAAGCCGATTTACGTCGGTGTGATTATCAACAATAAATATGACAAATCGAAGATCATCAGGTCGAGCTGGTATACCCCAAGTGCCCACCTAACCTGTAGGAGCGAGAAGGTTCGCCATCGCACAAAAATTATCATGGAGATTAGCAACCACGGATAATACTAATAACTTTTTTTAACCGACTTCAAAAAAGGAGGAGGTTCTGTATTATTTATGTATGTACATCGATTAGTCCGAGATTTTTAAGCCGATTTACGTCGGTGTGATTATCAACAATAAATATGACAAATCGAAGATCATCAGGTCGAGCTGGTATACCCCAAGTGCCCACCTAACCTGTAGGAGCGAGAAGGTTCGCCATCGCACAAAAATTATCATGGAGATTAGCAACCACGGATAAATACTAATAACTTTTTTTAACCGACTTCAAAAAAGGAGGAGGTTCTGTATTATTTATGTATGTACATCGATTAGTCCGAGATTTTTAAGCCGATTTACGTCGGTGTGATTATCAACAATAAATATGACAAATCGAAGATCATCAGGTCGAGCTGGTATACCCCAAGTGCCCACCTAACCTGTAGGAGCGAGAAGGTTCGCCATCGCACAAAAATTATCATGGAGATTAGCAACCACGGATAAATACTAATAACTTTTTTTAACCAACTTCAAAAAAGGAGGAGGTTCTGTAATCTTTATGTATGTACATCGATTAGTCCGACATTTTTAGGCCGATTTACGTGATTATAAGGCCGTGCCTGCGCTCACGCTGCTCAGCGGACTCCTCGGCAAGCCGATCGTGTATAAAACCGAGTCTATGCTCGTTCTGTTCTGGAGTTTCCTGGCGAATACGTGATTTAACGTAATCTTTCATAGCTACTAGACGTACTCGGCGAGCTTCGGGCGTCTCCTGGGAACGCGAAATTGCGTTCCGTGAGGCATTTTTTTCAAGCCGTAGTACCCTTTCAGTTTCGGTTTCTTTTGACCGACAGTTCTTTAAACGAGCAGCACCTTTCGTAAGCCTGCCCATATTGGTCAATTAATATATTTTATTATTTTGTAATGTCTGACCAGACACTAAAAAGAATTAAATAAAAAAGGATTTAAAAAAAACGACTTCAAAAAACCCGGAAAAAATAATTTAATTAAACTACTGCAATATTAATAACTGAAAAGTATGAAATAAAAAACCAGAGCAGAATGTTCTTTAGAGATAAATATACACTATTATATATAATGAGAATACAATACAATTTATATGCTATACAATAATAGTTAGGTATAATGATCATTGAGTTCGTGGGGCACCCATTTGTCAAGCTTTTTTACCTTGCCAATTTGACGCAAATTGACCAATATTGTTTTGACGCTAACGTCGAAAGCTGCTGCTAATTCAGCCGTAAATTGTGTATCATCAGCTTTTTGGAATAGCATCCATCAGCAATCACATCAATTATCGGTATACCGTTTTTCCTAAGGCTTCCTTCTGCTATCGCAAAATTTCTTTCTTTTTCCCCTGCTTTCTTCATAGTTTCTTGAGCAACCCTTTGCCAATTTCTGGACAGAACGTCATGTTGGGTTTGGTATTTTTTATTTGAAATAAGAGGTAGATTTATTGCCGTAGAAAACTCTTTCAAATGTGAATGACCACCACCAATAGATATTATGCCTGCTATGGCACAACTATTGACATCTAAGTAATCATCCTCCGGATAATCATTTTCTATATGAAACTTTAAATTGCACATTCTACACACGAAAGTAAATTTAGAGATGAGCCTATCTTGTTTTTCGTTTATTAAATCGATAGTATTCAGATTACAGCCAAGAGGTCCGTTCAAATTTCTTGCAATTTTTTATAAAAATGCGAGTTGGCTACAAAGCGCCGACAGATGCAGATTTCTTATTCCGTATTCTGATCACTTGTAATCTGATAAGTCTGAAACAGAAAACTTTCGTTATTATTTTATTAGTTAATATTATATTTACCGACTACGGCCCATTATTATTATTATTTCGTCTTTGGCCTAAGTGTTTCTCAAAAAACAAGACAATAAGGCGGTCATCACGAACAAAATACTTTTTAGTCATATTTTCCGTAGTCAGGAATTAGTTTTTGTCTTTTATTTCATATATTATATAGCGCATTTGACGTTAGTTTGACATTTAGTTGACCATTCAGGTTACTAAGCCATTAGTTAGTACATACCTCTTCATCTTTTTTTTTCTGAACACCTTGTGCCTCAATGTCGTACCTGTCATTAAAAGATAATATTATTGAAACACTTCAGGAAAACTTTTTGAATAAAATCTGTTAACTTTAATGTTTTATTTTTTATTTTTTTCGTAATAGGTACATCCTATACATACACTCTGCAACGTTTGTTTGGGTTAATTTTGTTAGACCTTATATATTATGATGGCCGAATCTGTGATTTTCGTAAGTCTATGGTAATTCTCAATAGATTATTTTAGCGGTTGAAAGGAATTTATTTGTTTTTTTTTATATAATTTTTATTATATGTCCCATTGGCAATCATTTTATAAAAATCTCAAAGTTATGCTTTTGTTTTATGATGACCTTTACATATTTCTTTCGACAAGGTTTGTTTTTGGTCAAAAATAACAATATTGCCTATTATCTATTTCAGAAATCCTAGATACTGGTAAAAATAATAATTTTACTCACTCTTGCAAAACAAGTCCGGTTGATGACTCTTCAGGGCCCAAATGATTTTTAGAACTGAAAATCAAAGAATTGTAGTACGTCAGCACCTAGGAATATATAATGAGTACACAGCCATGCACAAAAATGAAATTTTTGATAAATATCACTTAGACATGTAAAAAAAGATTACAGGATTTATTTAGACATACAATAAATAAAAGCAAATAAAATAAAAAAGACAAGAAAAGTACTGGGATCGATCCAGCACGACGAAATTCAAGCGACAAGCCCAAGTCGACTGAGCCAAACGTCTTACATAAGCGGTGACGAAAAAAGGTACCTATACATCCCGTATCAGTAGACGCAACTACAAAATAGTGAAAACATAATTATGGTTGCGTTTTATAAATTTGGTGTTTCATGTACATACTTAATTAATTAAAAAGAGATATAATATTTTATTATACTTACTTTACAACCTCCACCATGTGTTTCTGATTTCTTTTATATTGCCGTTTCTTCGGTTTTGTTTTTTTTTCGAGTCCATTTTCTATTATTAACTTTACCAACTTATTTATTTACAACTGTGATTACCTACCTAATAAATAAAATTATTTACACACATACAAAATTTTACCCTAATTAAATAAACAAAACAAGAAAAAGAAAGTCCTGAATATGAATATGAAAAAAAGTTCGAATATTTGGGAGAGCGTCTCAGCGCACAACACAGGTCCATCCAGCAACGCGCCTAAGCGATCACTGTCGCATTGAGTACGAGTAACAGAGAAAGCGTTACTTAGAATTATAGGGCGTAAGTGCAAATCACAAAATTAATTATTTCAATTAAAATAGACGCATTATTGAAAATCTAAAACATGAATTTGTTTTAGTAACATATACGACACAATATTGTACAAAATATCATTTATGTTAGTGAATGCATATCTGAGAAAAATAAGATTTCATGCATTTTTAGATGCTACTTTGCAATTAAATTCTATCGAGAGAAGATTGTGTAATTATGTTTTGAAAACATGAATCATGTCAGAAATATGATCAATTTTACCTATAACTTTTTTTATAATGATACGAGCTATATGCTTTACAAAAAATGATAATCTTTCAACGCAATTGGCTGCTGTCAGCCTCTTAAATACGCTTTTACAATAAAATACCAGAACATGTATTGAGTTTAACAGAGCAGAAATTTAAACGCCACATTAAAGAAACTCTGTGTAAGAAGGGTTATTACAGGATAGATGATTATTTAGGCGATAAGGAGGTCTGGTGTTAGCTGGTCGTTATGTTAATTGCTATTGTTTTGTAATATGTTATATAAAATGTAATATTATTGTAAAGATGGAAACAAATTGAAAAGATGTGTTGTTGCGGAGTTTCTTGTCGCTTCTTCTCCCTAACCATAACACCTTGCGAAGCGATGTAGTTTAAAAAAAAATAACATGTTGACTTTCATTAAGTGATATTTTTGTATCCTACATTGAATAAAATATTTTTGATTTTGATTTTGAAAATAAAACACTATGAAACTAGAGAACAATGAATTTTCTTAAAAAATTAAATAGTTTGACAGCAGATACTAGATGGCGTAGAAGTTAAAAAAAAAGAAGAAAAGAACAATGATTCTTGCGCCACTTCTTTTCCGACAGATGATTTCCCTTTCCGAAGCGGTGGTAGCTTGGACATACTGACTGACCGCAAAATGCTTATGCGTTCTGTTATCAGTGAATGCACGAGGTGGATACTGGAAATCAGCTATTTGCTGACGCTCCTACCTATTTGTCCACTAAATTAGCAAATATTATAATTATAAATCACGTAGTGTAAAATTGTTTTAAGTGGATGGATAAATATAAAAACAAGGACTATAATAATATCCTTAGACATACTAATTGCCTAATTCAGACGCTCAGTCGTCGTTCGATTAATGGCTGGAAGTATGCTACTATGGTCAATGGTCCCGAGAGGCCGTCAAGGTTTCAATATACACAGCGGCATCTACATAGTTCCACAGTAAGCAACTATGGCTTGTGTTGTGGTTACCAGATGGTTGATATACTACATAAATACATATTTTTTTTGTAAATAAATACTTATTTCCGAATCCGAATTCCGGGTTCGAATCCCGCGACGGGTAAATGTTTGTGTGATGAATATGAACATTTATTCCTGAGTCATGGATGTTTATATAAATATTTATGTATGTTTATCCGTTATCTAGTTATCCATAGTACAAGCTTTGCTTAGTTTGGGACTAGATGATTGGTGTACCTAAGTGTCCGAAATATTTATTTATTATTATTTATTTATTTATTATAAATGAAAACATCAATAACTCGGGCACACATGTCCGTATTCATCACACAAACAATATGCCCCTAGCGGGATTAGAACCCGCAACCTTTTTTGGTATAGTGGTCAGAGTTGGTAACCACTACACCAAACTGAGGATCTATTACGTAAGTCAAACGATGGGTCCATCGTAAACGATTATTACGATCATCGACGTCAAACTCGCGAAATCTTATTACGCATTTCAAACGATTACGAATGCTAGTGTCATCGTTACGATTGACGATGAATGAATGATCTCTCATACAAAAGTTATGACATCGGCATTACCTATGCACATCGTATACGATTCAAACGTTAACGATAAAGGTGAGTCGGGGTTTACCGCAATCGTATTCGTAATCACTATAGGTACTAAGAATTCTTATGATTCTTTTGTTATTGCAAAAAAATATTATTTCAAAAACGTGTTTTACGTTTATTAGTTAAGCTAGTGCTCCTACTAATAATTTGTAGAACAAATACCTTTTCCAAAAAGTGAATATTTCGACAAATAACCTACTATTATAAAATTATTTTTATTACATGAGTCATGTAGATGATCGAAGCATGTATCAAACAATATTTTTAATGGTTGATAATTAAAGAAGTACAATATTGTTTCATGTAAAATGTTGTTTAATGTTTTACTTTAACTTAAAAACTTGTTGTTCTTATTACGTAAAAAATGTAGTAAAATGTAGTAACACGATTAGCAATAAAAATACTATGGGTTCTTTTACAAATTTTATTGGCCTTGATTCCCCGATAAAGTCCCGATTTAAATTATTCCTCACTCTCTATTTTCCCACAAATCGAGGAATTTTTTCGTAATTGGCAGCACTGCATGTACAAATTTTGTAGGTTAGGTAATGCAAAAATAGAGTGAGATAACGTTATTCTGCGTATAAGGGCATCCCTTTCTATTGCGCTCTTTAGCCAAAGGTGTTAACGAAAAAAGTACACAATAGCGCCGTCTAGTGTCGAGTAGCAATACTTTTGGACAATTCCAATATCATTCATTCATTGTATACGAGTGTCAAACGACGACATACGTAATGCAGTAACTTTTATACGAGTGGTCGATGATCGTCAACGATGGCCGATGGCCGATTGAAACGTTTAAATTTACGTAATAGGCCCTCTGGTCGTCAAATATATTGTTATTATTATCATTACTTGTTTGATGACGACCTGTTTGGTGTAGTGGTTAGCAACTCTGACCACTGTACCAAAAGGTTGCGGGTTCGAATCCCGCTAGGGACATATGTTTGTGTGATGAATACGGACATGTGTACCCGAGTTATGGATGTTTTTATTTATAATAAGTATTTATTTACAAAAAAAAAAAATATTTATGTATTATATCAACCATATCTGGTATCCACAACACAAGCATATAGTTGCTTACTGTGGAACTAGATGGCGCTGTGTGTATGTCAAGGATATTTTATTTATTTATTTTATTTATTATTATTTTATTACTTATAGACGTAACACACTCACCAGCATATAGTCATACATGAGGGGATACCTCAGGAAGAATATTCTGCCGGTCATCCTGTTCCTCAGACACAGGTTGTCCGCGTCCCGTGAGCGCTGCACCCCGAACACACGCACCATGAGCGCGCTGAACAGCAGCGTTGACGAGTTGCGCTCCTGGAACATACCATTGGATAGGAAATCGTTTGGTTTGGTATGGACATGTTATGAAGCTATGAAACGCATGTTAATAAGAGATTGGTCAATATGAATGTCGATTAGGGATATTATATTGGTTGTTGGTAGGGCATTTTAAATGTCTGCCTGGCTAGCTACCACCATCTTATCTAAATCTGCCGCCAAGCAGCAATGTTAATAGCGTTGTTGTGTTCCGGTTGTCAGAGATAAGATAGCCAGTCCCCCAAAATGATGGGGTTTCCGGGTCAGTACGCTTCCACTTCCGACCTCATCTTCACTTAACATCAGGTGTGATTCAGGTTAAGTACCAACCCGTTATGCATAAAAAAATGTATGCTCGTGTAGTCTGCCGGCCAAAACCAAGTCAACTGATCGCCGCTTGCTCAGTCGCCCACCAACAGCGGGAACGGCAAGAGCGCATATGCCTTACAATATGGCAGACTGCACTAATTGGCAAATTCGCATAATGATTTTGCAACTATACGAGCGCGGGATTTGAAACATTAATACGAGTATTTAAAACAATACAATACAAATACACTTTATTGCAGAACAGATAAGAAAATACAGTTTCAGAAAAGTTGTAAGAATAGAATGTACAATTTGGCGACCTTATCACTAAAAGCGATCTCTTCCTGGCAACCTTTGGGTATAAGGACAGTACATTTGAAATAGGTAGGTTGTGCGGTATTAAATAGGGATGCAGATACAAACTACGTTAAAACGTTACAAGTCGCCGGTAATATTTCCCACAATTTATATAAATGACCGTAAAATACCCGTATTTTCCCAGCGTTTTCCGTATAATTACGTAATTTTGCATCACTCATGTCGGTGGATGGAAAGGAAGAGGGAGACTACGGAAATATGGATGGATTGTGTGAGGGGTGATATGAACGAAAAGGACGTGAATGACGAGGTAACGGCGGATGGAGTTAGGAAGACAAAGATGAAATACGTCGAGCCCAAACAAATTGGGACCAGGACAAATAGATAGACAAACCTTACCACCAAGCCTAGTCTTAAAAGTAAAATGATTTTCATCGAACATGGGTAAGAAAAAATGTTTTTAGTTGTTAATTGTAACGTGGCAGACCGCGAAAACGGTGGAGAGACGAGCTTGACAGTTTTAATAAGGGATGGTTTGCGTTCGCCAAGAACAAAAACCTGCAAGTGTATCTTTATTTCTTGTATAATATATTCTTGTTGTATCCTTGTATAATAAGGTTCCAGTGAACATTCAAAATTTACCTTTAAATAAATTCAAAACCATAATAAAACAGACATTATTTACCAAAGGCTATTATAAAATTTCTGACTATCTGGATGATAAGCAAGCATGGACATAGACCGCTCGGCGATATTCAGCCTAATTATATTGATAATTGTAACCCAAACTTATTTAAAAGAGCAACCCTTGAGTTTCTTGCTCGTTCTCTGGGGAATCTGCTTTGCGAATGAGCAATAATGTCAATAATTTTAATATTAAGATAGAAAATGTGACGTTTTTAATTGATAATCTTTAACCGACGAAATAATTTTTTTTTGACTTTGACTTTATAATAAAAATTAATGTCTGAAAATCCTAGTTGTATTACGGACTCACCATCCACGTGCCCCCCCCGAACCCCCGCAAGGCGACCCGCAGGCCGGAGCCCACGTGCGGCCTCACGCTGTCCTCCAGCGCCGCGTTCCGGAACAGCGCGCGCAGTATGTTGATGCAGTGCGTGCGCGTCTCTATCGCACCCTCCGTCTGCGCCGTGGTGGAAGCGAGACGGAGCAGTGTTGTCATGCAGTCGTGGAAGCATTTCGGGTTGCCTTGGACTTGCAGTTCCGTTGTAACTAGTGCCTGGAAGTAATCAATCAACATTAGACTTACAAGGAGAGGGTATGGGCCATAGTCAATCATGTAATAACCTCACCTGCTAGCTAATGGTATTGACAAAACGTCGCGAACTTGCAGATCTTGCCCATGTACAAAAATTGAACAAGGTTTGATAGATTGCCCCGAACTGCTATCACATATCTAAACAGGAACATTAACTGGTGACTTCACTCCGCGACTTGCTGTGATTGGTTGCGCCCTGTGCCCCGCCCCCTGCTACCCCCTTTGGCGTCTTCAATATCAATGGAACGTTGTGTGTATTTTCTCATTGATAAAACAAGGTACAATCGAAATGAAAAGTCTCATTTGCACTTACATTTAATTTTTTTACTCGGAAACAAAATTTTTAAGGCTAGTTTTTTTAATGAATACATAGGGTCTAACAAAATTAAGCCGACAAAATTTGGCAATTAAGTAATATATTAGACGATAAAAAGGTGAAGCTGCGGGCGGATAACTAGTAGCGTAATAATGCAAAAAAAAAGTTATTATCGCGTGGGATGCTAGCCCTGGCCCCACCTGTATCATGAAGGGCAGGCCCGCCTCCATCCCGCCCGTGGGATGCTAGCCCTGGCCCCACCTGTATCATGAAGGGCAGGCCCGCCTCCATCCCGCCCGTGGGATGCTAGCCCTGGCCCCACCTGTATCATGAAGGGCAGGCCCGCCTCCATCCCGCCCGTGGGATGCTAGCCCTGGCCCCACCTGTATCATGAAGGGCAGGCCCGCGCTCCGCCTGGTGGCCTGGAGGCCGGCCCCGCGGCCCGCCTCCATCCCGCCCGTGAGCGCCCGCAGCCAGGCCCCGGGCCGCCCGTGTAGCGCCGGGCTGCGGCAGCGCCATAACCTGTCCCCAGATTAAACCACATTATTACTTGATTACAAATCACCATTATATCAGTCGAAAGACGTCCACTGCTAAACAAAGGCCTCCCCCAAAGGATCTCCCCAACGATCGGTTCTGGGGAACGAACTCTCTAACGCAAAATAGCTTCGGACGACCGTGACTCGGAATTTTTCTTTTGCAGTTTGCTGTGTCAATTATAAACCAATCGTCATTATTTTACTTATGTTGTATATAGATCCCACCTCCGGTCTCCTCCCACTGTAACTCCTGTAAGCCAGGATCAACAGTCGTACTCTGCACGGCGCCTACTGAAGGTAGACGGTGCTTTACATGACTCTATTGCTACCTTGGACCCCAGATTAATTAAAGAAAGAATTTAAGGGTGAAAAGTAGGAAAGAAAGAAAGTCCCACCTCCCCCCCAGCTATGGTGACGCAAAAAGCCAAAGCGGCTAACCCTATGGGGGAGAGAGTCAAGTGAAGCTCGACTCCCTAATTTAATACACCAAGGACAGCGCCAGACCGAAGATAGCGTTGATTGTGGGGTAGCCAGAAGTCTACCGTAGATAAAAGTGCTTAACTTAGTGCTGCTTGCTTAGTAAAAGTTTTGTTGCATATAGTTGGCCATCACAAATTAGTACGCGACGCAAGGAACGTCTGAAGTTATTTGCAAATTGCATAACTTCCATCCATCCAGCGGCTTCCCGCAATCTTTACCAAATCGTCGGTCCACCTCGTGGGGGGCCTGCCCACGAGATCCTAATACCCCGAGGCGGCTCGTCTTAAAGAGCACTGGTGCAGTGAACTCCCATAAAAATTACATAATAATAATTTTGGCTTTTTTTAATCTGCGTTATAACTTAACACATACTTTTTATAATCCTAGACATTCTACTAAGCCTGCCTTAATAGCAGTTTATTAAAAACTATTACCTACGGTACAAAGTTAATATGTTATAAGTTGATGTCAATATAAAATTTAGCACTGATATAAACGCGTATGAAAGGGAAACATCGACACTATCCCGCGCGTGAAACAAAAGATTTCGTATGAGGAATTAGCGTAATCTGGAGCACTGTTCCTGCGTGAAGTTGCCAGTTGCGGTCGTCAGGTCACAAAATTGATGCGCTGTTGCCGATCTCATGTAAACCGTTTCGAAATTAATGCAAAGGGGCCACCACGGCCTGAAATTGCACTTGTATAAAATGTAGTACAAAAACTGAAACGGTTAACAGCTTTTAAAAACATCTTGGTTGTGTAGATGAAAGCAATAAATTATTGTGTTTCCCGTGTCTGGTGTTTGGATCTGGTGCCGGTGGTGGTGAATCTGCATGGACGCAAACGAGTATATGTTAAACCGCCTCCGTGGCTTGTGAACAACTCAGCTCAGATCGCTTTGCCTTTTGAGATTATTGGAGAATAAACAAAACGCACGCACAACTGAATTTTCAAATATCTGACCTGGCCAGTAACTTGGTGAACCCGACGTAGGCCTGCTCGAAGGCTCCCCTATGCTTAGTCTCAGCGAGGAGCTTCGTGAAGTGCTCCCCCATCAACCACATCTGTTGGTGGGTGAGAGAGCCGCCCGGCTCACCTTCACCGGCTATAGTAAGCCGGGAGGATATCTCACCTAGGAGGAGGGATACCTGAGAGAAAGATAAAATATAAATATGTCATAATATGGATGGTCGTACGACAATAATAATAAGTGGTTTGCTAAAAGTGAATCTCGTGGCGCTGGTATCGGAGGACACAGCGCGGTGACGTCAACAAATCACTGTTAGGTCTGCACTTCGAAAATGATTATTCATATGGCTACCAACCGTCAAAGGACAGACGTTCAGAATTGTGAGTGATTTCATTAGGTAGCGTTACTGAAAATGTGCGAACAACTGTGATTCGAAAAACCGTAGTTCCGATACTCTGTTAGTCGATGCGTTGTTTGTGCGATAATTTTGGGTGCGACAATAAACCAGCGCTGAGCTCTTATAAGCTCAGCATATAACTGAGTCGTTTCCCTTTCGCTGCTGCGACACATATCTGAGTGTTCTGTTAATTTGCATTTTTTTTTATTCACCACGGGTTGGTACTTGACCTCAATCACACCTGATCTTAAGTGAAGATGAGGTCGAAGGTGGAAGCGTACTGACCCTGAAACCTCAACACATTTGGGGTACTGGCTATCTTATCTCTGACAACCGGAACACAACAATGCTATTAACATTGCTGCTTGGCGGCAGATTTAGATAAGATGGTGGTAGCTGGCCAGGCGGACATTTAAAATGCCCTACCACCAACCAAACCGAGTACTTAAACATGTACCCGCGACCTCCGAATCGTAAACCCAATGTTATTTACGTTGGGCCACGGAGGCGGTTAAACCGGCGGCGGCGGAAGCGGAGGCGACATATATACAACAATTGCCTAACAATTGTTGTATATGTGTCAAAGTGGGGAATAAACAGTATCTTTCTTTCTATTATCCATATAGCGACAGAATACTTGATGAAGCTAGTGCGATAGAGACCTTTGTAGCGAGCGAGCGAGCAAGATGTCAGAGTCAAAGTCAAAAATGCTTTATTTTGTAGGTACACAGAGTACATTTAAAATTGACAATTTTAAATTTTTCAAGCTACTGCTTGTTCAAAATGCAATTTTCCACTGAGAAGAACAAGTAAGAAACTCGAAGGGTTGCCCTTTTAAAATCAGTCTTTGATTTTACATAAAGGTTTTTATATTACAAAAAGGTTTTTATATTTCATTATTAATTGTGAAATAGCCTGGCATGCGAACGATCTGATTATGTCCAGGGATGAATATCATCTAAAAGTCTGATATTTTATAATATGCTTTCTTAACAAGTTTCTGTATTATAGTATCTTTAAAATTGACAGGAAGATTTTGTATATCAACTGGAACCTTATTGAAAAAGCGTATACATAACCCTTTGAATGAATTACTGACTTTGCGGAGGCGACTTATGTGACCTGCAAGTTTATCTTTATTTCTTGTATTGACATCATGTTTATCACTATTTTTCCTAAATGATGCTATATTTTTTTGACATACATTAGATTTTCAAAAATGTACTGTGACGAAAAGGTTAGGATGTTATACACTTTAAACCTATCTCTAAGTGACACTGCAGGTCTCAACTGATAAACTGAGCGAACGGCTCGTTTTTGTAAACTGTGATGGGTCGGAGCACCCCGATTTCGCTTCGTTCCAGCCTTCGATGTTTAGTTGAACATGTTGAACATACTGGAGAGTTCTTTCACACTAGCGTTCGTCTAAGAAGTATTCCGTTGCTGTATGGTTTATATCACAAGCAAAGTATCGACACACAGTATCGGAACTGCGATCTTTCGAACCACAGTTCTTCGCAAGTTTGTATTTCGATGTTATTACGGATTTTTTTTGGGATATTTATTTATTTACGTAAAGTTTTATAAAATAATTTTCAAATGTTGTGTACACTATTTTCTGCCCAATCTAATAAACACTATGTATCTCTAAGGTTTGCTGATAGAAACTCGGATCGGAGTTAAGCTCGCCTTTGTACATTTAATTTTGTGTACAATAAAGATATTAAGACTTCTATGATTACATTATCACCGACACTTGCAAGGATCCGATCGTTACTTAATAAGAAGATTGTCATAGAATTTAAGCAAGAGGGGTTGTAGACTAGATAGAATGAATCCCAATGATAACATGCGAAGGCCTAGTTGGATGGGGTGAGGGACACGCTCTACGTTTACTGTTCACGGGGTAGCATCTCAGGTTACATAGTCATAATTGAATTTTATGATTTGTGTGACCACTTACTAGTCTGTAAATATGTCTTCAAAGATTCAAGGAAATCTGGCCCGTGTTCCATCAGTAACAGTCCACCGCCTCGTTCTATTAAATCCTTAGTGTCATTCCGATATCCTATTCGCCTTTAGTTGCTTGACATAATATCGCAATTGTCCGAGCCACCCTATACCACGAGACAGCTGGCACGCCCGTCCGTTTGGCATTGCATGACACACTCGTATCAAAATGCCCCTAATGGTCACCCATCCAAGGTCTCCGCGCCTGATATTGCTTAACAATCGAAGACGAATTGCCTACCTCTTTGACGGATCTCCAAGCGCATAGCAGCACCATTTGAGCCGTGACCTGTCTGCCATCCTCCAGCCTCACGCCGCTGTCGAACAGAAAGCAAAGGAAACCGATTATTTTTCATCTCATCTGAAGTTCTTTATCTCCGGAGTGCATCATCAGATTTATATGAAAGAAAGAAAGAAAGAAAGAAAAGTATTTATTGCCAACAAATACAGAAAATTTCGTAAGGTATATTTTCATTATTTAAATGTATGTATTTGTGGCAAAGGGATTGGGCGTCAGCATTTGCTGCCAATATGTCTTATGGCAATTGACAGCGCTGGTTTTCAGCGCAACCCCTCTCTCACTTAGGTTTTCAACATAAAACAGCAGTCAGGCGCGTTCCCACATACACTTATGTGTGAGAAAAAAAGAAAATATACCCTTTCAAACAAAAAGAAAAACTAAAGAATCACCGAAATCGGTTGACGACTATGGACATATCGCGGAATACCCATAATATAAAAATACATACAGTCGAATTGAGAACCTCTTCCTTTTGAAATCGGTTAAAAAGTAGTGAGTAAGATAGATAGATGTATGTTAAGGTGGTTTAGGCATTAAGAACGAATGAGTGAAAGGAGATTAACGAAAGCAATATATGACGAAAGCGTGAATGGATGGGTCGGAGGTCAACCAAGAAGGACGTACGTCAATCAAGTTACTGAAGTACTCACAAAAGGTTAGATCGGTTACCCACTAATCGACGAGCGTGTACGGAACTGCACATTATTTTATGTGCCGTATGTATGAACCCGCGTAGCGGCCCGTGCCTGCGCCGCACGTGTTACCTAATGCTAATGTAATTACGATATTAGAAGGAGTTGGTTGTTTTTATCATCCCTTTATCATAGCAATCAGCTTTCATCAACTATCAAACTATGAAGCATTTGATGAGAGTGGAAGAAAGTGAAAAAATCAATAGTCTTTGCTTACTCCAACGGGAAGCATATTATATATGTAATAAACAACTTATATTATATGTACATTCGACGCACCCCGAGTTTCCATGGTCATTGACCACGACTTCTCCCATGTCCATAGGCAGGTGACCTTCCGGCGAGGAGTTGTTGACCACTCCCGATACAGTGGCGTTCACCTCCACACATGAGTTGACTATATCACTGACGAGGGCAGTCCATTTGGCGTCGTTGGAGATTGCACTAAAAATACAATATACTATAATTTACTTAGTGGTAGGTGTATGTACATAACAGCCTTACATGTGCCTATTGTTGGGGTACAGCCTCCTCTCACTGAGAGAGGGTATGGGCCATAATCCACCACGTGAATTGGTGGATTTGTGACTGTGAGCCACCGCCTTGGGTTAGTGAAGCGAGACGGAGCAGTGTTGTCATGCAGTCGTGAATGCATTTCGGGTTACCTTGGACTTGCCGTTCCTTTAGTGCCTGGAAGCATTGAATCTTCATCAGCCCTACACGTTGGGAGAGGTTATGAGCCATAATTGACCACGCGGGCCCAGTATTGGTGGATTTATGTCAGACTAGTGGGCACAAAGGGATAGGGAAAGGTTAGAGGCATTCGAGATGCGGTGCTGGAGACGAATGGAGGGAATAATCTGAACCGAGAAGAGAACAAATGAAGAGGTGTTAATGATGGTAAAGGATAAGAGATGCCTGTTAGCCACAGTTGAGAACCGAAGAGGAAAGATGATAGGTCGCTTGATACGACACGATATTTTTTTGAAGAACATAATTGAAGGAAAGAGAGGTAGGGGAAGACCTAGGCGTAATTACTTTGACCAAGTGAAAGAAGTGTCGTACCAAGAGAAACGAGGGGGGAATGTAGAGAGACTAGAGAGACGTGGTCATTACTCCACCGACGAGAGCATAGCTCTTAAATTGAAGAGAGAGTGGGCACATGACATGTTTTAAGCCGTCTCTGTAAGCCAGCCACGTTACTTGACGAGTATCTTCAATTGCAAACAACCGGAACTGACTATTTAGCGTGCCCTCTGAAGCTCATATTAAAATGCCACTAGTGGTCACTCCCAAGGGGGTCAAGGATTTACTGGAAATGCTTCAACTTCGACTACATCGTAACTTTCCTCCAGGCGAGATTGTGGTCAAATTCGTATTAACTTCTACATTAAAAATTCTTTTAAAAACACGCTTTTAAAGCTCCATCATGATTATCAAATCAAATCACTTTTATTTCGGACAAATAAATCCATAGGTGTTAGTTACAAGTAAAAAAAGTTGTGTTAGTAGGACTATAACTAGACAACACTAAAAACGACGAGGCTCTGCGACAACAGTAGCATGCAGCCGCATCCACCGCGCCCACAGCGGCGAGTCCCAGCGCTTATCACATATTATTCTAGTACAAAGCAGAGTAATGGTAAAGATGGTAAAGTCCATCAAGGAGTTCCAGTGGCTATCTTCTGACTCCATCTTCAGACATTCGTCATCACGTGTAATGGAAAGTGGTCATGGCAAATTGTTGCAATGGCAATAGTCGAATATGTGTATTGACACATATTCGACTATCTTGTCATTTGCTATCAGAGTTCTAGTCCCTACATCTCGGTTCCATCGAGCTGATCTGATATCAGCTCGATGGTACCATAATATTGCATTGTCACCGAACTTACATAAATATGCTAAATCTCGGCTCAATGAGATACCAGAAACTGCTTCAAAAATGCTTTGCAAATTTTGAAATGGACAACTTACATACGAACATTGCTAACTAATTAAATAATTAAGTACTTTAAAATAATATATTGTAGGTACTACTTATGTAACTAGTGTAGCTATGTTATCAATGTTGTGTACGCCTGTAATAGGTATTCATATCAGAACAAAACTACTGTATAAGCTTTCATAAGAGCGTGATATGTTATACTGTTGGTGTACCAAATAAAATAAAATAAAAAAACTAAATAAAAGCACATATTTCAATATTATATTATAAGATATAGTAAAATGAGTACAAGACTCACCAGACATCAACTCTGGATATTAAATGCCCCATACAATGCAGCAAGCCATACATAGGTGCGCGGATGGCTCCGCTCACGATGCTTTCTTCACATATGGCCAGTTCGCGACACAACTCCGCATGCAGCCGATGCAGCAGCGCATACGTCACAGGTTCCGATACATCGCTGTGAACAGATATTTGATGAAAGGAATAGGCTTGGGGGAGGCCTTTGTCCAGCAGTGGACGTCTAGCTGATATGATGATGACGATGATTCTGTCGGCGAGGATGGAATGTATGATATTCTATACAATAACACATGGAGAAAACCCCCTTTTCATAAAGACATCCAAGTAGCTTCGTTGTTTGTACATTAGTCCAGTAAGGATACGCTTTTAAGTTCTTATAATTTTAAAGGCCGTGATTCTTTGCACATGGATAGAATAAAAATAATTCTAACAAATCGGTAGTTTGCTTTAGTTATAATATACATATTTAGTAATAAAATATAGACTGTACGATTAAAATTACCACTGTGAATTACATTGCGTCGGAGAATATACTTAGAACCCCTGTAAATATTTTAAAAAAAAATCGAGCAATAACTTCTTTACAATTATGAAAAATTTCACCGAGGTCAAATATCACAATTCAATGAACTACCTATTTAAAAAAAATATAAAGTAGCTATTGATAAAATTTTTAGAAAATAGTTTTAGAAGATCTTAGCATCTTCTACAACGCAATGAAGTGCACAGTGGTAACTTTAATTTAATATTGTACGTTTTATAACTAAATACCTACACTATACCTAAAGCAAACTCCTGATCCGTTAGAAAATATTTTTTACAATATCACTGATAGGTACTCTGTCTATGTACAAAAAATCAGGGCCTTTAAGATTATAGGAAGTTACACCCCTAAATATGCATATTAATTTCTATATTTACTATATTTCGGTGACACTGTTTATGCGCAATTTTTTGTTCTATAAATTATAATCATAGGTAAAGCAGTCTATGCGCATGAGAATGAGGTTTCCAGCAACACGTGACGCCAGAATGTACACTTAAAATATTGAATATTGAATAACTCATAAACTACATTAGCAAAATGCCCTATTTGGCACTATTTTTTGGATTTGGATTAGATTGTTGCGGATTAAATGGTCGCTTGGCCTATCGGGTTCCTAGTAAGGGCCAACGCTTATTGAATCTTCACAAAATATTCCTTACTACTCCATGTAGGACAAATGCTGGTGTGAGATGTCCTCTAAGACGCTTAGTAAACACGTATAATGAACATTTTTTAGATTTCGACATATTTTCATTATCATACCACAGATTTAGGAGTTCTGTTATTGGAGAGTTATTGCACGGGTAATATTTATATTGTTCGGTTTGTGTAGCAGCACGTTGTAACATCGTAATGATACGGATGTACTTATTGTAAACTTCATAACTTGTAAGTCTTGTGAAATACTGTATTACTTACCTTGTGGATAGAGTCGTGGACTGTGTATATACTTAATACCTACAGAAAATGTTAATAATGTAACTATGTACACTGTTGTTAACTGTCCCAAATAAATAAAATAAAATATTCCAGCACAATTTTTTGACATTGTCATTTGGCATAAAAAAGACTCACTTGTTGCTCCCTTGTAGCACGTATCCAGCTAGTTTATCCTTTATCAAATGCAGTTTGTAAGAAGCAGACACGCATTCCGTTGGTTTTAGTGAAGACGCCTGTTTCAATACATCTTCTATTTCTAGACTCACACATGACTTCCTGCTCGTTTTCTGGAAAAAATAACATACACTCAGCGCCATTTAGTTCCACACTAACCCTCTTATACATAAAAATTTACAAACGGTTTATAAGCCTGTTTTAGTTAAAGTATGTTTTGTCAATTTCTTTCATTGCAACATTTCCTTATGAACGACAGAGACAAAACATACTTTAACTAAAACAGGCTTATAAAGCGTTTGTAAATTTTTGTGAATAGGACGGTAAGCAACTAGGCTTGTATTATGGATACCAGTTGGTTGATAAACTACACAAATACTTTTTTTTTTTTGTAAATAAATATATATATAAATGAAAAACATTCGTAACTCGGGTACAGATATCCGTATTCACCATACAAACATATGTCCCTAGCGGGATTCGAACCCGCGACCATTTGGTATAGCAGTCAGCGTTTCTAACCACTACACTAAACAGGTAAAATAAAGTAAACATATAAATTTTTGCATTAGGGTATCGTAAATTCCCAAAACCATTTCAAATATCAAACATTGGTGAAAAATAATGCCTAACCTATAATTTTTATAAATATATTTTTTTAAGGTAACACTTTAAGGTAACTAAGGTAACACGTAAAAAAAAAAATATTCTAATCTAACTAATATTATAAATGCGAAAGTTTGGATGTTTGTTTGTTTGTTGCCCAATCACAGCGAAACGGATGGACCGATTTGTTATATAGGTAGAACATAACCTCGATTAAAACATAGGATATTTTTATACCTATAAAGTGAGTAGTTCCCGCGGGATAAACCAATTCCCGCGATAAAATTCTTGCCCCGCAAGCGAAGCCGCGGGAGGAAAACTAGTACAGAATAAATCAAGATTTTTTTTTTTCGGACACTCACGTCAATCATCTAGTCCCAAACTAAGCAAAGCTTGTACTATGGATACTAGATAACGGATAAATATACATAAATATTTATATAAACATCCATGACTCAGGAATAAATGTTCATATTCATCACACAAACATTTACCCGTCGCGGGATTCGAACCCGCAACCGTTGGTTTCGCTGACAGGGTCACTATTCACTACACCAATCGGTCGTCAAAAGTAACATGTCTGAGCAGGCCCTTATATTTACCCGAATCCATAATCAAAATCAAAAATATTTTACTATATTCAATGTAGGATACAAAAATATCACTTATTATTGAAAATCAATATGTTATTGTTTTTTTTTAAACTACATCGCTTCACAAGGGGTTATGGTTAAGGAGAAGAAGCTACAAGAAACTCCGCAACAATGGTCACGATTCGGATGTACACCAACTAAACTAAACTAAACTAAAACCACTTTTGGAGTAGTAGTAGAGTAGGAGTTTTAGTTTAGTTGGTGTACATCCGAATCGAGACCATTGTCTGAATTGATTGCTACACTAGGAGCATGAGGGGCGCGATAAACGTTTATGTCGCGCGAGATAATATTTGTCGTGCTCATTCGTTTGGACGAAATATACAACTATCCCACTCTCACGTCGCGTCGGACGTGACGAACGATGTCATGCTGCGGGGGCTGGAAATGATTCCATAATTCATGAGAATTACTGCTATTTACCTGCAACATCTCTACAGGACATTTCTTCAATATCTCCAGAGCGAATGCTTTGTTATTCTCATAGCTGTCTTCCAAGTGAAGTAATAATTTCTCTATGTACTCTTCTTTCCATATTCTAAAACAATATTAAACAGCTAAATAAAACCGTTTTATAACCTTATCTTACTTGGATAGGACCTTACTATCGGGTTACCTGATTTTATTCAAATTCAAATTATTTATTTTGCCAGAATATAGGTACACAAGGGTATTTTGATATTAAAAATAAAGCCCATTACATTCTGCCTTTTGAGCATGCAAAATTTAACGAATTATATCTAGTTATAACTACCTATTATTAATCAAATTATTATTATTATCAATCAAATCAAAATATTTTATTTCATAGGATCAAATTATCACTTGAAAACGTCACTATAATATTAATATTACATTTAAATTTACTGCTCATTCACAAAGCTGACTCCTCAGAGAAGAACAAGCAAGAAACTCTAGGGTTGCTCTTTTCAACAGATTATGGGTTACAATTTGTGATTTGATAATTATATGAATAATAAGATCTCCATGCTTGTTTATCATCCAAATAGTCAGTGATTTTATAATTGCCTGTTGCTAATAATTTCTGTTTTATAATGGCTTTAAATTCCACAAAGTTAGTAAATCCTTCAAAGGGCAATGTATACGCTTTTATAATAAGGTTCCAGTGGACATTCAAATAAACTCAAAACCATCATAAAACAGACATTATTTACCAGAGGCTACTATAAAATTTCTGACTATCTGGATGATAAGCAAGCATGGACATAGACCGCTCGGCGATATTGAGTCTAATTATACAATATAATATAATTGTAACCCAAACTTATTTTAAAAGAGCAACCCTTGAGATTCTTGCTCGTTCTTCTCGGGGGAAAATTGCATTTTGAACAAGCAGTAGCTTAAAAAATGTAAAATTGACTATTTTAAGTGTACTCTGTGTACCTACAGAATAAAGCATTTTTGACTTTGACTTTGATCTTCCTAATATTGACGATGATGTTTCCTTTTTCGTTTACGTAATTGTCGGTTTATCAGTAATGTCAACAGAGGTGTTTCTTTTTCGCACTGATTGTAAGCCCGGCGTTCGGCAGCCGCTCAGCGATGACGTCGCGTCGACGCTGGCACGGCGATGACGTCGCGTCGACGCTGTCACGACGACAACGCTCAAAAGACGCTAGTGTGGGGGGTCTCTAAAGACTTTCATCCTATACCATGACAAAAACCTACCTTACATATCCTTCCAAATGCATGTCCTCGCACCACACAAGCATTTGCAACGCAATAACTCTTCTGCTATAATTCGCGCCTGGCATTAAACTGTCAAAGCATTGAGCCCTCACTTCTTCAATGAATTTCACATAGTACTCATACTCCAAGGGCCGTGGGTCCTTCCTAATAAGTACTTTATAGCTGTCTTCGAACCGTTTTGTGAACTGAAAATGAGATATAATGAAAATGGGATAACTAGCTGATGCCCGTGATTTTGTTCGCGCGGAACATTTCATCAAAAATTACGGCGTGTGTGTGTGTGTTGTGTGTGTGTGTGTGTGTGTGTGTGTGTGTGTGTGTGTGTGTGTGTGTGTGTGTGTGTGTGTGTGTGTGTGTGTGTGTGTGTGTGTGCGCGCGTGTGTGTGTGTGTGTGTGTATGTAAGTTTGAGTTAGAACCCATTTGTGCTACTGCGGCACACAGTCACTCTTTGTACTTTCTATTCTTTACTTTTATGTGTGTATGTGTGTGTGTGTGTGTGTGTGTGTGTGTGTGTGTGTGCGTGTGTGCGTGTGCGTGTGTGTGTGTGTGTGTGTGTGTGTGTGCGCGCGAATGTATGTGTGCCTGTGTGTGTACGAGTCGTGGCGGTATGTTCATATAAGTCGAGAAGCCCGGCATGCCTTATGATACTCGATTTGAATATCAATTAGTTCTCATTCCATTTTTGATGCTGCATATAATTGTTGCCGACCGACAAAAACATTTGTAACAGGCATAACGACTTAAATAACAGGCGAGTGCATATGAAAATGCAGATTGAAGAGAATAAGAGGCAGGAAAATGTGCTTATTTAATTTCATTAACTGTGTAAAAACCACAAAAACATCTATGGACTTGCCCTATTTTGAAACTTTGGGCACGCCACTGGTACGAGCGCCTGCATGCATAAGGGTAAGGGTGAGTGAGTAGGTAGATATTGTAAAGTTATATACTACCTGACATATAATTCTATGTTAGGTTCATTTTATATTTATTTTATTAACACTTGACCTCAATCACACCTGATGTTAAGTGAAGATGAGGCCGAAGGTGGAAGCGTACTGACCCGGACACCCAAATATTTGGGGAACTGGCTATCTTATCTCTGACAACCGGAACACAACAATGCTATTAACATTGCTGTTTGGCGGCAGATTAAATAAGATGGTGGTAGCTAGCCAGGCGGACATGTAAAATGCCCTACCACCAACCAAACCGAGTACTAAACGTGTAGCCCGCTGGGAATCGAACCCGCGACCTCCGATTCGTAAACCCTTTACTGCATATTAATTTAACTTGTTAATGTTTAATACTGAAACAGGTAATATCCGTTGGATTCCGTTAACAATACTACTACTACTTTTGATACTAGAGCAAACTATGACATACCTTTTTCATTATAGAAAGAGTGTGCTGCCTGAAGTTAGGCGATTGTGCGTTGATGTTGTACCTCAGATACCACAATACAAGGTTTAGGTCACCTTCGGAGAACACTTCGGTGGTTTTAGGAGACTCCACTATCACTGATATGGAAAGTATACGTGTCTGGGAAATAGAAAGTCAGATACATTTTTACCGACCATCAGATAACAGATTTTATAACAAAATCGGGCTTTATACTGGATGAGTTTTTTTAACGTAAGGAAAAAAAAATAGGGCATATTAGGTAAGTGAAATGGAAGGTATTGGCATAGGTAGTTGTTTTTTTCAAAACTATCCTAGATCTAATTACATCATTAAAATAAATAAAGAAAGAAAACTTAGACAAAATATGAGTTCGAAATAAATTTCGCATGATAGGGACAATAAGACTCTAAGAACCTAAGTCTTTTCATTTTTGATTTTATTTCGGGCGTAGTCAATTTTATCTGGCTACTAGGATCAATAAGGCCCGTATTAATAAATCGTTCTCAAGATTGAGATGACCTTAAGTTAACACTTAAGAATTTATTGCATATTAAAACAGTATAAAAAAAATCGCGATCGCGGTCTCAAGATCAATTTATTAATACGGCTTTAAATCTATGACTAAATCAAAATGAAATCAAATAAAAAAAATATATTTCGTAGGATAAAAATATTACTTGAAAACGTCACATTTTTTATCTTATTATTAAAGTTTTTGACATTATTGTTCATTCACAAAGCTAATTCCCCAGAGAAGAACGAGCAAGAAACTCATGGCTTGCTCTTTTAAATAAGTTTGGGTTACAATTATACTATATTGTATAATTAGACTGAATATCGCCGAGCGGTATATGTCCATGCTTGCTTATCATCCAGATAGTCAGAAATTTTGTAATAGTCTTTGGTAAATAATGTCTGTTTTATGATGGTTTTGTATTTATTTAAAGGTAAATTTTGAATTTCCACTGGAACCTTATCATAAAAGCGTATACATTGCCCCTTAAATCACTTAGTGACTTTGTGTAAACGGCTAACATGAACAGCAAGTTTACTTTTATACCTGGAATTAACATTACGTATACGAGTATCACTATTTATCTTAAGCGATTCTAGATCTTTTCTTACATACATTAAGTTTTCGTAAACATATTGCGATGCTAATGTTAACAAATTAATTTCTTTAAATTTATTTCTAAGAGACACTCTGGGGCCCAGTTTGTAAATCAAATCAAAATATTTTATTTCATAGGATAAAATTATCACTTGAAAACGTCACTATTAATATTAATATTACATTTAAATTTACTGCTCATTCACAAAGCTGACTGCCCAGAGAAGAACGAGCAAGAAACTCTAGGGTTGCTCTTTTAAACAGATTATGGGTTACAATTTGTGATTTTATAATTATATGAATAATAAGACAGCTATGTCCTTGCTTGCTTATCATTCAAATAGTCAGTGATTTTATAATAGCCTTTTGCTAATAATTTCTGTAAAACTATAGTAATACATACCTCTTCCACCGCATCGACAGCGGCCATCTTGAGAACGTCATAACTTATGATGCCCTTCCATTCCCCCTCATTGCGAACCGAAGACAATTTCTCCATAACGCCAGACTTCCGCGCCACAGTCAGTAGCATCAGTATACATTTTACGTCATAGTGGGACGAGTCGGATGACTGCTTTATGTGAGGGAGGCTGTGGAAATTTTCATGTATGTAACGATTTACAGTAAGCAGCTGTCGTATCACATAAAATATTAAATCATTCTTCTTCTTCTTTTCGAGTCGAGGCAAGTTTCAAATTTTATTGGACCAACACTTAGGCCCCGTATTAATAAATAATTCTCAAGATTGACTGGTCTCAAGTAAACGTGCTGATTAATAAACCTAACTTGAGGGCTGAAACGCGTGTGCTTACTCAAGCAGCACTCGAGAGTTTCACGTATTAATAAACGAAACTCAAGACTATCATTCTTGAGAAGTGATCTCAGTTGAGTAGACCTCAAGATTGGTTTATAAATTATCACGGAGCTTGAGATAGCGTTAACTCCTTAAGACGCATCCCGGGTGATACACCCTCAAGACTTGTATTGAGATTGGTTTATTAATACGGGCCTTAGCCACTCCAAAAGCACTCTCTGTGGCGTTAGGTTGGTCGTCAATACGACCAAGCTGTCAGAATACGCGGCGCAAGACAATAAGTGATCCATTGTCTGTGGGGAGACTCCGCACTCGCACCGATCACTCCCGCCATCAGAGAAGCCCCACCTGCATAGACTATCTTTGCTGCGGCCGACCTGAGTCCGAAGCCGATTTAAGGATTTCCATGTTGGCCATGGCAAATCGTGTCCAGGAAGAAGAGACTCCTCGAGAGGGAGGAACGACGCAAGAGAGTATCTCGGCCGCCACAGGCTGCAGCGAGCATCCGAAGTTACACCTTGTATGTGAGCTACGCACATATCTAAATATATATAACTCAAAGGTGACTGACATAGTGATCTATCAACGCCCAGCCCAAACCACTGGACGGATCGGGCTGAAATTTGGCATGCAGGTAGATGTTATGATGTAGGCATCCGCTAAGAAAGGATTTTGATAAATTCTACCCCCAAGGGGATAAAATAGGGGATGAAAGTTTGTTGTTTGTATTTTGATAAAATCTTCCACGCGGACGAAGTCGCGGGAGGAAAGCTAGTACATTATAATATAATAATAATAAAAGACATTAATATTATAGAAACTTTAAATGGGCGTCTGTCGAGCGCCGGTGGCTCAACGGTTAAGACGTGGTCTTCCTATTTAGGAGGTCCGGGTTCGCTTCCCACGCAGGCCATGTACCAATGAGTTTTTAAATTTAACGTTAATTACTTATGTGCAATTTTCCGACTGCTCTTAGGTGAAGGAAAACATCGTGAGGAAATTATACTGATATGAACAGAATATATTCTAAACAGTTGCGATTGCTTAAAGAGTAAATTATTATTACGTAGTTGTATTTTTTCACATTTAACAGTAATTTTTTAATCACAACAAGTTATTACTTAACCTCAATTACACCTGATGTTAAGTGAAGATGAGGCTGAAGGTGGTAGCGTACTGACCCGGAAACCCCATCTTATTTGGGGGACTGGCACTCTTTTCTCTGATTTTATCATTCTGCTTAAATTGTGACAAAACATTGTCCAGTCTCTCCAGAATACCAGGATCGTGATATAGAATTTAGCGATCGTATGCAAGCGACCGAAATGTTCTGATGAATGGCCCAATGCGGGTTGGGGACTTCACTTTCCTTTGAATTTTTATTTCTCTGGCATGCAGGTTTCCTCACGATGTTTTCCTTCACCGTTTAAGAGCAATCGGATAAATGCATATAAGTAATTAAATTTAAAAACTCATTGGTACATAGCTTGCCTGGGAATCGACCCCGAACCTCCCAAATTGGGAGAGCGCGTCTTAACCACTGAGCCACCGAGGCACCTGTCTCAGTATGCTGTACTCACATATAATTGATAACACCCTCATCCAGTTTCACCGCGCGTGCCAGCAAATTTTCCAGTATATTCAACACCGCCGATTCTAATGTGTTGGCAGCCACGTACTCCAGCACGGGTTCAATCCAAGTCCTGTATACAGTCTCCGTGTTTGTCTCCTGCGTGTGCTTTTGTAGAAGAGTCTCTAGTGCTGTGGTCGCCTGAAATGTGTATAAATAAATAGATAAGTAGTGGTATTTATTATGTGATAAGTGCTTGAGACGGGGAAGTTTAAATGTTGGAAAAAAAATAATTCCAAAACCCACTGGTCATTACTTTGGACGCCAGATTACAATAGGGTCCTCATATCCATAAATTAGCGAAGAAGCTCTGCAGCGTATGCAGTCAAAAAAATTAGACAAATATCGAACGTAAATACTGCTAGATTAGTATATTTTATTTATTTCCATAGCCTGATGTCTTACGGTATCTTGCTGTGGGGAAATGCCGCGGATATAAACACAATCTTTGTTTTACAAAAACGAGCCGTTCGCGCAATTTATCGATTGAGACCTGAGGGCGGAGTGTGAGTTTTGTTTCGACTTAACTTTACTACCGCGTTCACGTTTACGTGACGTTTTGTATGAAGAAATATGCAGCGCCTCTAGCGGATAGTTTGCAAAACGTTTTTTTTCATAGGGACTTTTTGCGTAAAGTTAAAAACGAGACAAAATTCACACTTCGCACACTGCAGTCTCACTTACAGGTGGATTTAAAGAGTATAATATGGTAAACTTTTCGTCACAGAACATTTTTGAAAATCTAATATATGTAAAAAAAAATATAGCATTATTTAGGAAAAATAGTGATAAACATGATGTCAACACAAGAAATAAAGATAAACTTGCAGGGCACATGAGACGCCTCCGCAAAGTCAGTAAATCATTCAAAGGGTTAAGTATACGCTTTTTCAATAAGGTTCCTGTTGATATACAACACAGGCGTGACATTATGTATGTATATATAAATAAAAAACATCTATAACTCGGGAACACATGTCCTTATTCATCATACAAATATATGCCCCTAGCGGGATTCGATTTTGGTATATTGAGATAATCTGGCGTCACGTGTTGCTGGAATCCTCATTTCCACGTAAAGACTGCTTTACCTGTGATTATAATTTATGTCATAAAAAATTGTGCATAAACAGTGCCACCGAAATATAAAAGTCTCATAATTAGTTCTTGGGAGTGAATGCTGGGTATGGCAAAAGAAGAATGAAAGTAGAATAAATGCAGTGGAAATGAGATCATTGAGAAGTATGAATGGGGTGACTCTGAAAGATAGAATCAGAAATAGTGTAATTAGGGAGTTAACCAGTGTGAATGAAGATGTAGTGACAAATATTGAAAAAGGTATGCTGAGATGGTTTGGACATGTGGAGAGGATGAATGAAAGAAGACTTACGAAAGAGATATACAAAGCGAATGTGGATGGTAGCGTTGGTAGGGGAAAACCACGGCGAACGTACCATGATCAAATCTGGGACGTCTTAAAGAAAGGCCAAGTCAAGAGTACCCTAAATCGACGAGCATGTATGAACAACCTTATGAGAGTGAAGGAAGCAGAAGAGGTGTGTCAGGATCGTAGCAAGTGGAAGACTGTGGTCTCTGCCTACCCCAACGGGAAACAGGCGTGACATTATGTATGTATGTATGTATTAGTTCTTCAAAGACAACAAAGTTACTTAGATATCTTTCTGCAAAGAGGTAGCGCAGAAGACAGACGTTTTGTCGGCCGCAACATTATGTTCTCCGTGTGATAATCCATTACTATATAAGGTCTAACAAAATTAACCCGACAAACTTTGCAGAGTGTATGTATAGGACGTACCTATTACGAAAAAAATAAAACATTAAAGTTAACAGATTTTATTCACAAAATAAATGTAAATTTTGTGAGTTGGACCTTATTGGCAGCGCGCTCCAAGTACATTGCCACAACACAAACACGTGCCGCGGTATCTTTGAAGACGCCGAAAGGCGACCACTCGCCGATCGGCGCCGGCGCTTGCACTAATAGCCTAAAATAGACTATTAACTAACTAAATTAACTAACTTTTTTTCTCATTGATAAAATAAGGTACAATCGAAATGATGTAAGTCTGTTAATTTGTATTTTCATTTGCACTCACATTTAATTTTTTTACTCGGAAACAAAATTTTCAGAGCTAGTATTTTTAATGAATATATTATTTTATTGTCATGTACGTGCAATTGCCAAAGTTTGTCGGGTTAATTTTGTTAGACCCTATATATTCCATCGTCTCGGACAAAGTTGTCCAATTTGGATTTTTTTGTCTGTCCTACAAAAAATCTGTCACCTGCGCTGCCTCGTTACACAAAGACATTATTATTTATTTTTTTCGTTTTATTCTCTCCTCTCGGAGAAGGCAAAGGGATCTAAGCTCAAAGAGCCATGTCTTACTTGTCTTATTTCTTCAGTTTATAAGTCAGTCTCATTCAAAACAAGTAATTCGTGGTATACTTGGCGTATACAGAGTCTAGTCACGGTCAAGTCATTCTTCAGTAAAGTGGCAGAAAAAGATTTTGGCGGCTTTTTGTGGGAACCCGAAAGCTCCTTTACGCACTTTAATTTACAAATTATAAGAATTATAAAGAAAATTGCAACTTCACTCGCCTAGATCCCGGCAAAAAGCCGACATTATTATTATTATAACATTTGTACTTTTGGACGGGCAAAGGGTGCTGGTCCATACAGCCAAATCTTTATGGGCGGATAACGCGTAAAGAATATGAATAGCTTTGTACCCACACTGGCCTGCACCGCCTGCAGCGCCAGGGCGGCCATCACGTCCTGCACCAGCCTCGGCACTCTCGCTAGGAGCCGCACCGCACCCAGCTGCGCCGCTAGTGACGTCACACACACGTAGTAGCTCTTACGGGACTTGGCCAAGGAGGACAGGGCTACGAATAACTTGTCCAGGGGTTTGGAGTCACCTGGAAATAGAAGGACTTTACAGACTTATATAAGATCCTAATTAATTACTTTACGTTGGGAATGGAATCTGTAACCAATTTGTTGTAATTAAAAAAGAAAATAATAGACTGGATATCGCCGAGGAGTTCATGCCCATGCATTGTTATTATCTAGATAGTCAGAAATTTTATAATAACCTTTAGCGCATAGTTTCCGTTTAATGGTCGTTTTAAATTTACAAAGGCAAATTTTGAATGTCTACTGAACTTTATTATAAAAGCATACACAGTGACTTAGTGACTTTGTGTGAGCGACATTGCACATTCTTTCTAACGTACATTAAGTTTTCGTAAATATATTGCGATTCCAAAGTTAATATATTGAATTCCTTAAATGATAAGCATGCATGGGCATCAACCGCTCGGCGATATTCAGTTTAATTAATTTTGTTCTTTTGTGGAATCACAAATTATAAAAATACTTACTTAAAGAATGAGCAACCCTTGAGTTGTGTAACCGAGCGGTAATAAATTTTTATACCTTTTGATTCTACCTTTTATTTATCTGCACAACGGGTTAGCGCTCGATCTCAATCACACCTGATGTTAAGTGATGGTGACGCCGAAGGTGGAATCGTATTGACCTGGAACTTCATCCTATTTTGGGGGACTGGCTATCTTATCTCTGATAACTGGAACACAACAATGCTTTTAACATTGCTGTTTGGCGGCAGATTTAGATAAGATGGTGGTAGCTACCCGGGCGGGCATTTAAAATGCCCTACCACTAACCAAACCTAGTACTAAACATGTACCCCGCTGGGGATCGAATCCGCGACCTTCGAATATTAAACTCTATGTTGTTTACATTGAGCCACGGAGGCGGTTAAAACTTGATGATAACTTACCATCTCTTTCTAACCGCGTGCAATACGTAACAATCTGGCCCAACGCCTGCGCAGTGAGGTGGCGCACGCTGTCCATGTGATGTTCCAAATGCGACCATATGAATATCAGCAGAGAATCTATTAGACGCTGACCTATTTCGCTGTCGGCCACTTTGTTTAAACCTTTGCTTATTTGGAGCAACGTTCGAGTTGCACCAAGGATGAATACTGTTTCTGATGAGCTCCTGCAAGTGACAGAAATAACGGGAAATTAAAGAAATTGTACTTTTTTGGTGAAGTTTGTCCTTTTGGACGGGAAAAAGAAACTGAGTACATACAACGCACACACACACACACACACACACACACACACACACACACACACACACACACACACACACACACACACACACACACACACACACACACACACACACACACACACACACACACACACGAACACACACAAACACACGCAGGCAATTACAATACTCAAGGGCACAATTGGTTTCATTGTTACTTTTATATTTTCTTGTAAATTGTTATGCTTCTGCTATAACGTTAGTTTCAAATCACGGAACTATTCAAATAATAAAATAGTGTTAATGTGAAGTAATAATATCGAAACCTGTTAATGGTGTCGATTCGGCTGTACACCAACTAAACTAAACTAAAACCAGTTTTGGAGTGGTGCCGTCGCATCGTACTGTTCCAGGGAGAAAGAGACAGTGCTACTTTAAAACTGGTTTTAGTTTAGTTGGTGTACATCCGAATCGACACCATTGGCTATATTTATGTATTACTTGTTACTTTGTACCTACTATTAAGAAAGCGGTTGGTTTCTGGAATAAATAAATAAAATAAAATAAATATAAAAAAAGAACCACATGTTATCTAACTAATATTATAAATGCGATAGTTCGGATGTTTGTTTGTTGCGCAATCATGAATTTGGTAGTATCATCTTCTGGCCCTGGTCCCAATTTATTTGGAGTCGGCGCAGTACGTCTTTTTCTTCCAATCTCCTCTATCAGTTGTTACCTCATCGTTCATATCACCTCTCACACAATCCATCCATCTTTTTCGTGGTCTTCGTCTTCCTTTCCAACCATTCACATCCATGTCCAAAATATTTATTGTTTTCGCGGCTATCAAATCAAACCTCTACATCCAGTAAATATGCACTCGTGTTGCGAGCTAGCCGTGACCTCTCCAACGAACACGGAAACAATACCCCAAGGCACCCAAGGTGAGACCGAGTCTCTACCTTCTCATGACAATTTCATCTTAACCATTTTCTTTGTTAATTACTTACTAGTTTTATTTTAAAACATAATTGCATTCCAAACCAGAAATATAGCACTTGTGGCGATGGAAAACCGTTCCATTTGCTTTGTCGCGCTATCAGCTCTGTTTCAGACCACTTGATATGGCGTACAACATTACATATGTAACCTTCAGATTAAAAATATTTGTTTTCTTTAAGCAAATAACTTGAAGACGAGTGAGCTGAGTCTGGACCATTTCGTTGCCCCTGATATGGGTCACGTCTCCTGTTATTAGTTTTAACTGTATACCAACCCAGTATTCTATATTGTATGTGGGTTATGTAGGTTAAGTGACTTGTGTCACGGTCGACGAATAAATGTATTCTATTCTTAGATTATTACCTTTCTGCGATGGCTAGGATCTTCAAAGTGAGCACTATGATACTGCACTGCCCATCGACATTTCGCTGTTGTAACCTATCCATTGACACCACAGTAGCTATCGCCGAGTACAAGGACAGTTGAGACGCCTCAATGGACAGCAATTGAGAAAGCTCGTCGTTAATTTGGTTTGGCTCTAGAATCTGTAAAATTTATTGGAGAAAAAGTTAAAATTTACACTGGAAGGAGTGCAGAGGACGAGGATCTGTCTTTAATTGACAACAACCGGGATCGATGTGCCTTCCGCAACACGAAATCCTACCTTTGTTACCTATGGGCCTATGGTGGTAAACTGAAGGACAGACAAACAATCTCTATTAACTTTTCAATATTATACATTATATTATTAATATCGATTAATAGGGGAGCAGCAGATACTGATGTGCCTATCAAATCAAATATTTTATTTCGAAAAATTCCATATTAGGTTAGTAAGTCTTAGTTTATATTAGTATAAAATTAGTCATACAACAAAAATCTAATTTCAAATATCAACTCCTAATCTACTAAAACCGCTGTCCAGTGGCTAGCAATAGGACACTCCTGTTTACCTCCCACCACCCTCAGGATACTGTTGGTGCTGCCGCACACTCTACTCATCAACGAGACCACTTTCTTACGCATAATCGCGTGGAATCCGTCAGTGCGGGCCTCGGGGAACATGCCAGAAGCTCTACAGAAGCGCGGCAGCCCCACACAATAGCCTGAAAGCGTTATTGTACTGGACTCGCAAGGCGCTGTAGGTCTTATTTCTCCCATAGACTGCTCGTGTAGAATGATTGACAGAACATCTTGAAAAGGGTAATTTTAACTTGGTCTGTACATCGAGCAAATCTACGTGCGAGCATTTTGCTTCTGACGGACAAAGGCCATGTTCCCGTTCAATGACCAGGTCATATCCAAGCTGGTGAATTGGTAAAGAAAAGGAATAAGTCACAATTTTGGATTAATAGTCCATGGTTTCAGACTTTGTTCGCTTTAAACGACTTATCAAGTCTATTTTTAAAGCTGTTCACGGAGGGCGCATCAGCCATCTCTTGAGGTAGCTGATTCTAAATGCTCGAAACTCTGTTATTGATCGTGTGAAGGCCGCCGTTGGTGTTTGCTTTAAAGGGGATTCTTATCGTACGTAAATTGTATTTTTGTTCTGCAGAAGTGAGCGGTTCGTGCGATCTACAAGTTAGGCTCCCGAGTATCTCTGAGGAATAAATTTCAGGAAATCAATATATTAACTTTGGCATCGCAATATATTTACGAAAACTTAATGTACGTAAGAAAGAATCTGCATTTGTTTAGGAAAAATTGTGAAATACACAATGTAAATACAAGATATAAAAATAAACTTGCTGCCCATAGCAGTCGCTTACACAAAGTCACTAAGTCATTCAACAAGGGACAATGTATACGCTTTTATAATAAGGTTCCGGTAGACATTCAAAATTTGCCTTTAAATAACTTTAAAACAACCATTAAACAGAAACTATGTGCCAAAGGCTATTATAAAATTTCTGACTATCTGGATGATAAGAATGCATGGACATGAACCGCTCGGCAATATCCAGTAAATTCTATTCTTATTTTTCTTTGTCGAATCATTTTATCAATTATTCCGAATTGTATTTGTATTGGCTTATTTAAAAAGAGCAACCCCTGAGTTTCTTGCTCGTTCTTCTCTGGGGAGACTGCCCAGTGAATGAGCGATAACTGTATGTCATGACGATTTCAGATGTTATTCTTATAACTTACGAAATAAAACATTTTTGAATTTGAATATCATTTTTATGTCGGGCACGATTGATGTGACTGAGGTTGAAAATGTCCGGCATGTTAGCGCAATTGCATCTGTAAGACTAGACCTTGTGCGTCTCAATCAGATCTCCTCTAATACGCCGATCCCTCAATGACGGCAGTTGCAATAATTGGAGTATTTTCTCATATGACTTTTTGCGGAGAGAGAACGGTATTTTCAATACAATACAAATACACTTTATTGCACAACAGATAAGAAAATACAGTTTCAGAAAAGTGGTAAGAATAGAATGTATTTTTGTAGCTTTTCTTAGGACGCTTTCCAGAAGATCAATGTGCTTGCAGAAGTAGGGGTTCCATACTTAAAAGCATATTCGAGCAGTGGTCTCACATAAATCTTATAGATTTTAAGCAGTGATTTATACTTACATCTCCCCACGATTCAGAACCATTTTCCAAAACATGCATAGACAAATACAAAATCCCACACACTGATTTAGTGTCCATTGGTGTGTCTTCATCAAACATTAGCTCTTTGATAAATATCCTTATGTCTTTGAACATATGGGTTATATTGTCGTCGCTTACTTTCTGCACTATATAAAGAAGTAACCTCAGAGCTGAGTGTGCAAGGTTGAAGATCTCATTCTTCTCTGTTGGTGATAGTGTCTTTGTACCTCTGAAAATAGAAAAAATTGAGTCAGGGATCTTAAATTTTCGGCTATTAAGAAAAACAACCGGTCACTCTAGAAATCTATGGCCATCGTCCTGTGGTTGACATGATGTTAACAAAGTTAGTCTGCAATAATCATTTAGCAAGGAATAGATTCATACCTCAAAGTCCCAACACAGCAATGCAGGCATCCCACCAAGTAATCAGCTAGTGGTACTTCCACCATTTTTACTGCAGCTGTTCCAGCTGGGAAATTCTCTATGCATGTGGTCAGTTTAGTTACAATGTTAGTATAGTGTTTATAGTCTGTAGTCTTGTGGAGGCATGACACGATGTGCAATGCTAAGGCGGTGGAGAACGATTGCTGGATGCTATCGTTCTTTGTTATGTGCCTGAAATTTTTTTAAATAACGTAACTATGTGTAACTTTGCAATTAATGAACATCTTAGTAAGTTATCCTTAAGGGAATATTTTGTGAGATACAAGTATCCCAGGTCTTCTTCCAGCTCTATTTATAGCTGTGTGCCAGCCAAATTGGTTAAATAGTATCGCCGTGATTCAGCAACAAACAAACATTAATTTAGATTTTGTTTTCACCGAAATCAACCCCGAGACTCCTTCGACTACTTTTCGCTATTCGTCATAGTATCGGATGCGGCCATCCACATCCACTTGAAAAATTCACCCTGTATAGTAATATGCACCCAAGGGATTATGTAGCATAAACCAGTGATGAGAAGCACCATCATTCAAACTTCAAACTTCAAACTTTAAGCATTTATTGAAAGTCAATTTAAATCTATTGGAAATAAAGATAGGGCCAAGCATTTTTCGGTCAGTCAATATGTCCAAGCTACCACCGCTTCGGAAAGGGAAGGCATCTGTGGGAAAAGAAGCGGCGCAAGAAACCCACAGGATCATTTTCTTTTCTGCATTGATTTACTTTTTACTACATTGATGCGGAGTTCCCAGTTCACCTGATCTGTGGTTAAACACCACTTGTCAGGACCGACCCATAATGTGTGGGCCGCTCTCAACCCAAATTAAAGATGTGTGAAAGCGAGATGGCTTTATGAACACACGGATTCGTTTTCCGGCAACCAACGAAATTTCATCTCGTTAAAACATGTCCTACTGGGCAGCAGAGACGCAGATATCTTCCAGGTTTTTTGGCCATGTGCTTTGGCTTGAATAAATTAAATATCAGTCAGTTATATACTTCACCTAGTTAAGAAACACTTCACAGGATGTTTAGCTTGAGCTTCAAAGAATACAACAACAAGGAACTTCATTGTGACCACATCACAATCATCCTTGTGTCTTTCTAGTATCTTCTTCAATGCCATTAATTGTTCATCCGCAGTTGAACACTGAACCAATTCATTGAAAAGTATGTTCTTTTTGTCTAAAGCAAGAATAAAAAATTATTACTATAAATAAATAAATCAACATAAATATACCTATTTATTTTTATTTCATTTATTTTTATGGTTAAGGTAGGGCTACAGTTTCACAGATCTATAGTTGACTAACATCAAACCATAATGTTTGTTTTGTAAGTGGTGAGAAATCACCTTCATTCTCAGTAGTTTGGTTGAGTAGTTCTATCATCAAGCAAGTGAGACTTTATTTTGTGACTATTGAGAAAAATTTATGGTATCCTGCCTTTTCGCCGAAAATTGTTTGACAGATTATCACTTGCCAACCAACTTTTCGCAGATGTTTCACTTTGAAAACTAACGATTAGCAAATTTTGTTTTTGTACGACAACATTTCATTTGATAGGATTATTGTGAAGGTGGTTATTATAATGACACAAAACGTTTGAGACATTTATCATTTGTCAAACATTTCACTAGGCCACACAACTATTAGACGAATGACGTTTTGTCAGTGTAACAGTTCCTTTTTCATACTGAATGATCTAAACTGACTCCTAAAAACAATAATTTAGATGAATGTAGGTAAGTACTATACAAAATGTTTATAGGGAGGGTGTGAGCATAGCGAGCACGGAAGTTCGGGCACCCCGACATCTGTCAGTTAGGTTGGAAGGGTCCAGAGCCCACATCGCCCGCCATGCCCTTCTGTTAGGTTGACATGTATACATAGAGAAATGAAACCCTATTTAATAAAAATAAAACAAAATTATATGATAAGTTGGCATATGATTATTTGGCGAAATAAAATTCTGTAAAACGTTAGTTGGCAAGTGAAAATCTGGCAAACAACTTTCGGCGAGACGGCAGAGAAGCAAAATTTATATTTTCTTTAAGTACTTATAATTATTTTGAATTTTAAACACTTATCCACTTACGCAACACTTCCCATGTAAATCAGATTATAAAACTGTGCTATTCTTTTATAGGATCACCTCTAAATTCATGAAAAATAAAGCTTGTATTATTTTGATGTCAGATAAATTATGAATGTGTGATTTGAGGCGAATCAAAATGTATGTGACTTCCAGTTGATATAAAATATTGTTTGGTATGAAGTAAGGTTTCATACCACAATCACAGAAAACTAATTTACTAATGACCATAGTTCTTTTTTAAGAAAATCAAAGCAAAAATTCGTAAATCAATATTCTCTAACAGTATGTGGACTTATCAATTAACAAAATTAATTTTGCAGTTTCTATTAACATATTGGTGTCGATTCGTATGTACACCAACTAAACTAAACTAAAACCAGTTTTAAAGTAGTACTGTCTCTTTCTCCCTGGAACAGTACGATGCGACTAAACTGGTTTTAGTTTAGTTGCTGTACATCCGAATCGACACCATTGTCTAGGTAACTTCATAATTTTTGCTAGTTAGGTGTGAGGTGAATGAGAAAAACATTCTATCGAAGAGATCAAAACTTGGAATCAAACATTCTACTACTACTACTGTAACGAGTCGCCATGCGCCTCGTTGGTTCTCTTTATTCAGTATTCTCCTTGTTTGTTTCTTTTTTGAATTTAAAATATTATGAGTTAATCGAAAAAGAAACAAACAAGGAGAATACTGAATAAAGAGAAACAATGAGGCGCATGGCGAGTCGTTACACTACTACCACCATACTACCACAGCATCCATGTGGATAATTCACGGAATAATTATGTCATATTTTATTATCATATAACTAAAAAGCTTAAGGTCAGAGTTTCATTAATGGGTCGGGAGTATTAAAAAACTAACCTAATCAATAGTATCTCATTTTTCTATGTACTTTTTCTCAGTGCAGTAATTAAGGCTACACTCCAGCCATTTAATTTTATGTATTCACTTTATTTCGAAGCTACTTACCAAACGTTTCATTTATAAAACTAGTAAAAGTCAAGGGAGCAAATCCAACTTGATTCCTCTTCTTTTTGGCTCCACCTTTATTTATTCTGAGAGCCAGACCGTTCATGGTGGACACAGAAATGGTATGCTGCAGTTTTATTTATTATTTACTGCCGAAATTGCCTGCCACTGATAAAGTTTGCCGTGATCAAAGAATAATCATCATCAAATCATCGTAATTCGTAAACAAACAGCTGTTTTACCTCGATCATTTCTTTTTCGTAAAACTTGTCCTTTTGTACTGGCAAAGGGAACGAAACTATACAGCCAGATTTTTGTCAAGAAAAAAATTGTGGTGGCGGTGACAGGGCCATAGCATAGGGATACGCTTTTTGGCGGGAACTCGGCGAGTGAAGTTGCATTTTTCTTTATAATTCTTATAATCTGTGCATTCTAACTTTTGAAGCTTAATATTGGCTGAATATTGTGCAGCAAATGTTGGTGATGGTATACAAGCTTTCGGGTTCCCACAAGAAGCCGCCAAAATATTCTCTGTCTACGGGGATAACGCTGTATTATAGTACTCTTTGGGATAACGGCATCTCTGCACTTGAGCAACCACAATAATTTATCACGTTTTGTGCGTTTATTACATTCTAGCCAATGAGCAAAATAATGCAAATCTAATCTGAAATTATTCAAATTGCATAAAAAATTGCAATGTCACTGGCGAGATCGAGATGCCGCCAAAACATCAAAATTATTCTGGCTCAAAAATCTTCTGGAAACCGAAAGTATAGGGGACCCTCAAGGAGACCTTTAATACAAAACCTTGACTATCAGGTGACCAGATTACACGAGTTTGACACAATTTCACCAATCTGCACTGGATATGTATGGTAGATTGTGGCTAACTTATTGGTAATCTGTGCTAGTTAGTAGCTCGTAACGCTCTACTAGTTAGTAGTGTGGCTGTGACCCAGCAGTGGAGATGTAAAGTTGTTGATGTTGTTGATAGATTATGGCCAAAGAACTATTAAATGTAAAGATTATTTAGACAACTTGTACTTGAAGCATGCTGTACAGATTTTAACGAATTATGTTACTGGTTTTCTTAATTTCCTTTGCAGACTTTATTAAACGTACAGCTAGGTAAGTCCACAGGCGCGGCTCTGTCTGAATCTGCGGTGACACCCCAAACAACTCCAAACTTTACGATCATTGCTCCATGGCCACTGGAAATCTAGCCGCAGATTTGAACGCGAGTCGTGCATAAACCTTACAAAAGTGACATCCCGGTAACAATCCCGGATAGCAGAAGCCTAATGCGAGTAGTTGTAAAATTCGTGACCAAGTCACCATAGAACATCGGAACGTTTATAGAATTTAAATAGGTAGTTAATCATAACTTCCTGAGTGAATGAGAGTTCTGGTAAGTTTACCTCGTCTTGCGCGCAATAGAATGTGTAAGAATAGAATAATTTCTCGCACTCGTCATCAATCGTCATCATCAGCAATAGGCCACCCAAATCCACCGCTGGAGAATGCATCCATGCTTTGGGGGTGCAGTTTGCGTCGCTTTCCATTGGACGGGGAAAACTTGCCCATAAATGAGTCGTTGATGAAACAAAATAGTATTTCTTATATTTATTTAAATTCGACATTCAATTATTTACATTTACATAATAAATTAAAAGTAAACTAAGCGTATATCACACTACGACTTATTCAGTCTTGTCTGAAACCACTTGGGGTTCGTTTTTAGGTTCTTCTGGAAGAACTTCTTTTTGAGGAGCAACTTGTTCTTCAGCTTTGTCATCCTTGGGTACTACGGCAGCGGCCGCGTCGCTGTTGACTTCAGGGACGCCGTCAGAGGCGGCAGAGACGGCAGAAGTCCTGCTATCCCGTCCGTTATCGTCATCAGCAACCCCTGGAGATAAATAAAAAAAAATATTTCTGTAATTCACTCAAATTACGCAATTCACTGAGGCGGATAGTTGGTACCTAGGTTTCAATAGCTTCAATTACTAGCTTCTATGGAATTTCGTATATAATATTATGATGCAAATTCGCGACATCTAACCCTCCGTACTCCGTATGCTCTTCCACCCAAGGTGCGGATTGCATCGCTTCGAGGAAGTTGCATTACATGCAACGAATACAAAAGAAATGTTAGAGGCAGGTACTTCTAACATTAAAAGAAAATAAATGATTTGAGTTATGATTCTTTTTGTTGGAAGGGCCTGCTAGGTCATGGGAAAGACCATGGGAATAGCAGCTACTCTAAAGACATGGACATATTCTTTTTCACTGCAGTAAACCCATGCAGTCGCACGGCGACCATAACACTTTCTGTTTAAGCAGGCCTTGCTGCGTTCATATTTCCAATAGTGTTAGGCCGTCAGCTTATACTGATACTGTTGTAGTTAGTCGTCGTGGCGTCAACTAATATAAACACAGTACCCAGAAAAATATCTTTCAAACAGCAAAGCGGGGAACTAGCGCCTGATGTAATATTTTGGCAACAGCCTTAAGTTTTGTTATTCGCTTCTCTTTGTATTTTTACCCGATTGTAGGTGTTTTTCGCGCGTATCTATGTATGTGGGATTCTTTATTCCCTCGTTACTTTGGAAAAGTTGTTTGTAATCATGTGTATTCGCATACCATTTGCTATCAGCGACTAAATAAAAGTAACCCTATATATGAACCTGGGGATCAAAATGAATCTAACGAGTGTCGTTAGAAGCGCACTTCAAAATCCTTACGCTACAGGATGTAACATTTAAACTACATTCAAGCTTCAAGCGGACATAATACAAGCCTAGTTGCTTAGTGTGGAACTAAATGGCGCTATGTGTATGTGCAAAGATATTTATTTATTTATTATTAATAAGCTGAGACATCTTATACGACACTATAATTTCATAATAAAAGGAAGAATAGAGGGGAAAAGAAAAAGAGGAAGACCGAGAATAAGCTACATGCAGCAAACAAAAGAGAACTGTCAGTTAAATTCCACTCCGTCCATGCTTCCTAACCCAAAGGTTGCCTGGAAGAGGTAGCTTTTAAAATTTGCCACCAAATTGTACTATCCCCTTTTTCTTATTTTCTTTATGCTTCTTATTGTTGTACAATAAAGAATATTTTGTTTGTTTGTTTGTCAGTTTGTTTGTCAATTTTTGCAATTATTTTCACAAACGGTTTCAACTAATAAATAGGAGGAGGTTGTAGCCAGGGCAGTTGACTGTCTTTTTTTTTGGCTACAAGTCTAGCCACGGACGGTTGAGTGGCTAGAGTACACACATTATATTTCTCGACCCTGATGCTCCGTTTCACCGATAGCAAGACGTTAAGTAAACAACAGTGGTTAATAGAGTGTTACATACGTTTATATAAGTATAAGAACACTATAATTAAACTGGAAACACGTAATGCTTGGTTAGGTTAAGGCAAGGCAAGACGAGTTTTTAAAGTGGCAACATAAATACACGGCACAATTAAAAAGGCTGGTTTCTGTTCGCTGCACTTATACAGGGTGGCGGTTGCCTTTGGTTTAAAGTTTGAGCGGGTGACATTACCTTTTGTACGATCTAATATGAAAGAAAAGAAAGAAAGAAACTGTTTAACACTCAGACACAGACTCAGATAAGTGTCGCAGCAGCGAAAGGGAAACGACTCAGCTATATGCTGAGCTTATAAGAGCTCAGCGCTGGTTTACTGTCGCGCTCAGAGTAGACGAGTTACCGTCGCTAGTTGCATAAAGACAGGACATTCCTATCAAAGGAATAAAAATGTGCTATGTAAATGAAATAAATACATAAAGATACTTGTTATGTGACATAAAACTGATAAATATATATATGAGATGACGCTCAACCGGTTCCAAAAATACATAGATTTAGGCCCATATTAATAATCAACCAAGATGCGTCAGCAGTTAACGCTATCTCAAGCTCCGTGCTAATATATAAACCAATCTTGAGATCTACTCAGCTGAGATCACTTCTCAAGTATTTGCCTCAGCGGAGAATGAATAGTCTTGAGTTTCCTTTATTAATACGTGAAACTCTCAAGTGAGTACTGCTTGAGTAAGCACGCGCGTTTCAGGTCCCAAGTTAGGTTTATTAATCAACACGTTTACTTGAGACCGGTCACGAGACTGTTCTCAATCTTGAGAATGGTTTATTAATACGGGCCTAAGTGCCGAATTAAAACATGAACGACTAATGGTGTAAAATAAAGTATTTACACCCAAACAAAATAAAAACAAACGTTGTGGATAAGAAAAAAAAAAGAAAACAAACTAATGTCATTGTTGAATCGCTGAAAATTGGCAAAACGACCGACTTCCAATAAGGTTATCTCTATCTCCGGGGTGCTTCATTAGATCTTAGAAGCTCTATCATATAAAGAAATAATCATCAAAATCAGTTAACGATTGACAAAAATATTGGTTAATTATATAAAAAAATAATACATACAGCCGAACATAGATCTCCTTTTTGAAGCCGGTTAAAAATATAAATATTATCATTGAATACGTACTCAAATATATAATATTAAATATTTGATCTAAATAAATGTAAATAACCTAAATTGAGAATTTTGAATACACCCGAGGAACTAAACATATTAATGTCATCCAGGTATACCAAGCTACAGTTAAAAGCTTAATAGTATTTAGTGGTTAGTTTATATAAGCTTATATTTTCTCTAAGAGAATTTGTCAATTCTTTTGAGGAAATAAACTCTTTAACCGTAATTAATTACAGAAGTTCTAAATAGAATTATGTTGCTTTTGGAGTTGAACACTTGAGTCCCGGAACTCTATCACTCTATGAAGAGTTGGCGACATGACCGGTCGGCGTCTCGGGTGACCCCAAGAGCAAGCACTTACATCCCTCTACGAATAAACATTGCAATCCAGAGAGGTACTGCAGATAGCAACTTAGGCACTTGACACAGACTGAACCTGTGCCATCTTTTAAATTAAGTTTCGACATTCGACAAGAAAACAGTCACTATAGCTATCTAAAGACCAAAAACTTTGATGAAATAGAATCTCTTTTGCAATATCTCATGTTACTTACCTTCCTTGATATCTAAATTGTACATGCAGCCGAAAACTAATGTTGCTAAACCGATAGACTTCGTATACACACATTCACAAACACAATACACACATACACCCACACCCACGCACACACATGCACACAACACATACCTCTACCTCTCTATTTTTATAACTAATATTGTTAAAATAAGAATTCAGCTTGTATACCTACTTATCTTCTTGTTTAAAGCATTTATGTAGTTGTAGAAGAGCGGGACCTCCTAATAGAGGTAAACATTTTTACTTAAAAGAAGACCCCTAATGCTGTTATAGATAATAAGAAACATTTACTTAAATAAACATTTTTGATTTTTTTTGGATTTCTGAACCAAGTTCCTAATTGATTAAGTAACTTTTTACTTTTGTACCTCGCAAGTAAAAAAGGAACCCATAAAGGATCCCTTCCTGGTCGATCTGTCTGTCTGTCACGATCTTTTTTCTCACTAAACCGTGGAGATATCAAGGTGAAATTAATATCAAATACTTAGGTATATGGTCCCTAGCTGTAAAAAAGCACTCTGAAATAAATCAGAACCTAGAGCTAGCTAGCTTTCCGTTAAAAATTATGAAATTTGGCAAAAAGCTAGGTCTCGCAGCACAAATAAATGGAAAAATACCGAAAATAGTTGGTTTGTATTTATATCACACAAAAAAAAAAAAATTTTGCGATTACAAAATTATATTTCGAGATTGGATTCAAACAGAAAAATAAATTTATTTTGAATTTTACTTGCAAATTGCATTTCGAAATACGAACACCCTGTATTAAAGGTCATCGCCCACCTAATGGACCGTGTACAAACCGAAGGGTCTATCCACACAATGGTTTATTCATCGCATTCGACTGAATACGTCATTGCTTAAATTTTTACTGGAATCGTTAAACTTGACCAAAAATATTTATTATTATTACTAACGTAACCAAATTAAAGAATAAGAACAATTTATTAAATGAACGTCGTAAAACGATACCAAAACAAAAAAAACTAGTAGGTAAATTAAAGTGAAAAATAAGTAGATGTATAGATGTAATATAATAATAAATATCCTTAGATATACACACAGCGCCATCTAGTTCCACAGTAAGCAACTATAGACTTGTGTTGTGGATACCAGATGGTTGATAACTCGGGTACACATCTCCGTATTCATCACACAAACATATACAACACTAACTAATATTATAAATGCGAAGGTTTGTGTTTGTTTGTCTGTAGCTCAATCACGGCGAAACGGATGAATGGATTTGGATGAAATTTGCCCTTTAAAGAGCAACTCTTCGATTTTCTTGCATGTTGCTTCACATAGTCGCGTCAATGAAGCCTTTTCCCTGAAAGTCCTCAAGAACAGCTCCGATTTTGATGTTTTTTTTATTTTTAATTTGTTTTTTTATATTATTCAAAATCAGAAACCTTTTGGAGTGGGGACGGAATGATTTATATTATTTAAACAATATCTACGATAGTTATGTTAAAAAAAATATTTTATATAAAATATTCATTAAAAACGTGTGAAAAAAATATGTTTAAGTTATTTTTTTTTATATTGCTATTATAAATAATTGTAAATTACATACCAACATAAGTTATAAACAATTGAAGATAAGTTTTTATTATGTAATAATGACGTTAAATTAATTTATGGTGAAAATTAGCAACAGGGGAAAATTGCCTTTTGAACAAGCAGTAGCTTCCAAAATGTAAAACTAACTATTTTTAGTGTAGTCTACAAAATAAAAACTTTTTAACTTTTTTTGATTTTGACCTAATATACCCTGGATTTAAACATAGGACATTTTTTAAATACCGATCCGATAAAGTGAGTAGTTCCCTCGCGATAAACAAATTAAAAATATCCAACATAAAATTATTCCACGCAAACGAAGCCGCGGCTGAAAAGCTAGTTATAAAATAAAATATACCCTGGATTAAGACATAGGATATTTTTTATTCCAGTAAAGTGAGTAGTTCCCGCGGGATAAACAAATTTCCTCGATAAAGTTATTTCACGCAGGCAAAGCAAAAGGCAAAGGCAGGGTTTTTCATTTATATGTGAATTTATTTACAAAAAAAATTGTGTAGTTTATCAACCATCCGTTATCTATAGTAGAAGTCTAGTTGCTTAGTGTGGAACTAGATGGCACTGTGTGTATATGCAAAAATATTTATTTATTTATTATTATTATTAAAAAAAAGCCGCGGGCAGAAAGCGAGTAAGTTTATATCTTAGCCACAGTTACCTCCGGATCTGTGTTACACTCACGTCCTCCGTCCCGTTACGGCTGACCCTAATCTCTGACGAGTCCTAGATTTTGCGACAAAGCACTCGGTTTCAATTCTAGTGCTTTCACGTATTTAGTATGTATTGTACTTGTTGTATAGTCAGTCTAGATATCTTGACAGGTTGAAAGGTTTGTTGTTTTAGTAAATTGAAGGCCTACCTACCTGCGTAGCATGGCATCGTTTGTAGCGCGCAAATTAGTGAAAATGGGATAGTTGTATATTTCGTCTATATACAGGGCGTCCCAAAGTTATGGGACATGAAGGGGAAGTACCTTAAATATCGTAGATAGTGAATTTTGCTCAAAGAAGACTTTATGTTATTTTTAAAAGTTAGTAATTCTGCATTCATAGATTTTCTAAAAATTATTTGCTTCGGCTGGGAATCGAACCGACTCAAATGTGAAAAAAAAAACACCCTACTTTTATGATGCCAATCGAAAGAATAGCTAAAAAATAATAACTCTGCCTAAGTAACATAGTATTTTAAAAGAAAGGAACAACGTGAAATTAATCATTTTAATCAAATAAAAAACATACATGAAACTGCCGTAGTCAATTAAGTAGGTATTTTTTTGTAAATTAATTAATTAAATGCTCAAAATGTGATCCCTCTTGTCTTACGCAAATCGCCAATCTTTTAATGAGCCCGCTGCCTGTTGATTTTCTAATCATTTTATGGTGAACACTCGATGTGATATGGCACAATTCTGTTTGCAACTCGCCTACGTTCTCGTATCGCTTTTTGTATAGCATATCTTTCACGTATCCCCAAAAGAAGAAATCACTTTAGCAATAAATAACTTTCTTGAAATTTGACTCAATCATTTTATGTTGTTCCTTTCTTTTAAAATACTATGTTACTTAGGCAGAGTTATTATTTTTTAGCTATTCTTTCGATTGGCATCATAAAAGTAGGGTGTTTTTTTTTCACATTTAAGTCGGTTCGATTCCCAGCCGAAGCAAGTAATTTTTAGAAAATCTATGAATGCAGAATTACTAACTTTTAAAAATAACATAAAGTCTTCTTTGAGCAAAATTCACTATCTACAATATTTAAGGTACTTCCCCTTCATGTCCCATAACTTTGGGACGCCCTGTATATAAACGTTTATCGCCCCTGCCATGGTACGGGGGCTGGTACAAACTGTGCTTCCTAAAATTTATTACGATTAAATCTTGGCAGATTTCAAGACAATACGAGTTTGGCAGAAGATTGATGAAGATGAGGAAGAAGTGATCGTGGTTAGTGGAGTAAGTTAATTGTAGTAAGGTTCCATAGATTAAAAATGTAACTAACAAAATTGAAAATTATACATATCTAGGAACCACCACCGCTAGAAAATCCACTTTCAAATAAAAAACCACATCGAAATCGGTATCACAAACAGACACACTTAGCGGTCACACTTCTAACACCCCTTTTTTGCGTCGGGGGTTAAACACGCTAGAGGAGATAAAGTTAATTGTTATTGACTTGTTTTATGATTTATGATAGTTTTCTAGTAGGAAAAAATTAAAGTTATTTTAAATTTGAAGCCTATGTGCTGTATGTGGTATGGCAGCGCCAAAACGGCTGAACCGATTTGAAATCGGTTTGTAATTTTCGAAAGCTGGTAGATGCGAAATGATTGTTAGTCATGTTTGCAGCATTTAACGTAGTTGGTTTAGTCTATTTATTTTTGGTTTGCAGCATTTAACGTAGTTGGTTTAGTCTATTTATTTTTGGTTGATTTAATCATATGTTTTGGTTTTTTTTTTTATCCACAACGGGTTAGCACTTGATCTCAATCACACCTGATGTTAAGTGAAGATGGGGCCGAAGGTGGTAGCGTACTGACCCGGAAACCCCATCGTATTTGGGGGGCTGGCTATCTTATCTCTGACAACCGGAACACAACAAATTTTCAATTTTTAAGAGACTACAGAAAGAACATGGGGCCTTGGGTGCCGTATCTTTTCTCCACAGATGAATATCACTTGCTGATATACATATAATATACAACAATCAAATGCAGAAGCGTTGATATTGTCACCATTAGATATAAATTGATGTTCATTAAGTGATAGATAAATTTATGATTGGGAAAATAGCTTCAATCTCGGGAATTGTTCGAATCTATTTCCTCACTTAATTGTCGCTCCCGCACTTTACAACAGATTAGATTCCGATTTATTTGTAATAGTCTTACACTATCAATATTATTGCATTATTTAACTTTGTCAATATTTTATACACATAACTAGCTTTCCGCCCACGGCTTCGCCTGCGTGGAGTAACTTTATCGCGGAAATTGGTTTAGCCCGCGGGAACTATATCGGGATAAGAAATACGCTATGTCTTAATCCAGGGTATATTCTACCTATATACCAAATTTCATCCAAATCCGTTTATCCGTATCGCCGTAATTAAGCAATAAACGAACATCCAAACTTTCGCATTTATAACATTAGAAGAAGTAAGATTAACATTGACTGTATTTAATTCAGCAGAATTCTATTAAATTTAAGTCAATAAGTAAACAATTTAATAATTCGTCAATTCAAAATACCTATCCGATGAATAATATATAATTCTGCATTTGACTATTAGTATCTCTGTATATCAGTAAGTGATTCTCATCTGTGGGGAAAAGATGCGGCGCCCAGGGCCCCATATTCTTTCTGTAGTCTCTTAAAAATTGAAAATTTAGGAAACCCCCGATGAAATAAATGATTATATCAACCAAAAATAAATAGACTAAGCCAACTACGTTAAATGCTGAAGCTGTTCGAAACGGCGTAACCGATTTTCATCAAATCCTCATCCAAAATTTTACCCAAGAACCTAATCCCGAGTTTAATGTTATAATTAAAAAAAAACATTGCGACATATATACGAAATATACCCAAAAATTGTGTTAAAAGCTAAATGTCTTCTAAACGGCTGAACCCATTTTTATCAAACATGGCTAAGAACCTTTCTCCTCGTTTACTTTTTAATTTAAAAAATCGCACTCAAAGGGGCCATGCTTTATCGAGATACGTGCGGACAAAGATACACACACAAAGCCGTCAAACACATAACCCGTCGGTTTTCGTCGGGGGTTAAAAATATACAATTTATAACTTAGCCTTATGTAAGTTTTTTTTTATGCACAACGGGTTGGTACTTGACCTCAATCACACCTGATGTTAAGTGAAGATGAGGTCGAAGGTAGAAACGTATATACGGACCCGGAAACCCCAACACATTTGGGGGACTGGCTATCTTATCTCTGACAACCGGTACACAGCAATGCTATTAAAATTGCTGCTTGGCGGCAGATTTAGATAAGATGGTGGTAGCTAGCCAGGCGGACATATAAAATGCCCTACCACCAACCAAACCGAGTACATGTACCCCGCTGGGGATCATGCCCGCGACCTGCGAATCATAAACCCAATGTTGTTTACATTGAGCCACGGGTGCTGTTAAATAAGAGGAGGGTCAGTTGTGTTCGTTTCAAAGAATTCAGTTTGAAGTTTTTATGAAGGTTCCATAGAGAATCCTGAGCGATACGTCGTTAGCAACACAATTTTTCCTTATTTAACCAAGCCAACGGACACATATTTGTTAAAAAGACATATTTCTAAATCTAAGTCAACATGAAAAGCATAGTTATCTCTAAGACCACCCAAGTTACGTCACTATACGAACGTAAGCTGATATTTGTGCTTTATAAAGAACATGTATGTTAACATTTAAAACGACATTTAAAGCAGTGTGTCCTTTAGAAAGTACATACGGTAACTTGGTTGCCTAGCGTGTCTATGGTATCATTCACTGCGCCTGACACGCTTGTTGTTGTTCCATTTATGAGTGCTCCTATTGATCCTAACAGACCGTTGACAAAATTTCCCCATGCAGCCACTAGAGGAAAGTGAAGAATGACAGTAGAATATAAATAATAATATTAATAATAAGTATACATATACAACACATGAGCGTCCGTGATCTCACCATAGGCTCCACTGAAAACCAGCGTTGTAGTCGTTCTTCTCCTCTCGACTACAACAAGTGCTGAGTTGGGGGCCTGCCCTCCTATTACATAATTTCATCGTTATCGTCATCGATTATGTTCTGACATGTGATTGGTTGGCTCATCGCTCGCTCAGCAATTTGACGGTGTCTCATTGGTCAACGTTATCGATGACGATTCCGATGAAATTACATAATCTAAGGCTGATTTGATGCCACTTTGCGACACCGAAAACTAGCCAATGCATACATACTTATATTAAGTTCCACATTTTTAAATTGTGTTATAATAGTATAGGTAACAATTAAATGTATTTTATAAGTGTCGCTAAATGGATCAAATAAAGTTTTCTTATTCTTATTCTTAACACCAATACACCTCTGTACACATTTTCTAACTGTAATCTGTTTGTATTTCTTGTGCAATAAAGAATAAAGAAGATAAATCATAAAAATAATAACAACTCTTGCTTTTGTTCTTCAAATTCCATTGATGGATGTAATTTCAATAACAGCGGTCAAATTATATGAAAAATAAATTTATCATAGAATAGAATCGACGTATAGAAATAAACAGCTAAATCATATAGCCTATATTTTTTTTTTATGCACGACGGGTTCGTACTTGACCTCAATCACACCTGATGTTAAGTGAAGATGAGGTCGAAGGTGGAAGCGTACTGACGCGGAAACCCCAACACATTTGGGGGAATGGCTATCTTATTTCTGACAACCGGAACACAACAATGCCATTAACATTGCTGCTTGGCGGCAGATTTAGATAAGATGGTGGTAGCTAGCCAGGCGGACATTTAAAATGCCCTACCACCAACCAAACCGAGTACTTAAACATGTACCCCGCTGGGGATCGAACCCGCGACCTCCGATTCAAACACCCAATGTTGTTTACATTGAGCCACGGAGGCGGTCAAAATATATGTATATAAGCATAGACCCTATGTGGATTTAGCTCTGCTTCATTCTATACGCCTCTTATCTGATTCTGAATTTAAAAATAAATAAGAATCAAAAAGGAATAACTTCAAAAAATACATTGAATAATGTGGATGTTATAAATTGAAGTAGGTCATTGCCCAGAAGTATAGATATACAAGTACATACAAGTTCAATATATAGACCTGACCGTAAAATTTCCAGTATAAGCGGGTCTTGCTGCGTTCACATTTCCGATAGCGTTACGAGGTCAGCTTACACTGGTATGTTACGGTCGTGGTGCTGTCGACTGTATCTATGATAATCGACTTCTGCCATTGGGGATTTGGATTATTAATATTATACTACGATTACTTAAATGGTTTCAAGGATGAGAGGCTATAGTTTTAGTGTGCTCAGATCAAAAATCACCTGAACAATGAAATTCAAAAGTTAATTGCAGTCATCAAATTGAATTGATTTTCTTAAAACTGCTGAGGTGTGGTACTTCCGACCAGTAAAGCTACTGTCTTGATTTAATTCTAAAGAGTATAGCGGGTAGATCCATTAGAAGTTCGTGTAGGCAACTCCTCTAATTAAATTATTATTGTTTACCATCAAATAGAAATAAAAACTAAGTTCAAATGTCGGATTGTTTGTCAAATTGTACTTTAAACGGAACATAAAGACTTCGGTGTAAGTAGTATTTATATGAAGACTTGCAACAATTTTAAGAACGGAACACACAAAAAATTACATACCTTGTCCAGGCTTATGACCAGGTTTGTGACCACCGTGACCCCCATGTCCGCCTTCAATAGGGATCACAATGATTCCTTTCTCGTCCTCCGTGGCGTTGTCCCTCGGTCTCTCAGGGTTGGTAATAGTGTGTTGTATTCTCTGGACAGCGCCGGCAATCCCCTGCACGATCGGATTCTTCTGGATTATTTGCGTAATGGGGCCAGCCTGAGCAGTTTGAACCAGCTCAGGTTTCTGCTTCTCAGTTGTATCTGGTTTGGTTTCTTCAGGAACCACATTGGTACCAGCATCTTCCACAGGTTTTTCTTCTACCGGTTTATTTGCCTCAGGCTTGGCATTTTCAGGCTTGCTAGCGGCAGGCTTGTTTGGCTGAATTAGGCTTACAACACCTTGGTATAAAGGACTATTTTGAATGGCCTGTACAATAGGCCCACCGCTAGGTTGACTGACAGGGGTATCCTGTTGTACTTGACCTGCTTGGCCCGCTTGACCAGCCTGTGGGTTGAAGAAATTTTGAACACTCTGCCATATTGTAGGTCTTGACGGAGAACTTTCGTCAGATTGCGCGGATCCGGGCTGATTGGTGCCTTGTTGATTGATGAGGTTTTGTACACCTTGGCCCCAGTTTTGGAAGACATTAGTCTCACCATTATTTTGTTGCTGTGATGAGTTAAAATATTGCTGGAGCTGGTTTGTCATATTTTGGAAACCCTGTTGTATTTGCTGTTGCATAGTTTGTAAATAAATGGCAAACGGTCCGGTGCCAGCTCCAGCTCCACCTGGCGATTCAGAACCCTGCTTTACGCTTGCGACTGCTTTAACCCCTTCGGCCAACGATTTCACACCTGCGTTCAGATTATTCTGCAATACTGTCAGTCCCGACTGGATACTTCCTTCATTTTCAGATCCTCTAATCTCTTGCTTCACAGGTTCTGCTACGTTAGGCTTCCAGAATTTCTGGAGAGTATCGTTAAATTTGTTGATTTGAGTTTGGAAGTTCTGTTGCAAGTTTTCAATATTTTGCTGTATCTGAATAAGTTGCTGATTACTCTGCCACCAGTTCTGTAAGTTCTGCTGGTATTCAATGATACCATTGTTGAACACATTCTGTGTGTCAATAATATTTTGCTTTATGCCCGATAGTCCTTGCTGCTGCTCCTCGTAATGTTCAGGGTTCTGTGTTTCGTGCTGTTGACGTTGAGGGGCACCAGGATTCTTCAAGTCGATTTCAGTTCTTTTGAGATCAGAATTCTCCTCGCTTGCAGGTACTATTTCATTAGTTTCCTTCTGTTTCTCGCAGTCACTCTTAAGCGATGGCTTGATATCCTCAACGACGATTTTGACGGGGATGTCGGCGATCTGCACACGATTGCGAAGGTTGTTTTCGACATCCTTAACGCTGTTAACTTGATCTATTAGCTCTTGATCGCTGGCGATATTTTCCGGAATCGTCTCTTTATTCAATACTTGTTTAACGACATCTGTTAATTTTTTTTCGAATTCAATTTCGGCTTTGTCGGCAATAGTGGCGGCGCGTGCGCCGATCATGAAAAGAGCGATTAAGAGCGTGTGTAACCTCATGGCGTGCGTCTGGCGTGTACTAAGGTGGCCGGGTGGGGCTCTTACATTTATATGAGTGGTCTAACGGTCCACTCAGGCGCAGGTTCGTGTTTACGCTTTCCGGTCGTCCAGCGCTAAACGTTTCTGTCATTATTTGTGTTTAAATTGTCCGCACCGCCCGATGCTCATCGCCAAATTAACTGTTAACACTCACAAAATGTAAATTTCGTTTTTTTCCCAACAGGCAACATGATGTGGTGATGTTACTGTAATTTTATTGGTAGTGATAAAATCTCGGGCGACGAAATCCAATAAACTGATTTCGATTCAGAGTTTTCGCTAATGAGTTTACCGCGTGACAAAACAGGGTTCGCGTGTTATATTCTAGTAGTTACATACTCGTACATACGTAATCATTTTTCTCAAATGGGATGATCAGAGATATCCCAAACATAAGGGTTTGGCTGTCCTAAACATTAAAAGTTTTTTTTTAAGCACAACGGCCAACCCGTTGCAAAATTCTATAAACGCGTTACGTTTTTTTGTCTTTTTAAGAGGGAGACATTTTTACGGCTTCTTGACAGACAATAACACATTTACACAATCCACAAATACATAAATGTAAACTATAAAATTATTACTACAAGATACACAGCAAGGCTCATATAAAACTATCCCACGACTGAGACAAACTTAAGTTTATACTTGAGATACTATTTCTAATTTGATATTCGTTTCAAATATAACATAATTTTTTTTATGCACTCAATTTATGCATTTATTTTATGTACTTGACCTCAATCACACCTGATGTTAAGTGAAGATGAGGTCGTACTGACCCGGAAACCCCAACACATTTGGGGTATCTTATCTCTGACAACCGGAACACAACAATGTTATCAACATTGCTGTTTGGCGGCAGATTTAGATAAATAGGCAGATTTAAAGAAATATACAGAAATACACACGTACAGCTGAGCCCATCATAGTTAAAACGTGCAAATTTGTAGATGTTTTTTGGTGGAAAGTCCCATAGTCGCTGTTTACGTCACACACGGGAGGAGACGGGTTGTCTCTATTCTTCTTACCCGACTGCCCAAGAAAAGAGGGTAACGTTTTTCGACTGCATGTAAGTATGTATGTAGATTTCTATGTTACCTCCTGTAGCCTAAACAGATTCACCGATTTCAAATATTTTTCAATTTCTGGGCTAAATCACATATTAAAAAAAATTTGAACAGAGCTCTTTTCATGTGCTTCCCATAATCATTTCTTAGATTCGCTGAAACTTTTATAAAGCGGTTACTTTTAAAAATTAACGCTGCCTATACTTAATGTTATCCGATAATACACACAAAAGCTAAATTTGGATTTGCCGTTCCCAAAAAAAAAAATCAAAAATGTTTGTATGGAGAAAACAGTCTTAATGAAATTCTTCATACAAAACGTCAATTTCATAGGTATATTCACACCTAATAGATTCATCTTGAACACTGGTTTTTAAACATATATTGTTATTACATGCCAAAACTATAAAATTTTTAACGTTTAATTACCAAATCAAATCAAAAAATGCTTTATTTTGTAGGTACACAGGGTACACTTAAAATAGTCAGATTTTACATTTTTTAAGCTACTGCTTGTTCAAAAGGGAATTTTCCCTTGAGAAGAACAAGCAAGAAACTCGTGGGTTGCTCTTTAAAAAAAAAAGGTTTTTATATTACAAAATTATTAATTCTTATTTTATATTCATTATTAATTGTGAAATAGCCTGGTTATGCGCGAACGGGCTGTTTATGTCCATGGATGTTTATCATCTAAATAATCTGATATTTTATAATTTGCTTTCTTAATAAGTTTCTGTTTTATAGTATCTTTAAATTTATTGAAAGGAAGGAAAGGACCGTTATTTGATACATGTTAATATACCTACGTCAGTCGGTAATTATATATTCCGATCTCGATTCTATTATGACGTAATATTAGAGTCATACTTTCAATTTCATAATGGCTGATGTCTCCATTGTTACCAGGTCAGGAGTCATGGAAAGCTTATTTCATTCATCCGAGGAAAGTGCTCTTAAGGGTACATAACGGAAGCTGTCAATCGATAAAGTTTTCGAAGGGAGCGACAGGTTTGAAAAGGGTTTTGTTTATTTCAATAAGTACCTACACCATAACAGGTGTCGGTAGGGGATTATTAATACTCGAATATTAGGTCCTTACCTATGAAATTGGCGTTTTGTATAAAGAATTTCATTAAGACGGTTTTCTCCATACAAATATTTTTGATTTTTTTTTGGGAACGGCAAATCCAAATTTAGCTAAACTTTGTGTGTATTATCGGATAACATTAAGTTTAAGTATAGGCAACGTTAATTTTTAAAAGTAACCGCTTTATAAAAGTTTCAGCGAATCTAAGAAAATGATTATGGGAAGCACATGAAAAGAGCTCTGTTCACATTTTTTTTATTATGTGATTTAGCCCAGAAATTAATAAATATTTCATGTGAAACCTTGAAATAATATTCCATTTTTCAAATAACGAACAAATTTGGATGTAGCTTTGAAAATCGCAGGAATTGGTACATTATGATTAACGACGAAAAAAAACCCAATTTCATAGATAAAGATGGGATTTCCTATAAGCAGAATTCCATCAAAATATTATAGGTAAGAAAAACCGATGTCTTCTTCTTCAATTTAAGAGCTATGCTCTTGTCGGTGGAATAATGGCCAGGTCACTCTACTTTCCACCCTCGTTTTAACCTCTTGGTACGTACGACACGACATTTTCAAATGAAATCAAAATATTTTATTTCATAGGATAAAATTATCATTTGAAAACGTCACATTAACATTACATTTAAATTTACTGCCATTCACATACTTTCACATACCGCTGACTCCCCAGAGAAGAACGAGCAAGAAACTCTAGGGTTGCTCTTTTAAACAGATTTTGGGATACAATTTGTGATTTGATAATTATATGAATAATTAGACAGCTATGTCCATGCTTGCTTATCATTCAAATAGTCAGTGATCTTATAATAGCCTTTTGCTAATAATTTCTGTTTTATGATTGCTTTAAATTTATTTAAAGGCAAATTTTGAATGTCTATTGGATCCTTATTATAAAAGCGTATACATTGGCCTTTGAAGGATTTACTAACTTTGTGAAGTCGGCTAACATAAACAGTAAACTGGTTCTTATTCCTTGTATTAACATTGTGCCTATCACTTTTTTAGCGAATAAGGTTATATTTTTTTTTGCATATAACAAATTCTCATAAATGTATTGAGGAGTCATTGTTGAGATATTAATTTCCTTATACTTATCTCTAAGAGACACTCTAGGTCCAAATTTATAAATGGCACGAATAGCACGCTTACATTCGCTTACATACATTCACATTTTCTTTCACTTGGTCAAAGTAATTACGCCTAGGTCTTCCCCTTCATCTCTTTCCTTCAATCTGTCCCTCAATTATGTTCTTCAAAAAAATATCGTAATTATGGAAAACCGATGTCACACTCCCTAAAACAGCAAATAATACTTGAATATAAGTAAATCAAGGAGGAGCGTCGGTGGCTCAGCGGTTAGGACGCGGTCTCTCAATTTAGGAGGTCCGGGTTTGATTCCCAGGCAGGCCAATGTACCAATGATTGTATGATGAATACAGACATGTGTTCCCGAGTTATGGATGTTTTTCAATTATGTATTTATTTACAAAAAAAAATATTTGTATCCATGATACCTACGAGCCTAGTTGCTTAGTGTGGAACTAGATGGCGCTGTGTGTATGTGCAAAAAAAGAAAAAAAAAAGCGTTACCTGTAGTGGAACTTTCCATGCACTTCTCTTTTTCTTTTTCCTTTAATTGTTACTCAACACTAGCGATACTGTTAACTGTCTTAACCGCTGAACCACTGTTGGTTCAGCGGTTAAGACCCGGTCTCCCAATTTAGGAGGTCCGGGTTTGATTCCCAGGCAGGCAAATGTACCAATGAGTTTTTAAATTTAATTTAATTACTTGTGTGTGTTTTTAAATTTAATCCGATAGGTCTTAAACGGTGAAGGAAAACATCGTGAGGAAACCTGCATGCCTGTGAAATAAAAATTCACAGTCTCCAACCCGCATTGAGCCAGCGTGGCGTACTATGGCCCATACTTCCTTATTCCAGCAGTGGGATATTTACGGGCTGATGATGACGAGCTATAACAACAACGGACACTTTTCATTCATGATTGACGACAAAATGTACATGCAGACGGGAACGCGTGTACTTTTATGCATTCGAACTTGTAGGGGTTGTAACTGAAAACCAGTGTTTCGCTCTTTGAGTGATGGAGGTGCCACACTGAGTTATGACCCAATTGTGCTACTGCGGCACACACTCTCTCTTCGTATTTACTGCCTGTTTCTTTACTTTTATTTGTATGTATATTTCACTGTTATTTATTTTTTAATCTTGTGACATACACAATTGATATAAATATAATTATAATATAAAATATCACATATTAATAATATAAAAAGAATTTATTTATTATAGTTGGCTACTTCAATCTTCATCGCTACTCCAGTTCGTAACTTCATTATCTTCATTATTGTCTTCTTCTTCAGTTTCTGTAAAAATATAAACAAGGTAGTGAGACTATGAACAGCTAATAATTAATGTATAATAATTAAGATAACAACTAAATACCTGATGGAGCTTTCAGTGCATCAGTGACAAAGTTTGGGAGCTGATCTCCATCGAACCATTTGCAATAATACTTGTTATCTTCCCGTATCCAACTAGTTTTTGGCTAGGATGTTTTAAGTGAGCATTAGTCCAAATAGTGGATATATAATTGCTCGTAGAAAGTGCTGCAATCTTGATGAAGGTGATGAACATCTGGAGCCGAGCAGCATCAACATCAGTGATCCCATCAAGATTATCCACTTCACATATGAAGTTTTGTATAAGTTGAAAATATTTTGCTGTTCGTCAATATTTTCATATAATCCAACATGTCCAAACTTGATGAAAGCCTCGTGGTATTCGATTTTTTGTTTTTCATTACTTTGTACGGTTTTAATTTACCTTTCCGTAAAAATGCAGAATTATAATCGCATCCGGTAAATGCGTGAAATCCAGGCAAGCTTTTACAGATAGATCCTCCCAGTTGTGCGTGAATTTTTATTAGATCTACATATCTTAAATTATTTCCAGTACCTGTAAGTATCCATACATGCGAATCATGTTGTAAATGATGCATATGACCACTGATCACTATATTTGTTTCATCATTGATGTTACATGCATGATAGATCACTTTGGGATACCCAGTGAAGAAGCAGATATACTTCTTTGTGTTCTGGGCATAATAATTCTTGAACAATACTAAAATTTTTAGCCTATATACTATGAGGTAGGTCTGGCGATCACGGGCTCTTGGTCTATTAGATGAGCATTTTATAATTACAACACAAAATATTGTACATAATTCACATATTTTGGAAAATAGGCAGATAGTGTTAATATTAATTGTAGGTACTATAATACATAGTCTTCGTTTTTTTCTATATATTTTTTTAAACGCAAAACATTCGCACTAAGCGGTTCTTCTTCAGAGTGCCAACAGCCTAAGCATGGAACTTCCCTTCTGGCGTCAGCAGTTAACCGCCTCCGCTTCTCAATGTAGACAACATAGCGTTTACGAAAAATCCCCAGCGGGGTGTTTAGTACTCGGTTTGGTTGGTGGCAGGGCATTTTAAATGTCCGCCTGGCTAGCTACCATCATCTTATCTAAATCTGCCGCCAAACAGCAATGTTAATAGCAAGCATTGTTGTGTTCCGGTTGTCAGAGATACGATAGCCAGTCCCCTAAATAAGATGGGGTTTCCGCGTCAGTACGCTTAAATTTAATAAGCATATCGCCTAAATTTAAATATTGAGTTCATAGACAATGCACCTTAGGTCGCCCGTCATACGAGCAAAACGTCGACTAGTAAACTCAATAAGGGGGTCTGGTTGAAAAGCAGCAGCTAGTATCTCTCAGCATTATGCTGAACCAGATCCTTTTATCACAAAAGTGATATTGTCCTATGTGTATTTACTAATGTAAGTACCTAATGTTAAGTATATTGCTCAAATAATGTTGTGACAATAAACGATTTCTTTATTTCTTTCTTTCTTCTTTCTAAAACTTAAAAAATATCTAGGACATCCTAAATCAGGACACATCCTGGGAAAACGGGACGGTTGGCAACTCTAGTATAGTCGTATACTACAGGGGCAGTGGAGCTGAAGAGGCGCTAAAAGCCGAAAACCTCTCTCCTTTCGGTCAACCGCGTCCGGTACTGTTTTCATCTCTACTATTTCACGAACTTAACATATAAAAACCAATAAATAATAATAATAATAAATATCCTTAGACATATACACAGCGCCATCTAGTTCCACAGTAAGCAACAATGTGCTTGTGTTGTGGATACCAGATGGTTGATATACTACATTTAAATACATTTTTTTTTGTAAATACATACTTATTATAAATGAAAACTTCCATAACTCGGATACACATGTCCGTATTCATCACACAAACATATGCCCCTAGCGGGATTCGAACCCGCAACCTTTTGGTATAGTGGTCAGAGTTGCTAACCACTACACCAAACAGGTCGTCGGTGTAATGTAACTATGTGTAATTTTGTAATTAAAGTACATCTTAGTAAGTTATCCTTAAGGGAATATTTTGTGGGATACAAGTATCCCATGTCTTCTTCCAGCACAATTTATAACCAAAGCCATCATCTCAAGCCGCTAAAGGTCAACGTACTCGTACTTAATTGGGTGGGACCTGATTTAAACTTTAATTAACAACAATTTAGAAAGATATATTCAAATGTATGCCACAAACCAAACCTACGGCGATGCAAATATTTGATAGGAATTTTCAAACAGAACTGTTTGTAGAGCCGGAGACCGTTAGTGGTGACAGGTTGACAGACAACTCAACAGATTTGTTGATATAGTGATTTTTACAGTATTTATACCAAACTAGTAGGTATACAGGGTGTTTGGAGAAAGAATGGATTCCTTTCAAAGTATGATAGTACATATTACATTACATTCAGGTCGTAAAAACTTATCGCTTATTCAACCGCCTCCATGGCTCAATGTAAACAGTGGATTTACGAATCTGACGGGTTCGATCCCTATAGCGGGGTATTTAATACTCGTTTTGGTTAGTGACAGGGCATTTTAAATGTCCGCCTGGCTAGCTACCATCATTTAATCCAAGTCTGCCGGCAAAACAGCAATGTTAATAGCATCGTTGTGTTCCGGTTGTCAGAGATAAGGTATCCAGTCCCCCAAATAAGATGAGGTTTCCGTGTCAGTACGCTTCCGTCTTCAGCCTCATCTTCAACACCAGGAGTGATTCAGGTCAAGTGCTAACCCGTTGTGCATAAACATATTTGGTTGGTATTTTGGCCATAAATGTTTATTAGTTGACAAAAGCCTTTCCCATCGGGTGATTTGCATCGCTTTCTATGGCAGAATTTTCTGGAAGCTCAGCACCAATGACGCTACTGTCCATCACTACTACTCCACAGGCGAATATCTGTGATCCTTTTGGTGTTGGGGTGTCCATGGGCGGCGGTGATTGCTTTCCATCAGGTGACCCGCATGCTCGTTTGCCGCCCTCTCATATAAAAAAAAAACAAAATCTTAATCACAGAAACTGAAAAGTATATATTAATAATTATAGAAAATAACATTGTTTTTTTCTATCTACAAATTTCCTATAGCTGTTGGTTGTATGGAAGAAATCGCTTTTAGTGATAAGACCGCCTAATTGTGTTCTATCATTCTCATCAAAAATTATTGTAAATTATTTTGCGCAATAGAGGGTATCTGTTTTGTATTTTATTGTTATAAATTGTAATTTAATATGAGAATCTGACATTTAATAATTAGTTAAATTGACATAATTGTTATGTATTGTTATTTAATTGTATTTGACACAAAATATATGAGGTAAGATGACATTAATTCAGTTTTAAATGTAACATTGTAATATTTAAAGTTATTCAGGGTTAACACAATGTTGTCGTTCATGTTTATAATCATTTCATGAATTTTTAATTCTATTTTTATATATTAAATATTTGTACGCCCTAACAGGCAGATTTTGTTGGACTACTTACCTATCTACAAAATAAGACCTTTATCTGTATACCCAAATTCAAACAAATAAATAATTTTCTTTCTTTCTTTCTGGTAACAAAATGGTATTAGTGGTCACCCATCCAGGAACTGACCGCGACTGAAGTTGCTTACCTGCACTGCTAACAGCGAATGCCACTACCCCGGCGAGTCGATCAATAAGTTTAAACTATATATTTCACCAAGATTTGGTCCAACTCAAACACTATAGTCAGACGGTCAGTGACCCCGCTGCACATGCAAGACCTTGATCGGTCAGATCGTGATAGTTGATAACTTAAGTAGCGATTGCAGCGCTACATTCAGCATTCTTTTAACGAATTATTATTAATTTTACACGTACTACTAAATTGTGTCTTTTCAAGACCAGGTGACAGTATTATTAGCAGCCCCTGTGGCCCGTCTTCTTCTTCTTATTTTTGAGGATGGCAACCAGTCAACCTCACTGTCGAGGGACATTACTGCGAGTTTCGAGTGAATATTTCTCTTATTTCTTCAGTTTTTATGTCAGTCTCAGTCAAAACAAGTAATTCGTCGTATACTTGGCGTATACAAAGTCTAGTCACGGTCAAGTCATTCTTCAGTAAAGTGGCAGAATGCTTTACAAAAGATTTTGGCGGCTCCGACTCGAAACTCCGTTACGTACTTTAATTTACACTTACTTTCACCTGTACACCATCACTAACGTTTGCTGCACAATATTCTGCCATTATTAAGCTTCAAAAGTTAGAATGCACAAATTATAAGAATTATAAAGAAAAATGCAACTTCACTCGCCGAGATCCCGCCAAAAAGCCCTGTGGCCCTTAACTTGACAACTGCTTTCAATAGACAACAACCGGGACAGACTTTATTCCGTCCAGTGGCGCCTTCATTGGATAAATGAAGATTCCTTTTTAAATACAGAATAAATCAATGAAATCGCTCTGCCCTGCACTCAAGAAGCCTAAAAGCTATTCATAATACACAAATGTGCTACGACCGCTTTGATTTCTAGATATTTACAGGAGTATGAAGTGCTTCAGCTATGATATTCCGTAAAGACACTACAACTCGCATCGGAATTCATGGTGAGATCCCAAACGATTACAAAATAGCTTAAGTCCACGTATTTACGTTCAGTTTCGCCCGTGTCATTTACCTACACTTGGCCGCTCCCAACGCCTGTCTCTCAGTTTTTTACAGGATGCATTTCGGGGAGTGTGCGTTGGAATTACATAATCTTATTCCACCGTCACCCTTCCATCTTCGGACCACTAGGCGTGGGGAGGGATTCCACCCGTATATAGTTAATATACCGAACATTCGCACTAAGAAGTTCGATTCTTCATTCATCATCCGAACAGCCAAGGCATGGAACTCCGAGCAGAGTGAATAGGCATTTACTGGGATCGCGTGCTTCATCTTCGACCACATCATCACTTTCCATCAGGTGAGATTGTGGTCAAACGCGAATCCAACCATTCCTAAAAAAAAAATATTATGTATTGTGAAGAAACCTGCATGCCTGAGAAATAAAAATTTAAAGGACATGCCTTTCCCCAACTCGCATTGGCCAGCCTGGTGTACCATGACCCGTACTCCCTCCATTATACGAGGGAAGGCATATATCCCTCAGTGAGATGTTTACGGGCTGATGATGATGATGTACTGTAATTCACAAAAAAAATATCGATCGAGATGTTTATGGCCAGTCCTGGCCGCCCCATAAAATGGCCACCCTTTTGTAAATATGCCACGGACCACGGTCACTTGAAGCCTCATCGCAGATTTGGACGCGAGCGCCACAGCGAAGCTTATAAAATCAGCATCCAGCGCTGATAGCTGGATGGACAACAACTATGCAATGACTGGACAGAGACGTGTACCGTTACGTCAGGTACTGCTGTTTTCGGAACACTTTTTACTACCGATTTATTTTAATCATTTTGTAATGAATCGTGCGCAGCGCACGGCGCCAAATCTGATTCCGGTAGTCGACAGGTTTCAGCGCTCGAGCACTTTGAACTTTTTTTACTCGATTGCTCTAGAAAAGGGCAATGGTTTACGTATGTATGTCCGTTCGTTTGGCGCATCTTGTAGCCTAAACGACATGACCGATTTCGAAGTGTATATGGTGTCGTTAGATTCGTCTTGATACCTGTAGTGTCATAGGATACATTTTATGGTAAAAAAATACCAACATGGGGTCTGCAAAATATGCTGTCCGGTTTTTTAAACGTAATAGTTATTAATGGATTGCGATATTTACGAGTATATGTAATTTAATTATATTACTTAGACGCATGTAGCCTAATTAGCTTGATAGATTTTTCGACACCTTTGGCCGTTGAAGTCGAATTTCAAAAACTGACTTTGACTTTGAATACGTTTTATTATTTTTCGACACTTTGAGTGTGACGCTTTAGATTATTTTCATGTCTTTTTTGTGTACATATGATTAACGAAAAAAAAACTCCAATTTCATAGGTAAGGACCTAATAATAATGTAGTTAAGCAGTGTAAGCTGCTGGGTATTGAAGCCGCGACCTCCGTTTTGTATAGAGCCTTTTATCATACATGAACAGCCTAGCGTCCACACTGAAGGACATATTATGGATTTCTTTACTCACATAATCTGGTAAACACCGAAGAGGTGACCTGCTACCACAGTTTGTATAGGAATATCCCGCGGACCGGTCTGTGCCGTTATCTCAACTCAACGGTCACTCATCTCAGTTAGACCTATCATGCATGGGTGTGTGCCTGTCTGACCAGAGGGACCTCGGTAAACTTTATTCGAAATGATTATTATTTATAGTTCATTGCTCACGAGTACACATAAAAGTCAAATACATACTAGATGCAGGATGTACAAAAGGCACTAGCTTATCTCTAAAAAGAGATTTCTTGCAGCAAGACGCTGCAAATGTGAAGGAAAACAGGTTCGATAAGATAGACATACATACGTGCACTGAGAAAAAAGTGAAAATAATTAACTTAAAATCAAAAGACTATAATAATAACACTTCAAAATATTATAAAATAAATAGCTATTTAATATTAATGTGTGTATTATTTTTGTTATGTATATGGTATCCATCTATACGTATATATATAGCTATTTAAGTATATAATATATATGTATACATGTATGGTTTTAGTTTTTGTTTATTAAATAAGTAATTGATATGTAGGTATTTCATATCTGCATCCGCATTTTTTAAGGTAAAGGTTGCCTGAGATCGCTTTTAGTGATAAGGCCGACTAATTGTACTCTTTTCAGTATTGTGCTTTGTAAAATTTATGTTCTCCTTTTGTACAATAAAGGGTATTCTTAAAAATCAAAGGTTACGCCCCCGTCAACGACCTGCAATATTGAATTACCTTGAAACATGAAATCACCGAAGAAAGCAGTGAAAGTACATTATAAGTACAAATAATGTAACAATAGTAGTAAATTATCGCTAAAAAGGAAGTTGTGACTAACTGAGTGCTAATCTCTTTATCACAGGTTGTTATATCCGTACAACTAGATAAACTAGGTTGGTAGGTATCTTTGAAGTAACTCGAGTCGATAACTTATGCATAGGTGAAATATCAGCCATAGGATGTCCACTGACAAACATATGACATGTTTGATATCTTCGATAGCTCAGTTATGTGACAGAGAAATGAGGAGTTGGTTCTTGACCTTAATCACACCTGATGTTAAGTGAAGATGAGGTCGAAGGTGGAAGCGTACTGACCCCCCACACATTTGGGGGACTGGCTATCTTATCTCTGACAACCGGAACACAACAATGCTATTAACATTGCTGCTTGGCGGCAGATTTAGATAAGATGGTGGTTCCTGGTCTTCCTGGGGCCCCGGGGGTGCATCCACGAGCGGTTTTTTTTATATGAGAGGGCGGCAAACTAGCTTGCGGGTCACCTAATGGAAAGCAATCACCGCCGCCCATGGACACCCTCAACACAGGGTCACAGATGCGTTGACGGCCTTTGAGGAAGGTGTATGCTCGTTTCTTGAAGTTTCCAATGTCGTACTCGTTCGGGAATACCGCTGCAGGAAGTCCGTTCCACAGGGTGGTCGTACGTGGTAGGAATGTTTCTTGAGTAACGTACAGTGGTAGACTTCCACTCATCCAGGTGATGTGGATGGAGTTTTAAGGGTTCGGGAGAATCCTTCCCTATTGGCACTATTTATTAATTTATTTTATTTATTGCACACAAGAAAAAAATCCGATGTTTCTGTGAAGATTTTGGTACCTATGCCGTATGGCGGATTTGAATTGATTTTTGTATTTAGAATTGGAGCACGGAGATCCTGTGCCGCGAGGCAATTCTCTGTTTGAAAATAATTAAATCAAATAGAAACGAATTTTGAATAGAAAAACACAGGATATCTTCTATATTGGTGCTCTCTACAATACCGAATATAGGCCTCCCCCATAAAATCCCAGAGTGACCGGTTGGAAGCCGCCTGCAACCAGCGATTTCCCGCGACCTTTATCAGGTCATCTGACGCTTGACGTTGCATGCACTCCAATGGATGACTATAATAACACACCGGCCATGAGTTCTTCGAGCTATGAGCCCTGTTCAATGCCACTTCACCATCCTGAGAATCTCATCAGGTTCTCCGAAGGGATAATAACGATTCATTTTAAAATTATTATAAATAATTATATTTCTTAATTAATTAAGAGAATTAAATCTTACATTAACTTATACATACAGTTTGTTACCATTTCGGTATTTACGATTTGGAGTGTTTCCATCAAACAGAACCCAAACATGTTGCATAAACAAACCTTCTCCAATATCAATTTCATTTGCAACATATAAAACAAAGCGATATTGTCGTTATCGATTGATATTATTTTGGTACGGGGAAGGTAGTGCACATGCAGGTACTGGGCGGCGTGGCGCGACGACGACGTTAGCGCGGTAAAGACAGCTGTTGGCGTTTAATTTTATGCCTGCTACTGGCATGTTAGTATCTATGATGCCAGTAATTCCAAAGACTACAGTAATTCTGCTGTGCGAATTATAGATAGATGTCTATATATATATACATATATAATACAGAAATTTTCAATAGTGTTTGTAATTCTATAGCAAGAAAAGTCGCCATCCCACCGGTAACATGCTGTCAAATTATTCTAAACTTAGACTGTTGCTCGCCGTTCCTTATTCCCGATGCAATGGTTCAGGAACAGGCTCACTAAAGCAGCCACAAGCTGGAAAATAAGAGTTATTATGAAAAAAAGTAACTGATACTATTTCGTAAATTTACTAATACAAGGTTATATGTTGTATACCAAAAAGCCACTACATCCCAATTGGATCATATATTCTGTAATCAATATAGCTAGAAAATATAAAATAAAAATAAAGGATTGTTGTGAATTCAGTTACTGTTATGTTTCCGCTTGTATACAAGATAATATTAACACAAACTATAGGGTGACACGATGAACTACAGGATTTTTAAGAATTTCACAAACTTGCTTACAAAAATAAATTTACTTCGTGTAATTCCTGTTTAATGTCAAAGTCAAAAATATTTTTGATTTTGTAGGTATCAAAAATATTTTTTTTTGTAAATTTTTTTCTTTCCTTTTCTTTTCCGTTCTTACCCGTTTCCATGTAAAATTTCGCTTACATTATGTAGTTGTAATACCTACTTATATTGACCTAATATTGCTGTGCGCTACTCTTCATTTTTATATATCGGCGGAGATTTTTTATAAGCATTGTTTTTACTGATAGGTTTTTGTTCTATAGTTTATATAAGTCTGTAAATCTTCCAAAAAGTAAATAAATAAATAAAATAATTTTTTTTTAAGCTATTGCTCGTTTAAAATGCAATTTTCCCCTGTGAAGAACAAGCAAGAAACTCGAAGGGTTGCTCTTTTAAAAACAGGCTTTGATTTTACATAAAGGTTTTATAGTACAAAAAGGATTTTATATTTTATTATTAATTGTGAAATAGTCTGGCATGAGAAAATGCGAACGAACTTATCATCTAAATAGTCTGATATTTTAAAATATGCTTTCTTAATAAGTTTCTGTTTTATAGTATCTTTAAATTTATTGAGAGGAAGGTTTTGTATATCAACCTGGAACCTTATTGAAAAAGCTTATAACCCTTTGAATTACTGACTTTGCGGAGGCGACTTATATGACCTGGAAGTTTATCTTTATTTCTTGTATTGCCATCATGTTTATCACTTTTTTTCCTAAATATACTATATTTTTATACTCTATATATGCTATAGGTTATACTCTTTAAACCTTTCTCTAAGTGACACTGCAGGGCTCAATTGATAAATTGCACGCAAGACTCGTTATTGTAAAACAAAGATTGTATTTATATCCGCGGCATTTCCCCACAGCAAGATACCGTAAGACATTAAGCTTAAAATAACTAAAATATACTAATCTAGCAGTATTTAGGTCTGACATTTGTCGATTTTTTTACGCGTACAGTGCTGAGCGTTTTCGCCAATTATATAAATAGATATAATATAAATAAATAAATAAATATAAATAAATATTTCCGACACTTACACCAATCATCTAGTCCCAAACTAAGCAAAGCTTGTGCTATGGATACTAGATAACGGATAAACATACATAAATATTTATATAAAAATCCAAGACTCGGGTATAAATGTTTGTTTTCATCACACAAACATTTACCCCTCGCGGGATTCGAACCAGCAACCGTTGGTTTCGCTGATAGAGTCACTATCCACTATATCAATCGGTTCTCGGGATATGAGGACCCCATTGCATTTTGGCGTCTAAAGCAATGCCCAAAAAATACAGTAGAATCTACGTCATCGTAAGTGGCATTTTTTGAGTCCATTGGCAATGAATGGTGACTCCTGATTACGAACAAGTTTCCACTAGGAACAATCGCGGAAGTCTATCAAAAATATCGACAACGCGTGAATGACTCTTCTGGCATTGCAGATATCTGTGTATAACCATCAAGAGTGTCGTCGGTCTGTTTGTCCTTTTGTCATTAACCTAATTACCTAATTTACAAGTGCACAAACTCCCACATTGGGTTTCCCTGTGTTATAAATTATCTTTGTAAATTAGTTTGGATGGCTCTTTATAACATTGCCATAAAAACTTATAAGCAAAGGGCAGCTTTGATTGCACTTGGGTCAGTAAGGCACCTCTATCGACTGAGTTGAAGGCATTCTTTACGTCAACTTTCAGCATGACACATTAGATAGGTTCGAAGAGCATGTACCGAAGCATCACAGCTACCCTTCGAGCCAAAACCTAACACAATTGGTTGAAAAATAAATTGTAGGAATAAATCGTTTATATCTAGGTACTATACAGGGTGAATTTGAATTCATGTAATTCCTGGTGACGCCACTTGTTGATTACGAACAAGTTTCCACGAGGAACCATAGCCGAATTCAGGCGAAAGTTGACACCAGCCGAAAATTGTTGTTGAATTCCGTGATGATGGGTTTGCCTGGAAGAGATCGCTGTTAGCGATAAGGCCGCCTAATTTGTAGTTTCTATAAGATATTTAAATGTACCTTCCTTATTTAAACAATAAAGCGTATTTGATTTGATTTGATTTGACTTCCATACCAAAGGTGGTTTCAGGATGGTTTACTTTGTATGGGTAATCGAACATTTTTAGATCGAATTCGACTATGGTTCTTTGGAGAAAGTTCTTCGTAATCAAGAGTGACGTCACCAGTTAATGGGAATTACACGAATTCAAATTCACTCTGTTGAACCGATACCGGCCATAAAAATATGGATTTTTTTTTTATATAATGAGAGGGCGGCAAACGAGAATGCCGGTCACCTGATGGAAAGCAATCACCGCCGCCCATGGGTGTCCATGCAACACCAAAAGGGTCACAGATGCGTTGCCGGCCTTTGAGGAAGGTGTAGGCTCGTTTCTTGAAGGTTCCAATGTCGTACTCGTTCGGGAATACCGCTGCCGGAAGTCCGTTCCACAGGGTGGTCGTACGTGGTAGGAAGTTTCTTGAGAAACGTACAGTGGTAGACTTCCACTCATCCAGGTGATGTGGATGAAAATTTAATTTTTGGCGAGAAGTGTATCTGAGTTATATTTTTCTCCTTAATTATTTATCTAATTAAGGTATGACAAACATCCTACAAGCGGAAAGCGGTAACTGAATTCGCAACAATCCTTTATTTATTTTTTCTAGCCATATTGATTCCAAAGTATATGATTTAATTGGGGTCTATCGGCTTTTTTGGTATACAAAATATAACCTTGTACATCGGATTGATAAATCGTTATCTGCATTGAAATACTTTGTGTAACGAGACGCTATAGCTCGTTCGTTCGTATCTAATTTCTAAGACCGCTCCTTCATGTCTTTCTTATCGTTTACGTCATATGCATTTTTAAATTTCAAATGATTCCAGAACAGTTTTCCCGCCTCGCCTGTCACCTTATCAATTTAATTATTTTTTAAATTCTTGGCTTGGACGGACGCATTTACTACCTAGAACTTTTGAACCCCATTATTATTCTTTCCTCTTACTTGTTACCCCTCTGTCCACTAGGCTTCCATTACACCGTGCCAGGGGGAAAACATTATGAATTCTTTACCCTAGGCAAGCTTAATATCCAACGCAAGCAAGTCCACGGGAGCCTGGTGGACGGAGATCACAGCGTTCCAAGCTGATCAAGAAACAAGAAAAGTAGAACATACTATTTTATGGTAGAAGTGAAGCCGCAAATGGATTTTCCCACTTCTTTACACACACATCGGGCTGTAATGTAGGACCACCTTGAAAAAAATATAGCATGCTGGGTAACTGATATATAAGTATATCTCTTTATATATTTAGATATAATCCATTGTGCTAGATATTTATTTTATGCAAGTGCGAACAAGATTTTTGTGAGTTTAAAAAACAAAAGATTTTCCAAAAACTGTGATCGCAACCTGACCAAAGTAGAGTATAGGGCAATTCCTTCCATGGAAAGTGTTGTAAATCGCACCATTTGGAGATGCTCATGTCCAACAGTGCCCTTCTGTATATCAAAGATTTAAGAAAAAAAAGATCTAGCATAACAATTCTATTACATTTCTCTAGCATACTAACCAGTTTTTTTTTAAGCCACAACAGCCAATTCAGACATCAACAGGAAACCGATAACATACATAGCGATAACTCAAACATAAAAGTGATTTCATTTTACGTTTTATAAAGTTGAACCCAAATGTCAATTAAAAAGAGCACTGACCCCGCTCAAAAACACCATGATATACCATCTTTTAAACCATATTATTTGTTAATTGACAACTAAACAAATTAAATGGCTTACTTATCCATCCATTATCGTTTTTTAGATCCAAATTTTTGGTTGAGGAACAGGGCCATAAGCGCAGCTACCAGCTATAAAAGAAAGAGAATACGTCACAAAATAGAATAACACAAATATAAAGCGAACAAAACTAAACTAGATACATCGTGCAAGGAATTTAGAAAAAGCGGTCAAGTGCGAGTCGGGTCTCGTGTAATCTATGTTTCTATATAATACTGAAATAAACTAATTTAAGACTATACGAAAGTTGTGGACCACTTTAATATTGGGTTTGATTACTGAATAAGGTTTTATGATTGAAATTCAATTGGAACGCCGGCTTGCAACATTTAACGCGGCGCGGCGATACGGTATCGCAGATTTTCTATTAGCGATACCAGTACATATGATCGCAGAGCGATACTGTATCACCCATGTCCTGTAAATTGTGGCGCTTTGTCAACATGACGTGTCAAGTACGTAAATTGATCTTCCATCGGGTCACGATCTGGAGTGGCCCGTATGGAAGTCACTAAATAGACTGCGTACCGGGGTCGGTAGATGCCGAGAGAACATATCCAAGTGGGGCTACACGGATGACAACCAGTGCTTGTGCGGTGATACACCATTAACTATGGGGCATCTTGCCACAGACAATGCTGTATGCGTGGCCACGTTCTGGTAATCAAGATTTTGAGATTTTTGCCATCGACTTGCAAAGAAGAAATAAAGTTGGAATAGTCGGTGACACGGATACATCACATCAGCCTTTAACCGTCGCACTGGGCTCAAGCAGACCTCAATGAGAAGTTTGGACCTAGTGTGGATGGGCGTATGCCACTGACGATATTTCTTTCACCGAAAAGCCACTCATGGTATTTCAGTACCTCGAGAATCAAGTAATTGGCGTTGGATATTTGGGAATTAGATCTTAAGAGATATGGATATTTGAGAATGAAACTGGATATAATGGGATCTTATGGTATTTGGAATTTTGGTATTAGATGTTAACTAATTTGGATATCTTGGGTATTGGATTTTATTTTGATTTGGATAGTTTCAGTACTAGGATATTTGGGAATTATATCTTTAGGGAATTCATATTTGAGAATTTGATCTTATTTTTGAAATCGATTGAATTTAATTTGTTTTGTGGTTATGGGTTTTGGATAGGTTCGGTATTAGGTATCTTGGGAACTGAATCATACGGGATTCGGACATTTGGGAATTCGATCTTATGGTATTTGGATATTTAGTAATGCGATTGGATATTTAGAAATGGGATGTTATGATATGATATGATTCAAATAAAGATGGATATGCTTGCCTCACATCACTCTGCTAAGAAATTTAATAAATTCTGGAAAGGAACTAAAAATCTAAATGGTAACATCAGACTGCCTCTGAGTGTAGAAGGAGTTAGTGAACCTAGAGGCATAGCTAATATATTCATGGATAACTTCCAGGTGAAGCCTAGCGTGCCTTTGGTGCTGGATGCTGGGCCATGCCCAGATGTTAAACAGCCAATAAAGTTCTCCGCCAAAGATGTATGTAGCATCATTAAGAGCATGAAAAGGGGCAAATCGCCAGGGCATGACGGGCTCAGCATAGAGCACTTGCAGCACGCAGGCGTACACTTACATAGGGTATTGGCTATGCTGTACACCTTCTGCATACGCCACTCATATTTACCTCGGGATCTAATGAAAACAGTGGTTGTGCCAATAGTGAAGAACCCCACGGGCGATACTTCTGATAAATCAAACTACAGACCGATTTCTCTAGCAACGATAATTGCAAAAGTTCTAGACGGGTTGCTCGATAGACAGCTTGATGCAGTGCTATCTTTACATGACAATCAGTTTGGATTCCGCGAGGGGCTCTCCACCGAAAGCGCTATATTGTCTCTGAAACATGCAGTGAACTACTATGTTAAAAGGAAAACACCAGTTTATGCATGTTTCTTGGACCTATCCAAAGCTTTTGACTTAGTGTCATATAATAAGCTTTGGACAAAGCTTAGAGAAGCAGGTGTTCCTACCGAAATTGTAACTATTTTCTCATATTGGTACAAGAATCAGTCCAACTATGTAAAGTGGGGAAATGTACAGTCCGATGAATATGCATTGCAATGTGGAGTGAGGCAGGGTGGCTTGACGTCACCACGGCTCTTTAATGTTTATGTTAACCAATTAGTTGAGGAGCTCAGCAACATGCATGTTGGATGTTTTGTTGATGACGTATGTGTCAATAACTTAAGTTATGCTGATGACATGGTGCTGCTGAGCCCCTCAATTGGAGGTCTAAGAAAATTATTAGGTGTGTGCGAGTGCTACGCTGCGGAGCATGGTTTAAGGTACAACGAGAGAAAAAGCGAGTTCATGTTATTTAAGGCTGACAATAAAGGCCCAGCTTATATACCGCCCGTCACTCTAAATGGGGTACCTTTGGACCGTGTTCAGCAGTTTAAGTATCTTGGCCACATAGTCACTGATAATTTAAGCGATAACTTAGATATTGAGAGGGAACGTAGAGCATTGTCAGTACGTGGTAATATGTTGGCACATAGGTTTGCTCGGTGTACGGCTGAAGTCAAAATTACGCTTTTTAAAGCATACTGTCAGACATTCTACACGAGTAGTCTGTGAGCCAACTTTACACAAAAAGCGTACAATGCTCTACGTATCCAATATAATAACGTGTTTAGGGCTCTGTTCCGTCTCCCTCGCTATTGTAGCGCATCCGGTATGTTTGCCGATGCCAGCGTGGATGATTTCCTGGCATTGATGCGCAAAAAGAGTGCGTCAACGGTACGGAGAGTGCGCGGGAGCTCTAATAGAGTGTTAGGGATGGTGGGAGACAGATTTGACTCTCTTCTGGTCGGCAGGTTCGTCGAACTTCATGTTCTGAGGTCTCGATGAGCTTGCGGGCAGAAGATGAGTCAAGTCCTCAGATAATTTATTTTAAATTAATTAATTTTCTATAACTAGATATAATATTAACATAGTCAGTAAGTAAAATTTGTACTAACACCTATGGACTGTCATTTTGTCTGAAATAAAATATTTTTTTTTTTTTTTTTTTTATGAAATTTGAAAAGTTTCGATACGTGATCCTAGTATTTGAATATCTGGGGGATTTAATTTTATGAGTCTTGAGTATTTGCGAACTCGATCATTTGGGAATGGACTTCCACACCTTGTCGAATATATTCCAACCTTTAGGGAAACGTTTATTGGCTGATAAAAGAAACAAAGACAAACATTTCTTTTTAGTTACATCTTTTGGTTCGTATTATTCGCCTTAAGCTAATCTCTGTTTATACTCCAGGTAATCCAAGAAACAATAAATTACACTGAACCCTTAATGGTAAATATATGTAAAGAAGAAAACACAGAGAAACAAGTGTAAAGAAAGTTAGTCCATTGACAAGAATGAAACTTTTAATACAAGGAAAGTAAATAAAGCAATGTCAGATGTTCCTTGGAGGATCGAGGACTTTCTGTGCAAATACAATTCCTTTGTTTTGTGTCGTTTCGTTTGCGAGCATACCTTTGAAATTCTATTGCTTGATGCTCGTTTTCAAATAGCTTAGCGAAAAATTATTGCTCGTATGCTTGTTCTACAGAGTCCAGTAAAAACATATATTATTTATGTGTAACGTTCTATGGTCTTAAAGCTCCTGATTTTTTTTTGAAGATTAGAGTACCCATCGGTAATAGAAAAAAAATTCATTAGCTTGCTTTATTTTTTAAAATATATTTATATACTTCCTAAACTCTCTATAATTTTACGAGCAAACGTAATGTATTATGTACGAGTACCAAATACTGATTGTATAAAATATATAGGGAAATTGTTGTCCGTTAACAAAGTTTTTAACTACCACAAACAACAAAGCTTCAACAATTTACGTAATTTATTTCGGTGCAATAAAATATTGTTTAGGTATAGTATAGTGTAGGTATAATTTAGTTACAAAATCTATAATATTAAATTAAAGTTATCACTGTGAACTTCATTGCGTAAGACAATTTTCAAGGAAATTAATCAATGCTACTTTATATTTTCTAAAAATAGTCTATGCGATCCTGATATTTGCCCCCGGTGAAAATTTTCATAAAGTTATGGATCGTTTATTTTGAAAATTGTTACAGGAGTTCTAAGTATATTCTCCGACGCCATGAACTTCACAATGGGTAATTTTAATCTAATAGTCTATGTTTTATTACTAATTACTATATCAAATATCAAAAGCAAAAAATATACTATATCAAAAGCAAGCTACCGATTTATTAGAAAACACTTTTATTCAATCATTGACAGGTACTCAATCCATTTGCAAAATATCACGGCCTTTAAGATTATAGCAAGTGTATCCTACTACAAGACTAACACTGCTCAAATATATTCAAATAATTTTGATGGAGCAGTTTCTTTACACTTGATAAATTTTAACAAATATCTAGGTGCAATGGAACATGCTAAAACCTCCTCCGCACTTCCTATTTGACGAATTGCACTAGTTAAGCTGTAGCCATGCCTGCAGAAGCATTGATCATGCACAAGAGAGTAAGAAGGTACCTACTACATATTCATGCTGAAATATCCACAGACTTGTAAATGTATGAAGACTAAATACAAGGATTAAATAGTGTAGCCCGTTTACATACAAAAATAGTAGCTACGTGTAGTCTTTGACGCATGCGGGAATGTTCAATCTAGTTGATCAAATAACTTATCTCGTTTAGTTTAATGTTTTATTCACATTTTTTTCTACATATGTATGGAGGTAGTGATGACATTTTGCCCATAAAACAAATTATCGGTTAAATCGCAACCATTGCTCTGTTGACAGATGCACTCTTTGGAAGAAATTTTGCAATACATTTTGCAGTAAGGGCAGCTGGATTTACCCCCTATGACACCGTACGTGAAACAATGAGTTTATTACAAACCAAGTAATAAAGTCGTGTTATCCGTTTTGTAGACCAAAACTGGCCGCGAATCAGTTCTGGCGTCTATTAAAAATTAAAAAAGGAAATGCAAGTCAAATTCGTTAAATTGAGCAGCTACTTCTGCAAAATGTCATGCATATTTTGTTTCTTATATAAATATCATCACTACTTCCATACATGTGGAAAAAAATAAAGTAAAACATTAAACTGATATATTTTTTAAAGTATTTAAAATTCAAGTTCTTACTGAGACACCCATATAAAAGATCTCTTAGTTAGCATAAGCTGCATGTGGTTGGCGTCGACTTTAACATACGCTAATTGTTCGATTTGAACTATTTATAAGTCTGTGGAAATACCCTTTCAGCTAGTCAGAACGAGATAGCAACGAACTTCGAGAATATTTCGAACATTCGCCTGAACCGTCCTGCTCTTTTCTTCATAGTGAGAACTGCTAAGATTTTCTCTATATACTAAATTTTGGAACTGCGAACTAGACTTGCGGGCTTCATCTTCAGTAAAATCTCTATTTTCCAACTATGACTCCACGTACAAGGGTACCTTCGTGATTGGTAGCGGAAGTTTTTCCATCTGACAGGCCAGTCGGTCTAGCATGACCCGTAGTCTCTCTACAACGACACAAGATAGCAGTCTTCTATCACGTTCGTGCTTCATGCTAGTAATGCTTCTATCTCCTGTCACTATGGGGCATGCTACCCTTACAGGTTTGAAAACGAGAACGCATGGAGACGTTGCTTAGTTCTAACGCTAGATGTTGATCAAAGCGGAATGGAGTGGAGAAATTGCGCTGTCAGTCAATGACATCGCTTCAACTTGGTTCAACGACTTCAATCTCATTGGGACAGGCTTTAGTGATCGTACATACCTCAATGACAATTATCACTATTAATATGGCAGCGATAGCATCGCCGAACGCCTCAAAATAGTCTCCGAGCTTGATGTTGCAACCGTCGTAATAATCGCTTATGCAGGTATTATTGATTGGATTGGCACAGCATGATGGGGGAACTGGTCTTAAAACGGCCAGGTATGAGCCCGGACCAGTAGTACCGCAGCAACGGAACTGGAGATAAAATAATAAATTAGGACACAGTGTATCTACTACAAATAAACATCAGGTTAGAATACGAAATTGTGCAACTCAAATTGATGATTTTATTTTTCTACTTGGAAATCTACAGCGGTATTTTTTTTATGGACAACGGGTTGGTACTTGATCTCAATCACACCTGATGTTAAGTGAAGATGAGGACGAAGGTGGAAGCGTACTGACCCGGAAACCCCAACACATTTGGGGAACTGGCTATCTTATCTCTGACAACCGGAACACAACAATAAATAAATATAAATATCCTTAGATATACACACAGCGCCATCTAGTTCCACAGTAAGCAACTATATGCTTGTGTTGTGGATACCAGATTGTTGATATAATACATAAAAACATTTATTTTTTTTGTAAATACATACATGAATTATAAATGAAAACATCCATAACTCGGGTACACATGTCCGTATTCATCACACAAACATATGCCCCTAGCGGGATTCGAACCCGCAACCTTTTGATATAGTGGTCAGAGTTGCTAACCACTATACCAAACAGGTCATCGTCGACAATGCTATTAACATTGCTGTTTGGCGGCAGACTTAAATAAGATGGTGGGAGCTAGCCAGGTGGACATTTTAAATGCCCCACCAGCGAACAAACCGAGTACAAAACATGTTCCCCATCGGGGATCGAACTCGTGACCTCTGATTCGTAAACCCTATGTTGCGTACAGTCTTCTTCTTAGCGAGTCGATGGCAAAAATATCAATTTCTTGAGGACCAGAATGTGGCTACGCGCACATTGAGTTACGGAGACGGTTATCGTTATGAAGAAAAATATAAAGAAGTACTTACTCCAACTTCCAAGAGTGTGAACACTCCTGCAAGACTGCTGTTGTTGAAAGCATCGGTAAGCCAGCCTGCCACTGTCGTGTTCAAATTGTTTAAGTTGTTGAATATGACCACAGCTAGCCAGATCTTCAATCCGGCCAGTATTATCATGCATATCGCGTACTAAAATAAATAAAGGAATTTATATACAACTGACTATCAATAATTGATAAATGTTTTAGTGCTCAATAATTTATGACGTGCATAAGTAAGTCAAGAACCTATTTAAAACAAAAACGTTGGAGGCATTTTGTTTTATTCTATGTTATTTTAATTATCTGAGTGCTGCCAGCTACCTAGGCCATTCATCGTGGCAACGCAGCTGTCTTGTGCTTCAAAGCAGTGACCTAAAACACGTGTTCCATCCATCACGTGCACGTATGTTCCAGCCTGGAACCTTCATATAAGCCCAAAAGCCCGGTTTGCCTTACTAAATATTCGATCAGGCCTTATAACTATTTAAACAGTATAGGAAATCTTAGATTTAAACATTCGCACTTGTCAAACTGAAACGTCGTGCTTTGCAATTGAAAATAACTGGGACCGACGGAAGCATGGAAACACTTGTATTAAAATAACCACTAGTGGTCACCCATCCAAGGGCTGACCGCGCCAGACATTGCTTAACTTCGCTAATCGAAAACGAATAGCGAATGCCATAGCGCCACGAGTACTTCTTAATTACAGCCTGTCTTTAGAACATTGTAAATGTAAGTCATTGTTTATTGTATCTTATCAGACATTGGATTATGTTTTAAAGGGAGTTCACCTACTTCATATTTTTTATACCGGATGAGTTATTTTTACCTAAGGAAAAAAATATAGCATATTAGGTAAGTGAAATAGATGTTATTGGCATAGGTTGACAAACAATTGCTTACATGTCTGAGATTTTTTTTTATATTTTTGTACCCCATCGTGTGGGGTGTCATTAGGTTGTTCAAAATATTACAGCTTATCTTATCCAGTTTTTCGATTTAGGGACCCTTTAAAGAAATATTAAGCTTCAAAGTGCTAGTTTTTGTTAGAGCCGAATGTAAAAAAAAACGGATGTTATCCTGGCTGTAGTATACAGGGTGAATTTGAATTCGTGTAACTCCTGTTTATTGGAGACTACACACCTGATTACGAGTAACATTCCCCAGGGAACCATAGTCGAATTCGATCAAAAAAATTTTGATTACCTATGCACAGTAAACCATTATGAAACCACCTTTAGTATGGAAGTCCAACAATTTTCGGCAGAATACGGCTATGGTTCCTAGAGGAAAGTTGTTCGTAATCAGGAGTGGAGTCACCAGCTGAAGATTGTTGGATTGCCACAAAATCAAAATCAAAAAATGCTTTAATTTGTAGGTACACAGGGTACACTTAAAATAGTCAGATTTTACATTTTTAAAGCTACTGCTTGTTCAAAAGGCAATTTTCCCCTGAGAAGAACAAGCAAGAAACTCGAGAGGTCGCTCTTTTAAAAAAGGTTTTTATATTACAAACTTATTAATTATTATTTTATGTTATATATAATATTTCATTATTAATTGTGAAATAGCCTGGTTATGCGAACGGGCTGGTTATGTCCATGATTGTTTATCATCTAAATAATCTGATATTTTATAATATGCTTTCTTAATAAGTTTCTGTTTTATAGTATCTTTAAATTTATTGAAAGGAAGATTTTGTATATGAACAGGAACTTTATTGAAAAAGCGTATACATAACCACTAAAGGTGGTTTCAGAATTGTTTACTTTGCATGTGTAATCGAAATTTTTTTGATTACAGTGGGGAAAGTTGTTTATAATCACCAGTTAATGGGAATTACACGAATTCAAATTCACCCTGTATACAATGAAGTTAAAAGGAAAGTATTACGGATAAGTAGGTTTGTCTTATATTAAACGAAAATAGCTTCGGACGGCCGTAACTTCGGACTTTTTCATTTGCAGTTTGCTGCGTCAATTATAAAATCGTCATTATTTTACTTTTGTTGTATATAGTTGAACATCACAAGTTAGTACGAGACGCAAGGAACGTTTGAAATTATGCAAAAGATTCTTAGCAAAAGAAAAAGTCCGAAGTTACGGCAGTCCAAAGCTATTTTCGTTAGGGAGTAGACCCCCTGATACGGCACGACAACTTTATCAAGAACATCATTGAAGGAAAAGTGGAGGGGAAGAGGAAGCGATGAAGGTCTAGAAGAACATACAAGTAAAGGAAAAAGTATGTATGTACAAGTGTTGTATCAGGAAGTCAAAGAAAAGGCGGAATGTAGAGAAGTGTGGAAAGGACTCTACAGACAAGAGCATAGCTCTTAAATTGATGAGAGCGGTTTATATTTAGTAGGTTAATGAGTAAACTTATAAAATTATTGGTCAAACAACAAAAAACCCTCTTCTAAGTCCGCATATTATGATGATGCCGTTATCATCATCAGCCTGTAAACATCCCACTGCAGGGATATAGGCCTTCCCTCATTTAATATGAGGGAGTATGGGCCATAGTCCACCACGCTGGCCCAATGCGGGTTGGTGACTTCACATGCCTTTGAATTTTTATTTCTTAAGCATGCAGGATTCCTCACGATACCGCTGCAGGAAGTGGTAAGAAGTTTCTTGAGAAACGTACAGTGGTAGACTTCCACTCATCCAGGTGATGTGGATGGAATTTTAAATCGTAAAGTATAAAACAGCCAGTGATGACTGCAATTCAACAAAAATCAAAACGATCATTCATTCACTGTGTTTCGTTCATTAGTTAGCGTACTCACCATAACTAAAAGACATCTTGACTCCCGAATGGCGCCGCAGCATCCGAAAAACGCGATGATGAAGATAATGCAGCCCAGTACTATCAATGAGATGGGTATAAGGTTCACTTGGATCGGGATTAGTTCAAGTATCTCCCCAGTATGAACTAATACTATTACGCCTATTGCCACAAAGGCTATGCCGGCGATCTGTAAAGAAGAATATATTAGTTACTAGCTGTTGAAACTGACTTGGTTCGCGTGCAATATGTAATCCAAATCGATTCAGGAAAAAAATTGGCTATGTGCTTTATGTAAATCTAGGTCCTAATCTGTCTTTTTTTTATGCACAACTTTTAGCACTTGACCTCAATCACACCTGATGTTAAGTGAAAATGAGGCCGAAGGTGGAAGCGTACTGACCCGGAAACCCAAATATTTGGGAACTGCCTATCTTATCTCTGACAACCGGAACACAGCAATGCATTAGCATTGCTGCTTGGCGGCAGATTTAGATAAGATGGTGGTAGCTCGCCAGGCGGACATTTAAAATGCCCTACCACCAACCAAACCGAGTACTAAACATGTACCCCGCTGGGGATCGAACCCTATGTTGTTTCCATTGATCCAGGGAGGAAGAGTTGTCTACCAACTAAATTTCATTTAAATCTGTCCCGCCCTTCAGCGGATCATCGTCAGCCAGTATAAACATCCCACTGCAGTATATGCCTTCCTTCGTATGAAGTTGTTCTATGTGATAAAATTTTGATTATGGTTTCGGCACGTAAAAAGAATAGAACCGATCAGTCTCTTCCCGTGGATGTCGTAAAAGGCGACTAAGGGACTTTCAATTCCAAAAAACATTTATAGGTTTCCTCGTTATAGGTTTTGTTACCTACAAAAACATAGTTAAAATAGTCAGTTTTTACATTTTTAAGCTACCTACTGCTTATTCGAAAGGCAATTTTTCCCTACGAAAACCAAGCTGAAAGCTCTTTTAAAAACAAGTCTTTATTTACAAAAATGTTTTTTTTAAATATATATTTTTTTTATGCACAACGGGTTGGTACTTGACCTCAATCACACCTGATGTTAAGTGACGATGAGGTCGAAGGTGGAAGCGTACTGACCCTGACCTGATTTCATTATGAATTGTGAAATAGTATTCGAAAGAACTGGTTATGTCCAGGGTTGATTAAGATCTAAATAGTCTGACATTTTATAATATAACTTCTTAATAAGTTTCTATTTTAAAGTAGGTATCTTTAAATTTATTAAAGGACCTTAATAAACCCTTTGAACGAATTACTGATTTTGCGGAGGGGACTTATGTGATCTGCAAGTTTATCTTTATTTTTTTATATTGATAACATGTTTTCACTATTATTCTTAATTTTTTTTAATTCAATTGAATTGCTAACTCGACGATCTACCTACCACGTGTTGAAATTAATATACAGGGTGTAATCGTTAAGTGTGCACAGGCGATTATTCCGTAACTATTATAGATATCAAGAGACTTTAAACTGATATCGAAAATACTTTACCTAATGAGTAAAATGACATTAATAACTTTTTAAAAATAAAACGAGAAATATCCAAAAAAATTACATTAAACACTCCCATACATTTAGCATGAGATAGTAGAGATTTTACCCTTATCATTTTATAATTATGTATTATGATAGTGATGAATTTCAAGTAGATACACGTGTAGGTTAATTATCTTACCACTTCAAATTAATAATAAACCTTGTTTCAATATCGCATTGATTTGAACTAGCTGAAAAGCAACATACTAAATAAAAACAAAAAAAAAACATACTATTTGGTGTTCGTTCTAAATTCAAATTCTTTATCGCGGATTCTCGTTCCCGCCAATTTATTTATTTAAAATTTTGTACTTACTAAGAGATAAAATGTATGGGAGTGTTTAATATATTTTTTTTGGATATTTCTCGTTTTATTTTTAAAAAGTTATTAATGTCATTTTACTCATTAGGTAAAGTACTTTCGATATCAGTTTAAAGTTATTTGATATCTATAATAGTTACGGAATAATCGCCTGTGCACACTTAACGATTACACCCTGTATACATGACGTATCTGAGTTGAGTAGTTTTTAGTGTGTCTGACACCACGTTCCACCAACGTTGGTTAATCACGCCAATACTCACTGAGAACACCAAATTAAAGAAGAACAGCAAATACTTCGCCAAAAATTCTAACGCACAACACATTTTCGTTGCCTTTTCTTTCTAATTTAATACAAAAAAAAAATAAACCAATAGTACGTGTACTGAAAACGGCCTCTTTTAATAAATGTCAACGCTTCAGTTCGCAGAGATATCAACTGATAATACATAATGCTGGTGGCTTCACTTCTGTAACTACTGCAGTCACCTACATATCGCCGTAGCACTGACAGTAACCACTTATTTAGTTGTAATAAGGTTGTAAATAGAACTACAGGACTGTACGTTACTAGTTCGAACTGCTATATGACTAAAACGATAACGATAAGAGGAAATCGATAATGAAATTTGGTCTAAGTGCCTATTCTCGTGAATTTATTATCTGAATTAAAAGTTCCTTACCGATTTTAGTGTTCCACAGTCAACAAGAAACCTTTAATAATCCTGTAATCATCATTATCAGCCCGTAAACATGCCTCTGCAGTGATAGGTATAGGCCTTGCCTCGTATATGAGTGAGTATGGGCCGTAGTCCACCACGCTGGCCCAATGCGGGTTGGGGACTTCACCTACCTTTGAATTTATATTTCTCAGGCATGCAAATTTCCTCACGATGTTTTCCTTCACCGTTTAAGAGCAATCGGATAAATGCACATAAGTAATTAAATTAAATTTAAAAACTCGTTGGTACATTGGCCTGGCTGGGAATCGAACCTGAACCTCCTAAATTGGGAGACCGCGTCTTAACCGCTGAGCCACCGACGCTACGAATCCTGTAATACATTGTCATATTTGTATCGATTTATACGCCAAAAATATGGTAACATAAATTCGTGCAATTTCTTTTTATTATAGATATGATTTTTTTAATTTTGTATCCCATGTGGGATGTCGATGGGTAGGTAGTGGAAAGATATTAGGTATAGATGGTCTTAAACAACTTTTCGATTTAGTTAAAAGGAAAGCTATTACAGCTAAATAAGCTTTATAATTTAATGAGTAATAGTCGAAAAATTTGTTATGAAAAACGAAAAAATTTACTTTCCGTTGAAAATTATTTATCAAACAACAAAACCCCCTTCTAAATATTGTGACGGGCGCCATATGAAAAATGCAACATTGAGCCATCTCGATGCGAAGGTTTGGCAGCACAACTTTCTGAATGGCGCAGGGTAGTGCATAGGCGAGTAAGCAATTTCGAGGAACAGCGTAAAGCTGACCTCGACGCTAAACGCGACGAGCTGAAAACCCGTCCACCCGCTGCCATTCATTTTCACTACGTGGAAGGTGTGCTTACGTGGCCACATTGCGCACGGCAGTTCACCGCAAAGATCGGCTATGTTAGCCATCTTCGAGCGCACCAGCGCCAAACCGCTTAGGAGTCGAAGTGGTCGCTATCGCCGAAATCGGTCGGAAGCATCAAATCAAACAATTGTGACGGGCAACCACGGAATCCTGCATTGCGCGTGGCCCGACACGCACTTGGTCGGGGTTTTTTAATTATTTGATTACTAATGCATTTTTGAGATTATTTACGCAGTTGTATTCGATATTAGTTTTCGATTAGCAATCAATCAATTAATATATTCATGATTCACTAGTGGTATAGAACACAGTGATGTTATAGACAGAAGAGATAGACCTCTTTGGTATGCCAATTGGCATACAAAACAGTTTTTCAACATACTATTAGATACATTACTAAGTACTAAACTTATTAGTTTAGTACACAAAATACACCAAAATGGAATAATCAAATTATGCCGGAATATTTTTTTTATGTTTAACTGGATACGCGTTTGTCCACAATCTCACCTGATGGATAGTGATGGAAGTGAGTGGATGTGGACGAAGATGAAGCACGCGATCTCAGTAGATGCCAATCCACCCTGCTTTTGAAGATATAAGATATAAGAGTAATGGCACGACAAAATCAAGAAAAACAAAAAAAAAATCAAAACGATATGTTGAAACGATAGTATTGGAAAATGTCACGAAATTTTAAATCTGTATAATACAATAGTAAATGCCAAATAATATCAATGTGTACTATAAAAACAAATGCCATAATAGCAAATTGGAATTATTATTATGTCAATATCTATACAGGGTGTAAATTGAAGTAGTTTTAACATGTACAAAATTTAAGTATCTTTCATTAAAACCAGAAGTTATGAAAAAATATAAAGAAAAAGTAAGTAAGAAAAGTTTTAGTTTTCGTACTTAAGAGCGTTTTTCCCACACGGCATTAAAACTTTCAAGTTCAATTTTTTTTAATGAATGTACCAATTTCAATCAACTCTCTAGTTGTAGTTCTAGTAGCAGGGAACATAAATCTATGAAGTTACTAGAAAACATTTTCAAATAATCGAATTTAAAATAATATATTGATTTTTTTCTGTTACTATGGAATAATTAAAATCGCTCTAATTTAGTAGTTCTACTCTTTTTCGTAAATATTCTCTACTAACTTTTTAGATCTATATATCCTACTTATACGTATAAAGTTTCATTAGAATCGGTCCATTCATTTCGAAAAAAATGGATTTGAATGTTTGTATCGGACGCAGTGTGGGATAAATGCTCTTAATAAAATCTTTTGAAACACACGTGAACATAGAAATCTGAAATATGCTTGCATCCTTTGGTATACCGACGAGTTTTATACCGTAAGGAAAAAATAGGGCATATTAGATAAGTGAAATAGAAGGTATTGCCATAGATAGTAAAATATATTAACGAAACCATCATCACATTGATATGCGACAAGTTTTCCTTAATTAATTAAATTATGTAATTATGTGGAATTGGCTACAAACGCGATCGTCAAATGACACAATTAACGCTTTATTCGATGATGGTTTGAAAAAAAAAAATTAAACTACCTATGCCAATAACTTCTATTTCACTTACCTAATATGCGCATTTTTTCCTTACGGTAAAAAAAACTCATCCTCGGTATATTTGCTTTCCTTTTCTTTTTGTGTTTTTGACATTTATATTTTTCTACTTTTTTGATTGTCATTGTATATTCTGATTGAGTTCCTGGCAGTTTTTATTGCACCAATATATATAATAGAATACAAACAATAGGTCATGTACAAACGTGGACTTATCTCTTTAAGAGATATCCATCCACCTTGAGCATTGAAGTAGGAAACCGAGTAAATTTGGGGTTTAGCAGCAAATTGTGTGCAAATGAAAAAAATACTACAACGAATAATAAAACAAATAAAAAGAAAAGATAACCAATGAATAGTCTTACATTAAACATAACCTACCTACTGCGATATAAATACATAACATAAAATATAATAATATATTATAAACCTACATACACATAATCATATCACGAAAGATGGGAGAGGTAATGCTCTTTTAACCACTTTACAAGGGGCCGCTCGACAACCGATGCAGGTGTCGAGCTCTTACAATATATTTTTGAGGCTTGGGAAGATGCGCGGGATGCAATAGGAGTATTTTGCGACTTGTCCAAGGCCTTTGATTGCGTTCATCACGACACTTTAATCAGGAAATTACGTCATTATGGTGTAACCGGCCGAGCTCTCGACCTTCTGAATTCTTATTTGAGTAACCGAGTTCAGAGGGTTGATATCAGTGGTAATACATCGTCAGGGTCGACAGTCTGTATGGGCGTCCCACAAGGCTCCATTCTCGGACCATTTTTGTTTTTGGTTTACATAAATGACTTGCCAAACCTTGTAAACGATAAACATGAAATAGTATTGTTTGCTGACGATACCTCTGTAATGTTTAAAGTAAATAGACTAAAATTAAATTATGACGACGTGAACAATGCTATTTCTCAAATAGTAGAATGGTTTACGGCAAATAATTTGTTACTGAATGAGAAAAAAACTAAATGTGTAAAATTTGTACTGCCTAATGTCAGGGAGGTGCCCACAAATATAATGATAAAAAATGTCACTCTAGACCTTGTTGAGTCCACTGTATTTTTGGGCATTACTTTGGACGCCAAATTACAATGGGGTCCTCATATCCATAAATTGGCGAAGAAGCTCAGCTCTGCAGCGTATGCAGTCAAAAAAATTAGACAAATATCGGACGTAAATACTGCTAGATTAGTATATTTTAGTTATTTCCATAGCCTGATGTCTTACGGTATCTTGCTGTGGGGAAATGCCGCGGATATCAATACAATCTTTGTTTTACAAAAACGAGCCGTTCGCGCAATTTATCAATTGAGACCTGCAGTGTCACTTAGAGACAGATTTAAAGAGTATAATATTCTAACCTTTTCGTCACAGTACATTTTTGAAAATCTAATATATGTCAAAAAAAATATAGCATCATTTAGGAAAAATAGTGATAAACATGATGTCAATACAAGAAATAAAGATAAACTTGCAGGTCACATAAGTCGCCTCCACAAAGTCAGTAATTCATTCAAAGGGTTATGTATACGCTATGTATGTATGTATACGCTTAAAGGGTTATGTATGTATACGCTTTTTCAATAAAGTTCCTGTTGATATACAAAATCTTCCTTTCAATAAATTTAAAGATAATATAAAACAGAAACTTATTAAGAAAGCATATTATAAAATATCAGATTATTTAGATGATAAACAATCATGGACATAACCAGCCCGTTCGCATAACCAGGCTATTTCACAATTAATAATGAAATATTATAATATAAAATAATAATTTTGTAATATAAAACCTTTTTTTAAAAAGAGCGACCTCTCGAGTTTCTTGCTTGTTCTTCTCACGGGAAAATTGCCTTTTGAACAAGCAGTAGCTTTAAAAATGTAAAATCTGACTATTTTAAGTGTACCCTGTGTACCTACAAAATAAAGCATTTTTTGATTTTGATTTTTGATTTTGAACCTTTTCTTAAATACTGCAATTGAAGGGCTATCCTGAATTAATTTTGGCAGTTTATCCCACAATTAGCGTGTCCATTAATTTATATTGTAATTAAGAATCCCATATTCTTCCCATCCCATTATTGCTATCCCGTACGCATATAATTTCTGGGTTTACTGAAGTTTACTCAAGTAAACCTAAACGTGGTTTAAGTCAACTTACTCAAAGTATAAAAATATACACCCTGTTTTATGAAATTTTACATGAGCTTAAAAAAATTAAAACATATCAGCTTAATCGAAATGAAACACCAAAATGTCATATTAGTAAATGTTATCATATCACGTTATAAGTAATTAGGTATAAATATCAAAATTAAAATAGATAGCGTTAAATAATGTTTGAAATCAAAATCGAAAAATTTAATTAATTTATAATCTAGCCTTATTTAAAAAAATCCTTGACAGTATCCGTTTTATCGATTATTGTAAATATAACAAGTTCTTAAATATGATTAAATCGTCCGACTATTAAGTATTTAAGAATCTTATTGTACACATTGGAGCCATCGCAAACTATTTCTTAAAATGCACTTCATAATCGTATTATGTTATTTCTTTGTGATATACAGGTACAATAATCATAGCAAATTATTTAAGATTGCTGGATAACTGTGACCAAATTTCATACAAAAAGAAAAATAAACAATATTAGCCATAACATACATAGATTAGTAGTTTTGTTATGTGTCACATAATTTACAATAACAACAGTTACAATTGGGTGGTGATGCATTAGACTCAATTTTTTAGATACGACCGATGTATTCATTAAATAAATATATATGTATATATTAATATTATATCAGTTAAACTACAAAGGAAATAATTTAATGGATAATTTGCTTGGCACAACAAAATTAATTTCCAGTAAAACATTGAAATAATAATTTTCCGCATGTCATTTTATAATACATGCTTTAGAGCTTGAATCAAAAAACATTTTGATGTTTACGATTAGCTCGAACAAGAATTGCAGATTCGTCTATATATATATATAGATAACCACCCTGTGGAACGGACTTCCGGCAGCGGTATTCCCGAACGAGTACGACATTGGAACCTTCAAGAAACGAGCCTACACCTTCCTCAAAGGCCGGCAACGCATCTGTGACCCTTTTGGTGTTGCGGGTGTCCATGGGCGGCGGTGATTGCTTTCCATCAGGTGACCCGCATGCTCGCTTGCCGCCCTCTCATATTAAAAAAAAATAATATATAAATTAAAAAATTAGACAACCCCCGAGAAACAAATGATTAAATCATCTAAATATACCAAACAACGTTTTTCTCGTACATTCATCAAACTTCAAGCATTTATTTCAACATAAGTTACATGATATCATTTGTTGAATGTCAATTTTGACGACCGTTTGGTGTAGTGGTTAGAAACTCTGCTGCTATACCAAAAGGTCGTGGGTTCGAATCCCGCTAGGGACATATGTTTGTATGATGAATACGGACATGTGTACCAGAGTTATTTATTTTATTTTATTTTACACTTTATTGCATATATAAGTATATAAACATACATTGAACAAACATAGGACAGAAATTACAATACACAAAAGGCGAGCTTATCTCTGTAAGAGATTTCTTCCAGCAAACCCTCGGAAGGAAAAACTAATTATGGATGTTTTTCATTAATATATGTATTCATTTCCAAGAAAAAATGTATTTGTGTAGTGTATCAACCATCTGGTATCCACAATACAAGTCTAGTTGTTTAGTGTGAAACTAGATGGCGCTGTCTGTATGTGTCCAAGGATATTATTAATTTAAATCTGTTGGAAATAAAAATCTGTCAGTCAGTATGTCCAACTACCGCTTCCGAAAGGGAAATCATTTGTTATAAAAGAAAGCTTCATTCATAATGCCAACAGCCAAGGCATGGAACTCTCTTCCGGCGTCAGTCTTTCCTGAATCCTACAACCTTAGGATCTTCAAGAGCAGGGTGAATAGACATCTACTGAGATCGCGTGCTTCATCTTCGGCCACATCATCACTTCCCATCAGGTGAGATTGTGGTCAAATGCGCATCCAGTTAATCGTAAAAAAAAAAAAAAAAAGCAAGAAATGCCTCAAAACCAAGAGCTCCTCCTCCAGCGGTCACAATTGCGTCTCCTCTAAGATGCTATTTAGCCTCGGCTGCTACTCATCAACCTTCCGTACCATCCATCGAAACTCAAAGCCCAGATCCGAGTAACTGAACCTCCGTCTCCGATAATGTAAATCCATTACTTATAACTAGACTTGTATTGTGGATACCAGATGGTTGATACACTACACATATAAATACATATATAAATGAAAAACATCCATAACTCGGATACACATGTCCGTATTCATCATACAAACATATGTCCATAGCGGGATTCGAACCCACGACCTTTTGGTATAGCAGCAGAGTTTCTACCGAATACCGATAATGGATTTACATTATCGGAGACGGAGGTTCAGTTCAGATGGTTCGGAAGGTTGATGAGTAACAGCCGAGGCTAAATAGCATCTTAGAGGAGACGCAATTGTGACCGCTGGATTAGGACGTCCAGAAGAGGCGAAAACGAAAAGCATGTCGCAACCAACGCCCTTTCCTGCAACCGACGACGCCGCTGTACCTGCTCCGCCTGAATCGTTCCATCCAGATACATGAAGTGGTAGTTTGCATAAGGCTGAAAGCCAAGGTTATCGTGAAGCACTGGAATCTCGCTATGATGTGAACTTCAAGGCATTCGTAACGCGGGTCCTGACTGAACAGCTAACCATCTTCACGACGGAAGGTCGGCGGTTTCGAGGTCGACTGCAAGACACCAGTCAGCGCAACGCGACGAAAAGTGTTTACGTTAAATATTTTATTGTTTATTTATAGTACTTTAAAATGGTATTGTTATTGAATTGTGGATAATATATTTTATAGGCCATGTTTCCTGAACGAAATAAATAAATAATAAATAGAACTAGTTGAATTTTAATACAAGCGTTTTCGTGTTTCAGAGGCCACTATGACAAATCCACTAATCCGTACTCGGCCCGCGTGGCGGATTATGGCCTATGCAGTGAAGTGAAGGAGGCTGTGTCCCATCAGTGGGAACATGTAAGGCTGATAATAAATATAGAGTCACGCTCACACTCCCAGGCGCCGTAAATATGCGTCAATCACTATATCTATAAAAAAATTCAATTCTAAGCTTAAGTTATTCTTGTTAGACATCCAAAAAAGTAATCGAAACACTTACCTTATTCGCGATGTGTTTAATACATAGAAAACCTAGTGTGCTCTGGCCTTCGTCCCATCACTCGAAAATCGGCAGTAAATAAATTATTTTAGGGTAAATTATTAATCACTATTGTTTATTATTCCCACCTATTATCACATTCACATTAATTATCTGTATATTGTCATCTTTCTTTATTATTAAATGTATGGAAAACTAAACTTTCAATATTTCATGTATTTAATGTCTGTGTTGGTTGACGTCCGTGCGTCATGTCAGGCTCCTCTGAAAATCAGCGTTGTAGTTATTACGTAATTACAACTCATGCTGAGATGGAGACCTTTTTGGCACCACTTTGCGACACCAGAAAATATGTCTAAGGAATCGAAGTCTATTTTCCTTTGTGCTTTTCATTTACCATGAAATTATTTACTTGGGTTTTTAAAAAAAAAAAATTATTTGAAATGTTAATATAATATAAGTTGTATCATGTTAGATTCTATTCACTATGAACCACGAGTTTGCGGCGCTTGCAGTGGAGACATTGGACCCTAGGTTTTCTGTCTGACAGAAAAGAATACCACCCCATATGGAACAAAGGTCGTGAGAGTAGGTATGTATGGCTAGGGGCAAGATGATGATTTCATTGCCTTGACGATTATCTACTGTGAAATTGTAAGTAGTTGGGATGATTCATATTGTTGTATGGAGTACTTATCAGGCCAGCACCATCCTATGATGACGTCACGATAGTAAAGATAGTCAGCAAAGTGATCTCATAAATTTATTATTTTATCTATATCTGCATTTACGATTAAGTATGTAAATGCCAATATAGTTAGGTAATTGGTACCTAGTTATGGGTTTTCCATAGATATCGGTAGTCGTATAAAATATTATTTATATAGGTTTAGTCAGCATCAAATTAAAAAAAAAAATGTAATGCGAAAGCATCAACAACAAGCAAAACTTCTTTTTCATTTATTTATTTATCTAACACTTTATTGCATATACATATAAGTATACAAACATACATTGAACAAACATAGGACAGAAATTACAATACACAAAAGGCAAGCTTATCTCTATAAGAGATTTCTGCCAGCAAACCCTCGGAAGGAAAAACCAATTGTAAGTTTTTTATTGCAGACAAAGAGCGAAATACATTAACAAAATATCACTGTTAAGGAACACAATTGACAGAAGACAAAAAATTAAGATTTATAGGAATGGTTTGATTATAGGACTAGCTTATAATATAGCTAGATATTACACGCAGTAAATACATAATATAAAAGCCTATATAGATACTAAAATACATATCAATAAATACTTACGTATAATATATTTTCGTTCTATATTACGATACATAAATATATCTATAAATAGGCTGACTGAGTTACTGAGACAACTTGAGATAGTGTTCCTTTAGTCGAGTTTTAAAAATGGGTTGGGATTGACTATCGCGTATATCAGTGGGAAGTGCATTCCATAATCTAACAGCATGCATACTCATCTTTCATATAAATGGCACTAAAACAATGCAAATTATACCTACCGACAGATTAACCTGTGTTCGGTTTTATCCCAATTCAGTCTCGGAGTTTCGTAGTTCGTAGTGTCGCCGCTCGATCTTGTCGCAGTCAGTCTTTCACAATTCAGTCTTGTTGTCAAAATCAAAATGAAAAATCCTTTATTTTGTAGGTACACAGGGTACACTCAAAATTGTCAGATTTTACATTTTTTAAGCTACTGCTTGTTCAAAAGGCAATTTTCCCGTGAGAAGAACAAGCATGAAACTCGAGAGGTTGCTCTTTAAAAAAAAAAAGGTTTTTATATTATAAAATTATTAATTATTATTTTATATTATAATATTTCATTAATAATTGTGAAATAGCCTGGTTATGCGAACGGGCTGGTTATGTCCATGAATGTTTATCATCTAAATAATCTGATATTTTAGTTTCTGTTGTAGGTATAGTATCTTTAAATTTCTTGAAAGGAATGCTATTAACATTGCTACTTGGCGGGAGATTTAGATAAGATGGTGGTAGCTAGCCAGGCGGCCATTTAAAAGCCCTACCACCATCCATTCTTCTTTCTCCTTTCTTATTCTTTCTTCTTATTTCTTAATAAGTTTCTGTTTTATAGTATATTTAAATTTCTTGAAAGGAAGATTTTGTATAGCAACAGGAACCTTATTGTAAAAGCTTATACAGCCTTTGAATCTTTATTTCATGTATTGACATCATGTTTATCACTATTTTTCCTAAATGATGCTATATTTTTTTTTTGGCATATATTAAATTTTCAAAAATGTAGTGCCATATACTATACCAGTTCGGTTTTGTCGCTATTTAGTCTATCGCAGTAGCGTTTTTTTGCATACAGTCGGAGTGCGCAACGCTGCGCGTATACAGTTCTCGAGGCGTAAGCTCAGCTTTGCATTTGTGTGAGTGACGTCAAGCTGCTAGCGGTACAAGAGGTGAAGTGCGGCATTTGCGCGGCAGGGAAGCGACGTGCAGCGGACACGCCGCGCCTCAGGCCGCGTTTAAACAATGCGCGGGACGCGCTGCGCCACAAGCCGTATCTCTATCTGTGTGCACTCACACAAATGCAAAGCTGATCTTACGCCTCGAGAACTGTACTAACTATATCCAAGAGACGAGCAGGTGCTCCCGTGCTCGGCCCCCCGCCCGGTGACGCTGAAAAGTGCACGACCGGCCTAACAGCATTCTGCTAAAAAAAGGGGTTTTTATGCACAACGGGTTAGAACTTGACCTCAATCACACCTGAAGTTAAGTGAAGATGAGGTGTAAGCGTAGGTACTGAGCCGGCAACCCTACCTTATTTGGGGGACTGGCTATCTTATCTCTGACAACCGGAACACTGTTTGGAGGTAAACTACAACAATGGCAGTATAGCTACATTTAAAATGCCCTACTTCCAACCAAACCAAACATGTACCCCGCAGGGTATCGAACCCGCGACCTCCGATTCATAAACCCTATGTTGTTTACATTGACCCATCGTGGCTGTGGCAATTCGGTCTTACACTTTTACTCTCCTTATTTTATAGTCAAATGTCTTCTAAACTACTCAACTGATTTTCATCAAACATGACTAGGAACCAGTCCCCTCGTTTAATCTTTAATAAAAACTGCATTCAAATTGGACCACACATTACTGAGATACATCCGGGCAAAGACTGGACTCACAAACACATAACACCTGTCGATTTTCGTCGGGGCATAATTAAAACTAATTATTACGATAAGTATACCTACGTTGCTCAAACTTTTACGCCTACACAAAACGCTCAACAAACTTTTCTTTTGTTTAAATTTGCTCCTCAATTATTGGTAGGCGCAAATACAACTGTATAGATAAGTATCCGCTCAGCTGTTTTGACCCTCGACATAGAGTAGGCATTGTATTATATATAGCCTCAAAAGGTCTAAATCGATTTGAAAACGGTTTTTTTATTTTCTAAAGATAAACTATTAAGTATATTCTTCATTTATGTCATAAGTTATAGACTCGGTGTGCTTCAAAGATATCTAACATTCTAGCTTGTGGCTGATTGATGTTGAAACGAAGCTCTATAATAGGTAAATTAATAATAAGTAAATAACTAATTAATTAATATTTATTTAAATGCACTTAACGAACAATACAAAATAAATTATACTAATTTTCATTATAATAGGTACAGTCGCGTTCAGAAGTGCGATCATAGTCTCAAATGAAACGATTCAAATTTTTATCGAAAACTCTTGTAGTATTATCGATTTCCATTATTGAGTAGTAAGATGGTGCGAAAAAAATTAATGAATACAATTTTGAGTGGGACTGTACCTACTCATATCACATCGTGATTCCTTTATACCAAATTAAGGAAACTGTTTTTTAGAACGACTAGTATACATACCTAACGGTTCTTAAAAATACAGGTACCTACTACCTACAAGTATTAACTTGGGACTTTTATAACTTAGGTACTTAGATTAATGATTGGTCTCCGCGCCGCTACGACTAGATACCGCACTATGAAGAAAAAACAGGTTCCTGAATGCCGCAACTCAATATTGTAGTGTGTAGATTTATACAGTACTTACTGATGGTATGTGATGCCAGTATCTTTCTTGTTTTTGTAGTATTGTTATTACATAGTTTGACTACGCAAACCGGCATTTTGCTTCAGTCTTAAACCAAAATTTGAAATTTGAACTTGTGGCGTGACTGGGGCGGGTACGCCGAATACGGCGTAGTATTTGTTGCCGCATTTTTCGAGTACGCCGACGGTATCTAGTCGTAGCGGCGCAGAGACCAATCATTAATCTAAGCTTAGGTACCTACCTAAGATATAAATATAATGTTGTCAAGACAGAAACGTATAATTAAACAATATGATAATTTCATTTTCTATTTACCCAACTGCCTCAGGAAGAAAGGTAATGTTTTTCAAGTTACGAAGTAACTTTTTTTTTTTATATGAGAGGGCGGCAAACGAGCATGCGGGTCACCTGATGGAAAGCAATCACCGCCGCCCATGGACACCCGCAACACCAAAACGGTCACAGATGCGTTGCCGGCCTTTGAGGAAGGTGTAGGCTCGTTTATTAATTATTTAGTAATCTGTGGATTCGGCTTCATTTCCTTTGACTTAGGGGCCTCACTAGGGGGCAACACGTGAATATATCCTGGTAAAAAAAACCCGCAAATTACAAAAAAATGGTTTTGGGCTTTTTGGTTTTTGAATGCTTAAATAGTTATTTTAAATGTTTAATACGCACGCAACTTCCAATGAGAGGGCTTCATGCTGCATTTTCTGTCTTAATTATTTCAAATTGTTAAATTGTTCCGGAGCCAACAAGGAATATTTATTTAGTACACCTATATATTTACGTTTGTATTTTATAAATGTTATGTTTAAGTAGGTATATTTGTCTATTGATCTATGTATGTATGTGTATGTAAATATATGAAATGTATTCACGTAGTTTGTATCTGCATCCCTATTTAACACCGCACAACCCACCTATTTCAAATGTACTGTCCTTATACCCAAAGGTTGCCTGGAAGAGATCGCTTTTAGTGATAAGGTCGCCAAATTGTACATTATATTCTTACCACTTTTCTGAAACTGTATTTTCTTATCTGTTGTGCAATAAAGTGTATTTGTATTGTATTGTATTGTATTGAACCCTTATAGTTTTACCATCCGTCTGTCTGTCAGTCTGAGGCTTAGCTCAGAGGCTCTTAGTATTAGAAAGCTGGAATTTGCCGTGGGTATGGGTATACATATTCATCACGTCGACAAAGTAGCAAAATAAAATTTTGAAAAATATTTTTTTAGGGTACGTCCTCTGTACGTAAAGGGAGGACGAATTTTCTTTTATTTTTGTACTCCATCATGAGGGGAATCATTGGATAGGTCGTTCAAAAATATTAGAGGTTATTTAAACAGTTCTCGGTTTACGGATCCGTTTAAGAAATATTAAGCTTTAAAGGGAAATTTTTTGTTAGAGGCAAGTGTTCCCCGCCCCCTAAAAACTAAACGTTTAGGTTTGGGCCCGTGAAAAAAATCACGACGATAGTATATACAGTAATAAAGTTAAGAAAACTATTACAGGTACGTAGGTTTAACAAGTTAATGAGTAAGAGTCTAAAAAACTTATAAAATGTACTTTCCGTTGAAAGTTATTTGTCAAACAACAAAAAGCCCCCTTCTAAGTGCGCATATCAAAAGGGCAAGTACTGAACCCTTCACTGTGCGTAGCCCGACACGCCCTTGGCCGGTTTTTATTTATTTAGTCAAATTCTCTTCACTGATATTTGTGCTATTCACTAGTTGCCTTTACTTAAGTAGTAACCCTTAAATATTTAACGTAATTTTATACTTCTTATGGGTACTTAAGATTATTCTGGATTATCAGTACACTGCCCACTTGTGGTAATCATTGGTTAGTTAGATATATGTATAGAAGGTATTTTACCAGAATCTTCGAGCCATAAGCGAATCGTATTTTGTCTCCAACGCAAGATCTTTTTACAAAAAGGAGGAGGTCTCAATTCGGTCTTTTGTGTATTTTTTTGTTGTTTAATGAAACTATATTCATCGTTAATTGTGTAGGTAATAAAAAGAATTAGTGAACATCATTGTCTATTCGAATAAATTTTTTTTTTCTTACAGCTCGATTGGTTTATGGCCATTTAGGAATCCTCTCACGATGATCAACGCATAACGCGTGACTTTTTTATAATTGACTGGATACCCGTTTGACCGCAATTTCACCTGATGGAAAATGACGTTGTGGTCGACGAAGACGCACGCGATCCCAGTAGATCCCTATTCACCCTGCTCTTGACCATCCCAAGATTGTAGGATTTAAAGTAAAAGTAGCCTTTATAACGAAACAAAACACAGTCTAGTTCACGAATACCCAAACATGGAACATGACGATAAATTTGGAAGCGTTTGACTTAACTCAGACAATCACACACGACACGGAATTAATTAATTATTTATTCACTAGATCATGGTAAATTAATTAAATCTGGCGCTTGTTGGTTTTCCAATAATACGATGGATTAACTATATGTTTAATTAAAGCATTTTTAACAAACTTATGTTTCTGGGCGTTGTGGTGTGTGGTTTGCGGCACGTAAGAATAGACCCAACCTGTTTCTTCCCGTGGGTGTCACAAAATGCTACTAAGGGACTTTACACCAAAACACAACTATAGACTTGCATGTATTGGGTCTTTACCTACGATATTGGAGTTTTTTTTCTTCGTTAATCATAATATGTACCAATTCCTGCGATTTTCAAAGCAATATCCAAATTTGTTTTTTATTTGGAAAATGGAATATTATTTCAAGGTTTAACATGAAATATATTTTAATTTCTGGACTAAATCACATAATAAAAAAAAATGAACGGAGCTCTTTTCATTTTCTTCGGTTCGCTGAAACTTTTCTAAAGTGGTTACTTTTAAAAATTAATGTTATCCGATAATACACACAAAGTTTAGCTAAATTTGGATTTGCCGTTCCCAAAAAAAAAACAAAAATGTTTGTAGGGAGAAAACAGTCTTAATGAAATTCTTCATACAAAACGCCAATTTCATAGATAAGGACCTAATATTAAAGGCGACGGTTACACCTGTCACGTGTGCATTGCTGTATATTTCGAAAGATAAACCGTGGATGTTGTTGAAACCAATCACTAATGTTTGGGATATCTCTGACCCCATTTGGGAAAGTTCATGTCGATGTGAAATAGTACCAAAGTAGCTATTGTATTGCAGAACGGATCGATTTAGGAATTAAAATTCTAATCATAATCATCAGTGGTAGGAGTAGGTAGAGCTGTTTGGGGTGAATGACCGCAAACATTGATGTTAACATGGATATGCCTCTGAAATCCCGGGATTTTGAAATTGTCAATCATCAGAATAAAAAAGGATGTCAAGAGTTTTTTTTTAATTACCTACATATACTATTTTTCTTGTAGTTAATATTTAGAAAATGTTTTCTGTCTTTCGCTAACAAAGCTAAATAACTCTAAATAACAAAGATAGCTCTACCTACTCCTATAAAAACTACTTAAACAATGGTTTTTTAATTCCGAGAATTCCCGGGATTCCGGGAAATATTGGCATATCCATGTTATGTCCGCATGTCGCAAGTAGCAAAAACAGCTCTACCTACTCCGACCACTAATCATCTTTAACTCTAAATAGAAAATACAAAAATACATAGACTATGTAATGCTAACATATTAAATTTCAAAGAATTTAAGCCATTACCTTTACTCTTTCATGATTATGACTATTTAATAGGAGACTTTGCACATTAAAATGGAGAGTTCCACTTGACCATAATCAACCAGGGTACCATCGAGCTATTTTACAATGGTTTTACTTTTCGAACGGAACGTTTTTGGTTTCGGTTTAGCTTTAGTTCAGCTGACGTAAATGGTATCGCGCTAATTTTTGTGAACGATTATATCGTTGACGCTACCAAAGTTAAACCAAACCCAAAATGTTCAGAGCTAACCACGAGTATTAAAAAAAACTAGTTTAATTTCGTTCAAATGATTAGCGCGACACGAAATATGCTTAACGTAACGTTTTTGTTTATGGTTTAGCTTTGGTATTATCGTTCAAACTTAGCGCGATCGGCACCCTGTTCGAGCTCTATTACATAATTTCACCGTTATCGTCATCGGTTACGTTCTGACATGTGATTGGTTGATCATCGCTCGCTCGGCAATTTGACGGCTTCTCATTGGTCAACGAAATCGATGACGATACCGATGATTACATAATCTGGAGGCAGACCCTCGCCTGTCGCCTCGCTCGTTTAGCCTTCATCAGTTAGTGTTTACGTTATCATTTTAAAATGAATAAATAAATATTTCAGACACTCACACCAATCATCTAGTCCCACACTAACCAAAGCTTGTACTATGGATACTAGATAACGGATTATACATAAATATTTATATAAACATCCATAACTTAAGAATAAATGTTCGTATTCATCACACAAACATTTACTCGAACTCGCAACCGTTGGTTTCGCTGACACATCCACTACACCAATCGGTCGTTAAACGTAACGCAAACAAACCATTTTAATGTGCTAACTATGACATATGACTATGATAGGCCAGTTGGTCTGGCCCCTTGGTGGGCAGTATATGACACCAGCATTCAGTATTGTGTCCTCCTCGATCTGTTACGGGCATGATTGCCCAGACAGAGAGCGAAGACAACGGCCACCAGCTGTAAAGAAGAAACATTTTATTTTAATTAATGCTGTAATTGACATAGGACCTTATTGGATGTTTTTAAAAAAAATAGGACGACAAAATTTCATTACACGACGACGACAAGACACGAAGTAGATTTGTTTTAAAATTTTCTTATTTTGTCGGTACTCTTTACTTCATTAGTGTCATTGCAGACAAACAGATACATACTTGGTAATTTATGAAGATTTTATTTATATTTATATTTAAAAAAATATTTATAATAACATGTATTTGAACCTGAATTAATATCAATTCCAAAACCCATCAACATTTAAATGAATGTCCACCAAATTTTCTTTCCATAGAACTATAAATAATAATATATTAAATATCTTTGCGTATACACACAGCGCCATCTAGTTCCACACTAAGCAACTAGGCTAGTTTTATGGATACCATATGGTTGATAAACTACACAAATACAGCATTGTCTTTTAAGATAATGGTTATTCCCCTTTTGATGTTCACGTAAAATACGGAGTCACGAGATTGTGATCGTTTAACTTCTATTTTTCAAAATGAATAGTCTTGTTTCATTGCGTTCATTCAACCAATCCATTCACTGTCCTCGCTTACCTCGATAGCACCGACAGCAATAGCAATGATTCCTATCGTCAGGCCGAAGGTATTGAAGAAGTCCTTTATGATTTCGTTGCAACCACTGTAGGCGAAGGGGATAGTGCAGATTGAATGTTCAGCTGGGCAGCAGGATGGTGGCAACATGGGGTTCAAGTATGACAACGGACCAGTTGTACCACAGCAGCGGAACTGGAAGATAGATAGATGAAACGTTTATTTGCATGTTACAGAAACACATACAAAAATATTCGACGCAACAATCATTCTGCTTGGTGTTATTCTTACAAAATGTAGCCTTATTTCACAGTAATAAAAATAAAAACAAAAATTAAGTACAACTGTTACAACTTATGTGTATCTGTACCACAAATGGGCCATCGCTCAGTGTGGATCCTCACATATAGCGGTAAGACACTGATTTTCAGCTAGTGCCCTGCGAGGGAAAGCGAGTATGGTACCTACTAGTGCAAACATTTTCAATAACAATCATAAGTGTGTATTCTATAAAGATCTTTTGATATTGATTATGATATTGATGAGTGATATTTGATATTGAGATATTTGAAGAAGGTAAGTTATATCAATAACTCGATAATTGATTCATGATCAACAGCCTTTCGTTCTCGCTATTGGAGCGTCTTCTTTCACCTGAAGAGAATGTGAGCCATAGAATGGTCAGATCCCGCCTTCACACTCCTCCCACTGTGACTCCTGTAAGCCAGGATCAGCCGCTGTACTCGACAACAGGTAGACAGTGCCCTACGTGACTCTATTGTTACCTTGGACTCCCGACTCATTAAAGAAAGAAATAGGGTGTTTAAGTAGGAAAAGAAGTATCCTGTGGTCAATCCCGCCTCCACACTCCTCCCACTATAACTCCTATAAGCTAGGATTGACAGTGGTACTCGACACGGCGTCTACATTGGGAATACATGGGGAATTTGAATTCGTGTAAATCCCGCTTACTGGTGACTCCACTCTTGATTACGAACAATTTTCTCCAAGGAGCCTACTGAAGGTAGATGGTGCCCTACGTGACTCTACTGCTACCCCAGACTAATCAAAGAAAGAAATAGGGTGTGTAAGGAAGAAAAGAGGTTTTCCTACTTCCCCCCTTGGCAAACCAATGAAATGTAGCATGGCACTAGGGCCATCCCTATGGGGAAGAAGTGCCCTGTGGTCAGTGGATTTTCAAGTCCAGTAGCCACCTCATAGTCGATGTTTCAAACCGTTCCTGTATTTTACCGACTTGGCATAATGATTGCCCTCGATTGATAACAACCGGCTACAAGCCCTCCGCAATAAGGAAACACTCGTATGAAAATGCCGGTTATTCATCCAAGCACTGGCCGAGTCAGACGTTGCTAAACTTTTAGCAAACGCGATTGCGCCACGAGGGTAATACCATTCGTTTTATTGACCGTAAGCTATTTCTTATACAAATTGATAGTCCATCTATTCTATCACTATTTCATATAAATCTTCCAAGCAGGTCTGCAGGAGACATCATCATCTCAGCACGTAAACATCCCACTACAGGGGTATACGCCTTCCCTCGTATATGAGGGAGTTTTGGGCCATAGTCCACCACGCTGGCCCAATGCGGGTTGGGGACTTCACAGGTGCAGGTGTAATAAGAAGTAACTAAACAACTGCGCTGCATTGAATACACACATGTAGGTAATAAATATTTTTCAATGAATTGGTGCATGCAGTAGATTTATCCAACTTACGTGTCAATAAGTATGAACGTACTTCTAATATTTTTAATATCAATGCATGACAAGCTCGATAAGTTCCTCAACTGGTGAAAAGTGAAATTGTGGGGTCTACAGTCATCTAAAAATAAGGCTGCTATTATCTGCTACCATTGTTATACTTGGCAGCAACTGTAAGATCACATTGGTCGCATAACATCTGCGACCTCCTCTAGAATATCAGGGCGCTAAGTCGATATGTATTTGTAACAGAATACCCCACAAGGGATAATTGCAAAAGAGACTAATCATAGTCAACTCAAGTAAGATAAGAATTTCTCAAGATTCGGCCCGAAAAAGCAAGCTGGTTAATGGGGCCATGGAAAGTGGTGGGTTAGCTCAATAGGTGTTCAGTGATGCCCCAAGTTGTTAACTTACCGTGTTCTCAATGTCATGGAAGGCAGTTAGATTATTACTGAAGCCTTCGTTCAACCATCTCGGCACGTCGGCTATGAGGTCATCAAGTTTCACGAATATTACAGTCGCTATAGCGATCTTCGCTACCATTAGGATGAGCATGCAGATCGCGTACTAGAAACAGGAAAATACATTTTTGTTATGAACCGAATGACAAAATGGTATATTATATCCTCGATTCCTGTAAACTTATCATTCTCCAGTTTAAACTTTTAATAATTAATAGGTGAAAGTAAATGTTTACTAAGTAAGATTTGGAGAGCGCTATAGGGTCTCCGATCTTTGACCCTCTGGATGAACTCTTTGAGCTTAAGTACTTAAGCAGCTTCTCATCTAGTTTGGGATGAATAATTCATTTTTCGAATATGTAGCCTCACACTTTTTTAGTCAAAATAGGTTCTGTGGGTGAATCTGCCCAAACAAATGTCTCAGTTGTACTTAAATAACCTTGTACAATATTTTCAGTTCCGTTTTAGTATTTTATAAAATATTCGTGCCTAGATTAAATTTTTTAGGTATATACTTACCAAAATCAGCATGCAGTTGTTCTCTTTAATAGCACCGCAGCATCCCAAGAAGGCGACGAGGAACACAATGCCGCCCACCACCATGGCACTAATGGGCGCCATTTGAAAGCTGCCTTCCACCATGTTCGTGATGACAGACAGCTGTAGCTGAGTAGCCACTCCGATACCCAGAAGTGTGAGGCCTGCCAACTGAAAATGAGAAAATCTCTTTTGAGTATCAAATAAGTTTGATTTGTTGACTGAGCCCCGCGAGGGTAGAATTGATGGTGCACTCTTAGATTCATTATAAGTACTGCTGACATCAGAAAGTGTCGATCAGCTTGGGGTTTGATTATCAGTAGCAAGTCTTACTGGCACTTTTGCCTCCTGCTCGCTACATTTATGAGCAGTCTACATTTATGGGCCGAACTTCACTTGACCTCACCTCATGGATTTGACCTTGGGACCGCTTAATGATTGCATAGTTACACTATTAAGGTACAGAGTCATGACATGAACGTTAATTGTAACAATATGGCTATAAGTACTTATATCTTTATGACTGCATAAAGATATGGAATTGGGGACGCTCTAACTTTTATGTCTGAGATAGGAAGTTTGTTCTTTGTGAGGTTTCGGTATCTTGGGTGGTCCTTCTTCCCTTCAACGACATCATTACCAAAGTGTTTCACGGCGCGCGGATTTAAAAATTTCAAATGTATGTTTTCCGATACCTAAAAACAATTGGACCAACCTGTCCCTTCTCGTGGGTCCGTTAAAGGTGACAAGAGACTTTCACCATGAACATCATAGATTTGCAAGTTTCAGTAACGATGGTTTTGTATAGTGTGCTTTTCGTATATTCCGAATGGTGCATCGTCTATGTTGGTTTAATGGTTGAATGTGTGGGATATAACTCATTCATCACTGTAATATGTATGATGCTCTAAACAGTGCTTAATTTGCTGACAGACTAATCCGACACATTAGCTTAAAAAACCAATCATGTACATTTAAAATGAATCCAAATAGGGCAATATTTTACCACAATATCTTTATATAACGTGCCAAACCAAGCGAGCGATAAATACACTCGATAAGATACACGGACCCACTCCCATAGGTGGAAGATAAGCTACAATGGAGTAGATAATCTGATATTGCAGTAAACAAGTGTAAACACAGAGTTCTCCGAACCATATCTTTGAAGCTTCAATAATATTTCTAGCCGCTATTATTCACTACGTATACGTAGAAATTGTGTATACCTGTATAAAACAAGCCATGATCCGCGTAAGCGGTAAATGATAGCTCTGATAGTGAAAGAAGTTCTGTTTTTGAAATTGTATGAGAGCATCACGTTAGGGGGGGGGGGGGGGGATGAGTATCCAGAGCTCTATATCCTCGTAGTTCTTTCGAGCACCGGATTCACAAGTTCTGCTGAATTAAAGAAGACAGCCAATCGATTCTAACTCTAATCGACCCGCGCGTGCTCCTTCAGTGTCTCCTACTTTATCCCACTTTTAAGAAGCTCCTTTTAGAGCCAGTTTCCTATGACTATTGGACTATCTTATCGACATATTCCAATTATTTTTGTTTGGTTTATAGCAGGATGAAGTACCAACCGAATTGGATTGTTCCGTAGTCCACGCTATTGCCATTGTAAAACAAGACCTATATGCCCTACAGAGGGACGTTTATAGACTGATTATGATGACATGATGTCTGCTTGTATTTCATCTATTTATCGTGTAGGTGTACATACTACGTTAAATTAAAACCAAGTCAGTTTTAACATTTGCGTTTAGGAAGGAATGATTCAAGATAGTCTCTTGAGATTATTTTTAGTGGGCGAATTACAAGACCTTAGTCTGAGGCGTCACCTGCGTTGAAACCGTACGTGCGTTCTATCTGTAAGCAACTTCCAGCTGTGTGAGCATAGCGGAGCACGCCGAGTGTTCCAAGTACCACAAATGTTTACATACTGGGTGCAGGTTATACATTTGTGCCCTTTGGAGTTTCGATATAAGGTTCTGGGCCTCAGGCCTAAGCCTGATGATTTTGTAAAGACCTATATTACAGCTACCTGGGATAATGAATTAGCCTTGTTATTCGATGGGGAACCTAATCTTTTGGCATTTATTTTAAATGGCATTCTTTTGAGCAGCCTCGCGACTACTCCAACACGTTTTTTACCTTTTTTAAATGATGGATTAATATAAATTTACAATACACATACTTCGTTTTATTGTATATAGATCTAAATGTATGCAACATCAAGTCATTCATTTCGATACTGACAGGTCTGACAACAGGTGTGTGATTCAGGACGGAGTGGCCTTTCCGGTGTAGATTATGTACCTACTCGCATGTATATATACTATATAACATCGTTTCACCAACGATATGAGATAGGTGTGTTTATATTATAGCCGCACTACAGATTACTATATGTGTTGGCTAGTATAAGGTTTCGCTGTTTACATTTCCGATAGCGTCGCGCGGTCATCTTACACCGGTAGTCGTAATCGCTATGCTGTCGACTGTACCCATTTAGAGCAAGTATAAGGCCGAGAATATACGTCCGATTGTCTGATCAGACTATCTGATCGTATTCACTCAATACATGTCCGATTCTTCCGTCAGACTTTTTTTGAACTCGAGTTAAAATGGACGACGAATTACTGTAACTTATTGTACTTACTTATTGCAAAAAAAAATTAAAATATTTGCTCGACTTGGCGCCAAAGAAGGTAAAACCGACCATCGGATTGGACGTGTATTTATTTACTGTTCAAACAAAACTATGGTTCCAACGCCTTCCGATAGTCTGATCAGACTATTGGAAGGAAAAATCTGATGTATAATTGGGAATATGCCTTATAAATATATAACACTAGTTTTTCGCCTACGGCTTCGCTTCCGTGGAATAGTGTTATCGCGGATGTTTAATTTGTTTATCTCACGGAAACTAATAATAAATATCCTGTGTTATTCAGGATATATAAAAAAAAAGAAAAGAAAATGATCCTGTGGGTTTCTTGCGCCGCTTCTTTTCCCACAGATGATTTCCCTTTCCGAAGCGGTGGTAGGTTGGACATACTGACTGACCGAAAAATGCTTAGCGCTATTTTTATTTCCAATAGATTTAAATTGACATTCAACAAATGATATACATGTATGTTACGTTGAAATAAATGCTTGAAGTTTGAAGTTTGATATGTTCCATATACCAAATTGTATGGATATAATTTTGACACTAACTGTACATTCCTAACAAAGAGAGCGACTCAGAGCGACATCTAGCGCATGCAAATTGGGGGCACGAGAGCAGACTATGAATTGCGGTGGCTTTACCCCTTTGTTCGCAGACGTAATTCTCATAATAGCAGAATCGCAAAATACTAGATTTTTTTTACATACAACGGCCAGTGTATGACCTCAATCTCTCAAAATACTGAATAACTGATTAGATAATAAATAGCCAACTTCCAAGATAAATAACTATTTAACCCGACAGCATATTTTATTTTGTAGGCGCCATGTTAGATTTCTTACCATAAAAATGTATCTTACACTCTAGAGATCAAGACGAATCGAACGACACGATCAAAATCGGTCGAGCCATTTAGGCTACAGAAGGTTACAGAGAAATTTACATCCATACATACTCTCGAAAAACATTACCCTCCTTTTTGGGCCTATCGGGTAAAAATATTACTCAGGATTAGACCCATATTTGGGTTAGTAACTTAAAATAAAGTAAGTTAGTAACTTAATTCTATAAAAACTGTGTTCACAGTTTTTATAGAATCTTCTGTTCAGAAGGGACCATACGACTGCTGCGGCACAATCAGCACTATTTGGATGTGTGCAAGCGTATCCAGTGCCGCAGCATCACGGTACCCCACCTGTCCGCCAGTGTGCTCAGTTGGAGCTGCCGCACACGCGCTTCAAAATAGACGCGCTACGTTTTCTGATGATGGCGTGGAAACCGTCTATATGCGCAAACATTCCTGATGCGCTACAGAAACGTGGCAGCCCCATCAGCAATCAATAGGGAATCAGTACATTCCCTAATCCCTTAAATATCTGGATAAAAAATTAAACCATACGAGGAGATCATCTGCACCTGTACCAAGTTAAAACTTTTGCGTTCGACGGCTCGCTTGCGTTCGATCGCAAAATTAGGCACGCAAGCGCCCTAGAAGTAAATTATGATAACTCGATACGCCTCCGTGGCTCAATGTAAACAACATTGGGTTTACGATTCGGAGGTCGCGGGTTCGATTTTCAGCGGGGTACATATTTAAGTACTCTGTTTGCCTGGCTAGCTACCACCATCTTAACTAAATCTGCCGCCAAGCAGCAATGTTAATAGCATTGTTGTGTTCCGGTTGTCAGAGTTAAGATAGCCAGTCCCCCAAATGTGTTGGAGTTTCCGGGTCAGTACGCTTCCACTTAACTTAACATCAGGTCTGATTGAGGTCAAATACCAACCCGTTGTGTATAAAAAAAAATACGTTCATTCATTAGACGTTGATCCCATTATCGTTACTTCTAGGGCGCTAGTACCAAATTTTGCTATATAACGCAAAAGTTTTTATGTGGTTTGGTGACTGGACTGACCCATGTCTGGACGCAGTTTCACTATCGTTTTCCAACCGCCGCGGCCCCCGGCCTATAAAACATGCAAATATTTTCCGTATAGATAACGAAGATATTATGTTACGTTTACCATATTAATATTTAATACACGCTACGTATTTTTGTTTAACTTTCGTGTTGATTACGCCTTCATTGGTTCCTTAAACTATTAAATAGTTTATCAACCAAAATCAAAAACACCTTTTTCAAATTTATCGTCGAGAGCGTCGGTGGCTCAGAGGTTAGCGGTCTCCCAATTTGGGAGGTCCTGGTCTGATTCGCACGCTAGCCATGTACCAATGAGTTTTTAAGATGGTGGTAGCTAGCGAGGCGGACATTTGGAATGCCCTACTACCAACCAAACATAGTAATAAACACGTATTCCGCTGGGGATCGAACACGCGACCTTTGGAATCGAAAGCCCAGTGTTGTTTGCATGGAGCCTAGGAGACGGTTAGGTTAATTGTACAGTCAATTGCAAGTTTATTGTGATTAGTTAAATTTATTAAGTTTTAAATCAAACAGAATGTACCTATTATACAAGTATGTGTGAACCACGCCCATGTCCCTGAAACTTAAGGGGAAAATTTGCAAGATAAGGCTTGTCATCATGTGTGGATTTGAGTGTTGGACAATGAACGAAACGGATGAAAGTAGAATGGAGGTGGCAGAGATAAAAATGTTAAGATAGATGTGTGACAAGAGTAGATAAGATCAGGAATGAGTATATCAGAGGAAGTCTCAAAGTCGCACCAACAGGGAAATCAAGGAATAATAAGTTAGCATGGTTTGGGCACATTATGAGGTGAGATGAAAGGCAGGAATGTGGAAGGATATAGAGGCAGAGGAATATCGAAGTGTGTGGACTGTGTGAGGAATGATGTGTGTGAAAGGGGTGAGTACGGAGATGACGGCTGATAGAGTGATGGAAGAGGACAACATGTTGTGCCGATCCCACCTAGAGTGGGATAAGGGCAGGAAGATGATGACACAACTAAGTATTGAACGTTATAGTAATTACGTGATAACCTTCCCATCACAGTTGCCAAGTTAAGATCCCTAGTCCGAAAACTTTAGGAAACAAAGTTACTAGGAGCTCTCAATTAGTAGTTATACATAGAGTGTCCTCAAGCCTTATTATTATTAATTTTATGGTGCAAAGATATAGTCACTACGTCAAAGGCAATAGAACCTATATTCTTATCTATATAATAAAACTTACCGCAAAGAATAAGTTGGCGAAGAACAGGATGTATTTTACTAAAAATTCACCGCACCCCATCTTGGCTGTTTGGCTTTATGCTCGCACAAAATAAAAAAAAAATAAAAAAGGAACAGGCGCTCGCGTCCTCCGGCGCTTATCACACGACTGGTAATAACGGTCTCGCTGATACCAATCGGGCGTTATCCGAGATTGATAATGTGTTTTTATTATAAGTTACCAATGTCACCGTGCCTTCAGTGAATATCTATGCAATATCGTCGTCATTTGTTTTATCAATTGGTTATAGTATTAGGTCCTTACCTATGAAATTGGCGTTTTGTATGAAGAATTTCATTAAGACTGTTTTCTCCATACAAACATTTTTGATTTTATTTCGGGAACGGCAAATCCAAATTTAGCTAAACTTTGTGTGTATTATCGGATAACATTAAGTTAAGTATAGGCAGCGTTAATTTTTAAAAGTAACCGCTTTATAAAAGTTTCAGCGAATCTAAGAAATGTTTATGGGAAGCACATGAAAAGAGCCCTGTTAAAATATTTTTTATTATGTGATTTAGCCCAGAAATTAAAAAATATTTCATGTGAAACCTTGAAATAATATTCCATTTTCCAAATAAAAAACATTTTGGATATAGCTTTGAAAATCGCAGGAATTAGTACATATGATTAACGAAGAAAAAAAACTCCAATTTCATAGGTAAAGACCCAATATAATATGGAGTCTGGACTTTCCTCGGGCCGGCCCTGCAACCGGGTCTATATATATTATACATACATAAAGTCACGCCTGTTTACCGTAAGGATAGGCTGATACCAGCTTCCACTTGCTACTATCCTGACATACCTCTTTTGCTTAATTCACTGTCATGAAAGTATACATAGTCTTCGGTTAAGGGTAATTGAGCTGACCTATCTTTAAGAGGGCATAATCGGGCCAGTGGAGCCCTCAATAAACCAAGAAATTGCTCTGATATGCACTCGAAAAGTCTTATAACTACTTGTAAATAATTACGGGTGTTTTCGAGAATTTTGAATTATTAATAAAAACGGCAAATTTTTTTATAATCGTGCGAATTCTGGAAAATAACCCACATCAAAGCTATTTAGGTGTTATTTATGATTAGGTTTTACATGAAATGATTTATTATGTATTTAAAAAGAAATCTTATTTTTCCAATGGACGGATGCAATGAATAAATAATCTGGACGGAATACACCCTTTTAAAGAAAGGCCAGTTCAAGTACCTTTAACCGATGAACATGTATAAACAACTTTATGAGAGAAATACAGTATCCATTATGTCTCTGGAGCTTATAGCAATTTCAAAAGCAGTGTCGTATGCTGAAAGTCATCTTTGAAAAAATGTGTCATTTTCTCAAATAGCAGAAGTGCCTTGCAGCATATAACTCGTTGTGTATCTGGATACAGAGGTACATCGATAGCCTATAACATTCTCAAAATGATCCATGAATTTGAGCAAAATAATGCTGAGCTGAAATTGCAATGGATTCCAGCGCATATAGGAATAAAGGGTAACGAAGAGGCTGATCGAATGGCGTAATTAGCATGCTCAAATTTAGATGGGACAGTAGTTAATTTATTACCTGTTTATTCGGAAGTCCTCCCAAAATTTAAAGATGTTAGTTATTCAAATTGGAAGGAATATTTTGATCGTCGTTCGTTAGAAAAAGGTATTTGGTATAAAACTATCCAAGGTCAGCCTCTTCGGGTACCTTAGTTTGATGAAGTTAAGCTAAGTAGAGCGATTAATTAAGTTAGCTGTTAGACTACGTTCTGGGCACTATCCATCAAACAAGTTTGGATATCTGATGAAAAGAACCGACACTCCTAACTGTGAAGTTTGTGGAGTAGTTGAAGATGTCCAACACATGTTGATGGAATGTGCTAGAAACCGAAATGAAAGAGATACACTGAGTAGACAATTAAAGCTGAGTCAATACGCTGTAGGTTTGGCTCAATCAATTTTGGGTAAACCTGGATCAATAGAGGCCAGATTATTATATAATATGTTTGTATCTTCTCATCAGTGAATCTTGGTCAGGGTACGATGGGACTGTCACGTCTAGAAGGACTCAAGTCCCTAAATTAAATAAAGATAAAAAAAAAAAAAAAAAAACTTTATGAGAGCGAATGAAGCAAAAGAGGTGTGTTATGCTCGTATAGCAAGTGGAAGTCTGTGGTCTCTGCCTACCTCTACGGCAATCAGTCTTGATTTTATGTACGTATATATACATATATACACCCGGCCTAAGTAAATTCGTTGCTCTAGGCGAATAAAATTAGCAACAAAATAAAATACCAATTTTAATCAGTAGTGTTAGATTGGAACCTTCAAGAAACGAGCCTACACCTTCCTCAAAGGCCGGCAACGCATCTGCGTGACCCTTTTGGTGTTGCGGGTGTCCATGGGCGGCGGTGATTGCTTTCCATCAGGTGACCCGCATGCTAGTATGCCGCCCTCTAAATTAAAAAAAAAAAAAAAGATTTTTTAATGAATTACTTTATGTGAATGACTCACAGAAGTGACTCACAGAAGATAATCAGATTTCCTCAAATGACACTACCTACATGTTTTGCCGTCATTTTAGCAAAACTGGAAATAATTGTTTGGTGTAGTGGTTAGCAACTCTGGCCACTATACCAAAAGGTTGCGGGTTCGAATCCCGCTAGGGGCATATGTTTGTGTGATGAATACGGGCATTTGTAGCCGAGTTATGGATGTTTTCATTTATAATAAGTATTTATTAACAAAATAAAAATGTATTTATGTAGTATATCAACCATCTGGTATCCACAATACAATCCTATAGTTGCTTACTGTGGAACTAGATGGCGCTGTGTGTATGTCTAAGGATATTTATTATTAATTAATTTATTAATTTTCTTGAATTACAGAATATCTTAACACCAGGAGGTTTTAATTGACGTTGAAATGAAATACAGCAAGATAATTCCTTTGTTTAAATCAGGTAGTACATCGGACCCCACAAATTTCAGACCTATATCAGTACTACCAACTCTTAGTAAAATATTTGAAAAAATTATCCTTGAACAATTATTAACACATTTTAATACAAATAAATTATTGCACACTAAACAATTTGGTTTTACCCGGGGTCGCTCAACAACCGATGCAGGTGTTGAGCTAATAGGACACATATTTGATGCCTGGGAGAAGTCGCAGGATGCAGTAGGTGTGTTCTGTGATCTTTCCAAGGCGTTTGATTGCGTTCGGCATGACATTTTGGTAAAAAAACTACGTCACTATGGATTGCAAGGTCAAGCACTCCTACTTATGGAATCTTACCTTAGTAATAGGATCCAAGTGGTGGATGTCAATGGAATGAGATCATCAGGTTCTGCGGTTAGCATGGGAGTTCCCCAGGGATCCATATTGGGTCCATTCCTGTTTCTAGTCTACATAAATGACTTACCTTTCTTTGTAAAAGACAGACATGAAATTGTACTGTTTGCAGATGACACATCATTTGTGTTCAAACTTAGACGAAATGAACAAGATTACAGTATTGTTAATGATTGTATAACAAAAATGGTAGATTGGTTCACGGCTAATAATTTGCTTTTGAATGAAAAGAAAACTAAATGCATCAAGTTTGTTCTACCAAACGTCAGACAGGTCGCCACTAGTGTTGTTATTAAAAAAGAATTGCTGGACCCTGTAGATACAGTTGTGTTTTTAGGTATTACTCTAGATGCTAAGCTACAATGGGGACCACATATCTTAAAATTGTCTAAAAGGCTCAGCTCGGCAGCATATGCAATATGGAAAATTCGACAAGTTACAGATGTTGATACAGCTAGGTTAGTCTACTTTAGTTATTTCCACAGTTTAATGACTTATGGAATTTTACTGTGGGGAAATGCAGCTGACATTAGTAAAATATTCATACTACAGAAACGAGCCATTCGAGCAATATATAAGTTAAAATCGAGGGATTCTTTGAGGGAACTGTTTAAAGAAGTAAATATTTTGACATTAGCATCCCAATACATATATGAAAATGTCATTTATGTAAAGAAAAATATATCTTCATTTGAGAAAAATAGCGATAAACATGACATAAATACTAGAAATAAAAATAAACTTGCTCTGCATTCAACTAGACTCCATAAAGTTAGTAATTCATTTAAGGGGCAATGTATACGTTTGTTCAATAAGATTCCCGAAGATATGCAGAATTTGCCTTTAGATAAGTTCAAAGGTATCGTGAAGCAGAAGCTCAGTGCAAAAGGTTACTATAAAATTTGTGATTATTTAAATGACAGTAATCCTTGGACTTAAAACTTATTTGGCGACGTATAGTATGTATAACTATAACCAAATTAAAGTTAGTAATTTATTGTTAATAAATATGTTTGACTCTATACCAAAAAAAGTATAAAGCAATTTACTGTTATTAAATAATATCTTGACTCGCAGAAAAGAGCAACCCCTTGAGTTTCTTGCTCGTTCTTCTCTGGGGATTACAGCATTACGAATGAGCGGTAAATTTAAAATGATATATTAACGTTTTCAAGTGATCAATTGTATCCTACGAAAATAAACATTTTTTCATTTTCATTTTCATTTTCATTTTCATTTTCGTTTAAAAAACCATTGTGATGCTAAAAATTATTATAAAATTCACTTATGAAATAATAAACTGATAATACTACCATGACCCAACCGGAGCGTCACAAAGATTTATTACAAGACCTATAGTTTTACTCGTAAGCATGTACTTTATTTTTGTGATACTGCAATAAACTAACTGAATACTTGTAAGTAATCAAAATGTCAAATCTTTCAAATCTAACTAATATTGTAAATGCGGAAGTTTGGATGTTCCTTTGTTTTTAAACGACTTTAAAAAAGGAGCTCAATCACGGCGAAATGGATAAACGGATTTGTATGAAATTTGGTATAGATGTAGGTTATACCTTGGATTAAGACATAGGATTTTTTATCCCGATAAAGTGAGTAGTTCCTATATACTAGCTATCCGCCCGCGGCTTCGCCTGAGTCGAATAACTTATCGTAGAAATATGTTTATCCCGCGGGAACTACTCAGTTTATCGGGATAAAAACTATAATCCTATGTCTTAATCCAGGGTATATTCTACCTATATACCAAATTTCATCTAAATCCGTTGATCCGTTGAGTAACAAATAAACAAACAAACAAACGTTCAAACTTTCGCATTTCTAATATTAAAGTTAGATAAACCTGTCAAAAACGATTCCTCCACAATAGTTATTCATGAATCAATTAATTACATATATCAAACTCACACATACTCTTTCTTCTGTATAACATCTTATTTAATCCAGCAGCTCCTAAATACTTACGGGAGAGATTCTATTATATGTGTGACGCGAGTGGAGGGCGGCTGCGTTCGGGCAACAATCTGAAACTTGGTTTACCCAGTCAACTCACTCACTCTTATACCAAGTCCTTTACTGTCCAGGCTGTACGATTGTGGAACCAACTGCCGCTGCATGTGAGAAAGTCTCCATCACTAAATGCTTTTAAAACTAACATCAAAAAGCTCTCTGGTTCTAACGCGTTTTGAGCTGTAGCTACTTTTGATGAATGACAACTCCGTGTTAAATCCTCTTTTTAAGTTAGTATGTAGGTATATATTTTATTAAGGTATAGTTGTATGTATGTATATGTATTATTAGCTGTAATTTGTATACGCCCAATCTGCTGTTTTCTAACTAACCCTATGGTTGACTGGAAGAAATCCCTCTTTAGGATAAGTCCGCCTTTGTACTCAATTTATGTATCAATGCAAAATTAATGTATTGCCTTTTTGTACAATAAAGCGTTTACAAACAAACAAACAATCAAAATGTAATTAAATTTTCAATGTAATTTATTGCACATGAACGGTCCTAAACATATATTTTGAGTTCATCTCTATTTACTAAACGCGAGACCTAACCACCAGAGGGGCTCGGTGAACCCTCTGGGAGAAAGTTTACGCTCGTTGACAGATGATCTCTAATCAAACACCTGTAGACAAACAGGCCCAAAAGTTACATATCGAAGTAATTACAGTTGGGGACAGTTAAATTAACTTGGGCCCTTATCTCCTCGAGCGTATTTCGCACGAGGGTGCGGTTACCTACAGCAACCTGCAAACTACGATATACGAGGATGTATGCAGCGACAAAGTTCTTTCGAGTGTTTGTAATATGTTTGGAAACTATTTTATTTACAACTGAAATTATAAAGAAATAATATTCATCAGCTTCTACAGGACATTGGCCACTCGACTCTAATAAAAATTAAGAATTAACGAAGTAGTAGTCTTATTCCACTGTCACCATTCCATCTTCGGACAACTAGGCGTGGGGAGGGATTCCACCCGTATATAGTTAATATACCGAACATTCGCACTAAGAAGTTCGATTCTTCATTCATCAACCGAACAGCCAAGGCATGGAACTCCCTTCCGGCGTCTTTCCTGAATCCTACAACCTTGGGATCTTCAAGAGCAGGGTGAATAGGCATCTACTGAGATCTCGTGCTTCATCTTCGGCCACATCGCCACTTCCCATCAGGTGAGATTGTGGTCAAACGCGTATCCAGTTAACCATAAAAAAAAACCTTACAATTTTTAATATTCCACTAACCTGTCTCAAAAGTTAATCCAGTTAATCCAAATTAAGTCCAGTTAATCATTAAAAAAAAACCATGCAGAGTAATTTCCCATCAGCTGTAGACTTTATAGTAAGGGAATTACACGAATTTCATTTCACCCTATTCAGTAATATTCCATTATAAATAATTATAGGTACTTATTACAGCCAAGAGTTGTATAATTTCAATGTCTTCAAGACACAAAGTAATCCTCAAAGGAAGTGCTGAGAGAAGCCTGTGGATTTGAGAGGGTACATTGGTGTTACGGATTATGCCATGAATCGTGCTCGCCTCACTACAAATCCGACAGCTAAGGCAATTCTGTGGGTATGCAGTAAATGGAATAGGGAACGCAAACTCATGCTTGACGATCTAAATTCGGATATCCGGCTGGTATACATTTTACAACGGATTTACTTCTCGAACGGAACGTTTTTGGCTTTGGTTTAGCTGATGTAAAAAATGATATCGCGCATTTTTTTCTGAACGGTTAAATTGTCGATGTTTTTTACTATGCTTTACGCGTACCGCTCGCCTGGGGGACGGCGAGACGGTTATGTGGGACTCCCCTCACTAACTGGGAACGCATAGGCGGCTCCTCCCCTCCCCTCCCCGCGCCTAGTAGTCCGAAGATGGAATAGCGATGGTGGAATAAGAGGTATTAGGCAGGTGGTTAAACTAAAATGCTCGAATACACAAAATAGTCCTTAATAAATGTACTTAGTTTGGGATGCAACTTGTCTCGATACGCTTGCACCGTCCCATCTTCCAGTAACGTGTAATAATGCAGGATCTGCCGCCGCAACCGCTGAGAACCTCAAACGGAGCAAATATGCTAGTCTCAGTGGAGATTATATTTTTGCTCCGTTTGAGGTGGAAACCCTTGGGCCGTGGCGGCCATGCGCTCATTGTCTTTTTCGAGAGATAACTGAGCGTCTGATCGAAGCTTCAAATGATTGAAAGGCTGGCATCTATTTCGCTCAAAGGCTAAATCTGGTTGTCCAAAGAGGAAACGCACTTAGCCTCTTCTTCCGTTTCAGCAAGATTTGGGTCAATTTTTTTATTTATATAAATGTGTATTTTATATATTTATTGTAATATATGTATAAAACATTATGTGTATTTACTATTTCGTTTTTGTAAATATGTACAAAATTCTTTGTGTACCTATGTTATAATATAGAATTTGGACATTTCGGTAGCGCTGTTTGTGTATAGTTTTTTTGTTATATACATTATAATCATAGGTAAAGAGCAGTCTCTGCGTATAAAAAAAAAAAAGGAGAAATGAGGATACCAACAACACGTGACGCGAGAATGCTCACTTATAATATTGACTATAACATGTAAATGAAAATAATGTGGGTAATAGCTGAAAATCAGTGTTTTGCTCTCTGAGCGATTATACACACTGAGCTATGACCCATTTGTACGGCTGTAGCACACACATACTCTAGTGTATATGTTACTTTTATGAATTGTTATAAAATATGTTTATCCAATTGCTTTGGAACTTATGGTATGTGTGTGACTGGTGATACAAATAAACGATTTATCTATCTATAATTTTTTCATTATTTGAACACAATTTTTTGACATTATTTATATTTTTATCGTTAGATAGATAGATAGATAGATAGATAAAGCATTTATTTACGCCACTGCGTTCACACAATTACGCAATTTTTAAATTACAAAGAAATATACATACCAAATGTGCGAGTGTGTGCCGCAGTAGCACAAATGGGTTATAACTCAGTGTGGCACATCACTCAAAGTGCGAAACACTGGTTTTCAGTTACAACCCCCTACAAGTACGAGTGCATAAAAGTACGTGCATGTTCCCGTCTGCGCGCACATTTTGTGGTCAATCGTGAGTGAAAAGTGTCGGTTGTTGATACAGTTAGTGTTGAGTAGTAATTTAAATATCACTTTTTTAAATTTTAATTTTATTGTATTTTCGCATCTAACAGTCATTGATTCAAAATAATACAAAAATTTTAAACACTAAAAGACTTGGAGCGCCCAATAGTTGTTTATGATATTGGCATATGATACACAATTTCTAAATGTCCAATTTACAGTTACGCAAACAAACCGTTTTGTCTATTCATGACCCACACACATTTAATCCTCATTTAGAAGTTACGTTGAAAGGATTCTCCCTCAGCCCAATAACAAGCGACAAATTTATCGCGTAGTGAAAACATACACTTCATACGAAGTGTATTGTCACATATCTCAGCCGGTCATGAAAATTTTTTATAGCATTAGAGGCGATACAAAAACCATATATTCTGTTTTATTCTTTACCCCCCTACACCCTTCCTGCTCCCTATATTTCATCCAGGCTGTGCTCTCACCGGTTACGTCACCACCCCGCACTTATCATTGAATCACTCAGAACGAGGGCGTCTCCCATTTCATAAATAAATCATGCGTATACTTTTCACGGCCCGTTGTGTACGCCTAGATCTTATAATGGAATATTTATCGTAGTCTAGTAAATCTTTTTCAATTTCCTGTGGAATATAGAATTTGAACCTGTGTTGTCATCATTTATTTAAAATCTTTCATGTGGAACAGTATTGAGAAAGTTCTGTTTGAATGTTTAATTTTGCGGGGCTAGCGTTCGAATGATACTATTTCGGAAAATTGCACCAACCATCCAAGTCTCAAACTAAGGGTCGTATTAATAAACCAATCTCAATACAAGTCTTGAGGCTGTATCACTCGAGATGCGTCTTAAAGAAGGAGGTTGTATTGTACGTCTGTACGTATTTTTTTAACGTGTATTTTCGTCTATTGTGAACCGATTTTGATGATTATTGTTTTGTTTGATTTTACCGCCAGAGTAGTTCCATATAAATTTGGTGTTGATCTATGTATTGTTGTAAAATAGTCTCTTTGATTTCACTAAAATATACACAAAAAATATGACGGGACTCCATCATATTCGTTTTATTTTTAATACTTGGCTAAAGTTGACGCTATCTCAAGCTCCGTGCTAATTTATAAACCAATCTCGAGGTCTACTCAGCTGAGATCATTTCCCAAGTATTCGCCTCAGCGGCGAATGAATGATAGTCTTGAGTTTCGTTTATTAATATGTGAATCTCGGCGCAACTCTCATGTGAGTACTGCTTGAGTATCCACGTGCGTTTCAGGTCTCAAGTTAGGTTGGCTAGCTACCACCATCTTATCTAAATCTGCCGCCAAGCAGCAATGTTAGTAGCATTATTGTGTTCCGATTGTTAGAGATGAGATAAGATGATTGTAGGTTATCTGAGCAGTACAAAACTGTTTTCAGTATTTTAAAATATCGGTATCTAAATCGACTACAGCATGACTTTGAGGAACTCATTGGATAAATTAAGATTTATTTTTCAATTAAACTGCCTCCGTGGCTCAGTGTAAACAACAAAGGGTTTACGAGTCGGACGTCGCGGTTTCAATCCCTAGCGGGGTACATGTTTAGTACTCGCTTTGGTTGGTGGTAGGGTATTTTAAGTGTCCGCCTGGCTAGCTACCACCATATTATATAAATCTGCCGCCAAGCAGCAATGTTAATAGTATTGTTATACATTGCTGCTTGGCATAGAAGCATAATACCATTATGCTTCTTGGTTATAACGCAGTATCACCAAACTTACACCGTGATTACTGCGTACAAAAATAATCCAACTGTTCCTCGTCGAGAGTAATAAATTATGTAGCTGGCTCTTCTCATCCAGATCGGTACAGGCTGAATCAAGTACTAAATAGGCAATATGCAAAGAGGTTATTCACTGTAAGTATACATGTATTACTCACAATATTACTGTAGCGACCAGGCATTTGGCACCGTCTTCATTTGAAAGAAAGAAAGAAAAATTTATTTAAACCCATCTCATGACACAAACAATCAGGTACAAATATTACACAGTCGAGACACATGCAAAAAATAACATTGTGTTTGCCATCTAATTGTCGGTGTCGCAAGGTGGAGTCAAAAAGGTCTGCAACTCAGCATGGGTTGTAGCCGTTCACTACAACGCTAGTTTTCAGTGGATCCTCCAAATGACGCACGGACACTGGTCAACAAATGTACTTACAAATAACAATTACAATTAATAGGAGTACTCAGCAAGATGCGATGAGAGGATACATACGTGTATACATCTCTTTCTCTCAATAATAAAATGATCTTGTTAACAATAATACACCCTATTATATAAACAAACCTACATGTTATAGAAACAGTATATAATATCTTGAGAGTCTATCTAATATATCTATCTAAATAAGAGAATATCTAATGAATATTGAGAGGATGCCTTGGAAACTCAAGGGATCGTTTTAATGTCAGAAGAGATGTGAGATCTGAATAAATAATAAGAAATATCCTAGCGTCATCTGGTAGTCACATTAAGCAACTAGGCTATACGATTACAGTATAGTTGTCAGGTTTCTAATTTGAATGGATAGCTAGTTTTTGGTGGAGAGACGAGCTTGACAGTTTTAATAAGGGATGGTTTGCGCTCGCCAAGAACAAAAACGATTGGAAACAGATGAGGGAGGCCTTATCCCAGCAGTGGGACACGTTAATTTATCATAAATCTGGAAAACAACCCCCAGTACAGGTCAGAGTGTTTTTATTGATTTAAACTGTATTTAAAAAGAAATCTTCATTTATCCAATGAAGGCGCCACTGGACGGAATAAACCCTCTTAAGAAAGAAAGAAAGAAAGAAAGAAAATTATTTATTTGTTTGATTTTGGGTCTTATTTTGTGGTCTTAAGACCCGTAAGAAGGTGGTAACATACAGACGCGTTACATTCATAACCCACCTTTTCACTTCGCCGTAGTCGCGTAAAATAGTTCATCGAAGGAACCATACACACAGATTGGAGAAATGTTAGAAAAGGTATCGCATATGCAAAGAGAACCATTTATTAATTTTAAAACGATTTATCATTCTCATTGTTAACCACGACCGTGGGAGCAGTCGAAATATGCTGAATCACCTTCATCAATGCGGCATTGACTTATTAGTGCGGTATACGCCGCTATAACAACAAGAATCGGAGGGCTCGGGTTGCATCCGCAGCCCTCCGATTCCATTTTAAATGCTCGCCTGGCTAGCTAGCACCATCTTATCTAAGTCTGCCGCTAAAACAGCAATGTTAATAGCATTATTGGTTTTCATGTTGTCAGTGATAAGACAAATAAGATGGGTTTTGTCAGAGATAAGACTGTTGGTTTGTTATGTTATTTTATGTTATTTTAATAAATAAATAAATAAATATTTCGGACACTTACAATGTACGTATGTGAAGTGATTTTTATTTTATTAAATTCAGATATATGTCCCATATATCGGTGACGATTTTGTTTTTATGCAGGATAATGCTCGGCCGCATACCGCTCGGGTAAATCAAGCATATCTTAATGATAATTGAATATTACTGTTATGGAGTGGCCGGCAAGATCACCGGATATGAACCCTATAGAGCACGTTTGGGACTTGCTAAAAAGAAAAGTTAAGTCCAGAATTCCAGCTCCTGCCAACGTAGTGGTAGAGCCACGCTGTAAGCTATTAGCTTGCAGCATGAATGGGCCGGCTCGACCGGGGAAGTACCACCCTCTCGCAGAAGACCGACGTCTGAGTAGTGGCATTTTGCCACTGCGCTTCGTCCGGTGAGCGAGGGCGCCGGAGGCCCACCTTCCAGTCTCTCTCCAGAATGGTAGCGGTATTTAAAGAGTTAGTACCCCAGGAGGGTACCAGCACTATTAGTGCTGGAGAATCCCTCATCGCTCAGGCTGCCCTACTTATTCTGGGGTGGACACCTTCCTCAAAGGCCGGCAACGCATCTGTGACCCTTTTGGTGTTGCGGGTGTCCATGGGCGGCGGTGATTGCTTTCCATCAGGTGACCCGCATGCTCGTTTGCCGCCCTCTCATATAAAAAAAAAAAAAAAAAAAAAAACGTGGGTGAACTGCGAATCGCCGTAGTTGAGGAATGGCGGAGACTATCCCAGGAGACCATGAATAACATCATTCTCAGTATGCCTAGACGGGTAGAAACTTTAATAACAGCACGTGGAGGAAATACGCGATATTAATCACCATTTTTCTTATTTAATTAATTGTTATTTCAATATTAATTTTCACCTTTCCCGGTTACATAAAAAGTTCAAAAATGTACCATTTTTCACAAATAGCCTTTACTCGCAAAATGTGTTCTTAATGTGATCTCATTTTAATTAAAACAAATGAAACTTTAAATAACAAAAGAAGTACAGTAAGTAGATTTTAAAATAAAACCATATTTTTTTAATTATGGCCTTTTTTTTTGTGTTCCGCTAAATATGCCGGTGTGTATATTAGAATCCAAGTGCATTTCAATGGCGCACGTGCGTTCACCAATCGTTTGTTGATCTGTACCGTACCGGGCGGTTTTACCGCGTCAGTAAAGTATGGGCCATATTCAGTGCGATGTTTCCCAATTTGCGGGTGTGGATATCATTTATTTTCATCTAATGGGTAAATGTGGGACGTGCTGGGAAATTCGTTTTATTGCTTGGTCGAGAATGAATATAATAATGAACGAATGAATGAAGTTAGCTGATTTGTTTGGAATAAATACGCCCGGAGAAACTAGACCAATATGGATGACTAGCTTTCCGCCCGCGGCTTCGCCTGCGGGGAATGACTTTATCGCGTGAATATGTTTATCCCGCGGGAACTACTCACTTTATCGGGATAAAAAATATCCTTTTTATTTAATTTTTTATTAATGTAAATAATTAATCCAGGGTATATTCTACCTTTATACCAAATTTCATCCAAACCCGTTCATCCGTTTCGCTGTGATTGAGCAACAAACAAACATACATCCAAACTTTCACATTTATAATATTAGTGACACTTGACCTCAATCACACCTGATGTTAAGTGAAGATAAGGCCGAAGGTGGTAGCGTACTGACCCGGAAACCCCATCTTATTTGGGGGACTGGCTATCTTATCTCTGACAACCGGAACACAACAATGCTATTAACATTGCTGTTTGGCGGCAGATTTAGATAAGATGGTGGTAGCTAGCCAGGCGGACATTTAATATGCCCTACCACCAACCAAACCGAGTACTAAATAGGTACCCCGCTGGGGATCGAACCCGCACGGCAGATTTACATATGACGGTGGTAGCTAGCCAGACATTTAAAATGCACTACCAACAAATAAACCGAGTACTAAACCGGATCGAACCTGCGACTTCCGATTTGTAAACCCTATACGGTGTTTACATTGCCGATTATAAATAAATAATTCTATTTGCACATAGACACCAGCGCCATCTAGTTCCACACTAAGCAACTAGGCTTGTATTATGAATACCAGATGGTTGATAAACTACACAAATACTTTTTTTTTGTAAATAAATGTACATAACATACAAATGAAAAACATGCAAAACTCGAGAACATATGTCTGTATTCATCATACAAACATATGCCTCTAGCGGGATTCGGACCCGCGACCTTTTGGTATAGCAGTCGGGGTGTCTAACCACTACACCAAGCAGGTCGTCTATTCGTCGTTTACCTATACTTACTTTTATCTAAGAGCGAGATAAAACTGCTTTCATGAGAGTAAAGCTATAAGCTCTCCTCATAAAATGTGACCTTGAAACTTGCAAATAAAAGCTATGTTACTAAGACGTATGCCGATTAAAACAGCTAGTGGTCTTTCGGGGATGTTGCGGAAGTATAATAAAAATTCTCTGCGTCATGTAAAGGGGAATAAAGATGATTTTATTAAATTCGCCACAGACGTGACGCGTCAACTCAACGGTGGTACTGCGGCAATTCATCCCATTCTCGTCAGATTATTCATATTCACTTTTTGTGCATTACGCGCTAGGGATTGACGTCAATCAAGATGGCTGTTTTATCTGAAACAAAGGTTCAATTACACGCTGTGTTACTTTACCTCCAATTTTGCAAGTTCGTTCGAAACGTAAAAAGAACCAATTCGTCTCTTCCCTACGAAGGCGACTATAAGGAACATTCCACAGGTGTGCGTTGGAATTACATAATCTTATTCCACCGTCACCCTTCCATCTTCGGACCACTAGGCGTGGGGAGGGATTCCACCCGTATATAGTTAATATACCAAACATTCGCACTAAGAATTTCGATTCTTCATTCATCATTCGAACAGCCAAGGCATGGAACTCCCTTCCGGCGTCAGTTTTTCCTGAATCCTACAACCTTGGGATCTTCAAGAGCAGAGTGAATAGGCATTTACTGGGATCGCGTGCTTCACCTTCGACCACAACGTCACTTTCCATCAGGTGAGATTGCGGTCAAACGCGAATCTAGTCAATCATAAAAAAATAATAAAAAAAACCACCAAAAACAGCCATAGATTTGCACGTTTTAACGGCAATGGGATCACCCCCTGTCACGCGTGCATTTTTGTATATTTCGTAAGATGAACCATGGATTAAACTCTTAATGTTTGGAACACCCGAATACTAATGTTTGGGATACCTCTGACCACCCCAATTGTCATAAAGGTCGTGACGTTTCCAAGGTCTTGGCTTTTTCATTGTCTTCAATGCCTGTGTGGCCGGGAGTCAATTAAATATAGTACGTAGCTAAATGAAGTTAGAGTTTTGAGGATAGTTTTTTTACGGAATGTACTATTCAAAGAACAGATCGCAGGTTTGCAACCATAGCACAGGGGAGTTACATCCAAGGGCAGATCCACTGTATGACGTCGTGAAAGGAGCATTTATTACCCGTTGCGGCTAGCTATGCGGGACTCTAAGCATTATTATGTGTGATGAATACGGACATTATATACCCGAGTTATGGATGTTTTACAAAAAAATAATAAATATGTGGTATATCAATCATCTGGTATCCACAACACAAGCCTATCGTTGCTTACTGTGGAACTAGATGGCGCTGTGTGTATGTCTAAGGATATTTTTTATTAACGACCTCAAAAAACGAGAAGTTTCTGTGTTCGTCTGTAATGTGTTTTTTTAATGTATATCATCCATATATTTCAATTGATAATCGATTTTGATCTAGTCAATTCATATGATAGCGTTGATCACCAGGGTGGTCCCGTATAAATGGTTAAGATCTGATGATGCACTCGGGAAATAGATCACCTTACAAGTCGGTTGTTAGCAGTTTGTGTAAATTATCTTAAAGCTGTTACATGTCGACTTTGCAGGGCGAATTAAAAATGATTTCATGAATCATGGTAACGCACTGTTATTTCCTATGAATAATACCATGGCAATATTGTTATTCCGCCCATGTCGTAGAAAGGGCCAAATGAGGATACTAGAGTTCATATCCTATAATAAAACAATATTTGATCATCATTCATTACATTGCGTCATTCAACCGGATAAAGTTTATCCGGCTTCATCGAAAAAGAACCAAAGTAGTGTAGTATTTAAAGTGTGTGTGTGTGTAAGTATATGTGTTACCTCTTCACATCTAAACGGTAGGACAGATTAGGATCTAGATTAATATATAAATATTAATCTAGATTTACATGTCGACTTTGCAGGGCGAATTAAAAATGATTTCATGAATCATGGTAACGCACTGTTATTTCCTATGAATAATACCATGGCAATATTGTTATTCCGCCCATGTCGTAGAAAGGGCCAAATGAGGATACTAGAGTTCATATCCTATAATAAAACAATATTTGATCATCATTCATTACATTGCGTCATTCAACCGGATAAAGTTTATCCGGCTTCATCGAAAAAGAACCAAAGTAGTGTAGTATTTAAAGTGTGTGTGTGTGTAAGTATATGTGTTACCTCTTCACATCTAAACGGTAGGACAGATTAGGATCTAGATTAATATATAAATAGCTTTTTATCCCGGAAAAGTGACTGGTTCCTGTAGGATAGGTATTATTAGTGGGATTGATTTTGAGTTATAGAGTGCCGCATTTGGTAGTAGAAAGAATTCTGATAACAGCTAGCTTTTTTTTTCACAACGGGTTAGCACTTGACCTCAATCACACCTGATGTTAAATGTAGCGTAGTGACCCGGAAACCCCATCTTATTTGGGGGATTGACTATCTTATATCTGACAACCGGAACACAGCAATTAATATTGCTGTTTGGCGGCAGATTTAGATAAGATGGTGGTAGCTAGCCAGGCGGACATTTAATATGCCCTACCACCAACCATACCGAGTACTCAATATGTACCCCGTTGGGGATCGAACCCGCGACGGAGGCGGTTAAAATTTATACATAAATAACGTCAGGATCATGATCCCAAATGTGGTAGTCAGAAATGTCCCAACCTCTAGCGTTTGGATTAGAATTTTAATGGCGGTCGACGCACTATCACGTACGTCGTGCGGTAGTGATTAATAAGGGCGTTAATCGCCTTTTAAGACACCCACGGGAAGAGACGACTTTTCTTTTCGCATTAAACTTTTTTAAGACTCATCTGCAGACTTAAGCAAGTATTAATAAACCAATCTCAATACAAGTCTTGAGACTGTATCAACCGAGATGCGTCTTAAGCAGTTGACGCTATCTCAAGCTTCGTGCTAATTTATAAACCAATCTCGAGGTCGACTCAGCTGAGATCACTTCTCAAGTATTCGCCTCAGCGGCAAATGAATGATTTGAGTTTCGTTTATAAATACGCGCACCTCTCAAGTGAGTACTGCTTGAGTATCACGTGCTTTTCGGGTCTCAAGTTAGGTTTATTAATCAACACGTTTACTTGAGACCGGTCACAAGACTGTTCTCAATCTTGAGAATGGTTTATTAATACGGGCCTTAGATAAGATGGTGATAGCTAGTCAGGCGGACATTTAAAATGCCTTACCACCAACCAAACCGACTACTAAACAAGTACCACACTGGGGATCGAACCTGCGACCTCCGATTCGTAACCCTTATGTTGTTTACGGGGGCGGTTAAAAGCCGGTAGTTAGGAATATATAAAAGATTTATAGATCTTTTTTAAAAACACCGGCTTTTGAATTTCTTTAATCGAGCCTATGCTTGACTAAAGAAATTTTGTCGAAAAAAAAAGAAATGCTGAATTATTTGTTGTCAAGTGTGACATAATGGCTGCTAGCGTCCGCCATATTGGCTTTGTCATGACGTCATATACCCTAAGACACTTCCCTTGTCAAATCGGCTGAGTCTAAATGTGGTAAATATTTCGGTAAGATGCTGTAAATACATTATCTTCGACTTCATTTGTCGTTCGTTACCTTTGCTATCTCTACTGAATAAGTAAATTAATAATATCAAACGCTTAAACTAACTTACTACGTGAAGCAGAGAGATTTTCAGTAAACTCGTTACCTCAACGTTCTAACTGGTTTAAATTATGTAATGTCATAAGTCAGTTCCTCCATCGAGTCATGAATTGATATTTCACTGGTAGACTTGACGATTTACAAGTTGTACGTAAATGGATTTATTCTGATGGTAAAATTGCCGAATAAATATTCAAAGTCAAAGTCAAAAATGCTTTATTTTTTAGGTACACGGGGTACACATAAAATATACATATTATAAATAGAAATATTATATACAATATATATGTTTGGTGGACGACCTGTTTGGTGTGGTGGTTAGCAACTCTGGCCACTATACCAAAATGTTGCGGGTTCGAATCCCGCTTGGGGCATATGTTTGTGTGATGAATACGGACATGTATTCATCACACAAATATATATTTGTGTGATGAATACATATAGGGGCATATGCCCCTAGCGGGCGCTGTGTGTATGTCTAAGGATATTTTATTTATTTATTTTACATATATGTATTATAGTAGAACAAATTATACGCGGAAGAAGTCGCGGGTAACAGCTAATTTATTTATACATAAATAACGTCAGGACCATGATTCCAAATGAGGTAGTCACAAATGTATGTAGTATATATATTGTTATATTGCTATTCAAGTATTTTTATAAGGCATACTATATATTTTAGTAAGTACAGTATGGTTCAAGAGTGCATATCCCGTCGCGGCTCGAACATTTTAGTTTGCAAGTAAGCCTCTGAATTTCCTTTGCATTTGAAAATATATTTAATTCTTGTACAGTCAAACGTACTAAAATTATTATTATTCCAAAATTTTCATGTACATGCCCATTGTAAGCTGAATAATATTTTCTTTCTTTCTTTCTTTTATTACAAGTGTTTTTGATAAAATCTGAGTTGTTTGAGCTAGAGCAGGGGCGTGCGGTTTGTGAACAAGTCTACTCCCTTTTTTATATAATTTATGGTTAACTTTTATTAGTCTATACAATTTAAATAATAACTAGTTGTACCTATATCTGTGTTGTAAGGCTGTTGTTAACCTGAATAAATAAAAAATAAAAGAAAATAGATAATTTTTCATTTTTTTAGCTACAGCTTGATGATGAAGCAATTTTCCCCTGAGAAGAACAAGCTAGAAACTCGAGGGGTTTCTCTTTTAAAAACAGGTTTTTATATTACAATATTAATTGTGAAATAGCCTGGCATACGCACGAGCTGGTTATGTCCAATGGTTATTTCGTATCGTTTGTATGGTACCACCATGTCTTATCTCGGCTAATTTTATAGAATTATGACTGACGTCATTCTGTTTAGTAATTGGACCCCATTTGTCGCAATGGTGAACTTTCGCAGTAACGTATATCGCAGTAAAGAACTTTCGCGACAACGTACTTCGCAATGGTAAACTTTCGCAGTAACGTACATCGCAGTAAAGAACTTCGCAACTATGACTCACACTCATCTTTTACCTTAACCTACGAAATAGAAAAAAATACATTTTGCATTTCGTATTTTGAATTCACTATCACTAATTGTGTGCTATTCATCGTCATCGTCTCCTTGTCCTGGTCGCAATTTATTTGAGGTCGGCGCAGTACGTCTTTTTCTATTGTTATCATCAAAAAAATTGTAAATTATTTTGTACAATCAAGAGTATTTAGTATGAACATTAGCATGGTACGCCATCTGTGTGGACACAGCAGTTCCGTCCCACCTCCAAGCGACATCCAGCTGCGCAGACGCATCGGCGGCTACAGCAGAGGGCTCAAAGCGGCGCAAATATGCAAGTCTTGGTTCAGGTCTTATATTTATGCCATTTGGAGTCGAAACCTTAGACCCGTGGGGTCCGGAAGCGCGACATTTTTTTAAAGATCTGTCATTGAGACCTCGGGTGATAATAGAGCTGGCAGCTACCTAGGCAGTGAATTAGCCTTGGGCATAGTTCGGGCGTTTCCTACTTTTCATAGTTTTGGAGAGTAGAGAGCGTGTTCGGATCGGCTCGTCCATGTTTCAGCTTTTTATTTTAAGTTTGAGTTTTAATTAAATTTCTCTTATACAATATATTAATTAATAAATTATATTAATTTCAAGTCAAAAACCACTACTTGGGTCTCTGACTTTTTTCTATTCGTTAACTCCTCGTGAACATTAGTTGACTATCTATAAGTGCTTCTAGCGATTGTGTTTTATATTATATAAAAAAATAAAAAAAATAAAATATCTTCAGACATACACACAGCGCCATCTAGTTCCACAGTAAGCAACTATAGGCTTGTGTTGTGGATACCAGATGGTTGATATACTACATAAATACATATTTTTTTTGTAAATAAATACTTATTATAAATGAAAACATCCATAACTCGGGTACAAATGTCCGTATTCATCACACAAACATATGCCCCTAGCGGGATTCGAACCCGCAACCTTTTGGTATAAGTGGCCAGAGTTGCTAACCACTACACCAAACAGGTCGTCTAATTTATTCATATATATTTATATTATTAAGCAAGTCTATTAATATATTCATTCTTATATTTATTATTATATTCATACATACTTATCTATATACAATGTGTCCCGGAGAGAAGTGACCAGCGGGCGTAGTTTGAAAATTTATACAAAATTATCGATAAATCATTTAAATTTAGAGACCTAACTGCTTTTGTTTTTTAAAAATTGTTAATCCTTTTTTTTTAATAGACATGTCTGACCTTCTGCACTATTTTAGTCATAATTTCTTTGTTTTTACGTCTTTCCCAATTCTTTTTTTTTTAATTCAGTGCTGTTATTATTATTCATCAAATTAAGTTATGAAAATTATCCCAAAACAAATAAATAATTTATTAAAAAAGAAATAAACTTAAAATTCGACCAACAAAACTGTATTTCTTTAAGTTTAAAAATAAAAAAACGAAAAATGTCCCTATAACATCATGTTTTTTTTTAATTATTATGATACTACATGATATTCTCTAAAATATCCTCGAACAATGTTTTTAGTTATTTCAAATAAATGTGAACGTACGAGACATTGAAATTGACCTTTTATGCTCCAGTAACTAAATAGAGATAAGTTTAAAAAAATGAAAGTAATGTTTTAAGCAGTTTATTTGCACATTTAAGTGTTTTGTTATTACAATGAATCATTTTGATTTTTGACATGATAGTTTAATAATAAATAAAAGATACTTAATTTGTTAAAATGGTTGTTTATTAAGAAAAATCAGGTAATTAATTAATTATGTTTTCAAAATGACCGCCGTCAGCGGTTATGCAGGCCAGGGCCCTAAATGACATCCTTAGTGTAGTTCGCCTTATTTCTGCATGATTCTGCGCTATTTCTGCGGCAGCAGCATCGATTCTCTGTTTCAGCTGGTCTCTTGAAATTATTGGCACAGCATAAACTTTTTGCTTCATGTAGCCCCAGAAATAATAATCAAGAGGCGTCAAGTCTGGTGACCTCGGGGGCCATGCTACTGGACCGCCTCTGCCAATCCATCTTGGATAATTTTCATTGATGAATTCACGTACCGATTGTGCATAATGTGCCGGGGCTCCATCTAATTGAAAGTACATGTGACGTCTCGTCAGCAAAGGGATGTCCTCTAATAATTGTGGGAGATCATTGCGTAAAAAATTCAGCATGACCTCTTGCGTAAGTCTTCTTGGCAATTCAAATGGGCCAATAATTAAATCATCAATAATTCCAGCCCACATGTTTACAGAAAACTCGTATTGAAACGAGGTCTCCCTCACTGCATATGGATTTTCAGCGGCCCATATGTGCAAATTTCGGTGGTTGGTTATTCCGGCCCTGGTGAAAGTAGCCTCGTCGGTCCATAAAACGCGCTTTATAAAGTCAGGATTAAGCCTGTGTTGACGTAATATCCATGTACAAAATACCAACCTCGGTATACTGTCACCATCTCTTAAGTTTTGAGCGCGTCGATAATGGTAGGGGTGAAGTCCCTCTTTCTTCAATACGCGCCAGACGCGCATTCTTGTTATCCCCAGCCTGATAGCAATTCTGCGAATGCTTATCGTTGGATCAGCTGTTACTAAACGTAACACCTGCTCGTCGATGTCCATACGAACAGCAGGAGCAGGTTGTACGGGTTCATTTCGTCTGCGACGTAAACCCATTTCACTCATTTGGCGATGTACTGCGATAAACGAGCGATATCCAAGTACGACCCGGTTGGGATATCGTCTTCTGTACTCCGCAACGGCAGCTCGTGCGTTCCCGTCACAAAAACCATACACAAAATGCATATCAGCCACATGAGAAGGTTGTAAATTTGCAAGTCTAGACATTTTAAAACAAAGTCACAAATTTAAACAGTAGTCCTCGAAACTCGGAAGCGCACCAATTGAATTCAAAGACGTAGCGTCACGGACACAAGGAACGATCGACTAACTAATAATAAGCAAATTGGAGCCGGTCTGAGAAAAGTGGCGGGGGGCGGGAGGACAGGAGCTATACGATAACAGCTAGTAATTTTTTACCTGCTCTATCCTTATTTGAAGGTCACAATTCAACACATTGTACTTTGGCACACGTTTGAAATTGATAGAAACATTGTTCTAGGATATTTTAGAGAATATCATGTAGTATCATAATAATTAAAAAAAAACATGATGTTACAGGGACATTTTTCGTTTTTTTAATTTTAAACTTAAAAAAATACAGTTTTGTTGGTCGAATTTTAAGTTTATTTCTTTTTTAATAAATTATTTATTTGTTTTGGGATAATTTTCATAACCTAATTTGATTAATAATAATAACAGCACTGAATTAAAAAAAAAAGAATTGGGAAACACGTAAAAACAAAGAAATTATGACTAAAATAGTGCAGGAGGTCATACATGTCTATTAAAAAAAAAGGATTAACAATTTTTAAAAAACAAAAGCAGTTAGGTCTCTAAATTTAAATGATTTATCGATAATTTTGTATAAATTTTCAAACTACGCCCGCTGGTCACTTCTCTCCGGGACACATTGATAATATGCCCACGTTTCTACAAAAAGAAGTGAAATCCCACCAAAAACATTCTGTAAAAACTAGCCAAGTCTCGATGGAGCTGCTTGATTATCTCTAAAAAGTAATGAAATCTATACAAAGTCGTGCCAAGTGTAAGGTTCCTTACTGCGATTTCTTTATTATTATAGTTAATGTTGTGTGACTTGGCCGTTGAAGGGTACACAGGGGTACAAAACCAGGTGCTCCATGACACCATTGCACCAATCTGTCGCCAGAACCGCTATTAATTATGTTATTAAGAATGTTCAACGGCAAACTATTAGCGAATAATCTGTGTGGCGTTTACATAACATTCTTTATACGTTAGTGGCTTTATCAAGCCTACAATTGACTGGTTATTGAATCAACGTTTTCCAAGTGGCAATTTTCCGTCGTCAATGCGTAGCGGTAATGTTCGTCGTTTCAATGTTTTTGGTGGGATACAAATAAACGTAAAGACTAGAAAATACAAAGTGCGAGTATGTGCCGCAGTAGCACAAATGGGTTATAACTCAGTGTGGCACATCACTCAAAGAGCGAAACACTGGTTTTCAGTTACAACCCCTACAAGTACGAGTGCATAAAAGTACGTGCATGTTCCCGTCTGCGTGTACATTTCTGGTCAATCGTGAGTGAAAAGTGTCGGTTGTTGATACAGCTAGTGTTGAGTAGTAATTTTAAATTAATGACAATGATGTGACAAAAGAAAAAAGAGAATTGCATAGGCAGTTCCACTACAAGTAACGGTTTGGAATTCCAATTTTTTGTTTTTCCATTAAATGTGCCCTAAGGTGTTTTTTGAACAAGCTCAATAGTAAATCGATACAATTACGGCAACATATTACAGGATTATTGTTAAGGTATGTGTGTGCTGCAGGACAAAAGGGTCATAGCTGGTACCATACACTGGTATGCGATTGCTCAAAAAGGAAAACACTGATTTTTCAGCAATAACCAATGAGAATATGGGAGAACGTGCTAGAACAAGTGAAACATTTTTGGATAAGTGCACCCCTTATATTGTTTACCTATGAGTTGACGACCGATGGGTGTAGTGGACCTTGTCAACGAAACCAACGGTTGCGAAGGGATAGGTACATGTTTGTGTGATGAATACGATCATTTATTACCGAGTCATGGATGTTTTTATAAATATTTATGTATGTTTATATAAATATTTATGTATGCTTAGTTTGGAACTAGATGATTGATGTAAGCACAGACCAACCACCCCAAAGTCCGAAATATTTATTTATAAAAAATGAGTAGCAGTATGAGGATTAAAACAAAGGATATTTTATCCCGATAAAGTGAGTAGTTCCCGCGAGAGATAGATTAATAATATATAAATAAATAATAAATATCTTTGCACATATACACAGCGCCATCTAGTTCCACACTCAGCAACTCGGCGTGTATTATGGATACCAGATGGTTGATAAACTACACAGATACATTTTTTTTCATCATAAATACATATATAAATGAAAAACATCCATAACTCGGGAACACATGTCTGTAATCAATCATCATACAAACATGACCCCAGTGGGATTCGAACCCGCGATCTTTTGGTATAGCAGTCAGACTTTCTCACCACTACACCAAACAGGTCGTCTATACAATGTGTCCCGGAGAGAAGTGACCAGCCGGCGTAGTTTGAAAATTTATACAAAATTATCGATAAATCATTTAAATTTAGAGACCTAACTGCTTTTGTTTTTTAAAAATTGTTAATCCTTTTTTTTTAATAGACATGTCTGACCTTCTGCACTATTTTAGTCATAATTTCTTTGTTTTTACGTCTTTCCCAATTCTTTTTTTTTTAATTCAGTGCTGTTATTATTATTCATCAAATTAAGTTATGAAAATTATCCCAAAACAAATAAATAATTTATTAAAAAAGAAATAAACTTAAAATTCGACCAACAAAACTGTATTTCTTTAAGTTTAAAAATAAAAAAACGAAAAATGTCCCTATAACATCATGTTTTTTTTTAATTATTATGATACTACATGATATTCTCTAAAATATCCTCGAACAATGTTTTTAGTTATTTCAAATAAATGTGAACGTACGAGACATTGAAATTGACCTTTTATGCTCCAGTAACTAAATAGAGATAAGTTTAAAAAAATGAAAGTAATGTTTTAAGCAGTTTATTTGCACATTTAAGTGTTTTGTTATTACAATGAATCATTTTGATTTTTGACATGATAGTTTAATAATAAATAAAAGATACTTAATTTGTTAAAATGGTTGTTTATTAAGAAAAATCAGGTAATTAATTAATTATGTTTTCAAAATGACCGCCGTCAGCGGTTATGCAGGCCAGGGCCCTAAATGACATCCTTAGTGTAGTTCGCCTTATTTCTGCATGATTCTGCGCTATTTCTGCGGCAGCAGCATCGATTCTCTGTTTCAGCTGGTCTCTTGAAATTATTGGCACAGCATAAACTTTTTGCTTCATGTAGCCCCAGAAATAATAATCAAGAGGCGTCAAGTCTGGTGACCTCGGGGGCCATGCTACTGGACCGCCTCTGCCAATCCATCTTGGATAATTTTCATTGATGAATTCACGTACCGATTGTGCATAATGTGCCGGGGCTCCATCTAATTGAAAGTACATGTGACTCGTCAGCAAAGGGACGTCCTCTAATAATTGTGGGAGATCATTGCGTAAAAAATTCAGCATGACCTCTTGCGTAAGTCTTCTTGGCAATTCAAATGGGCCAATAATTAAATCGTCAATAATTCCAGCCCACATGTTTACAGAAAACTCGTATTGAAACGAGGTCTCCCTCACTGCATATGGATTTTCAGCGGCCCATATGTGCAAATTTCGGTGGTTGGTTATTCCGGCCCTGGTGAAAGTAGCCTCGTCGGTCCATAAAACGCGCTTTATAAAGTCAGGATTAAGCCTGTGTTGACGTAATATCCATGTACAAAATACCAACCTCGGTATACTGTCACCATCTCTTAAGTTTTGAGCGCGTCGATAATGGTAGGGGTGAAGTCCCTCTTTCTTCAATACGCGCCAGACGCGCATTCTTGTTATCCCCAGCCTGATAGCAATTCTGCGAATGCTTATCGTTGGATCAGCTGTTACTAAACGTAACACCTGCTCGTCGATGTCCATACGAACAGCAGGAGCAGGTTGTACGGGTTCATTTCGTCTGCGACGTAAACCCATTTCACTCATTTGGCGATGTACTGCGATAAACGAGCGATATCCAAGAGCGACCCGGTTGGGATATCGTCTTCTGTACTCCGCAACGGCAGCTCGTGCGTTCCCGTCACAAGAACCATACACAAAATGCATATCAGCCACATGAGAAGGTTGTAAATTTGCAAGTCTAGACATTTTAAAACAAAGTCACAAATTTAAACAGTAGTCCTCGAAACTCGGAAGCGCACCAATTGAATTCAAAGACGTAGCGTCACGGACACAAGGAACGATCGACTAACTAATAATAAGCAAATTGGAGCCGGTCTGAGAAAGGTGGCGGGGGGCGGGAGGACAGGAGCTATACGATAACAGCTATGTCACGTGGTTTATTGAAGTTGAGTAAACTTATTTTCTCGGGATCACTTTTCAATTCGTTGAAAGACAGGAACACGTTGTGAATTACAGTCCGAGCTAGAGCGTTGATATCACCTTTTAATTTATTCAAACCCACGTTAGAAAATAAATTCTCCATTGTGCACAAGAAAGTGTCAAAGGTGACTGTGTACATTTCATTACATTAATTACATTTATAGCAAAACAACAACCCTAACGGCGCATCGTAACGACCAATCAGGAGTCAGAGTGCTAATGAGGGTCACAGTGACTCATCGACAGCGCGTACGCAGGTAGCTTTATCGATAACGAACTGCATTGCGTTGCACATTCCTATCGTTATTGACGTTTATGGCCCGACGACTCAGTTCGTAATGCGTCAACTATAGTAATTTTTTACCTGCTCTATCCTTATTTGAAGGTCACAATTCAACACATTGTACTTTGGCACACGTTTGAAATTGATAGAAACATTGTTCTAGGATATTTTAGAGAATATCATGTAGTATCATAATAATTAAAAAAAAACATGATGTTACAGGGACATTTTTCGTTTTTTTAATTTTAAACTTAAAAAAATACAGTTTTGTTGGTCGAATTTTAAGTTTATTTCTTTTTTAATAAATTATTTATTTGTTTTGGGATAATTTTCATAACCTAATTTGATTAATAATAATAACAGCACTGAATTAAAAAAAAAAGAATTGGGAAAGACGTAAAAACAAAGAAATTATGACTAAAATAGTGCAGGAGGTCATACATGTCTAATAAAAAAAAAGGATTAACAATTTTTAAAAAACAAAAGCAGTTAGGTCTCTAAATTTAAATGATTTGTCGATAATTTTGTATAAATTTTCAAACTACGCCCGCTGGTCACTTCTCTCCGGGACACATTGTATAATTATTTCTTTAGTTGGTAGTATCGTGCACCCTACCCATTTTTCTACCTACAAATGTCCCATGGCTGTGGGTTGTCTGGAAGAGATTGCTTTTAGTGATAAGACCGCCTAATTGTGTTCTATTATTATCATCAAAAATTATTGTAAATAATTTTGCGCAATAAAGAGTTTTTGTATTGTATTAAATAATTAATAATCAATAAATTATTAAAACTTTATTGTAAGAAAATGTTTTCAGTAACCTGTAACTATTTTGCTTGTTGAGCCCAGTAGGTACAGGGTCTACGTGACCCGAGTTCCAATACTTACAGTCAGACGTTATGCCTTACTTATCATGTATTACGTTAAGTAAAGTTCACAAAACAGGGCGAATTTCTTATGAAACGTGCGCTGTTTTATAATGTTGCTTTTGCATTAGTTTTCTTGCCATCTTTATTATAGTTAGACCAGGATAAAGACAGTAGAGCGTCGGTGGTCCAGCGGTTAAGACGCGGTCTCCCAATTTGGGAGGTCCGGTTTCGATTCCCAGGCAGGACATGTACCAATGAGTTTTTAAATTTAGTTTAATTACTTATGTGCATTTATCCTGGGATGGGATGTTTACGGGCTGATGATAAAAGACAGAAAATACATCCCCACTGCATTTCTCTGTCTAGAAGAGTCCCTAGCCCCACGGACCCAGTAGATTGGTGTATTTGGGTCAGTCTAGTGGACACGATAGTCAGCGTTTTCAAGCCGCCCAATGTTATACCAAAACTATCTTTATTTGAAAATAATCAGGATCGACTTTAACGCGCCCAACGAAGCCAATAGTATCACCTTTCCAAGGACTTATCCACCTTCTATGGCCTTCATCATCTTGGTCTTTGGGATCGAATCTTGATATGCGTAGATGTGTCTTAGTCCCTTACCAAGGTCTCTCATTGTAGCATGCTTTTACAAAAAAAAGTGATCAAATCTAGCAGATGCTTAACTTCGCTGATCGAAAATGAATAGTGTATGTCCACACCTTAAGAACAAGTTGCTGTAGATAGTTACTGTTTTCTCTAAAACATTAGTTGCCAGTAGGTATACCAAAAGATGGTATCCCAAATATGTACGAACACCCAATCAAGACGTTTGACGGGGAAGTCGGAATTTCCCCAGACGCCGCCGTTGGAGCTTTTATTTGACCTCTTCGATAGAGAGGAATTTCTCGAGGAGGTCAAATGCGCCATCGTCTGGGAAATCTTTCAAAGTAAATCTGGTGCGATTCAAATGAATTTTGCTAAGTATTGAAAGGTCAATTCGAAACTGCTATAAAACGGAGACATCACATAAAAAATCATCAGAAGTATGATGGCGGTACATCGATATCTTTCATAGCTAAATTTTCCACATGTGTAAGGAAAATTTAAATAACAACATGAGTTTAAATACTAAAAAATTGGATTGCCATCTTGGTTTTTTATATAAAATATATCTTATGATACTCCAGGGTTCAAGGGGAATCTAACAACACCTTGCACATCATAATCGGTTAAGCCGTTTTGTGTACAGAAGGTAACATTGTAATTTATTTTGAATAGAATAAAATAGAATAGAATACATTCATTTGATAGATAGATATATAAAGCATTTATTTACGCCACTGCGTTCACACAACTACACAATTTTTAAATTACAAAGAAATATACATACCAAATAAACGTAAAGACTAGAAAATACAAAGAGCGAGTGTGTGCCGCAGTAGCACAAATGGGTTATAACTCAGTGTGGCACATCACTCAAAGAGCGAAACACTGGTTTTCAGTTACAACCCCTACAAGTACGAGTGCATAAAAGTACGCGCATGTTCCTTACATTTGTGGTCAATCGTGAGTGACAAGTGTAGGTTGTTGATACAGCTAGTGTTGAGTAGTAATTTAAATTAATGACAATGATGTGACAAAAGGAAAAAGAGAAGTGCATAGGCAGTTCCACTACGGGTAACGCTTTGGAATTCCAATTTTTTTATTTTTCCATTAAATGTGCCCTAAGGTGTTTTTTGAACAAGCTCAATGTTCCGATTTGGGATTTGCAATGATTAGGGTAAGTAAATTAGTTGGTAAAATAGTATTAATTGTATCACCTAAATCAGCCATATACAATAGCATGCAAAATTATAATTAGCCTGTCCTTCACTAAACAATAAAAATACAAATCAATTTACACAAATAGCATGTCCTTCTTGATTAAATTAATTTTCTAGTTAATTACCTGGATGAGTGGAAGTCTACCACTGTACGTTTCTCATGAAACTTCTTACCACGTACGACCACCCTGTGGAACGGACTTCCGGCAGCGGTATTCCCGAACGAGTACGACATTGGAACCTTCAAGAAACGAGCCTACACCTTCCTCAAAGGCCGGCAACGCATCTGTGACCCTTTTGGTGTTGCGGGTGTCCATGGGCGGCGGTGATTGCTTTCCATCAGGTGACCCGCATGCTCGTTTGCCGCCCTCTCATATAAAAAAAAAAAAATTAAGTCACAATTTAGAGGAATAACGTCTTAACAATTTATTTGCGCATATTTGCGCATTAAACAATTGCGCAATAAAGAGTATTTGTATTGTATTGTATTGTAACATAGAAATCTACATACATACATACACTCGAAAAACATAACCCTCCTTTTGGAGGCTTTCGGGTAAAAATATTACCATCTTTCCTTAGGCAGTCGGGTAAAAACGCGTTGCCGGTGAAAGTTTATGCGGCGGTTTTGGTGTATGTCTTGTCGTTTCATTCTTTTTAAGCCCTAGCTTCGTCTGAAACACAGGATTTTCCTAGCTCAGGTACTAGTGTTACAGTTGCAATTAAGTATTATTATGTAGATTTTATGTTTTAATGTACCATAAGAATTAATAAATATATTTGATTTTTTACTAAAGTAAAATATTGACATCCACGGCGGCTAAGCACTATTCTGAATGGTTGGTAAGGCTCTAAATGCTTAAATAACACCGAGTATCAATATTACACATCACTTTAGGTACTTTGCTTTTGTATGTAAACTGATATTCAATCATCATCCACACGACGTTCACTGCTAACATGCTGAACGTAGGCCTCTCCCATAGAATTCCATAGAGAACGGTTGGAAGCGACCTGCATCCTCATGCATTTGCCATAATCGACACCATTGCTGATGACAATAGACTTTGCTGGTCCCATTCCAGTAAAATAGAACTCATTTATGTGACCTCTGCCAGTGGTGTGCCGCTAGTCTGTTCGTATATTTACCTCAAAAATAAAAGTTTCTAAATCTGCTTGCAATTTAATTTCCTTTTGATGTGGTCTTGAAAAGCCTGTGTTTACTCCTACATTGCCCGAGGCTCTCGCTTGTACGTCTGCTACGGGCCGCCTAATGAGGTTTTTATCATAATGAATAATTGCATCAATCTTCAAAACCTCGTCTTGATGGAGACAGAGCAATTAATATAATTATGCCATAGCATATATATAAATTTTGTGACCAAAGATTGATCGTTACGGGTAATGATTTTTTTATGCACAACGCATTAGTGCTTAAACTCAATCACACCTGATGTTAAGTGAAGATAAGGCCGAAGGTGGAAGCATCGCTTGGTTCCCTTAAAATTTTTTGAGGGACTGGCTATCTTATCCCTAACAGTCAATCAACATTGCTGGTTAGGTTAGATGGTGGTAGATGGTCAGGCGGACATTTAGAAAGCCCGATACCACCAACTAAACTGAGTACTAAACATGCACCCCGCTCGGGAAAACGATTAAATAAATAAATATCCTTACAAATACACAAAGCGCCATCTGGTTCTAAACTAAGTAGCTACTTCTACACAAATACATTTTTTTTGGAAATCCGTAATCGCATCATACAAAACATAATACCGCGACCTTTTAGTATACGTAGGTCACATTAAAAGTATTGCGTAACTTAAAAAAAGAACATATTATATTTATTGCTTTTCAAAATACTCTCCTTTACATTTTAAACATTTTTTCATGCGATCGAACCATTTTTTAAAACAGGAGGACCACAGATCTGAAGGCATTTTTTCTATGTGCTGATTGAACGCTATCACTGCCTCTTCGGAGTTGGTAAAAGTGAAACCTCTCATCAAATCTTTGATTTTGGGGAAAATACAGAAATCATAGGGTGCTAGGCCGGGGCTATGTGCAGGATGGGTGACGAGTTGTACTTTTTCGGAAGCTAAAAATGATTTTGTTTCGTTGGCCGTGTGTGAAGAACCGTTGTCATGATGTAGGAGAACGCGGCTTTTTGGTCGTCTCGACCGAATCAACCTCTCTCAAATTAAGCAAACCATCGCCTCACGGTGCTCAAACAAGGTGTTTCTCTCCCAAAAGCATTTTGAAGACGAGCGGCGCAGTCTTGCGGAGAGAGAGGACTTAATTCCATTTTCGTTGCGTACGTAGACCTTTGATGTGTTATAAAAAACAATTGACAATTGATTTCCCGCCAATTTTTTTTTTACTAAGAAGGTTGCAAGTCGTTTCGAAAAATATAACCTTCGAAATTCAAATAGTTCCGATTAGCTAGAAGTGCAAAACTTTTAGTGTGCCCCATGTAGCAGTCAGAGTTTATAACCACTATAATAAGGCCGTCAAACTAATTAGCTTGTTTGACGACCTGTTTGGTGTAGTGGCTAGCAACTCTGCCCACAATACCAAAAGGTTGCGGGTTCGAATCCCGCTAGGGGCATATTGTTTGTGTGATGAATACGGACATGTGTACCCGAGTTATGGATGTTTTCATTTATAATAAGTATTTATTTACAAAAAAATATATTTATGTAGTATATCAACCATCTGGTATCCACAACACAAGCATATAGTTGCTTACTGTGGAACTAGATGGCGCTGTGTGTATGTCTAAGGATATTTATTATTTATTTATTTATTTATTTGTTTTGCAGTTGGTTATTGTAAGTGTTACCGCCATTTTCTATCGCCATACATCAATAGCCACCTTCTTGTATGCCCAGTATGACGGATGAGACAACTAATGAATTTATAGGTCTGTGAGGCATTCCAATCTCTTGCACTTGGAGTTAATTATGGGTGCTCTAAGGCCCGTATTCATAAACCAATCTCAATACAAGTCTTGAGGCAGTATCACCCGAGATGCGTCTTAAGAAGTTGACGCTATCTCAAGCCCCGTGCTAATTTATAAACCAATCTTGAGGTCTAGTCAGTTGAGATAACTTCTCAAGTATTCGCCTCAGCGGTGAATGAATGATAGTCTTGAGTTTCGTTTATAAATACGCGCACCTCTCAAGTGAGTACTGCTTGAGTATGCACATGCCTTTCAGGTCTCAAGTTCGGTTTATTAATCAGCACGTTTTCTTGAGACCGGTCACAAGACTGTTCTCAAACTTGAGAATGGTTTATTAATACGGGCCCTAGAGGCAAAAGTTAAAACAGCAGTTAATAAGCTTGAAACGAAATTTCACGCTGAAACTGCTTTCCGGTACGGTTGTAAGTTACTTCATTACGTAAGTCGTCGTTTTACACTCGTGTACAATGAATGAATGATATTACAATTTTCTAAAAGTATTGCTACTCGACACTAGATGGCGCTACTATGTACTTTTTTCGTTAACACCTTGGGCTAAAGAGTGCAATAGAAAGAATAACGTTATCTCACTATTTTGGCGACCTGTTTGGTGTAGTGGTTAGAAATTCTGCTGTTATACCAAAAGGTCGCGGGTTCGAATCCCGCTAGGGACATATGTTTGTATGATTTTCATTTATATATGTATTTATTTGCGTAGTTCATCAACCATCTGGTATCTATAATACAAGCCTAGTTGCTTAGTGTGGATCTAGATGGCGCCGTGTGTATGTGCAAAGATATTTATTTATATTTATTAAAGATATTTATCTTTGAACTACATAATTTATAACCTACCAAATTTGTACATGCCTATTGCAAAAAAAATTCCTCGATTTGTGAGAAAATATAGAGCGAGGAATAATTAAAATTGGGACATTATCGGGGAAACGAGGCCAATTAAAGAAACCATAGTATTTGAATTACTAATCGTTTTACTAATTTTTTTGCGTAATAAGAACATTAAACAACATTTTACAAGAAATAATGTTGTACTTCTTTAATTATCATTTTGGTGAAATTTCTGGGAAACATAAAAATATTGTTTGATACATGCTTCGATCATCTACATACATCATGTAATAAAAATAATTTTATAATATTTATTAATATTTATTGAAATATTCACTTTTTGATAAAGAAGCAGCAGTAGATTAAACTAATAAAAGTAAAACATGTTTTCGAAATATATTTTTTTTGCAATAACAAAAAAGAATCATAAGAATTCTTAGTACTTATAGTGAATACGAATACGATTGCGGTAGACCCCGACTCACCTTTATCGTTAACGTTATCAATCGTACGATGCGCATAGGGAATGCCGATGTTAACACTTTTGTATGAGAGATCATTCATTCATCGTCAATCGTAACGATGACACTCGCACTCGTTGATCGTTTGAAATACGTAATAAGATTTTGTGAGCTTGACAACGATGGTCGTAATAAGCGTTTACGATGAGCCCATCGTTACAGTTACGTAATAGATCCTCAGGTCCACTCGTACATGGAATACTGCTGTCGATTATAGCTGCTGATTTTAAATAGCTAAATTGCAGAGACTTATCATAAGGTCACCTCTCTATCAACATTTTGGTGAATTGCACGATCTTATTGAAGTATCCGTTGAAGTATGAGGTTTTATGACCTGTCGGTAAAAGGACTTTTAGAAATGAAAATATGCTTAGAATGGCTGTAACTTTTTATTGTATTACATTAGAAGCTTGAAGTTTCACAACAGCATGAGGCCGTAAATGTTAGTATTCGACATAGTTGGGCACAGTTAATCAAATAGTTAACTCCGTTGATACCTTAAAAAAGTTAACTTCGTTAAACATTAAAGCATTACATAACGGAAGATGTAACGTGATGATTAAACATTAACGTTAACACGTGTTAAATTGCATTTTTAATATTGCTTCTGATCTACTTATAAAAATTGGAGTGTCTAATTACTAAATTACACACTATTTTTAATTATGCACAACGGGTTATTACTTGATCTCAGTCACACCTGATGTTAAGTGAAGATGAGGTCGAAGATGGAAGAGTACTGATCCGGAAATTCCATCTATCATTGACTGACTATCTTATTTCTGACAACCGGAACACAACAATGCTATTAACACTGCAGTTTGGCGGCAGACTTAGATAAGATGGTGGTAGCTACCCGGGCGGGCATTTAAAATGCCCTACCACCAACCAAACAGAGTACTAAACATGATCCGCCGGGGATCGATACATTCTAACGTACTATATCTTTTTGGAAACAGCAGGCACTGAATTAACGATTAACGGACGTGGAGAAATGTAACGGAAGTTAACGAGTCCGTTAATATTATATAAAGTTAACTTAAAAGTTAATCCGTTATTCGAAATGTTAACATCGGTTAACGGATTAATGAGTTAATATCAAGCTATGGCATTCGATATTAATTCCAACCTGGTATTTCCAGTCGTTACTGAGAATAAGGTCCTTGAGATTTGAACGGACATACAGATGGACAACAAAGTGTTTTAGCAGAGTTCCGTTTTTCCGAAATGAGGTACGGAACCCTGGTAATCCCCCAGCAGTGGAGACACGACACTGTTGGTGTGTGGTGTAACTACATCGGTGACCTCTGTGTTTGAAGTCAAAAGTCTTGGAGTTTATTTCTAGGAGGTGGGAGGACTTTCCACCACCAGGACTAGCATAATCCGTAGTCTCTAAAACGATGCGAGGTAAACTACTGCTATCACGTTCATGCTCATACGACTTGCCTGATTTAGAGTTCTGACAGCCCTGGGCTAACTATGAATATGCGCCCATTCGTCCTGCCTTGCCTACCCAAGGCCTCGAATCTACCTACTAGACTTTGTCTTTTGCGATTTCGCCCACATTAAATAATATTTTACTATAAGAATAAGGTATGTTCCCGCGGTAAATGGTTTTATTAAATATATGTCGTAGATAGTGATAAATTACCGGTGAAAATTATAATTAGGACGGTCGAATAACTATCTTAATACGCGGTTTGCTGTAAGAAGTGAACCTGGTGGCGCTGGTATCGCCTGAAAAGGCGCGGGGACGAATGTTAGGTCTGGACATCGATAATGAATATTCATATTGCTACCAGCCGTCAAAGGAGTCGGACCATCACTTAACACATCAACGACCGTGAATGACTGTTACCATTATCACCGACGTTTGGAAGAGTGCGGTGAGTCGTTACTTAATAAGAAGTTGATCATGGAATTTGAGCTGGAGGAATTGTAGACTAGATACTTTGACGTCCACGCGAGGGCCTGGATAACATGAGGGACATGCAAATGTTTACCCTTCACCGGTAAGCATCTCATCTTCCATGATAATAATAGAACGTTATTATTTGTGCGTGGGTAAGTGCTCTGTAGTAGTCACCTTAAAAATTTAAGGTAAGCGGCCCTTGTTTTATCAGTGGCAGACGATTACCTCGTTCTATTAAATCATAATGTCATTCTGATATCCTATTCGCCTATACTAGCTTGACATAATATTGCAATTTTCCGACCTGCCCTAAACCACGAGAGGCTGGCACCGTCCCAGTCGCTAGCAACGCTTCTCTGACATAATAATGTGTATCTAATAGGTACATACATGCGTAAACAGAGGAAAATCCTCGTGAGTACATGCGTCGCGCGATTGTGTGTCGGGGAATGAGTGTTTTAGGCACGTATTTTCAAATAAACTAATTATATTGTGTAAATAAGTGGAGCTGTTGATATTTTGGATGCAAAGGCTTGAAACACAACCATTGCACTAGGCACTATGACCAACCTCTCCCTTTGCGTACTCTCTCTCTGTCATGTCAGCCACCGTTGTCCACGTACTTACTCAATGTAAAATTATTAAAATAAATAGTTTTCAGTACAATTCAAAAGTATCATTTATCATTTCATCATGAGCTAGCAAAGGCAAGCTCAGCGCCCTCTCTGTCGTTGCGCCCTAGGCTCTAGCCTAATTAGCTTGTGGGTAAATCAGGCCCTGTAAACGAGGAAGAGAGATACAAATGTTCTATATTGTGTTTTTGACGAGAGACTATGGGGCATGCTAGTCCTACTGTAGTAGAGTAAGGATACACTTTTAACTTCCTATAATCTTAAAGGTCGTAATTGTTTGCACATGGATTGAGTACCCTGTCATTTATAGAATAATAAAAATTTCTAACAAATCGGTAGCTTTCTTTATTTATTAATAACACATAATATATGATTAAAATTACCAATGTGAATTTAATTGCGTCGGAGAATATACTATTTTCAAAACAATCGATCAATAACTTTGTTATCTTTATGAAAAATTTCACCGAGGGAAAATATCAGGACACAATAAACTATTTTTAGAAAAAATAAGACAGCCATTTATTCCTTTTTTTTAGAAATATGTTTTAGGAGATCTTCGAATCTTCTTCAATGAATGAAGTTAACAGTGGTAGCTTTAATTTAACCTAAATACCTATACTATACCTAAAGCAAGCTACAGATGGGTTATAACTCAGTGTGGCACATCACTCAAAGAGCGAAACACTGGTTTTCAGTTGCAACCCCTACAAGTATGAGTGCATAAAAGTACGCGCATGTTCCCGTCTGCGTGTACATTTGTGGACAATCGTGAGTGTCAAGTGTCAGTTGTTGATACAGCTAGTGTTGAGTAGTAATTATGATAACAATTTAAATGAAAGATAATGATGTAACAAAAGGAAAAAGAGAAGTGCATTAAAATTATAGGAAGTTATACCACAAAAATTGCGTATTTTTAATGGACTACTGGTGAGCTTGCTCCATTATCTTACCATGTGATAAAAAAGATTCAAGATTACATTAGAGTACGTTGAGGTAAATCGTAATTGCTCTCATTTCGTTTCAAGTCTGTCCGTTTCCCTGTTCGCCTTCCTCGTACCCGATGACCAAGTTCTCCAAAATGAACTTTATTGTCAGCTTGTAAATGTTCTCTATGTTGGGTGTGTATCTGTCGCCTAGAGTTGTCTTTGCAGCTTCCAAGAAAGGTTGTTCGATTTTCTGAAACAAGAAAAAGAGGATAATGTAGAGCAACAAAAAAAAAGGAAGTTGTTGTTGGAACAAGAGTTGTCATTAAGAGAAGAAGAATTATTAATATTGATCAACGCATTAGTATTGCACAATAAAGAGTATTTGTGTTGTATTGTTTTGTATTTATTTTGTATTATTTGTTTAGATTAGATGTCTGTATTTTTGTATTTATACCGTTTATATTATATTAGATAAATTTCTCATATGTGTTAAATATGAAAATACCTAATTAAAGCATTGAATTTGTATGTTTATTTTAAGTAAGTACAGCGTTTGGCTTTATTACTTAAATTAAGTATTAACTTTATTCTGACAGCACCATACTTTATCCGACAACATATTATGAAACCAATAGGTAAGTAAGTCTCTCATAATCTTTTTCAAAGAATCTTTGCAGCAAGGGTTTTCACCTTAGAAGTAGACGCTACGTTCACTAATTAACGTGACAGATATCAAGGAAAAGGAAATTAAAGCTCCCTCAAAGGTAATTCTCAAAGAAAATATTTTCATTGGAAACCAATTTGTGCCTTCCGGACCCGATTTTCCGATATCAAAGCGATCCCAGATTGATTTAGTAATTCCGTTTTCATCATATTTAGACGACACGAGGACGTTACGATGCGATTTACCAGAAAGTCTTAAAGAAGATTGGCAGGCGACCATGTATTTTCAGTACCGCAAAAAAACTCTGCGTTTCTCTATGTCAAAACTTGGATCTTATTGCTTTGATTAAGTATAACAAGAAGTGTAATCGAAGCTAATACAAATATCAAGCAAAGAAAAGCAAGAAAATTCTAAGTATTTTAAAAGACAAATCAATGGTCTTAGACTCATAGCATTGAAACGTGATCTCTCATTACGGGTCTCATAAGAAAGCTTAAAGTCACGTAAAGTGTTACAAATAGAGTGATGTCCGGCGTTTCACTACGTGATCGAATGGCAACACTGTTTGCCCAATCCTTTTTTTTTTAGTTTATTCTCCAACAATGTTGGAAGGCATAGGGATCAAAGCCCATTCTGCCCAATTCATTTTGAAAAAAAAAACGACGATTCATATTATGATTAAAAATAGATACAATTGCTGTAAATTGTTACAATGGAAACACTGACATTCTGACAGTTGTATGCGTTTTGTTTTTGCAAACATTGTGCATTATGCTCTCTAAGTCGCTCTTTAAAATATCTCCAATGTATTTTCTTCATTATTTATTACCTCCATGTGCTAGAAGGATATTTTAACATGGTAAATATTTACATAAGAATGATCTATAAATTGAAACAGCCCGATTACGAAACGTTACCGATTTCCCCGATTTCATAGGGTACCCCAACTGCCAATCTTCTTTCTGTGATTTTGTCGGATGTTATAAATCATCATCATCAACCCGTAAATATCCCACTGCAGGGATATAGGCCTTCCCTCGTATATAACAGAGTATGGGATGTAATCCACCACGCTGGCCCAATGCGGGTTGAGGTCTTCACAAGCCTTTAAATTTTTATTCCTCAGGCATGCAGGTTTCTTCACGATGTTTTTCTTCACCGTTTAGGAGAGCGGGTTAAAGGCACATAAGTATTTAAATTAAATTTTAAAACTCGTTGGCACATGGTGTGCCTGGGAATCGAACCCGGACCTCCCAAATTGTGAGACCGCGTCTTAACCGCTGAACCACCGACGCTCCATGACGATGTCCATGATGTTATAAATGTCACCCAAAAATCTCGTATAGTTATGGTTGCATCTGTCAGCATTAAGGCTGAAAGAAATAAAGATAGGAACAAGGATAGAAAGAAAATTTTATTTAATCCCATCTCATACACACACAGACACAGATAGATAAGTATTAAGTACACAGTTGAGTCGAAAAGTAAACATGGTGTTTGCCATCTAATTGTCGTTGTCAAAAAGACCTCCAACTTAACATGAGTTGTGGCCATACATAACGCTGGTTTTTAGTGGAGTCTCCAAAATGATGTATGCGCACTGGTCATTTGAATGTTTCTTTATTCGTTGCTCAATCAACAAGCTCAATCATGACGAAACGGATGAACGAAATTTGGTACAGTATAATCCCAATTCCACACTCCTCCCACTGTAACTCCTATATAAGCTAGGATCGACAGTGGTATTCGACACGGCGCCTACTGAAGGTAGACGCTGCACTACGTGACTCTATTGCTACCTTGGACCCCAGGCTAATTAAAGAAAGAAATAGGGTGTGTAAGTAAGAAAAAGGTTTCCCACTTCCCCCTTTAAAACTTAGGATATTCTTTAGACCGATAGAGTGAGTAGTATTCGATAAACAAATTAAACACATAAGTTATTCCATGCTTCACATCAGGCGATGGATCAAAAGAAATCAACAAAGCTTTCAAATCGTAAGTTATAAAAATGACATCTGTAAACGTCACATACAATTACAGCTTATTCACAAGGCTTACTCATAAAAAAAGAACCAAGCAACGAGCAAGTGTTGTTCTTTTTAAATAAATATTTATGCCTCACGGAAGCGAGTTGGACGGCGCATTTTTTCTATAAGATATAGGTATTTTTAATTGTGTTGCATAAATTTGTTGTTTCATGTACATACTTAATAAGTATGTAGTTATGTATTTATACAGTTACAGATTAATAATTACTATATACACTATTGTTTCTTTTTCTGATTTATTGTGGTTGACCAATGAAATAAAACCAAAAATTTTTGAATATAGAGCTTAAAGGCACTCGCTCAGCGAACATCGCTCTGCTATCGTCGAAAGATGGTCAAATTAAGAAGACGCCAACGGAGCTTAAATGTGCCTAATTCTGACGCTCAGTCGTCGTTCGATTAATGGCTGGAAGTATGCCACTATGGTCAATGGTCCAGAAAGGCCGTCAAGAAGTTAGAGCCGTCAATGTCACTCAAGCTGTGTACTTGAATGTTATGTGAAAAAGGAATTTCAATCTTTGCTAACCGGGTGCTGGACTAGGTTCTAAATTTGATTAAAGAAGATTGAAATAATATTCGCGCATGAAAATAGTGGGTTTCAATGAAAGGGGAAAATAAGTTTTTTATTATGCACAACGGGTTAGCACTTGACCTCAATCACACCTGATGTTAAGTGAAGATGAGGCCGAAGGTGGAAGCGTACTGACCCGGAAATTCAAATATTTGGGTAACTGGCTATCTTATCTCTAACAACCGGAACACAACAATGCTATTAACATTGCTGTTTGGCGGTAGATTTAGATAAGATGGTGGTAGCTAGCCAGGCTAACGCTTAGTACTATATTAATTCTGTGCTAACGCATCAATATTGGCTGTCAACTGTTCGCGATTATTGGAATCCCAATCAGCTATGAGAAACAAAGCGTCAAAAACTTCTATTTTATCTGGAACAATGCTGATAGGCCGATAAGTCTTTTTCAGCCGGCAAGAAAGAAAGAAAAAGTATTTTCGAGCGCACCAGCGCCAAACCGATTAGGAGTAGATATAGTAGAGTAGATTAGGAGTGGTCGCTATGGCCAAAATCGGTCGGAAGCATCATCATCAATTCAATTTCTAGTTTAATAAAAGAACATTTACCCAGAAATTTTCAGCCTTGAAGCCCGGAACCTGATGATGCGTGGCACCGACGTGCCTCACGTGAGCGAGGAACCAGTCCACGTTGCCCATGCCCTTGATACTGCTGTCCAGGGTCTGCATGACTTTAGTAGCGTGCTCCGCCAGTTCCGCGGAGGTCGTCAGGTCATGCTTGGTCCCCAGTTCTCGAAACTTCTCAAATAAGTGGAGGAGGTCCTCGTTTTCTTCGAATAACCTGGAATGTTTTAAGATGGTAATGTTAGTGGCATTATTATCTTAAAGAGGAGAGGGTCAATATCCCAATAAAAGCACTGCGACCTTTGCAGATTGTTAATTGTCTATTTCCTCAGGTTTGAAGTTTCCTAGGCCAGCGGTTTGCAGGTTCCAACATCCCGGAAGCGAAGAATTTCCAACGCTCGTAAGACACTCGCAAAAGATGTGCATGGGAGGTTTCACCTACTCATTGATTGTAGATTGATACTGTACAAGATTGCAGTACTGTACAAGTAAACCCGGTTCATATTCATCAGTCTGCAGTCTTCTTTAGACCCTTTAGACCAGAGTTCTAAGGCTTGTAAGGTCAAGAGATTGCAATAATTGATCCGCCACTACTCTGTGGCTCAATTTAAACAACATGGAGTTTACTCGGTTTGATTGGCGGTAGGACATTTTAAATATAACTATCACCATCTTATCTAAGTTTGCCGCCAAACAGTAATGTTAGCATTCTTGTGTTCCGGTTGTCAGAGATAAATCACCCAAATAAGAGTTTTTTCGGACTCATTTTTCTTAACATCATGTGTGAGTGAGGTCAAGTGTTAACCCGCTGTGCAATACAATACAAGTACATATTTAACAAAAATTGCACAAAATAATTTACAATAATTTTTAATGATAACAAGGTGGGTCAAGAAGAATGTATAATTAACAGCCTTACGCGCCCCCACTACTTGAACACAATCTTCTTTCACTAGGAGAGGGGTAGTTTGTCAGTCAGCCACAATCACTGTTTCTCAATCGCCCCTGTTTCACGGCCCCGAGGACTACCTTCACTTGAAAACGTCAAAAACTCGAAAACACTGGCATCAAAGTGCCATTCCGTCGGTCACCCATCCAAAGATTAATTTCATTTTCAATATACTTGCTCGTAAAATGGGTCTAATTTCACCGGTTTTCGATATATCAAGCAGCTTATAAAATACGCGTGTGTTATAAACGCAAATGTGAAGTTAATATTCTATAACTGCACTATTTGCTATGGCAAAGAACCTAAGTCTCATATAGCCAAGTGATAACACTATCAGCCCGGTGAATAAACTATCGCTGATCTCCATGTGTTATTGAGATCAGTAAAGAAATATGTGTTAGCAAATAATAAAATGCCAAGTTACTAATTGAAATACTTTATATATATTCGCAGAAATTACAAAAATGAATAAGACATTTTCCAACGGTCGCAGCCCTTATATACTGATGACTCGAGTATCATCGTCGTTCTCCGTAGTCGTTTCTTTGCATTCGTTGATCTGCTACCGAACGTATCGTGTAACAGAGAGCGACGATGGTGCTGCCAACACGGTCATGCTGCCAGATGCCTGCCTCAGGCATCCCACGAGTCCAGATAAAATACTGAAAACACAAAGTAAACCGTTAGATGTCTCGCACTTATAATACTAATAAACAAGTAACTATGTTTTGACGAGTAGCCATTTTCTTTTTTTTATTGTAGTAAGAGAATCCTAAAAAGTAACCCGCACTTAAAGGGCTATCGCCACACTTAAGAGACCGGGATTACATCTGTTCATAAAATCACTTGCACTTAAAGAGCTTTCGCATCACTTAAATGTACCAAGTTGATTCTATTTACCTTCAGACTCTATTTACTACAACCTCTTTTTAATTCAATGGCTAAAGAATCAATACTACAATTTGCTATAAAATAAATATTTCGGACACACACCAATCATCTAGTCAAAAATTAGGCAAAGCTTGTACTATTATTGTTATCATATTATAGTATCGATAACGAATAAACATACATAAACATTTATATAAACATTAATGACTCTGGAATAAATGTTCGTATACTTACCTACAACACGCAAACGTTTACCCCTTGCAGGATTCGAACCAGCAACAATTGGTTTCGTAGACAGTCACTATCCATCAATCAGTCGTCAGTGTTAAAGTATTTTATCTTAACTCGCACAAAAATACACAGAGTATTATGTATATTAGTATATATGTATAACTACCTAATTAAATGATTTCTATAAGTTATACCACTTGCTTTTATTTATCTATACAATACCTACATTGTTTCAGACTTCAACAACAAATATTAAGTACTTTATGAATAAAATATTCATACCTTGCCAACACGGGGAAAATAATATGAACGTTACTTATCATGGTCACTCAGAGTCCCAATCATCTATGCGGATCCAGGATTTCATGTTCTCCGCAGCGGCTATTCCAGTGTAACGTTTATGACTCCGTTCTGCCCCTCTCATGTCCGTCACCTCATATCGATCATGTCCAATAATCTTCTTTACTTGGAATGGACCTTTGAAAATTGGTAACAACTTCTTGCTATTCCCATCATTATTTTGGCTTTGTATTTTGATCAGTACTAGATTCCCTTCTTTATATGTCCTTGCTTTTATTCGAGTACTGTCAAATCTTTGTTTTTGTAGTTTTGCACTGGCCTTAATATTATCATCCACACTTTTACGCAACCTCGTCACATCTGTGAGGTTCTCGTTATCAAGCTCCGGCGGCGCTAAGCTATCGCTGTCTGTACGCAGCCTATAACCGAACATGACTTCGCTGGGAACCGCTTTAATAGTCTTATGTATTGTACTGTTTATACCTTGCTGTAAAATCTTTACACACTCATCCCACCTATCGTCTGTAGTGTCAGCCCCTGTAGTTCTCATAGCTTCCAAAATGGTTTTATTAAATCGCTCCACTTGCCCGTTAGAACGAGGCATACCCGTCGCCACAGTATGCACACGAATGTTTTTATTTGTACAGTACTGACTAAATTCAGTAGACGTAAAACAGGTACCTGCATCACAAATAATTCGTTTGGGGTTTCCGAATATTTTTGAAATATTTTCTAATTCTTTAATTACACCGATAGTGTCAGTCGTACGTACAGCCGATATAAATACAAATTTGGTAAAAGCATCAACAATAACCAATAAATATTTATTTTTGTTTTTAGTTTTTACAAATGGACCTAAGTGGTCGGCATGTAAGGTATGAAATGGATGTGCATACTTTGGCAACGGATACAGCTCACCTTCCTTGGGACCGCCTTTATTTTTGAAATATATACAATTAATGCAGTTTTTTATATACTTTTTTACAATCTGTCGCATCCGCGGGAACCAATATTTACATCCTATGCGCTCAATAGTTTTGTCAACAGAAAAATGACCCAGGTCGTCGTGGTTACACTTTATAATTTGCCAAATACATTTTTTTGGTACTACCCATCGACGGCCTCGAGTCGTTCTTCTGTAGACTTTATTACCTAGAAGCTCATATTTATTGAAAATATCTTTGTGTTTCTCGGCTTCTCCTGATTCAAGACACTGTTTAACCTTAACTAACGCTGAATCTTGCATCTGTACCGCCAATAACCAGTCAGATTCAGTGATTGACAGAACAATTTCATATTCCGATTTTTCTCCGGATGGCACGGGGTTTCGACTTAGAGCATCCACATGTTGCATCTTTGTGCCCTCGCGGTGAATAATTTCGAATGAGAATTCTTGCGTTGATAGAACCCACCGTGCTATCCGGGGAATAATTTCCCTTTTAGTTAGTGCATAACGAACCGCACTGCAATCGGTTATGATTTTAAACGGGGATCCTAATAAATACAATCTGAACTTTTGTAATGAGCAAACAATAGCCAATAGTTCTAGCTCAAAAGAATGATATTTCTTCTCGTCTGCTGTAGTCTGCCTGCTATAATAATGAATGGGTTTTTCACCTTCATCAGTCAGTTGCATGAGTATACCAGCCAATCCTTCGCGACTCGCGTCCGTATACAGTACACTATCTTTGTTCGGGTTGAATATAGACAAAACAGTGTCAGAGGTTAGTTTACTTTTTAAGTTATGAAAAGCCTGTTTTTCTACCTCACTCCATACCCAAACAGCGTCCTTCCTCAACAGTTTCGTAAGAGGCGCAGACAAAATAGCGCAATTTTTAATAAATTTACGAAAGTAACTTATAAGGCCAAGAAACTGTCGAAGTTGGTGCACTGTTTTGGGATCGGGGAAACCGGCAACTGCCTCTAGTTTGGACTCACTAGGCATCACTTGATTAGGTTTAATCTTGTATCCCAAAAATTCTATCTCAGTCTTGAAGAAATGACATTTTTTTAAATTTAGCGTTAAACCGTTTTTTCGAAATATCTGCAGAACCTTTTCTAATAGTCTCAAGTTTTCTTCTACCGATTTGCTTATGAGGTACACGTCATCGAAATATATTAATACATTTTCAAAACGTAAGTTACCTAGCACTTTGTTCATAATTTGCTGGAAACAAGACGGTGCATTAGCGAGTCCAAACGGTAGTCTCAAAAACTCATAATGACCATCCTCGGTAATAAACGCTGTTTTATCTATAGACTCCTTATGCATTGCAATATGATAATAGCCACTTTTGAGGTCTAAGCATGTGAAGACCTTGGCGCCTTGGAGTCTGTCAACAAGATCTTCAATGCGGGGCATGGGATATTTGTCCTTCACTGTGATTTTATTTAATGCTCTATAATCTATGCACAATCTCTTTTCCCCGTTCTTCTTGTTTACAAGAAGAGCGGGGCTGGCGTAAGGAGATTTACTCTCCCGAATGATATGATTCTGTAAAAGTTCGTTTACTACATCACGAATTGTCTGTCTATCGGTAATCGAACATCTAAAAGGTCTACACTGAACGGGTTGTGAAGACATTAGTTTTATCTCCATTTCGTGGTTGTCAACCTTGCCCAACTCTTTAATATTTGATGCCAAACAATCACTATACCTTCGAAACAAAGTCATAAGTTCACTGTGATGTGATTCAGCATCAAAATGTAGTTCGCATGTTTTATTGCAAAATTGGGTAAAAGAACTAGCATAATCGAATTTTAGACAATCACCGATACGCGAATATATCAAATCTGGACGCTCAGTCACATTCCTACCAATCAGGACATCACAACCTGTTAAGTCATCGATAATGTAAATATCTACATCATTTATACTCACAGAATCAATTCACAAGTTGATATTCACTTTACGTGTTACACTTTTATAACTTTGTTTAGAAAAACCTTGTATCAAAATAGGTGAGGGTAATAAAGTAACTTGCAAACACAATTTGTCTAAAAGACTCTCGGACATTAATGAGCAACTACTTCCTGTATCAATAAACGCTTCATGCATAAATTCATTTATTTCTAGCCTCTTGTAGAATTTATTTCGCGAATCAGAACATGAAATAAACTTGGTTTCCTGACCTTCGGTTTTACTATTTTTTTTGTGATAGCAAACATTCTCTAAATGACCCTTTTTGCCACAAAACTCACACTTAATGGCATCACATTGGCTTCTTCTGTGATTGCCGCCACAATTGTAGCATTTTATCGGTTTACGATTTTGAAGCTGACTAGTCTGCTGATTGTTACTAATATTAGTAGCGGGCTGATTTGATACACTCGTCGATGTCAGTGATAATGAGGACGATTGTTGAGTAACGGATGGTTGGTTTTGATTGGGCAGTTTCGGTTGACAATCACGCAATGTACTACTAGTATTTTTCACACTTTTCGACTTATAAGTGCGACTGTGGAGGAAACTAGCTAAACTATCGCAGGTGTGGAAATTGCTTGCATCCATAGAGGTACCAATATTATTATCACCTATATTTCCTAAAATAATGGATATTATGTCTTGATCAGAGAAATTAAGTACTAATCTATCGATCTTACATTTCTGATCGAAGTAAAATTCATAAAGAGATTGATTATCGATGGGCTTTTTGTCGATAATTTCTTTTAAAAGTTCGAACATATTTCTCTGTATTTGAAAACTTGACGATAGCTTATTTTTCCAATCGCGCCATTTCCACATCGGCCAATGTTTATCTGTGCGTAATAGCGAGTCATACCAAACTTTAGCGGAACCTTTTAACTTGTTGAGAGCTTGATAGCGAATCATCTCATCAGACCAAAGAAACGTATCAGCGTAGTTCTGAATTATATTAAGCCATGCATTAATGTCGTCCTTCAATGGATCGAACTCGGGAATTATATTATTTAATGTGATACTTGTATTACTCACAGTACTGGTATCAGTTTTACGTGATACCTTTGTCTTCCTTGGAGGTGATGGGGTCCCGGCACTGGACTCGCTGGAACTACTCGATGTACGGGATCTATGCCGCGTGCGTTTACCTTTATCTCGTTTTCGTTTACCCATGGCTAGGGTATCGGTCACACTTCTGATGTTAGCAAATAATAAAATGCCAAGTTACTAATTGAAATACTTTATATATATTCGCAGAAATTACAAAAATGAATAAGACATTTTCCAACGGTCGCAGCCCTTATATACTGATGACTCGAGTATCATCGTCGTTCTCCGTAGTCGTTTCTTTGCATTCGTTGATCTGCTACCGAACGTATCGTGTAACAGAGAGCGACGATGGTGCTGCCAACATATGCTTCAAACAGTTTTTTTCATAAATTTCGACTCCTGCGAAATCCTGCTTGATTTTTATTCTGTTTCCTCGCAAGTATGTTGAAAAACGTCGTACGTTATACTTGCGTATATTGGTTAAACATACCCGGCTCTATTACGCCTTCGCCTTCGGCTCGGGCTGAAATTCCGCCTCGTGTGTTGTAGCCACTATAACGTACTAATATCGTAATGTACTATTATAGAAACCGTACATATATAGCGAATGCGACTGGGTCACGCACGAGTAACTTACGAGTGCACACTTTTAGAGTGATATTTGCACTGCCTTAATTTAAAAGTACCAGGTACACAGAAGCTACTAAGTGGTTGGATGGATCCTCGGGGAACGCCCGCTGCGCTGCTCGGTTGCATGGCGTGAATATTAGTACCCACATTTCCCGCCATTCTCAACCTGTAACTATTTTAATATAGATCCGACATTCAAATAGGCAGAGGTTATCAATTCGACCGTTTCTTTTATCCAGACATTGAGAACGTAATCATAATGACGGTTCATTTGCAAAATATTGATGGTTTTTTTTTTAATTGTTATACAGTCGTTGACAAAGTAAACGCCTCCGTGGCACAATGTAAACAACATTGGGTTTACGATTCGAGGTCGCGGGTTCAATCCTCAGCGGGGTACATGTTTAAGCTCTCGGTTTGGTTGATGGTAGGGCATTTTAAATGTCCGCCTGGCTAGCTACCACCATTTTATCTAAATCTGCCGCCAAACAACAATGTTAATAGCATTGTGGTGTTGCAGTTGTCAGAGATACGATAGCCAGTCCCCCAAATGTGTTGGGGTTTCCGGGTCAGTACGCTTCCACCTTCAACCTCATCTTCGCTTAACATCAGGTGTAAGTATTGCATGTAATTAACCGTTAAAACCCTCGTGCCTTCTATTGTGACACCAGGCGTGTTGGGCTTGGCAGTTGCCTAAGATACGTAAACAACCTTTGTCTTTTGATGTAAACCAATTCTTTGTAGCTCTTGCTTCTGGAATGCGTCTAGGATAAATTAAAGGAGCCGAAATAACTAATGCTAAATACAAAAACACCGAACCAACTTTTGGGGTAAGGTGATTACAACTCGGGAAAACAGTCTATAACACAGTGCATAATTAACAAAAGAGTATATCAACTTAAAGTTTTTTAATGAACATGGCGATCCCTGTTCGTTGAACGTTTACTATTCACCAGTAAGCATCTCAGGTTTCATGATCATAATCGAATGTGAATACGTTGTCGATTCGCCTATAGTAGCTTACAATAATGTCGCCATTGCCCGAGCAACCCTTTACCACGCGACTGGCACCGTCCCAGTCGCTAGCAACGCCCACCCGAACCCATCTCCGACATATATAAAACTTGTCTTACTGTTTGTCACTACGTGTAGGTACTGTCTCTGTAATTAATTGTCTTATCTTTGCAAAGGGGTATTTGTTTAATGTTTATTCAATGGATGGCTTCCGAACTGTAATTAACTTAGGACAATATCTTATTGGTTTTTATTGTAGACGGTCTCTAATAAAACATACTACGTTGTTTATTTAATTTATTAATTAACTAGGTATTATAATTATAATTTTCGATTATTTTCATATTGTTATTCGCTATGAATTTACTACTAGAAAACTGTAATTTGGCAAAATCGTAACGTTTTTTTAGGATACCTCCCCTTTACGTAAAGTGGGGTGTTTTTTTTTATTTTTGTTACTTCTATTTACTTACCTAATATGCCCTATTTTTTCCTTATGGTAAAAAAACTCATCAGGTATACTACTGCCGCGAATTTTATCACGTATTCAAAGCCAACCGTTTAGCTGACAGGGGGACTCACTTGCAGTGGACGTCTTTCTGTTGATAATTTGATGATGATTCTAAATTTCCATTATAATAAATAAATAATAAATATCCTTCGCCATACACACAGCGCCATCTAGTTCCACAGTAAGCAACTATTGTGTTGTGGATACCAGATGGTTGATATACTACATAAATACATTTTTTTTGTAAATAAATACTTCTTATAAATTAAAACATTCATAACTCGGGTACACATGTCCGTATTCATCACACAAACATATGCCCCTAGCGGGATTCGAACCCGAAACCTTTTGGTATAGTGGTCAGAGTTGCTAACCACTACACCAAACAGGTCGTCGAATGAAATTAATGTTATTAAAGTAAATAAAGTTTTTGAAATAATTCCAGAAAATTTAGTTAGACAATTTTGGGTAATTCCCGAGGTAATTAACCCGGCGTCATTGTGGTAGGAAATTGTTACACGGGCGTTGAGGTGGGCCAATTTTACCCATATATTTATAAATATGATATTTTCGTAGTTTCTGAAGACATCTGAAATCTGTATTATTATTCTGCTTATTTGCAACCAAATACATGAAATAAAAACAAAACAATATTTATTAAGGAACATTTATTCAAGTTTTATAACATTTACAAAAATAGAACCAAAATTGAGATTCCTTATGTTTTTATCGTTACACTAAATTAATAATCGGCCTTTTTAGTAATTCATGGCAGTTTTATAAATCTGAATAACATATGCCTCTAAAATTGGCAAAATGCAGATCTTGTCGTTGATCCATATTTGTAACGACCTTCAAATAAGAAAGAAAAAGAAATCATAACAAGAACACAGTCGAATGCAAAAAAAAACACTAAATAAAATATAAAGAAAACAATTTACAGCAATAAAAAATATATGTGAAAAAAGGCGCAAAATTGTTACATCAATTGTGAGGATGGGTCATATTTATTCCGTGATGATAGGTTTGCCTGGAAGAGATCGCTGTTAGCGATAAGGCCGCCTAATTTGTAGTTTCTATAAGATATTTAAATGTACCTTCCTTATTTAAACAATAAAGCGTATTTGATTGATTGATTGATTGATTTACCTTTTTGAGAATTAAGGACGTGTAGCTCCCAGTACGGCGTCTGTCCGACTGATTTCTGCCCATATACGTTTCGAACTCACTAATTGGTTGCAGCTACTGAGAAGAACGGCTACGTTGCACGTGTGTTTAAGAAAATATTAGAGATTTCAAACATGGCGGGTCATTTTGACCCAACCTCAATGACGCCAGGTTAAAACATTGCTTATCAATACAATACAAATACTCTTTATTGCGCAAAATAATTTACAATAATTTTTGATGATAACAATAGAACACAATTAGGCGGTCTTATCACTAAAACTGATCTCTTCCAGACAACCACAGCTATGGGACTTATCATTTTAGAACAACCAGCTTCCGTAACATTTTTTTTTTATAAACAAAGGGTTCGGTACTTGACCTCAATCACATCTGATGTTAAGTGAAGATGAGGTCGAAGGTGGAAGCGTACTGACCCGGAAACCCCAACACATTTAGGGGACTGGCTATCTTATCTCTGACAACCGGAACACAACAATATTAACATTGCTGCTTGGCGGCAGATTTAGATAAGATGGTGGTAGCTAGCCAGGCGGACATTTAAAATGCCCTACCACCACCAACATAAAACATTTTCAAATATCTTTAAAACATGGTAACTCTGTCTTTGCATCGTCGGGAGTTAAAATACAAAACTCCCGGCGGATCGGCGTTAAGAGTCGACGTGACCCGTAGATCAGATTCAGGTGTATTCACTCCTTAATTAGTTTCTGTACCGTGAAAACTGATCTCAATTACTTTGGGGTAATTGGAGGAGGATGTGGCGTGTTGCTAAGAGACGACATTGTTGGTATAACTCAATTGTTTGGTTGAAATGAACTATTTGACCATTTGCTTGTGAGTGTTTCATCGATGGCGTAGGCTGATGGTTTAACTTCAAACACTGATTACAATACAATACAAATACACTTTATTACACAACAGAAGAGAAAATACAGTTTCAGAAAAGTGGTAAGAATAGAATGTACAATTTGGCGACCTTATCACTAAAAGCGATCTCTTCCAGGCAACCTTTGGGTATAAGGACAGTACATTTGAAACAGGTAGGTTGTGCGGTATTAAATAGGGATGCAGATACAAACTACGTGAATAAATTTCATATATTTACATACACATAATACATAGATCAATAGACAAATATACCTACTTAAACATAACATCTATAAAATTGCAACAAAATATACAAACGTAAATATATAGGTGTAGGTACTAAATAAATATTTATTGATATATAAAATAATAATAATAAGCGATAACAGGATTGTGCTAAGGTATAGAGAGAAGCTATTAACTTAGTGAGATGAGTTAATAAACTAGCTTTCCGCCCGCGGCTTCGCCTTCTTTATCGGGACGTTTCAATCCGGGGTATATTGAGAATAAGAATAGTTCATTATGAACGCCACAACACGATACAAAAACAATGAAGTAGTAAATTATAGCTAAAATAGAAATACAATTATGAAGAAGATCCTGACAATGCTGTCACGTGTTGCGGCGTGCACAAATGGGTTAGCACTCAGCTCATGCTGCGACGAATCACAGCGCTGGTTTTCAGTGCCCCCAAATGCCCAGTGACGCACGGACGCCACGTCAGGTACAATAATGAGCAGAATAATAATAAATAATTATAGTCGGGTCAGTGTATGTATAGTGTAGTGTAAATATACAAAATAATAATTACGTAATTAGGTAGTATTAGGTCCTAACATACGATACGGTGCGACGTCAGACAACCTCCTCGTGTGCCTGATGGCTACTTGTCCCCCTGGATACGTCTGGGGGGAACGGTAGTCGTTGGGCCGGTGCACCCTGGGCATCGGTCAACAACTTCCCTTTTAAGGGTTCTTGTTGGCCGATGGCGAATAGTCTGACACCGGGGGGCTCCTCCGCGTGTCCTCTGGTTTAGCAGAGGGCACTGCGGATGGAGCAGGAGACGCTCCCCTCCTAGCGGGGGAGTAAGGGTGGGCTCGGTGTGCACTCGCACTGCCGCCGAGCAGGCCTGGGGAGGAGGTTAGGGGGAACCTCCTACCCCTTGCCACCGCCGGGCTCGTAATCCGGGACCGCGGCTTTCAGCTGCAGTCCGGGACCGAGGGTCTTGGCCTAACCGCCCGGACCGCGCCGCAGCCAGGTTTGAGCTGCGGGCGCCAAGGAGAGGCCGTGGAAGGCGGTCCTCTCTCTCTGCGAGGATTATACACTCGCAGAGCGAGGGGAGACGCAGCCGCACGGGGGGCACGGAGGAGAGCTTATCTTTAATGATAGGCGATCCTCTGCCCCCCTACCCTGCGGGGCCGTGGGCGGCGATCCGGGGGGATCACCGCCCACACATAGGCCCCGCGAGAAGGCGCGCGCGGTGTTTTCCGCGCGCCTTCTAGAGGTGGCTGGACCAGGCGATTCCTCCCTGCTCCAGCCCAGAGGTGGGCCTGCCGCCGCTTTGTCCTGGCGGCGGGCACCGCGCTGGCGTGGCTGCGGACGAATACCAGATGGTACCCGCGGCCACGCCGTCAACGGCGCGCGCGAGGGAACACCCAGGAGTTTTTAGTCGGTAGGCCGGCACCTTCTGTGCCGGAGTCCGACATAATCCGCCCCCCTCCCCCGAGGAGGGCGGATAAGCATGAGCGTTTCTCCTGGTAAAAAAAAAAAAAAAAAAGGTCCTAACATACGAAATTGGGGTTTTGTGAGTAACCTAAAGGCGATTTTTTCGAAATATTAATATATTTATTTAATCAAAGTATTGTACCATTGCTATTTATGCACTTTTGCACTTATATTCTACATTCTACCTATATACCAAATATCTTTCAAATCCGTTCATCCGTTTCGCCGTGATTGAACAACGAACAAACAAACATCCAAACTTTCGCATTTATAACATTAGTTAGATACCCAGTTTATACCGGATGAGCTAATCGAACACGAATAGCGAATGTGACTACGTCACGAGAGCTTCTCTAATTGAATGCCTAGGTGGATCGTAATGTATGTGCAGACATGTCCGCTTTTACAGAACTCACAAGAAAGTTTAATGTCAAGTAACGAGCTATGAAAAGAGCAATACTTGGCGTTGGACGGGGCGCGGGGCGATGTAGTCGTCGGACGCGGCCCGGGAGAGGATGACATCCCCCGGAGCAACCGGGGGAGTGTCGTCGCATCGGGCCCTGCCGCGCTTCATACCGCTCGCCGATTCCGGTGTGAGGCACGACAGCGCCTCCTACGGAGGGTCCGCTAGAGGCGGTAGGGGCGGAGCTGCTTATACGTTCCCAGGTCCTCCCTATTATCGAGAAGATCGCCGCGGGGTTTTAGTGGGTATCTGGGTGGTATGGGTGGGTATGGGTATCACTTATTTCAACGTAAGATACATGATAGCATTTTTTGAATGTCAATTTAAATGTACTGAACAGAACAGAATCGTTTAGCCGTCTTCACCATTTGACATATACTTTGACTCCGAGCATAGATTCCTGCTTTCAGTCGGACGATATTTAGAATCAGTTTTCACTCATATTATATTGAATACATTTTACGTTCCGGCTTATGGATAATTAAATTTGTATTGCATGCTATTTTATTGTTATTCAGTCTTTATGTAACATCAGTTTAATTTTTAGTATTAAGAGACATTTATTGATTGATGATTATACCCACCTTTATTAAATTTCCAATGACATCGTATGTAATAATCCTATATTTAATATTGACTAAGGCTTACATGTTAGGTTAAGTACTGTTAGTGTAAGTTATGAGAATAAATGAATTGAATTGAAACCAGGTCTGTAGAGCTGGTGTATATTACCTGGAGTTGACTACGAAGAAGTAGACTCCGACTAACCCTCATTCCATTTATTAATTAATCAACATGAAGCTACCTACGTCCTTGAAGTTCCAGCTTGGATTCAAACAACCTATAGGCGCTAAATTTAGCGCCAACCTAACCACACAATTCAGCATCAAATGTTTCCATGTCTAGAGGTAAATTGCTCCCACTTGTGTGTGCTTAGGCCGACGGGTGCTTCGTATTGGTTTCTGTGGTATTAAGTCTGACGCCAAAATGTCTCCAATTCTGACTAATGTTAGAATTTGTAGTATTACTCAAGTACAGATAATGTAAAGAAAAGTGAATATATGATATTTGAGGCCGCAGGTAAATGTCCAAATGAAGGAACCGAAATCATGCTCAATAGTGTCAAATTAAATTGGGTTTATCTGTTTAAGTACCTGGGACATTTCGTTACTACCGACCTCAAAGGTCATATTGACATTGAGAGGGAAACGCAGGCGTTAAGCCTAGAGAAAATACGGTAAAAAATTAGCTTAGCTAGACTTATGTAGTTGCTATCTTATAGAGGTATATTAGAGATGTAATTTTGAATATTTTTTTTTGAAAACCCTATTTTTAATTTGTATCTTAATAACAATAAATACTAACTGATATTTAATTAGGTATATAGACCTTTGTTTAAACACAGTTAACTTATTGATTGATAAAAAACTAAGCATGTTATAGTTAGGCACATATGTGTTTTACCTGAAAATGTCGTCGAGCTGCATTGCTTAAGAAATAAGAATGAGAACTAATATTTTGTAACGATAATTTCCCTAAATGTTTTGAATTTAAAGAAATATCCATCAATTGAGCGTTTTTCTTTAAGAAACATTGGTGTCAATTCTGATGTACAACGAACTAACTAAATTTAAAGCAGATACCTTCGGCTTCAACTTCACTTATCATCAGGTGTGATTGAGGCCGTTGTCATAAAGAAGGTGCATATTCATTCTCAGCTTAACTGTTAAAAAGTATTTATATTTTGCGTTAGAAATATTTTTTTTATATATCGTATACCCAGCGTGGTGGACTATAGCCCATACTCCCTCATTATACGAGGGAAGGCCTATATCCCTGCAGTGGGATGTTTACGGGCTGATGATGATATCTTACACGTTTAAACGTCATTCTCATCGATCCATTCCCAAACCACAAACACACATACATTCACACACACAAAACACGACATTGCGAAATTCATACATACGACCTTCAAGAAACGAGCCTACACCTTCCTCAAAGGCCAGCAACGCATCTGTGACCCTTTTGGTGTTGCGGGTGTCTATGGGCGGCGGTGATTGCTTTCCATCAGGTGACCCGCATGCTCGTTTGCCGCCCTCTCATATTAAAAAAAAAAACGACGATTATTTTACACGCATGATCTTGTTTTTGATGGAAATATTTGACCAATTTTTTATTTGTAATATTACTTATTGACAAAATTATTTATTATTGCTTAGTTTGTCTCACTATTCATTTTTTACCTCTAGATTGTATAATGATTATTATTTAATACTGACTTTCCACCTAATTATTTTTTTTAAGAGAATTGTAATGAAAAATGAGAATATGTAATTGGCATGATTTTGGCTTGTAAATTTTGTGTAATATTTTTTATAATGATGCTGTTGATTCTGTATTATCAATAAAATAAAATACAATAAAATAAAATTAAAAGCTTGGACTGTATATACACTTTGAATCCCTACGGTACGTACAACGTGTAATATTATATTCAGGATTTATTCAACAAGCAGTGAACCGTGAGCTGCAACTAACTGAATTCCGAGTCAACATGTAACTTAATTATGCATGCGATGCGGAGTTAAACTAACAAACTGACTGATTTCAATGTAGGTATACACCCTGTATAACATTCTATACTTGGTTCGAAGTTTTTCAAACTTCGAACTTCAAGCATTACAACGTAAGAGATATGATATCATTTGTTGAATAATTTAAATCTATTAGGAATAATAATAGCGCTTAAGCATTCTTTTTTATGCACAACGGGTTAGCGCTTGATCTCAAGCATACGTACCAAATCAAATTAAAATTATTTATTTCGTAGGATAAAAATTATCACTTGAAAGCGTCACATTTTTGATGTTACTATTAAAATTATTGACATTATTGCTCATTCACAAAGCTGATTCCCCAGAGAAGAACGAGCAAGAAACTCAAGGGTTACTCTTTTAAATAAATATATGTGTATAATTAGACTGAATATCGTCGAGCGGTCTATGTCCATGCTTGCTCATCATCCAGATAGTCAGAAATTTTATAATAGGCTTTGGTAATAGGATTATCCCTATCTCTGACAACTGGACCACAACAATGCTATTAACATTGCTGTTTGGCGGCAGATTTAGATAAGATGGTGGTAGCTAGCCAGGCGGACATTTATAATGCCCTACCACCAACCAAACCGAGTACCTGTGAAGCGGCGATTTCCAATTTGTAAATCCTATGTTGTTTATATTGAGCCACGGAGGCGGTCAAACTCTCTGTCAGTCATTTTGTCCAAGCGCGGTATAAAACAATTGTGTAACGATATTTTATTATTACTATACAGCGTAGTGTAGACAACTGAAACAGCTTCAAGTATTTTAAAACTATTAACAGACTCCGTACATTTCGGCTTGATATACTATTCTTGATATAGCTACGTTGTTTGAAAAGCAAATATTTATACAAGTGTATATATGTTTTCATTCTTTTTTTTTAAGATCAAATAAGTAAAATTGCCGTGACCGCAGTGTCTTCTTTACCATGAAAGGGACTAGATACATATGGATTTTAATTAAAATCAATTTAATTTGTAACTTGGTTATATTGTATATTTACATAACCATCAATTAGTATTCAGTAAACATAAAACATTTGAAAGGTTAAACTAGAAATGGACGAATGTCTTTATGAACCAGTTGGAACAGCACCATGCGATACCGACAATAGAGAAAAACCATGGGTGTTATTTTTGAGACAGGTCAGTGGAATATTAAAAATTGTAAGATTAGTGGACAAATAAAACAAAATATCAGCGCTTTCGTATTGTACTCCCTGCTGAAGCACGAGCGGATGTCATTTCACTTTTAAATCATATCTTATTTTCAATCAATAACTGTAAGATTATCTCAATAAAGCTATTCTATTCCGTTCCGTTCCGCTCCGCTCCGATCCGTTCCGTTCCGTTCCGTTCCACTCCGTTCCGCTCCGCTCCGCTCCACTCAATTCCATTCCATTCTATTCTAAGTAGTCAAAGTGCTAGCTGAATATTAGCGCTGTGGTTCTAGCTACAGAGTATTCTAAGCTAGACCTAGTTTAGCTCACATTTGTCATAGAAAATCTCTTTTCATTATTGCTGGTTGCAGCATTTGTTATGTCTAATAGTTTTGTAAGAGGAAGTTGCAGTTGACATACAATGAAACGTTTTGCAATTTAAATAATATTCAGTTATTCTATGAATAAATTCAAAAAGCTTGTATCGAGTAGCACAGTAAATTAGTTTAGGTATGGTACTGTTATCTCATTTTTAGTTTTTGTATTTAATTTTGTAAGTAATATTGGGTCTTTACCTAAGAAATTGGAGTTTTTTTTTTCGTTAATCATATGTACCAATTCCTGCGATTTTCAAAGCTATATCCAAAGTTTTTTATTTGGAAAATGGAATATTATATCAAGGTTTCACATGAAATATTTTTTAATTTCTGGGCTAAATCACATAATAAAAAAAAATTGAACCGAGTTCTTTTCATGTGCTTCCCATAAACATTTCTTAGATTCGCTGAAACTTTTATAAAGCGGTTACTTTTAAAAATTAACGCTGCCTATACTTAACTTAATGTTATCCGATAATACACACACAAAGTTTAGCTAAATTTGGATTTGCCGTTCCCAAAAAAAAAAAATCAAAAATGTTTGTATGGAGAAAACAGTCTTAATGAAATTCTTCATACAAAACGCCAATTTCATAGGTAAGGACCTAATATAAATTATTCAAGACAGGGAACAGATCTATTTAGGTGTCTAAGTAATAAGCTGTATATTATATAATGACTGTTTCATAAATAAAATAAATAAAATTATTGAACCTTAAAACTGCAAGCATTTATTTCAACGTGTGATACATGATATCATTTGTTGAATGTCAATTTAAAACTATTAGAAATAAAAATAGGGCTTAAGCATTTCAGTCAGTATGTCCAAGCTACCACCGCTTCGGAAAGATAAATCATCTGTGGGAAAAAAGAGGCGAAAGAAACTCGCAGGATCATTGTTATTTTCTTCGTGTTAGTCTTTGTCCGGATGCATCTCAGTAACGCGTGTTCCGATTTGAGTTCGAATTTATTTTACTAAAGACTAACCAATGATAGGTTATTAGCAATTTGGTTAAAATTGGTTAAGCCATTTCGAAGATATTTAGCTTTTAACATAGTTGTTTGGTGTATTTGGATGATATAGTCTATCGAGTATTTTGTAAATTTTCAAATTATTTTATTACTTTATTTATTATTCTTGTTATGTTATGATCATCATGAAAAGAAGCAACATTTGATAGGAATGTTTGGCAGCACAACGTCCTGAATGGTGCAGGGTAGTGCTAAGGAAAGTAAGCGATTTCGAGGAGCAGCGTAAAGCTGACTCGACGCGCTCGACGCTAAACGCGACGAGCTGAAAACCCGTCCACCCGCTGCCATTCATTATCACTACGTGGACTGCTAACGTGCCCAAATTGCGCACGGGAGTTTACCGCAAAGATCGGCTAAGTTAGCCAACTTCGAGCGCATCAGCGCCAAACGGATTAAGAGTCGAAGTGGTCGCTATGGCCGAAATCGGTCGGAAACATCATCATATGTTATGATATAAGACAATTGAAAGCTGAATAATTGATTCTCTTTCTATCTAATTTATTTGTTTCAATATAGTACCTACGTCAACGAACAAATGCCTATTTATTCAAAATTCTTAAGATACAAGCAACATTTTATTTGATTTAGCGACGCGTATACACATATATTGCTCCGATGACGTTACATAATACCACCTGACGTCAATATCAAAATGAAAGTCACACACGCACACATCCACACAACATACACACCCATACGACTATCGACGTAATCCACCGGGCCCTTACCACTGCTGGGTCCCCCGCAGTCCGGGAACCTAATGGACTGGCGAGGGATGACGGCAAAAGGCCGGACGGTATGACGCTCGTGCCTTGGAAATTGAGACGGTCTTTGGCATGGGATGCAACGTGCGTCGATACCCTTGCTCCCTCCCATCTTCCAAGTACAAACGGTACAGTTGGTTCGGCTGCCGCCTCGGCAGAAAGCGTTAAAAGGCGCAAATATGCCGGTCTCAGTGGTGATCACCTATTTGCGCCGTTTGGTGTAGAAACGCTTGGGCCGTGGGGACCGGGTGCTCACAATCTTTTTAGGGAGTTATCTGAGCGTCTGGTTGATACATCCCACGATCGGAGGGCTGGCCAATACTTTGGTCAAAGAATCAGCCTTGCTATACAGCGAGGCAACGCGGCCAGCCTTCTGGGTACCATTCCACCAACCAGCGACTTGGGGCTAGTTTTTTATTTGTGATTTTTTTAAAATAATATAATGTATAATTATTATTTATAAATATTGTACAAATGCTTTTGTAAATAAATACCTATTAAAATAACTATAGAGCAACTACAATTAGGTTTAAAGTATACTATACTATGAGTGTGTGAAATATTTAGGTACTTCAGCACTCATTAATTGTGTGTGTCCCATTGGCGTCCGTGATCTCACCTTAGGCTCCTCTGTTGTAGTCGTTTTTCTCCTTTCGACTACAACAAATGCTGAGATGGGAACCTGATTTGATCCCATTTTGCGACACAGAATACTAGCTACTGCATACTTTATATTGATATTCCATATTTTTATGTTGTGTTATGTAGTACATATAACCGAGCAATTATTTGTAACGTATAAGTGTGTTTCCATCAGGTGAGATTGTAGTCAAACGCGAAACCAGTTTTTAATAATAAAAAAAAAGTGTCGCAAAATGGATAAAATAAAGTTTTCTTAAAGCTCTGAATGTACTTTTTTTTTATCCACAACGGCTTAGCACTTGACCTCAATCACACCTGATGTTAAGTGAAGATGAGGCCGAAGGTGGTAGCGTACTGACCCGGAAACCCCATCTTATTTGGGGGACTGTATCTTATCTTTGACGACCGGAACACAACAATGCTATTAACATTGCTGTTTGGCGAAATCGTTGCGAAAACATGTATCGTTCTAAGCGGTGTATCTAAATATTGTGTGTGACTTGTCATTCTATTTTTTCCAGGCATTGGTTTGCAGTGGTCCATGGGTAGCTTGTTTCATGCTCGGTATGTGCATGGGATTACCAACAGTGGCTATTCCTCAAATAAGGCGAGAAGCAAACTCTACGGAAGCTGTTAGCATTGAGATGGTGTCTTCCATATGTAAGTTCTCTTTCACAATCTCGACTATGCTCTATCGGCGAGCGCACAAGTAACAAACCTATTGATGTCTATCAAATATGAAATCTGGAGCGTGCGAAACTCGGGCCCTTGTCTCCTTATTCACGTGCCTCGAGATTTGTGTCATGTGTCAATTTTGCACTTGCGCACAAGTGTGAAAGTGACAGGCATGTGGTTGGTGCCCTACCACACACATGATGTTAAGTGAAGATGAGGTCGAAGGTGGAAGTGGACTGACCCGGAAACCCCAACACATTTGGGGGACTGGCTATCTTATCTCTGACAACCGGAAAATTGCTGCTTGGCGGCAGATTTACATAAGATGGTGGTAGCTAGCCAGGCGGACATTTAAAATGCCCTACCACCAACCAAACCGAGTACTTAAACATGTACCCCGCTGGGGATCGAACCCGCGACCTCCGAATCGTAAACCCAATGTTGTTTACATTGAGCCACGGAGGCGGTTAATTTGATGAAAATCGCTTAACTTTAGACACAGCTGCGTTTTACTTTTTTTATTTTTAATTCAAACACTTTTGATAAGCTCGTCGACATTATTACTTGTAGATATAGAATTAACCCTAATATTTCTTTACAGCATCAGCCTACCATTACATATCTCCAGTTTGCGTACTGTTTCTACCACCACTCGCTGACTTCATAGGACATAAGTGGACGTGCTTCATCATTTCCTGGGGCGCGTTCGCAGGATTTGGTGTTATGTACTATAGTACTACAACGCTGCAATTGTTCATAGGAGAACTGATCCAGGGTCTCTTAGCATCCTTCACAGTCACAGAGGCATTTATTATCCTCACAGAATATACATCTCCTAAGTATCGTGGTATATTTATTGCTATTAAGACCGCGAGCTATATGTGGGGGGTGTGGATGTCGAATGCTTTAGGTACGTTCTTTTACTGGAAAATTATATGTCTTTTGGGTGTAACGTGTTCAATTTACAATTTAGTGACTGTAGTAATTTTTTGGCCAGAGTCACCATATTGGTTGGCACTTAAAAATAAATTTGAGAAATGTGAAGCTTCACACCGCTGGCTTAAAGGGATTGATGAGAATTCGAAAAAGGAGCTTGAGGGTATGATTGATTTTTACAGAAAATCTGACAATCATAATAAAAGTACCTCTCGAACTTCTCGGTACGTCAAATTGCTTTTTAGTAGAGCATTTGCAAAAACAATTGCATTGTCAATTGTAGCAGTGACACTTCTTGGTTTTTGTGGAAAACTGGTACTGCATGTTTATGCTATTGACATTTTTAAAAGCATCACAAACAATGAATCCACAGCTTACACAAGTATGCTTATTTTGGATGGGTTGACCGTTGCTGCGATGTATGCGGGCTGTGGTCTGGCGAAAATTCTCAATAGGAGAACACAATATCTAACAGCAACGACGACTGGTGTCGTTTGCCTATATGCACTGTCTATTTACTTATACTTTGTAAAAATATCAATTATAAATGAAAATAAATACATATCTTTAGCATTATTGTCAATATATTCTATTGCAATATGTTTGGGGCCAATGGTGTTGACTTCAACGGTTTATGCTGAACTGTTACCAATAAATGGTAAAACCTTATCCGTTATTATATTAGGAACGTATTCTCAGGTGTATTTGGGAATTCTTTTGAAGTGTTCGCCATACCTATTTAAAGCATTGACTATGTCGGGCACTTTCTTATTCTTTGCTATCTCATCGACTGTTTGTTTAATTATACTGTATAAGTATTTAACAGAAACTAAAGATAAAACCATTTTAGAAATTGCATTAATTATGCAGCAGTCAGTAGACGATTCTAAAGTTAGTGGTTTAAAATGTAACGCATTAGAAGAAAATCACAATAAGGTGTTACTTGTTAGAAATTGATAAGCAACAAAATGTATTAATAAGTTACCGGCAATATTTGACTTGTTTCAGTTTTATATAATATTGTGCTGTCTGTCGCCTGCGTAATATCTTTAATTTATTTGAATATTACAAATTAAAATTATCAAACTTCAAACTTCTAGCATTTATTTCAACGTAATAATAATATCATCTGTTGAATGTCAACTTAAATCCACTAGAAATAATAATAGGTATTATTGCATTTATCTGGCAGTCAGTATGTCCAAGCTACTCTCGCTTCGGAAAGGGAAAATCATCTGTGTCAATCATCAATCGTAAAATCAATGGGCATAAACGTGGTCTCTGACTTCAGTCTCATAAGGAAGCTCAAGGTCACATAACGATCTATGAAGAGGGTGATGCTTGGTCTTTCTCTAGATCGAACCAGGAGGTCTAATTTCTAACGAAAATAGCTTCGGACGGCCGTAACTTCGGAGTTTTTCTTTTGCTAAGAATCCTTTATTTACATAACGTCAGTCGTTCCTTGCGTCCCGTACTAACTTGTGATGTCCAAATATGTACAATAAAAGTAAAATAAAGGCGATTGGTTTATAATTTGACACAGCAAATTGCGAAAGAAAAAGTTCGAGGTTATGGTCGTCCGAAGCTATTTTCGTTAGAGAGTAGTGTGGGGAAAAGATAAGCGGCAGCTTCGTGGTGATCGAGGGTTTATTATTGGATGTTGCACCGATTGTAGGAGAGCGAAAAACTGGCCGCGAGCCAGTATATTTACATTTAGATTTGCGCCATCTATCGGATTGTCCTGGAACCCGTGAGAAAGGTACACTTGTACCTATTGAAGTGAATAAATTGATTAGTGTTGGTTTTATGGGTCCGCCGATAGATGGCGCCAGTCTTTATAATCGTGCCGACGGCGTCAGGCGAGGTTCTATACTGAACAAGTAGACCCCCAGCAAAGAAGAAGTCAGTAGCAGAAAGAAAGTAACCGAAGTACGAAGTAAAGTAGCGTGGGTTAGTAAGATGATGTGGCAGTAGGTAAGGCACAGCGTGGAGGACTGAAGGCCCTTGTGGTATATAACGTCTAGAGTGGTTGTCCACGCCCGAGGTGGATAGATAATCCGATATACGTCGCGGACCTATGCTTATTGTGTGGTTGCATGCGCCTCCAGGTAACCAAATGGATTGCGATGTGTTCTAAAATCACATTCAGATATTTTTTGAGAGAAACCACACAGGTTTTCTCATCAAGTAGCTGATACTTATAACAAAAACATTTTCATGAAAAATTTTTAACCAAGCAAGCTATTTCGTAAAAATTGAAGCTCATTTCTGTGGTCATGTCAAAGGTCGAGACATGTTTCAATGAAAACCACAAGCCTCACGCGGATGGTGTAGTGGATAGTGTGTCTGTCAGCGAAACCAACGGTTGCGGGTTCGAATCCGGCGAAGGTCTTGGAACTTGGAGTTACAGAAATTAGACACACAAGTTACTTCGACGATGGTCGTTTATTGTCTAATTTCCTGACTGACTAAAAGGTGGGTATAGACTACCTTACGTATGTTCGGGGAAAGGTGATTCACTACACCGCGACGGGTAAATGTTTGTGTGATGAATACGAACATTTTTATTCCCGAGTCATGGATGTTTATATAAATATTTATGTAAGTTTATCCGTTATCTAGTACGAATAGTACAAGCTTTGTTTCGTTTGGGACTAGATGATTGATATAAGTGTCTGAAGATTTAAATTAAATATTTAAATATATTTTGTATGCATAACGAGTCAGCACATGACCTCAATCTCACCTGATGTTAAGTGAAGATGAGGCCGAAGGTAGAAGGGTACTGACCCGGAAACCCATACATATTTCAGATACTTTCCTCTGAGAAGAACAAGCAAGAAACTCGAGGTGTTGCTTTAGGGTATTATAATACAAAAGGTTACCATTTATGTCATTATTAGATTGTGAACATTCGCACTAAGCGGTTCGACTCTTCATTCATAATGCGAACAGCCAAGGCATGGAACTCCATTCCGGCGTCAGTCTTTCCTGAATCCAACAACCTTGGGATCTTCAAGAGCAGGGTGAATAGGCATCTACTGAGATCGCTTGCTTCATCTTCGGCCACATCGTCACTTCCCAACAGGTGAGATTGTGGTCAAACGCGTATCCAGTTAACCATAAAAAAAGTGAAATAGACTGACATGCGAACGATTTGGTAATGTACTAACATAAATATTGTGTGCGTGTTAGTACAGTTGTCTACACTTTATTCAGCTGCAAATTTTGAAAGTACTCTTTCAGTCGAGCTATAAATAAAACACGGCTTATATAACAAAACCGGACAGCCAAAACTGGCTACACCTACCACCGACTTTAGTAAGGACTTGTTGCAATTTCAGCGCAATCGATTCAGTAGTTATTCTTATATCCTGGTAAACAGCATTATATATTGAGAGGGTTGCGTAGTTTTTGCACAGTGAAACTACGAGTAAATGTAGCTTGGGTTTATGTAAACAATATTGGGTTTACGATTCGGAGGTCGCGGGTTCGATCCCCAGCGGGGTACATGTTTAGTACTCGGTTTGGTTGGTGGTAGGGCATTTTAAATGTCCGCCTGACTAGCTACCACCATCTTATCTAAATCTGCCGCCAAACAGCAATGTTAATAGCATTGTTCTGTTCCGGTTGTCAGAGATATGATAGCCAGTTCCCCAAATAAGATGGGGTTTCCGGGTAAGTACGCTACCACCTTCGGCATCATCTTCCTTATCTCGGCCTTATCATCAGGTGTGGTTAAGGTCAAGTGCTAACCCGTTGTGCACAAAAAAATATAAGGAAATATGTAGAGAAGGTCGATGTGATTACCAATAAATATGACCCATATTGGGTGTGATCCCAAAACTAAGCAAAGCTTGTAGTACTCTGGATACTAGATAACGGATAAAACACATTAATATTTATATAAACATCCATGAATCAGGAATAAATGTTGGTATTCATCACATAAACATTTACTCCTCGCGGGATTCGAAACTGCAACCGTTGGTTTCGCTGATAGGGTCACTATCCACTACACCATAGGGCATCAACATTCTGAACAAACAGTAGCATAGAAATGTAAAATGTACTGTATACAGATTTTTTGACTTTGACATACTCTCGTGGAACTTGTCCAAAAAGAGCAAATTCGCAGCGAATCGCTTCGGACGGAATAAACCCTCTTAAACAATGTCAAAATACTCGAAAAGGTCATCCAATTCATACAACAAAAGAAATAATCATTGTGGTGGTAGGGCATTTTAAATGTCCGCCTGGCTAGCTACCACCATCTTATCTAAATCTGCCGCCAAGCAGCAATGTTAATAGCATTGTCGTGTTCCGGTTGTCAGAGATAAGATAGCCAGTCCCCCAAATGTTTTGGGGTTTCCGGGTCAGTACGCTTCCATCTTCGACCTCATCTTCACTTAACATCAGGTGTGATTGAGGTCAAGTACCAAATCGTTATGCATAAAAAAAAAACTGGTATACAGTAATAATAGCAAACAAATTAATTACTCCAGCACACAATATTATAAAAGTTAGTATTTTGTGTCATTTTAAATTAATGTATACAATAATAAAAGTCCGTATTAAAATTGTGTACAACTTTTTGACATTATCAAAATCGTTGAATTACACTATGAGGATTCTGTCATGACGGATCTGTAGCGTCGACATAGCGAGCTGCAGACTTGTGTAAACAACTTCAGACCACCTGCAAATATTTAAACAAATGTAATGTTTTGCATCGTCGCAGTCTTATTTGGATCAAGAGAGAGACTGGTTGAAACTATAAAAATACTAATGAATATGTAGTACCTATTTTTTATCCGTATCTAAGGTTATACTTGGCTCTACTTTGTCTACTAGCGATCAATTTTAACGATTATTTCTTTCTTTATAACTACTGCAACGAGTAATAGAGAGGAACGACAATAATAAAGACCATAATAATTAAATATAATATCGTTTCTAAAGTTTCTGACATTTTCATTCGGCTTATTTAACTTCCATAGACATATTTTATTCATATTTAGACATATTAACCTAACGACTCATATATCACTGAGGATTTGATTTGTTTCCATTGACAATTATAATAATATTATGATTAATAATGTATTAGTACGAATTTTATTGTAATTTAATTAAGACATACCCATTCAATGTTAAAGTAACCTTTGTCAGTAACATAGTAAGAATCTTTAATTGGCATAAGTTTGGTATTAGTTTTCTGAATAAGAATTTGTAATAATGCTGTTGATTCTATGTAAATAAAATAAAATAAAAATAAAATAAAGCAATAAATGGACGAATACGAACCGGTTACAACAGAAAGTTGCAGATCCCAGAAAACAGAAAAGTCATGGTTACTTTTTCTTAGACAGGTTAGTCAATGAATCTATTAAAATAGTTTGAAATTAAATGTTTTTTCGATGACACCATAATATACGGTATTGGTAATTTTTTATTGTTTTAAAATGTATCCTATGATAGGTACTCTGGGGATTAAGACAAATCCATCCTGCACTTAAATATTCAGGCTACAGGAGGTACTAGAAATCTACATACATAGACTCGAAAAACAGAACCCTCTTTTCTAAATATAAACTTGTTATTCCTGATAGTGGTTAACACTGGTAAACTAAGTCACTCAGTCATTTAAGGGACAATGTATGCTTTTATAATAAGGGTACAGTGGACATTAAAATTTACCTTAAAAAATATCCAAAGCATTATAAAACAGAACCTTTAATAAAACACCCAATTTTCAATTACATTTTTACGCGTCGGCAACACCGATTTTTTAGTGACTTCACTTCGTCTCGTCCGCATGTTCTCTTTGCATTGATGCAAATTAACATTAAACGTTCTTTATTATTATTTATGTATTTCTATACCCCGTAGATTATATATATTTTCAACATACTTGCTCGTAAAGTGGATCTAATTTCACCGGTTTTAGATATATCAAGCAGCTCATAAAACACGCGTGTATTTAATAAACGCAAATAGTGAATCTATATTCTATAAACGCACTATTTGCTATGGCAAAGAACTTACTCATACAGCCAACACCATCAGCCCGGTGAATAAAATATCGCTGATCTCCGTGTGTTATGAAGATCAGTAATAAAATATACTTCAAAATGTTTTTTTTTTTTGAACTGACCCGCCGCGCAGCGCCAGCCATTAGGCAGCGCGACGCGTGATTTTTTTAATCTGTTTCCTCGCAAGTATGTTGAAAAACGTCGTACGATATACGTGCGTATATTGGTTAAACACATAACGCACTTATGTCGTGATGTACTATAAGTACTTCTTTTAAAATCATCTTAATTTAACATTTAGACCTGTTTACTTCCAATTTTTCCTCCAAGCTCTCCCGACTAGGTCAATTTTAGGAAAACGTTATATTTCTATCGTGTGTGTACCTGGGACACCCTTCTGCCGGTAAGTACCCCTGTTTTCTACCCCATACGGATCGACTAGGAAGCTACTAAAACCTCAGCATCAAAGAGGAGGAATCAAAAGTTGGGCTCACCCAATAGCGATCGTTCTCCAGGCGGTCGTGCACCTTCTATGTACAGAGGGGTTCTAACTCTTTAACGAAAATAGCTTCGGATGGCCGTAACTTCGGATTTTTTCTTTTGCAGTTTGTTGTGTCAATTATAAACCAATCGTCATTATTTTACTTTTGTTGTATATAGTTGGACATCACAAGTTAGTACGGGACGCGAGGAACGTCTGAAGTTGTGCAAATAAACGATTCTTAGCAAAAGAAAAAGTCCGTAGTTAGAGCCGTCCGAAGTTTGTTTTCATTAGAGAGTAGACCCCCTGGGTGGACACAATTAGTGAACACAGATGTCTCTAAACTGTCACTTCTCTTAATTTCCAGGCATATGTTTGCAGTGGTCCATGGGTAATTTGCTTCATGTATGGTTTATGCACGGGAATGCCAACTGTGGCCATTCCTCAAATAAGACGAGAAGCAAACTCTACGGAGGCGGTTACCAATGATATGGCGTCTTGGATGCGTAAGTAGAAATCTACAAGTTTCTAACGGGATATATCGGTTAAGTAAATTAAAAAATATCCCAACTAACGTACAACAGCCCCCGTACCATGACATCGTTTGTCGAGCGCGACGCGACGTGACAGTGGGATAGTTGTATATTTCGTCCAAACGAATGAGCGGGACAGATATTATCTCACGCGACATATACGTTCATCGCGCCTATCATGCTACCAGTGATGAGAAAGTTTGTGTGCTTGTTACCTTCACCTTAAGAAATTTGGTTGGTAGATCTGGATTAACTGGCAAATTGTTTAGCTGGACCGATTTTTTAATGAAATGTTCCACGCGAACGAAGTCGCGGGCAATAGCTAGTATATTATAAGTTATTATCTCATAATATGTGGAATAAACTGCCAAAATTAATTCAGGGCAGCCCTTCAATTGCAGTATTTAAGAAAAGGCTACAAGAGCATTACCTCTCCCATCTTTCGTGATATTAGTATGTGAATGTAGGTTTATAGTACCTATATATATATATATTTAAATTATGTTATGTATATATTTCGCAGTAGGTATATGTAATATATTTAGTGTAAGTTTATTATTCAGTTATCTTTTTTTTTTTATTTGTTTTATTATTCGTTATCGGATTTTTTATTTTGCACACAATTTACTGCTAAACCCCAAATTTACTAAGTTTCCTATTTCAATGCTCAGGTTGGCTGGAAGAGATCTCTTAAAGAGATAAGTCCGCCTTTGTATGTGACCTATTGTTTGTACTCTGTTATTGTAATATTTTGGTGCAATAAAGAATAAAGTAATATCTAATGAAAACTTATTAAAGCACGATTATAATACCATGAATAAAGATATCAATTCATAAATTTCAATTCATGTAGATCACGTTAGATTCTGGAATTTTTCAATGACAGGCAATCTTTAGTTTTGTTATTTCACATACTCGTACATATATAATGTCACGATCTTAATATTCTGGTCTACCTATAGGTCAATTTTACTAATTGTAATGCTTAAAAAAGCCCTCCCATTACCGACATACCTATCATCCCGCCTGCTACCTCGGTGTCAATTGGTCTGTGCCTCGGGGTTTTTTTTTATGCACGACGAGTTCGTACTTGACCTCAATCACACCTGATGTTAAGTGAAGATGAGGTCGAAGGTGGAAACGTACTGACCCGGAAACCCCAACACATCTGGGGGACTAGCTATCTTATCTCTGACAACCGGAACACAACAATGCTATTAACATTATTGCTTGGCGGCAGATTTAGATAAGATGGTGGTAGCTAGCTAGGCGGACATTTTAAAATGCCCTACCACCAACCAAACCGAATACTTAAACATGTACCCCGCTGGGGATCGAACCCGCGACCTCCGAATAGTAAACCCAATGTTGTTTACATTGAGCCACGGAGGTGACAAAAAAAGAAAAGGAGGTTTTCGGGTGACCGAAAACAGCGCTGGATCATGAAACTGGCCAGGTACAGCAAAGCTGATGTCACTCCCTTTTGCCTTGACTATTCAAAATCCAAACTATGTCAATAGCATTAAGTTAAATCGGAACTAAGGCAATTATATAAAAAAAATAAAAGTTTAATGCTTGAATCGACATCCACTGTTCACCTACCGAAATATATAGAAATTCACATGTGACCGGGTGAACCCATCGCCTTTAAAATGTACAAATCTATGCTAAATTAGAAGTTTTTTGGTGGAAAGTCCCGTTGTCGCCTTTAACTACACCCACGGGAAGAGACGGTATGGTGTTATTTTTATTACGTGCCGAAACCATACGGCTTTTATTTCAACAAATACCATATCAAGGAATTTTCTCGTCTCCTTTTGAAACGTGAATCCTCCAAGATTACTAAACCTTTAATATTTTTTTCCAGCATCAGCCATTCATAACATAGCTCCAGTTGGCATGCTGTTTCTACCATCACTCTCAGACTTCATTGGACGTAGGTGGACATGCGTCATCACTTCCGTGGGATCATCCGTGGGATTTGTCGTTCTCTACTACAGCAAAACACCAGTTCAATTCGTCATCGGACAAGTAATCCAGGGTGTATTGGTTTCCTTCGCAGCCACAGTTTCATTAATAATTATCACAGAATACTCATCTCCAAAGTATCGTGGTGTATTATTAACCTTAAAATCCGCCGGCATAAGTTGGGGAATATGGATATCGAATGCCTTAGGAACATTCTTTCATTGGAAGAATATTTGTCTTGTGGGTATAATTTATTCTGTTTACGGTTCATTGTCTGTTATTTTATGGCCAGAGTCACCATATTGGCTTGCTCTTAAAAAACACATGGACAAATGTGAATCCTCACACCGCTGGCTTAAAGGGACTGATACGAATTCGAAACAGGAACTTGAAGGTTTAATTGCTCTAATCCAAATTCCTGACAATTGCGAACAAAATGGAGGCATTTCAAGAATTTATCAGTACGTTAAGCTAATCGTTACCAAACCGTTTTTGAAATCTATATCATTATGTTTTATAGTAATGACAATTTATTGTTTAAGTGGGAAATTGGTATGCCATGTGTATGCCATTGATATTATTAAAAACATAACAAACACTGAATCTACTGCTTACACAGGTATGCTTATCTTGGATGGGTTGACCGTTGCTGGGATGTATGCAGGCTGTGGTCTGACGAAAGTCCTCAATAGGAGAACACAATATCTAGTAACAACAACGACTGGTGTCGTATTCCTGTACGTACTATCAATTTACTTATATATTGTAAAAGGAACTACTGTAAACGAAAATCCATATTTTTCTTTAGCAATATTGTCGATATATTCTATTTCAATAAGTATGGGTCCAATGGTAATGAGTACGTCGGTTTATGCTGAAATCATGCCAATAAGCGGTAGAAATTTAGCTGTCGCAATTGTTGGAATATATTTTGAGATATTTTTGGGAATTCTGCTAAAGATCTCGCCATACCTCTTTAACGCGTTGACTTTGCAGGGCACTTTCTTATTCTTTGGCATCTCATCGACGCTTTGTTTAATTATTCTATACAAATATTTACCAGAAACGAAAGATAGAACTATTCTTGAAATCGGTTATAGTATGCAGTCTAAGCCATTGGACCATTCTAAAGAACATCATGATATAAAATCTAAAGCAATTGATAACAGTTGTAATCGAGAGTTACTGGTTAATAATTGACTGACAATAAAATTGATTGGAAATTCCACGGTCATTGATTTGTCTCCATTTTGTGACCGCATAGATTAGTATACAAATTTATGTAATAAGAGACGTACTCAAAATCAAAATCAAAATCAAAAAATGCTTTATTTTGTAGGTACACAGGGTACACTTAAAATAGTCAGATTTTACATTTTTAAAGCTACTGCTTGTTCAAAAGGCAATTTTCCCCTGAGAAGAACAAGCAAGAAACTCGAGAGGTCGCTCTTTTAAAAAAAGGTTGTTATATTACAAAATTATTATTTTATATTATAATATTTCATTATTAATTGTGAAATAGCCTGGTTATGCGAACGGGCTGGTTATGTCCATGATTGTTTATCATCTAAATAATCTGATATTTTATAATATGCTTTCTTAATAAGTTTCTGTTTTATAGTATCTTTAAATTTATTGAAAGGAAGATTTTGTATATCAACAAGAACTTTATTGAAAAAGCGTATACATAACCCTTTGAATGAATTACTGACTTTGTGGAGGCGACTTATGTGACCTGCAAGTTTATCTTTATTTCTTGTATTGACATCATGTTTATCACTATTTTTCCTAAATGATGCTATATTTTTTTTGACATATATTAGATTTTCAAAAATGTACTGTGACGAAAAGGTTAGAATATTATACTCTTTAAATCTGTCTCTAAGTGACACTGCAGGTCTCAATTGATAAATTGCGCGAACGGCTCGTTTTTGTAAAACAAAGATTGTATTGATATCCGCGGCATTTCCCCACAGCAAGATACCGTAAGACATACTTTAGTGAGTAGGTATACATACTCGTATACCTACTCACTAAAGATTGTTATGACTGCTTGGAGGGTGACACAAGAGAACCATTGTCATATCTTTAACTACTATAGTTATTTATTTAACCGTTAACTTATTATCAGCCTCCTATTAATTAATTATTATTCTAACCCAAAGGTTGCCTGGAAGAGATTTTAGTGATAAGGCCGCCAAATTGTACTATCCCCTTTTTCTTATTTATCGTTGTTATGTGTCTTATTGTTGTACAATAAAGAATATTTTGTTGTTGTTGTTTTTTTCTTAGTTTTCAATTCTTTAATTTACATGTAATCTTTAATGTACAAATCCCGCTTCGCATATATAAACATAAAGATGGCGCGTGCGTTTTTGAAAAAAATAAATATACTACCTATGCCAATAACTTCTATTTCACTTCCCTAACATGCCGTATTTTTTTCCATTTGGTAAAAACATTCATCCGGTATAAACATCTATGACTAGGGAATAAAATGTTCGTATTCATCACACAAACATTTACCCGAGATTCGAACCCGCAACTGTTGGTTTCGCTGACAGGGTCACTATCCACAACACCAACCGGTCGTCAAAAGCAAATTTTGAATGTCGACTGGTACCTTATTATAAATTTACTTACTTTAATTGAATCACGGGAAAACATAAGCTCTATGTCCACAGAGCCTTGGAAATTTGTCACTCTATGAGCAGGTAAGTAATTAAATTAATAATCGATGTAGCGTGCGAAGCCTCACTCACCGTTGGGAGACAGTGCCGTGTTAGTACAAGCCCCATTTTAACCCATTTCAAAGAGGAGGTTATCAACTCAGAACTCATTCATTTATAAACCGATTCACAAAATTCGTTTTTATTGGATAGGACATACTTCCAAGGTGGTCCCATATCATAATCCTGCTTCATAGCAGGATGGGATCTATAAGGAATTAAGGGAAATCCTCGTATATTATAGGCATACATTTAGCGATTTTTTTACATCAACGACTTCAGAATTTATATTCAGAAAGTGGAACCTGACTTAAGTCGGTTGTTTTGTAAATTTTTGGCGGTCCCTATTTCCTTGTTTAATTCCTACCTTTAATACCTTCTAAAGACCCGGTACAGTCGACTGTCCAGAACTTGTGATAAAGACCACGCTGAGAACTGCCAGGATCCTTATAAGTTCAATCCGCTTTTGGATCTCCCATCATGCTCCACCAACTACAGGCAAAATGCGTTTGTATAGCGAGCGAGTAAAAACTTTAATTTACTCAGCAACGAGTTTGATTTGGGCCTGTTTTGTACCATCGTTAGGTACGTCAGCAATGGACCACATTAAGTAAAAATTAAGTAGTTAATTTTTGAAAAAAAGTAACCTAATACGGGTGTAACCCGGTTGTTTTTAGATTAGCGATGCAAAGAATGTATTGATTGTTTATAATTTGATTGATTTTTTCAACTTTTCTCAGGTTGTAAAGTATAATTTTGATTTTAAGTTAATTCTAACAAATGGAAACCTCTAATTAACCTCTAATTGGCTTTCAGTTATTTAAAGTGATACTTTGTAAAATAGCTGTTGGTTTTCCCAAGAAAATAAAATAAATAAAATAAAATAGTTTAAGTACTATCAACCATCTGGTATCCAAAATACAAGCCTAGTTGCTTAGTGTGGAACTAGATGGCGCTATGTATATGTTCAAAGATATTTATTATTATTATTACTATTGATCGTGTGATGGTGTTCGCGTTGGTCAGAATTTCTAGAATAGATCCCTGTCAAGTATGAAACAGTAGCATTTACCCAACTCCAAAATAAATAATTTGCTTGACTATTCTAATCTTTGCTCATTTGACTTAACGTTCAATCCAATTTCTAATGTAAGTAGTTGAAGTAAATTGTAAATTGGACTCTATGCCGACGAGTTAACATTCGTAATACGATAATTTTGAAATAAGGGATTTTTCCTTTGTCTAAAAACAAAGGCTTGTTTGAGTCTGTGTGGACTGTGGGCCTGCAAATGGGAAAGACAATAGCACCCACTATAATGAGAACTTTAGTAGGGGTGAGCTGTAACTGTTAAATATATCCACGTACCTGTTACAAAAGCAATAATTTATTTAGTTATTCACACTAAATTTTAACAGTATTTAAATATTGGGTCTATACCTATGAAATTGGAGTTTTTTTTCTTCGTTAATCATATGTACCAATTCCTGCGATTTTCAAAGCTATAACCAAATTTGTTTTTTATTTAGAAAATGGAATATTATTTCAATGTTTCACATGAAATATTTTTCTAAATCACTTAATAAATAAGAATTGAACAGAGCTCTTTTCATGTGCTTCCCATAATCATTTCTTAGATTCGCTGAAACTTTTATAAATCGGTTACTATTAAAAATTAACGCTGCCTATACTTAACTTAATGTTATTCGATAATACACACAAAGTTTAGATAAATTTGGATTTGCCGTTCCCAAAAAAAAATCAAAAATGTTTGTATGGAGAAAACAGTCTTAATGAAATTCTTCATACAAAACGCCAAATTCATAGGTAAGGACCTTATTTAATTTTATGGATATGCAAAGTTGAAGTTTCCTGTACATGTTTGGTGAATGATTACCTCCAGTACCAGGATGCAAAATGTAGACGAACAGAGGTGTCTCTATTTTGGTACCTACTATTCTATAAACGCTTCTATAGAAAGTGATTTGTATGTACTTACATAGCAAAATTTGCGTGTTGATTTCTTGCATTGTGCTGAGACTATTTTTTTATTTTATTTATTTAGGATCACCAACAATTGTTACATCAATCATGGTCCATCTAACAATTAAGGTAGCTGGTATTGAATTTAAATGTACAACCTTTTATAGGTGAACACATCATGCGAAAAACTTTAAAAATAAAATAACAGTAAAATCTAATTTAACCTAAATTTACAGCTAATTCTTTATTTTGATTGGTTGAACAGTTTCGTGCCAATGTAAATATGAGGCACTATTTGAGCAGGATATAGCATAAAAATGTAGTTTTTTAAGTAGCTTCCCGCCCGCGGTTACGACCGCGTGGAATTAGTTGTCGCGGACTCATCCTCCTCCTTTATGGATGTCGGTTAAAAATATTATTATTATATATATATATGGTATTATTATATTATATATATTATTACCATCTCGTTTGCATGATAGGCTATTTTACAAAGACTGGCGGCATTACGCCGTTGAATGGCAAGGCTCATTCGCTGCCCGAGGTAGCTGCCAGCTGTCACCCGAGGTCTCGCATTTAAAACACTGTTTTCATAAAAGAGGTGCTGGGCTTGGTAAGCCTAACTTCAGGCGACCTCAGGGCGGTCGTCTCAAGACAGACTGGAGAAGGAGCGGACAATGTCGCAGGTCGGAGAGCTATAGGTGATACACTTTTTATAATTATTTAAGTATAATAATCTGTGTAACTATATATTTATCCAAGAGAAGTATAAGTACCTAAAACATTGAAGAACTGTTCGAGCTAATACCCGCTGCTCAATTTAACCGATACACTTCTCGCCGAAAATTAAATTTCCATCGACATCACCTGGAAGACCTGGTGGAAGTCTACCACTGTACGTTTCTCAAGAAACTTCTTACCACGTACGACCACCCTGTGGAACGGACTTCCGGCAGCGGTATTCCCGGACGAGTACGACATTGGAACCTTCAATAAACGAGCCTACACCTTCCTCAAAGGCCGGCAACGCATCTGTGATCCTTTTGGTGTTGCGGGTGTCCATGGGCGGCGGTGATTGCTTTCCATCAGGTGACCCGCATGCTCGTTTGCCGCCCTCTCAAATAAAAAAAAACATTGTTATAATTCGTTTATAAGAAGGATTTGAATAAGATAGAAGCGTATTCACAAATCTCAAATCTTCGGCCCTCTCATTAAATGACATCTAACGTTGATGAATATTCATTAAACATGAAATATTAATATCAAAATACATTACCTAATATATGTTACTCAATTATAATAAGGCGTCCCGATATTCAATTAATGGAAATCAGGTCAGGGCACACTTAACTACTTAGTACTATTTGTTTTCGAATGAAGTTTGTCAGATTTTTCCTATATTGGTGCGAGTAGCTTAATCTTAGTCAAACATGTTATAGTTATGTGTTTAAAAAAAAGGAAAAAATATATATATATATTTCGGACACTTACACCAAACATCTAGTCCCAAACTAAGCAAAGCTTGTGCTATGGATACTAGATAACGGATAAATATACATAAATATTTATATAAACATCCAAGACTCGGGAATAAATGTTCGTATTCATCATACAAACATATACCCCTCGCGGGATTCGAACCCGCAACCGTTGGTTTCGCTGATAGGGTGACTATCCACTACACCAATCGGTCGTCAAACATTTTGACATTATACTTACTTTATAATCCCCGAAATATTTTGGGGTGTTTTAGCCTTTGACCTTAATTGCAACTGATGTTAAGTGAAGATGAGGCCGAAGGTGAAAGAGCGTTCAACTGGATACCCAGCATAATTGAAAGATTCTCATCTCAAACAGACGGGACAAAACAATCCTATCAACATTGCCGATTGGCGACAGACTTAGGCCCGTATTTCAGAATGTTACTCAAGCGTAGATCTGCGCTTGAGCACAGTTCACAGTTCAAGATACATAAAACTGCCCCTTTTTAACTGGCCGCAAGCAGAGATCTCTGCTTGAGTAACATTCTGTAATCCGGGCCTTAGATAAGATGATAATGGTGTCGATTCGGATGTACACCAACTAAAATAAACTAAACTAAAACCAGTTTTAAAGTAGTACTGTCTCTTTCTCCTTGGAACAGTACGATGCAACGGCACCACTCCAAAACTGGTTTTAGTTTAGTTTAGTTTAGTTGGTGTACATCCGAATCGACACCAGTAGCTAGCCAGTTGGATATTTAAAAATGCCTTACCACCAACCAATCGAGTACTAATTTTATACACCGCTTGTAATTTATACTCTGCGACTTTCGTTTTTTTTTAATTTGATGTTGTTTACATGAGCCATGGAGGTAGTTTAAGTTGGTTGAGCTTTCTCCATTAAAAAGAGAAATGTGGGGATAATTTCATAATCTCTTCTCACACAAAACTCGCCACAAACATAACAAGCAAATGGTAACACATTTCTAGTTCAATTAATATCACATTTGGCTGATATGGAACGAGTAGTTGCAACACATTAATGTGGAATGCGGCTACTGGCCTAGGCGCTGATAGGGTGTTAATGGGAGATCGACACGTCGGAAACTTCCTACGATATTACTGGAAGCAGGAAACAGGATATCTGAGATTTTCTGAACTGCAAATGGATTCTTCTTCTATCTTCCATGGGAATCTTTCAACCGCCTCCGTGGCTCAATGTAAACTGTAATCGCCAACCCTCTTGAAATTTTTCTTTTTTTTTTATATCCACGACGGGTTCGTACTTGACCTCAATCACACAGGATGTTAAGTGAAGATGAGGTCGAAGGTGGAAGAAGCGTACTGACCCGGAAACCTCAACACATTTGGGGGACTGGCTATCTTTTCTCTGACAACCGGACCACAACAATGCTATTAACATTGCTGCTTGGCGGCAGATTTAGATAAGATGGTGGTAGCTAGCCAGGCGGACATTTTAAAATGCCCTACCACCAACCAAATCGAGTACTTAAACATGTACCCGGCTGGGGATCGAAACCGCGACCTCCGAATCGTAAACCCAATGTTGTTTACGTTGAGCCACAGAGGCGGTAAACATGCCCCTAGCGGGATTCGAACCCACGACCTTTTGGTATAGCCGCCAGAGTTTCTAACCACTGCACCAAACAGGTCGTCTATGTTACATACTAAATATTTAAATGTCGGTTTTGACAAGTTTATCAATAGTTTGTCAATGAGTAGATACGGAACCTCAGGGCTCGACTCCCACTCACACTTAGCCGGTTTTGTTTTATAATTTTCCTACATGATTGTATGACGGTTTATAAAATATTTTAACGATACCGTCTCAAGTAGGTACCTAATACAGCTGTGACACATGGACGAACATATTTAAGGCCCGTATTAATAAACTGTTCTCAAGATTAAGATGACCTTAAGTTGACGCTTGAGAGTCTGTTGCATAGTAAAACAGTATCAAAAAAATAGTATTCAAAACCAAAAAAAAAAATCAAAAACATTTCATTCAATGTAGGATACAAAAATATCACTTATTGAAAGTCAACATGTTATTTTTTTTTAAACTACATCGCTTCACAAGGTGTTATGGTTAGGCAGAAGAAGCGACGAGAAACTCCGCAACAACACATCTTTTCAATTGGTCAATCTTTACAATAATATTACATTTTATATTACATATTACAAAACAAAAGCAAATTAAATCATCTATCCTGTAATAACCCTTCTTACACAGAGTTTCTTTAATGTGGCGTTTAAATTTCTGCTCTGTTAAACTCAATACATGTTCTGGTATTTTATTGTAAAAGCGTATGCTGTGTCCCACAAAGGATGTGCTAACCTGGCTAAGTCTAAATTGTGGACTTTAAGTTTATTTTTGTTTCTAGTATTCAAATTATGATTATCAGAATGTTTACGAAATAGGCATATATTTTTGCGTACATACATTATACTGTCATATATATATTGGGATGCAACAGTTAAAATACTTATTTCTGTAAACAGAGAGTCACGGCAGCGCAAATTATATATTGCTCTGATTGCTCTTTTTTGTAGAAGGCGCGATCTCAATCTCAAGATCGATTTATTAATACGGCCTAAAAGTAGAAAAACTTACTTAACAAACAGTATAACTCCTGTCTTCTCGATCTGTCTGAAGACACCTTTCCATGATGCTAGCATACAGTATTGCTGCTTAGCGGTGAGAGGTGAGCGGGGATCAGACGGTGGCGGTGGCCCATGGTAAGGGTCCACGTTCGATTCCCGCGACGGCAGCTTCGACATATCACAACCCATAATGTTTTTTTATTTTATTTGTTATGTTATTATAATAATGTAATGATTATTTAAGAAATTTTAAATTTTAGTAATATTACATTTATTTATGTAACTTCGAGATTTGTATTTTATTTAAACATTTTTTTTAATGTTATTAACCTATTCAACATTACACTGCATTAAACGTTTTACCGCAATTAATATACAAATTTAACTAAACTCCATTTTGAAAAATTACGACGTTTATATAGTTTTCCCGTTAATTCACGATAAATAACGATCTTTAATTTTCCACTTATTACATGCAATTTACGATATCTTCCAATACATTACAAATGCACGCTTTAATAACTATTTTAATAAATGTATAATGTAGACTAGTGATGGGACGTCACTACCTTTATAACTGAACCTATATGAACTATCGCATTAAGTAACTAGTGATGGGAAAGTTTTTAACGAGATGCTCCTAAACGACGATAAATGATTTTGGGAGCAGTGTACCCAAATATATATTTTTTAAATTTACTTTTAGCATGTCTAAAAGTTGACAAACGTTTCTTGATACAAACCACTCTGGTTCTTATTGATATGTCACGAACTGCGATTCATATTACACTAGTCAGTTTAGTTACTGGGGTACCACGAAATTCTCATAAGTTTATCGCAGATAAGCATTGTTTACAGCGGTTTAAAAATTTAAACATAAAAGAAATATATAATATAATTTGTTATTCTTTATTCTATCATGCTATTCATTCTATTGCATTATATTCATTCTATTCTATTCATTATATTATAATCATTCTATTGCATACACAAGAAAATACAATTACAGAGATACTTATTAATAAATTAGACACCTCTCGAGTTTCTTGCTTGTTCTTCTCAGGGGAAAATTGCCTTTTGAGCAAGCAGTAGCTTAATAAAATGTAAAATCTGACTATTTTAAGTGTACCCTATGTACCTACAAAATAAAGCATTTTTTGATTTTTTTATTGATGTAAATAGCGAGCTTATCCCTAAAAGATACATTTTACACCAGGCCCGTCATAGGACAATGACAATAGAGAAGGAGAACATAGTGTACATAAATAAATAATACAGTATAATAATACGTATGCAAATAAATCTATTATAAGCCTTTGAACTTTATTTTACAGGAAAAATAGAGCATCTATAGAAAACTATTTACTTATCACCGAATCGACAGAAGGCAGGCGGTATTATTTCTTTTTTGGCGAGGCCAATGCGCTGGCAGAGGCAGAGTCTGTAACGTGACGGTATTGCGTCTCGTTGGTGATTTTAGTTAGTAATCTTTTTGTTCTTTTTCCTTTTCGTTTCTCTATATTTAAATTCAAATTCCTTTATATTATATTAAGTATTATAACCCTATTGTATTATATTTCCGCTGGAGCTATCGCATTTCTTATATTCATTCTTATATTCATTATCATTCCTAAAGGCATTGTTTTGTTCGGCCGTCTGAGTTCGAAATAGGAATTTGAATTTAAATATAGAGAAACGAAAAGGAAAAAGAACAAAAAGATTACTAACTAAAATCACCAACGAGACGCAATACCGTCACGTTACAAGTCTGCTCTGTAGTCACCGGATATTTACTTTAAACGCGCCATAAGGCTTCTGGCCCCCACGGTCTCATGATCTCTAAACCAAAAGGCGCAAATACATATGCCTCACTTAAACTACAAGCAGCGCAAATACGCATTGCGCTGCTTGTGATCCTAGCAACCAAGGTCACCAAGGGCATCTGGATGTATATTAGCCTCAATTTCACTTAACACGTCAACTAACCCATTTATTATAAAGTAACAACTGACCGTTCGCTTAAGAATATTTTCCTATCTCAAACAGTTGTCAGTTTCAACTAAAACGATGATGGCCTTGGACGGTTAATTTCTAAGGCAAGTGTCAGGGTGAAAAGGGCTATAATCGCCAATTATTGATACTTAAACGTTCATTAAAAAAAATATGACATGTCATATCACTAATCCTGCTAATGCTTATGACGCATAATGAATATTTTATGGCCATAATAAAAATGATACATTGCTCTGCGATAAAATAATTATCGATAATATTAACGACGTCTGTCCCAACCCTAGTGTTTCTATTTTATGTCGCGCTTTGCAATTGTATGTTAATGGTGTCCATTTTCGAAAATGGTCACCACACGTCATCACCCGTGTAATTTGCTTGGCGTTATTGGACAGACAGTTCTTATTGCCTCGCAATAACGTTGGCGATTTGTAGATATTATCGGATCCCATGAAAATGTGCTATGAATTTGGCATGACGGACCGCAGAATGGTGTCAGAATAATGGAGTATCAGTTGTGGCATCTATTTATGTGTCACCGACGTTCTCCCGACGAACATGTGAACACGAAAAAAGAAATGATATGAATTGCCTAAAATATCATCGGCAGACATCCCAACTGTTGGGCCATAACCTCCTTTGACTGGAAAAGGGTAAGGGTCATAATTCATCAAGCAGGCCCATTTGCTGATTTGTGACAGACTATAACCGACAGTCAATCTTTAATTGAAAACAGACTATTGTTAGTGATTGCCAAAATACAAAAACACCGTAGTAAAATGCCATAATATATTGCTTAACTTGGCCATTTGAAAACGAACTCGAGTGCGACTGCGCCACAAGCGCTGCTTTTCCCCACTAATCCTGTGAGTGAAGGTAGAGACGACGGTACGACATACCTACGTCATACATATCTTCATTACCAACGTTGACAGATTTTCTATAAAAAAAAAATGTTTGACATCGGTGTTGGTGGTCTGTGGTGTGTAGTGTTTACAACTTTTACGTTACAAAATCATAAATTATGCTATACAATTCAGGATGCTTGAGCAGTTCCTGCAGAGAACACGGAATATCTTTTTTACCTAGCGCTTCTTGACACAAACAAATAAATAACAATCGTTGTAATGAAACATTCGGACAGGCCAAAAATTGTGCATTTAGATAGGTAGGTAGTAGTTTAGATTTAGGTTTAGTTATAATTTTTCTTACTATAAAATACTATCTTGTGTAAATGAATGTTGTGAATTTTAGTTCGAAATACTTACTTTTGTAATTGTCATGGTTTTGGCTGATGGCTAAGTTGCAAAAGCCGCAATAAATAATAAAAAAAAAAATTACAACTTTTACCAGGTTACTCGTGTCATTGTGAATTGTGGATACGAAGTACTGGGTATGTGAAGAGCTGGAAATGGAAATAACTAAAACATCTAAAAGGTTTCTTTTAAATAATATTTATTTTAAAACGAAAGTAACACTTTAATACACTGACCTTATACGACACTTGTTTAACATTACAACACATCCATCGTTTACTTCTATGTTGCAGTAAATACATCTTAATAAATACATTTATATAAATTATCTCCATACATACACTCTCGAAAGTTCAACGAAGTTGCTTGTGGTTCTTTTTTACCATCATCTAAATGAAATTCATATTCATGAAATTTTATCGGACATTTATTCAGACTTAGGCCCGTATTAATAAACCATTCTCAAGATTGAGAACAATATTGTGACCGGTCTCAAGTAAACGTGTTGATTAATAAACCTAACTTGAGACCTGAAAAGCACGTGCATACTCAAGCAGTACTCACTTGAGAGGTGCGCGTATTAATAAACGAAACTCAAGATTATCATTCATTCGCCGCTGAGGCGAATACTTGAGAATTGATCTCAGCTGAGTAGACCTCAAGATTGGTTTATAAATTAGCACGGAGCTTGAGATAGCGTCAACTGCTTAAGACGCATCTCGGTTGATACAGTCTCAAGACTGGTATTGAGATTGATTTATTAATACCGGCCTTAGACTTGCAAACTTGTATGTATATTTGTTTCAACCATTAAACATTTAATATTTGGTATCCCAAAACGCCTATGTTTGGGATATCCATTTGGGATTGGTTGGACGTTATGTATACACGATGAATTTAGAGTCGTGTAATTCTCAATTCACTGATGACGCCACTGTTGATTAGGAATAACTTTCGCCAAGAACAAAAAAATATTCGATTACCTTTACAAAGTAAACTATTCTGAAACCACATTTTTTGGAAATAAAAATTACATAAAAATGAAAAAACATCCTAACTCGGGAATACGTCTGTGTACATTATACAAACATATGCAGCTAGCGGGCTTCGAACCCCAGACCTTTTGGTATTTTAACCATTACACCCAACAGGTCGTCACATACATACAGACCAAATTGTACTATCCCCTTTTTTTTATTTATCGTTGTGTTATGCTTCTTATTATTGTACAATAAAGAATATTTTGTTTGTTTGTTTGTACAGGTTAAACACACAACCCTCAATTGTCAGTGAGTGACCTTTCCCTTTTATAATGTATATATTACTAGCTTTTCAGTCTGTTTTGATCGTGTGTATCTTGAAATCCCAACTAACATTATCCAATCCCAACTAATATCATAAATGAGAAAGTTTGTGTGTATGTTTGTTACCTAAACGGCTGGACACATTTGGTTGAAATTTGGTTGACAGACAGATTAGAACCTGGATTAATATATAGGCTACTTTTTATACCGGTAAAGTCAAGTAGGGTAGGCATTATTAATGGGAATGCTTTTGAGTCATACAGTGATTTTGGTAGGAGAATGAATTCTACGCGGACGAAGCCGCGGATAACAGCTAGCACTAAAAATATCACTTGTAAATGAAAGCAATTCTTTCAACTAGGCGCTCAAACAGACAAACGCGTATAGCGCCTTTGTTTTATACTATTCAATCTAGATATTACGCCAGATAAGCTCATCCAAATCTGTTTTCCCTTCAATTTAAGAGCTATGCTCTTGTCGGTGGACTAATGACAACGTCTCTCTACTTCCGCCCTCGTTTTAACCTCTTGGTACGACACGACATTCACCTTTTCTTTCACTTGGTCAAAGTAATTACGCCTAGGTCTTCCCTTTCCTCTCTTTCCTTCAATCTTTCCCTCAATTATGTGCTTCAAAAAAATATCGTGTCGTATCAAGTGACCTATCATCTTTCCTCTTCGGTTCTCAAGTGTGGCCAACAGGCATCTCTTCCCCTTTACCATCATTAACACCTCTTCATTTGTTCTCTTCTCGGTCCAGCTTATTCCCTCCATTCGTCTCCAGCACCACATCTCAAATCTGTTACGTTTCTTATAATACATTGACATCAATTTAGATGACATCTTGAACTCACGAAAATGAAACGACGACTTTCATCACCTCCCCACGACTAAAGATCTCTTACATTAATTTCTGGTCCATTTCAAACTGCAAGAAAAAGTCCTCTCTATTCATTTGAAGACAGATAGTCAGGTTTTAATAGTGAAGAGACTTGAGATATTAAAAAAGTGAGTAGTCCAACTAAAATGCAAATGGACTGGGGTGAGAATAAATTCAAATAGCTCCAGCGTTTTTTGTTGAAAAATGTCCGCGGAACTCGCCAAAGCTTAATATGAATAAAAATCCCTAACATAAAGTAATATGAATAAAAATTGTTACCACGAAAAGCGGTGTTCACGCAGAAAAAAATCCATTTGGGTAGTTTGTTTACGAACGTTCCCCTTTGAACCGTGTATGTAAAATTGGAGAGAATATCTTGTAATGGCAAATATAATATTATTTAGGATTGGAATTGACTCTGTTTAATATGAGTATCTTTAATATCTCTAATCTTCAAAGTGAAATCTTTCAAATGAATATGCATTCTATTAGGTGTTGGTTAATTTTTTTTTATCACACCTGATGTTAAGTGAAGATGAGACCGAAGGTGGTAGCGTACTGACCCGGAAACCCCATCTTATTTGTGGGACTGGGTATCTTATCTCTGACAACCGGAACACAACAATGCTATTAACAAGATGGTGGTAGCTATCCAGGTATAATATATAATTGGACAATTTTCTTTTATTTTATGCGCAACGGGTTAGCACTTGTGATGCGTACTGACCCGGAAACCCCATTTTATTTGGGAGACTGTCAAAACTGACAACCGGAACACAACAACGCAACGCAAGATTTAGATAAGATGATGTAGCTAGCCAGGCGGACATTTAAAATGCCCTAACACCAACTAAACAATAACCCCGCTGGGGATCGAACGCGCGACCTCCGAGTCGTAAACTTTTGTTTACATTGAGGCACGGAGGCGGTTAAAAATATTTTTTATATATGTTCTCACCCATATCTATCTGTGGAGACTATTTTTATCTATGCAATGACTATTTTGTTCTACTTTACATTATAATGTAACGACTGTCAGTTTCCCGAAAAATAAATGTATAAATAAATGAGGTCAAGTACAAACCCGTCGTGCATAAAAAAAAACTAAATATTTTCGTCAATTGTTACCCAATTGTGATGGTCGTTTTTCCGTTTGATAGGTTTTTCTGTCAGAGTGGTGCCATCTAAATTATAGTTATATAGTTTGACGACATAACGTCACTATACTGTATTTAACTGCACAATTTACTGCACAAGAATAAAATATAATTTACATAAAAAATGATTTAGCTTCTAATCAATCTGTCTACCAACCAAGTTTCATCCAAATCCGTTCAGCCATTTGGACGTGTGGAGGTTACAAATATACACAAACTTTGGCGTTTTTTTTTAATATTGGTTATATTAGTTATGATTAGGATATTATGATAAATTAAATCTGTATCTAAATTACATTTTATGTACCTATATCACGTAAATTATCAAAATATAAACAAATATTTCATTTTATTTATGTCATCGTATTTAAATATGTAAATAATATGTATACTTCAATATCCGTTGTATGTATGTATTGTTTTTATTTATTTGTATGTATTTATATTGATTAATGTATACTCATTTATGTAAATTTCTTCTTACTTATTATATATACTCATCTTGATTTGTATAATTGCAGTCTACTTTCTTTTGTAGCTTTGTGTGTCAGATGTTTCTCTCAACAACAAATTGTGAGTATTATTTAAGTAGTGGATAACTGTTTTGGCTGTATGAGTAGTAACTATTTGTTGTAAATTAATGTAATGTTAGCTGTTGTTATCCCAAATAAATAAAATAATAAATTAAAAAAAAAAACAGACAAGCCGGGGCTGTGGTTGCTCGTGCACTTTTAGGATCCATTGCATATAGGTACATAAAAATATATATTTTTTGGGCATGTCGATGTATTCGTCTGTTATAGTTCTTGTGGTGTTAAATGAATATGTTTTCTGAAAAATTTTATCTGTGGACACTGTTTGTCAAAGAATTATTATTTTACCAATATGTTTCTTGTATTATGCTTTGACTGTTAATGTTCTTAAAAAAAAAAAAAAAAAAAAAAACAAACCTTTGAATATTAGTCAGTTGAAATGAAACTTTGTACGTTTATAGAGGATTCGATTTTGTGTACTAAACATTTTATTTGCCAAATGATAAAGAAAAACGTTACATAATGGAGGATGAAGAAAACATTCTAGTAGAATGTGCTACAGTAATCACATCCACAGAGAGATTTAAATAATGCTGGCAGCGTTTCCTCGTTGAAAAGACAGATATTTTTTACTAAAATTATAGAATCAATTCAATAGCGAATAGTAAAAAAGAACCACAAAGAATTATGAAGTATAACTAACTCGGGACAGAGCTGCTTTATCTGCCAAGTTCTAATATGGTTTTACCGAAGAGGTTTCTCCGAGAAACTTTTTTAAATGAAATGATACTTAGAACTTGACTCTTCTTACAACTAAGTATCTCATTTTCTTTCAAATTTACAAAATTACGTTAACTTGTATTTCGAGAAACTAAAATTGAAATGTTTGTTCAAAATACGTGAATACTTTTGATCCGTTTGGTAGAAAATTTAGGACATTTAAGTCGATTTAAAAAATAGTCAAAAATATACCGACACTGGCTAAAGTTCAAATCGAAAATATAGTAAGTATGTACAATATTTTTGAGTTTCGCTTGGTTCCTTATATCTATAAGTTGTGCTAGAAATATTTGCGCATACAGAGGAGACAATAACTTTTGAAAATCATACATAAATTACACCACAATATAACTTAGAAAGCTAGAAATTCCTCTCAAAATTCGAGTAGGCTGTCATATGTCAAATCATAAGTAGAAGTACAACTTTTGAATCGCGTAGAACATTAAGGCTGAGAGCACATTGTGTCGGGCCATAGCGTGGCGGGACGGGACGGGCCGCATTTACGAACTTCATACACCGTGTGCAATAATGCGACCCGCCACGCTCCGGCATAATGTGCAATAATACATGTAAGATGTATTTGATAGATTTGAGACTCGGCCCGCTACGGCCCGACATATTATTATGCTTTAGGGCGACTTGCACGAAATCTTACTGAAATACAACTAAATTACATTGAGTTGAATTTCATTATTTTCCCAAATACGTTTAACTTAATCATGTTTAAGTTAAGCTTTGCACCATAGAAACAAAGTTGTTAATTACTAAATTCATTTAGGTAATCAGATTCTTTACGGTCTATTTTATAGATGAAGAAATTCTGTGTAAAATTTTATGACATCTTTTTGCAGAGAATATAGTTATCGAATTTGCGTATATCGAACTGTCTGATTATGTCGAATAGTTTCGATAGATTAACACTTCATTGGTTGGTATTATTCTGGAATTTAAACTTTGCATCCTTACTCCTCTATTTGACAGTTCAGCCGTCGTACCCTCTGAGTCGCATCACGGAAAAATTTTTGCACAGACTAAACAAAAATTTTGGTTGTGCGCGGTTTTAGCGATTTATTCTCAGTCTTACATTGTTAACCTCTCAGCAGTCCTATTAGTTCTCGAGGATACTATGAGATGGCGCTGTTTTCTCTACTAAGATAGCGCGAAAATTTTTTTCGCGAAACCATCACTTATAATTCAATGGATACAAGACTCTTTTTGATTTAAATACAATTAGTGTCGATGTCCAAACAGCCGTAATTAATCCTTTTTTTCCACATCAGAAATAAGTTTTATCGAAAATTGTATTTATCCGAATTGTCCGTTCATTCAAATCCAATTTTCTCTGCTATAATCAAACATTACTGTATTTTTTTATTTTCCACGAATGATGGAAATTAGGTCAGACAACATTTCGCAAAACGAACTTCTGACAACTGCGTTTCAAAAATTGTCCCACCAGATATTTGACATTTTGTGACCCATGTCAGTGATGTAATTAAAAAAGAACACCAGGAAGACGCAATTTATAAATAATTTCTAACACACAATGAAATTAAAATGCTATGACCGTACACTCATTGGACCAGCCATTTGATAAAGATTTCATTGTTACTCTTGTGAGCAATAGAATTGGACCACCCAATGTTTCATCTCATAATTAATTAGAGGTTTTTCATTTAAAAACTAGATGATAAGTTACATACATTCACTTGAATATTAGGATTTTCAATTAAGAGGGTTTAACACAGTATTCCACACAAATTTTCAAGTACAAATTTTTCGAAATTAATAAACCGATTTTAAGGAAATTTTATAAACATAATGCACGTACCTACCGTAGACCTAAAAATTTTAGTAGAGAATATTTTCGAAAAAGAGTAGAACTAATAAATTAGCGCGATATGAAGCTTTCTGGAGTAATAGAAAAAATGCAATATTATGCTTTTAAATTAGATATTTCGAAAATGTTTTCTAGTAACTTTTTAGATCTATGTATCCTGCTTATACGTCTAATGTGTCATCAGAATCGAATAAAACATTTTGAAAAATTTGGACTTTGGAAAGTTTTTACGGAATGCCGTGTGGGGTTAAATCCTCTTAAGTAACTGAAACGCGTCAATGTGTGTTCACTAACGAGACTCTAGGCAACTATAACAATATCAAGTTGACTAATCGAGTCAGGCGTTATTTAGTGGAAATCTATAACTAAATTACTAATTGAAATTCAATATGAAATTATTAATTTAGTTGTCAGTTCACTGATTTTCCATCGATTTTCAGCATATTATTTTACGGTATGTTGAATTTGACATTCCAGGGAATTTGTATGGATGAAGTATCACATAGTTATACAAAGTTATTTATTGTATACCTGAAACGTGAAATCGTTCGGTGAGAAGCACGTATAGAATCGATTCCGGCTATAAAAGGTTTGGGGTTAAACTTTTTCCTTAATTATTTATCTAATTAATTCTAAGGAATTATCAAAACAATCCTTTATTTTTATTTTATTTCTGACCATATGATTACAAAATATATTATCTAATTAGGGTGTACCGGCTTTTTGGTACACAAAATATAACCTTGTGTATGAGATATATGTTCCGGACAATCGGTACATTTTATTGGTACAATCTAGGAAGTCTAACGGTCCCAAGATTTTAAGAGTCTGGTAACACCGTCCGGCAGTTCCATACCTTGGCAGTCCGAGTAGATTTAAAACAAAAAATACCAAAGAATTTGGTAAGCATTTAACACCAAGGTTGTGCCATTATTAAAATGATTGTATGAACACAGCTTAAGAACAAGCTAGCCTATTCTCACCTTACAGTTATACAATTTCTGATTTTCGAAGTTTGAGAGAGGTATCAATTCACTTTCAGCCAAGGTATACTTTTCACCTCTTGGCCCTACTAGAACATCTACTTAACTATTATAGTACTTTGGTAATTTGAAATTTGACAACCCTAGATCTGCCTGACAGCTGCCAGCGAAACCGAAACTTGTCAATAAACCGTAGTGGTGTAAGTGTGTCTGGCATGATCGCCGAGCTCAAGGTCAATGACTTCTACGCAGTAATACAATACGCGAAGACGTCCTTCGAACGTCGAGCCTGTATGTCTCCGAACAACATAATTAGGGCTGTCTATGACAATTTTTATTTATTCGACAGAAATGTAATTGTAATTATGTATAATTTATACAACAAAATATGACTTTGTATTTATTCTGGAACATTTAATTTACATAATGAATTCACATTTAAATTTAACTTCTTACATATTATTTTCATATTTATACGTATTTATATTGATTTTTACTAAGGGTTCAAATGCCCGAAACAAAGAAGTTTTATATATTTATTTTTACTTATGAAATATTCCCACTGTAAGTTTAATCTAAGAATATTTTTACCAACCACAGGTAAATATAGTGTAGTTTACAACCGGTAAATTTTGTAAAATTCAGTAAAATTTCTAATTTTTTCAACTGATACCCATGTTAAGCATTAAAAATACTTGAGTTGTGAGCATTAGCTAAAATATAATTGTCAACTTGTGGTATGGATATCGATTAGATTTCAATATTTGATCCAATTTTACTGAAAACACTTCATTCATACGAAATACCGAAGACTGTAACAACAATAAATTATTACTCTATTCTATTGAAAATACAGGGTGGTCAAATTCTTTGCTCATAATTATACAAATAAATAAATTAAAATTAAAACTTTCTAACAAGCATTTTGTGTAGTAGAACAAAACTAAATATTTTGTAATATCAACACACACATATACACGACTTGCGCACTGTATCTACAAATTTGGTTTCTATACTCCTTAAAAATAATAATCATACTATAAGAAGCGTTCTAATTAATGTTGTGTTCCCTGCTTAGTTTTTTCTGGTTCGTTCTGATGATGTTAAGGTATCGTAGGCACAGATATGATCTTAAGATATTGCTTGCTCACTCATATGCTTCACAAGTGAGACATAAACATACGAAATATGCGCCAAATTAAACGTCATACATCCAAAGACACAAGTATCTTAGGCTCTAACTTTCATGTGTTCATAAAGTTCTGTATAATAGACAGGGATGGAATAAGTAATGGGTGTGATAGTTGAAGCCATTTGGGGTATATTAATTCAAAGTTATTTTAATACAAACTCTACAATATTCAAGATTTGTAGGGTGTTGTTTTCTAATGAAAAATTATTGCAGAACACGATTTTTTTTGAGATTTTTACTTCTACTATCGCGTTAATTAAGCGAAAATACAAATAAAATAATGAGAATAAATCTCAAAATAATTTTGTATAAAACTAAGTAATGGCCTAAGTGACCTTCCTAACATCCTGTATATTATCTTGGTCATGTGTAATGAGACTTCCGTCGGACGGAAACCCTTATACTCAGTGAAGATGTTATATCCGTCGGTTCTTGGTATATATTTATATAGTCGTTTTCTATATTTCTTCCAGCAGCATCAATCCGATCTACATTATTATTCAATTTGAGTTATCTATATGTACATATATGGATGGATGGAAGAAACAGAGAAACAGAAAATGAAGTACTATTACGAAAGGGGGTACTTGGACATCGCGAGTACATTACGATGATACAAAAAAAATAAGTAAATATTTAAATAAAATTTCGACTCCCCATACAAAAGTGACCGGTAAATATATTTAACTCATTATTGATTTCACAAAAAAGGAAACAGACGGCATTTATTTTCTTTGTTTGGAAATAAGAAGGATGCGAGGGTCAGGGATATAACGCGTCTAGGAAGTTCAAACGCCATCAGAACGAAACCATTTCAACCAAAGATTTCCAATACATTTCAATCACTGGCTTTTTCATCGCTGTGTCAGTAATTTGCAAATGGTACCACAGACGCGTACCAAAAAAATAACCAACTATACAACTATGTAATAACAAATTGCACCGAAATAACATCCATTTACATTATTTAAGAAGTCCACTGTTTTTTGATCTTATAAATTGACACTTATAAATTCACTCGCCATACTTTTTCAAAGGCCGTTCCAATTTCAAAGTTCCGTATCTTACAGTCCTGTTCGAGTTGAAACTTTTTAATTATTCGAACGCCGCCGCGTAGCGTGGCGTCTCGGCCTTTTGGGATTCCAATTTATTTCTAGATTTTATCCTCAGCTCACGTTGAGGTTGGTGCGGACTTAGGTTTATTGCCGGCCTTCTCATAGCCCTCAATGAGGGTTTCGAGAATAAATTTAATGGTTATTTTGTAGATATTTTCTACGTTGGGTGTGTAGCGGTCGCCGAGCGTTGATTCCACCGCAGCTAGGAATGGCGATTCGATTTTCTGGAACAAAATATTGAACATGACTTAAAAACATTAGCGCAATTTGACGGCGGCAATTATAGGTCCCTGTTTGGGCGCCAATTGGATAGACGATTTGTTACCACATACCATCAAACTGCTGAATTTCTAATTTTGACCATTACACGAGATTAAAATTTTTAACGTATAATAATCATAATATCTCCCGTGGGGTTGACATTGTATTATAATGCTTTCAAAAATAGATTTTGAGATAGAGAATATATGTTAATGAGGTTAAAAACTCGTAAGTTCTTTCGCTAAATATTCCTTGGCGGTACTACAATTAGGCATACTTATGTCAACTGCTAATGTAAAATATTCCCTTAGAGGATCTAATCCGCTCAGTGGCGCTCTCATTGGATAAATATAGATATATTTTAAAATACGGCTTACATTAAAAATATTTATCTGGTTTATTCCGTCCAGTGGCGCCCTCATTAGATAATTTAAGATTTATTTTCAAATATAGAATAAATCAAATAAATTGCTGTGATCTGCACTCGGAAAGCCTTAAAGATAATTTTAAAGTCCATTAATTTGACTTTAAAATGTGTCCATATTCCTTTAAAACGTACTGTATTTGGGAATAATAAAAATAAATGAAATACGAGTGAAGAATTTACCTACGTACCTAATTCATCTTCATTGCGGTGTATTCTGATGTACTCACAACTTCAGAATACGTTACCCGACCTCCACCCACGGGATTAGGGACATGAATATAATATTACTAACATGAAAAAGGCATAAGATCTATGTAAAATGAACAGGATACGGGAAAGGTCGAAGCACTCATTTCCGGCCTGCCGGCGATCTCTACTTTGCGTAACGTTTCTAATTTTATGCCTTTACTGGAAATGCTAACGACCAGTATTTTTTACCACCGACGAAAAATTTATATGTTTGACGGCGTTGTGCGTGTGTGTGTCTAGTATTTGTCTAGGCGTACTTTAGTTATATTCAGATATAACGATGATAATATTAGAAAATAATTTAAAACAACTTGTATGTTTGGTAAATTTGTAACCATGAGCACAAACATACCCTTTGGTATCAACAACTTAAAATCAACTCAACAATTTTTGTTTCATAAGTTATATAGGGTTTCTTTGAATTATTCAAAGTAATTCAACATTTTTTTTTCGTGATTTATATTATATGTATATAGGGTTAAAATTGAGGGATATCTGCCCTATCCCCCCACATCTCCATTTCTTGGGCAGTCTTCTCTCATTGGGAGAGGATATGGCGCGCTAAGCAGGCCCAGTGTGGATTGTTGTATTAGTATCAGACTGACCACTTGACAATTGATGCTTTTAAGCCACCCCTGCAATCCATCGACAAAAATCGATAATTTGGCCTCCGAAGCACAGAATCACTCATATTAATAGGCCCTGGTGGTCACCCATCCAAACTGGCTACGCCAGACGTTGCGTAACTTCACTAATCGAAACAAAGCCACGAGGGTTTTAAGATGATACATGGTTACGTTAGTACTATATTAATTTTGTAACATGGTGACAATAAAACAAACATTAAAGCGGACAATATCAGATGGAGCGATATCTATTCGAGCAAACTATATCGATAGTGATACAAAGTTCCGAGAAACGAAATAGATTTCGGAGAAAAAGTATTATTGAGGTTGTTTGTTACACCCGATGGCGGGAAACGCGGCTTATTTTATTAGTACATAAATATTTATTGGAATTTATTTCAGTCTGTGGTTTCTGAGGTACGGCGAAATGACACGAATACACAGGGCGTATATCCGCTAGAGGTGTTGCGAATGTCGTGCTACCGAATTCAGATGCGAATATTTGAAAATCTAATGTGCGAATGCGACTTTTGTGAGAATGCGGATGCGAATATGGGAATAATATGAAATGATGGATGGACGCTAGATTCAATGAAAATCGAATAAATGATTTTATTTTTCTTACTTCACTAATAATATTAGACTAAAAGAACTAAATTGGCATAAGAGAATATAATTGCATACTTTTATGAGAAGCCAGAAGAAAAGATTGAAAAAGGTATTCTGAGATGATTTGGATATGTGGAGAGGAGGAATGAAAGAAAACTAACGAATGAGATATTACACGAAGCGAATGCAGATGGTAGTATTGGTAGGGGAAGACTACGGTGAACGTACCATGATTAATTCGGGGACGTCCAGAGTACCCTGAACCGACGACCATGTATGAACAACATTATGAGAGTGAATGAAGTAAACGAGGTGTGTCAGGATTATTTCTTTTTAAAAATTTGCTTACAGGTAGTAAACTGGAGATTCCTTTTAAGCATAATGATGCCTGTGCTAGGAGACTCCGCTCTTCATGACAATTTTTTTTTTTATACGTATCTGTAGAAATGTATTTAATCAACACATTATCAGTGAAATAAAACTATGATAAAACTAAGATGTATGTGTATGTGGTTTATAATTTTGATTTGGCTTGAAAGCGATTACAACAGGTGATCGATCGCCGACGCCACATGTCACACCTGCGAAAAACGTTTGCATTTGCGAACGCGGATGCGAATATCCGCAACATCACTATATCCGCGTACACGTCGTCGTCGGTGGTTAATGAAATGAAAACCCTAAACGAATTGACCTAATAAACGAAGGGAGGATCGAGAAGGTCATCGATACACCCGCGGATGGATCGACACCAATTCGATTAGAAGGACCCTCAGGATAAAAATATTGCAACAGAGAAGGGTTTAAAATATAGGTCTGTCCCCGATAGGGTGACAAAGATAAATTGGACGAAAGACTTTTATGGGTTTGGCGAGATCGTTTAGGAGTGAAAGCGAATTCTTCTTCATCTGGCACTTCGTTCAATTTAATATCTTCCTATCATGTATCATGGACTGAGCACTATATTCTTTACTGTATTGTTCTGAGTCTTGAATAATCGAGTGGGTCATTGCAATATCGATATTTCAAAGTAGCTTCACAAGCAGAACATACCTTAAGTATCCATGGTCTCAAAAATTTTTTGAATACGCAGATTATAACTAAAAATGTTTATCTATGAACTTACCCAAAAGTACTCCACTTTGAACCCAGGTATCCGTCTGTGGCTGGCGCCTACTTGGTGTATGTACTCAAAGAAGTTGTCCAGGTCATCCAGACCTTTGATGCCTTCATCCAGTGTGTTCATCACGTTGTTGGCGTGCTCGGCCAGCTCCATGGAGTTGATCTGCTCTTCCTTCGTCCGACACTGCCGGAATTTCTCGAACATGTTCAACAGGTCTTGGTTCTCTTCGAATAATCTGCGAGGAAAAAAATTGCTTGTTTAAATTCTCGTTCGTACATTCCCAGACGTCTGTCTGGTCCATCCGTTATAGGTATTCTTATATTTAAAAAGAAAGTCATCGACGTCTGTGTTATCATTTGGAAATGTGAAATATGTAAATCTTTAAAAATAATAATTATACAGATTGAGAACTGCCCAGCAAAAAATCCTGCATATAGTGATCGAATCCAATAAATAAAGCAATTGTGAAATAAATGTAGTCGTGATGACTATGATGTCTCTACCGCCTTGCGGGCGTTAGTTCAGCAAAACTTTAGTTCTATAGGTAGACCAAATTGTAAACTGATTCCTTCATTTTCCGAGCGATTTCGATGGTAAGCCTAATAAAATAAACGAATCAGAAGCCCCAAATTCCATCCAAACTCACTTGGCCACTAAAATCCTAACAAAATAAGCTCCAAGGTTGACCTGCCTGGCGGCTGTTTACGGAAACGATTTACATTTAATTGCGGGTAGACCTAACAAATATTTTTTTATTCCGTCATCTGTCTCTTGAAGGCTGTCAAATATTGATAAAATGAGACGAAATGTGGGATGAGTTGACAGATAAGGTGAAATTAAATTATATTAAATCCTTTATTGTCAGAATACAGTATATTATGATTCTTTAAAACTGTGTACATAGAAATTGTATAACTCTTGTGTGCAAAAGAAAAAGTAAGAGAAGTGTGTCGATCTTTTCGTTTATGGAGATTGAAGAAGAAAAAGATGTACGAGCAGGGACCATTGACAAACATTTAGGAGCCAGGCTTACTTTAGTAACTTATTAGTAATCTGTGGCCAGGCGCTCATTGTCTTTTTTGAGAGATATAGAGGCTGGCTTCTATTTCGCTCAGAGGTCAAGACTTCAAAGAGGAAACACACTTAGCTTCTTAGGCACACGTCCGGTTCAGCAAGATCTGGGACAAATTTTCAAATATATAGAAAATTCTCTGTGCACTCATGTTGTATTGATTGTAAATAAATATATTATTCTCAGAATCTGCTGAAGGTATCGAGTTGAAATTAATCTAGAACGTGTTAATTTTATATTCCATTTCTTCGTCATGTCCCATATCAATCCCGCTGAAAGTAATTATAGCATACAAAAACACAAACAAATTGTTTATTTATGTTAACCAAGGGAAAGGAATCCATGATTAAAATCCTAACATAACACTAGAAATGTAAAAAGGGTCAAGAGCTAGTAAACGAGTAAAGGACCGGACCCTTACGATCAAATAGCAGAGAATTACGTCTTTGAAGTTTTATGGCAGAGTCAGGTTTAAGGGCTTTATCATGTTACTCAAATGGCTTTCATCGATTTTGCCTGCAACAAAGAGACGTTGCTTGACAAGATTGTTTTTACTAGTTTCTTGAAGCACTCGTGGAGTAGTTGCACTTCGCTATTTTGATGTGATCTGCGGTTGGATGGGTGACCGCTAGAGGCGTGTTTATACGAGTATTTCTGTCCTTCGGGTTGCACATCAGTGTGTACTTTTTACCCGACAACCCCCAAAAGGAGGGTAATGTTTATATGCATGTATGTAGATTTCGATATTACATGTAGTCCAAAGGGATCCATCGATTTTGAAGTGCAAGATGTCATTCGATTCGTCTTGATCTCTAGAGTGTTTAGTAGGATATATTTTATGGTAAAAAATCTATGCAAAATATACTGTCGAGTTTTTTGGTTTTTAAATATTTGAATAGTTTAAAAAGTAAATAATAATTTAATCCATCGATAAGGAAATTTGAATTAGTATGCAGAAGTAGCAGTGAGCCGGCCATATCTATCCTAAAATCGCATATTGAGCTGAAGCCACAGATCACAATATAGAATAAATATTCGTAGAGAATTACGAAATGTAGGCATTGAAAGAGTCCGGAGCAATAATTATAGCTCAGGGAAAATACGGTTTGACCTCGGAAAAACGAATAACCGTGATTTTCTTGAAACATTTAATAAGGTGTTGTAAATGTAGTAACTATTGCCGAAAATTAAGCATTTGTAAGAAACGCAAGTAGGTACTACGTAACTAAATGTGTTTCTTTAAATAAAAAATGTTCAATTGATGGGTATTTCTTTAAATTCAAAACATTTAGGGAAATTATCAAATTTCTTTTATGATGTTTTATTTATTTCTTGAAAATACATTTTTCTTTAATTAATTAAATTCTTCAAAAGTGATATACGATGAGAATGTGGATAGTGTGTCTTAAAGAAAGGCCAAGTCAAAAGTACCCTAAACCGACGAGCATGTATGAACAATTATGAGTTGTGTCAGAATCGTAGCAAAGGAAGTCTGTGGTCTCTGCCTACCACTACGGGAAATAGGCGTGACTTTATTTATGTATGTATTAATATGTCTAGTACTAAGAGCCACGGCATGGCGAAATTATAAGATACGCGTGACTACAGAACCGTGAAAGCTGTTGTGTAAAAATACTTCCAATTTCGACGAAGGAAGGTTGTTGTAAAGAAACCTTTGTCTGACATTGTAGCGTTAAAATGACTGAACCGCTTTGAGGTTTGTTCGAGGGCTGGTATTTACGGTGCTCCGCTATGTTTGATGACAATAGGTTCAATCTTTTCCAAGATTATCTTTTACTACAGCTGTTTTATTTACAAGCATAATATTTTGATAGCCTCCTGGGTTTTCCTAAATTTTCTATTTATCGTTATTGAATCTATTTTGAATATTTAGTCTTGTGAAAGTTTCAGAATATCTCGAAAGGGTTGTCGCAGACCTTAATTCTTAGTCATACAAATATGGTGGGAAAAACCGGCCAAGTGCGTGTCGAGCCACCCGCAGTAGGGTTTTGTAGTTGCCAGTCACAATGTGACATGTGCGCGACGCACCTTTTTTTTTAAAAGGTTTTCTTATAAGGTTTGTAATAACCTTTCTGGTTGGTACATGTCGATTTGGATATCTCCTCCTGTACCATTGCAACGCAGCAAATGAATTTTTATTATTTACAAAATAAGCTTCCAGCAAGTTTAAACGTTCAGAATTTGAGCTCATTTTTGCAAAAAATAATAACTAAAAGCACACCACACGCAATCAGATTTTGACATAAGCAACAAATTTTAACAAACAAAAAATTGTAGTGGTAGAGCCACGCTGTAAGCTTGCAGCATGAATGGGCCGGCTCGACCGGGGAAGTACCACCCTCTCGCAGAAGACCGACGTCTGAGTAGTGGCATTTTGCCACTGCGCTTCGTCCGGTGAGCGAGGGCGCCGGAGGCCCACCTTCCAGTCTCTCTCCAGAATGGTAGCGGTATTTAAAGAGTTAGTACCCCAGGAGGGTACCAGCACTATTAGTGCTGGAGAATCCCTCATCGCTCAGGCTGCCCTACTTATTCTGGGGTGGACACCTTCCTCAAAGGCCGGCAACGCATTTGTGACCCTTTTGGTGCCCGCATGCTCGTTTGCCGTCCTCTCAAATATAAAAAAAAAAAAAAAGAAAGTACGCATTATAAAAAGAAAACAAAGTTCGAAATTTAAAGCTTATTTGAATTTGAACTAGGTAGGTAAGTAAATCTTTTTTCAGAAAACTATCGAGGTTACGTAAGTTCCAAGTGAAACAAAATTAATTGGCTGCATATGTATGGGAAAAGTTTTTTTTGATTTCTAACTTTTCTAGTACTGAAACTTCAGTTGGTCCCATGGAACTTTTTGATCAGCATACGAAACAGGATCGATTAGCATCAAAAAAATTTTTTGGGAGAAATGGTAATTTTCTTGCTAACCGTACATTTTTTTGAAAATCTGTGAATGGGAATGAAATTTTTTTGAAAAATTATGGATAGTCTCCTAAGACCAATTTCTTGTAGCTGCAACGATTAAGGTACCTCCCTTGGCTGCCCCATTGAAACTTTCCACTCTGTATAAGGGCAGTCAAATCTGCCTGCAATCACCATAAGTACTTGGTTGTCTAATAATAATTTTCAAGGGAAAGTACATTTTATAAAGAAAGAAAGAAAGAAAACTATTTACCACAAGTGGGCACACACTAAATGTACAAAACAAACTTAACATCTAAAACATTAAAAAGAACAAATTACAAAATATATAAAGATAAACATAATAAATTTTGAGTGTCACTGTGGCAAAAAGGGTGGGACTCAGCATTATGCTCAGCTCCAGGAACTGGGCGCTGTTCTTCCGTCCCACCCTGGGAGAGTACTAATATGTGCTTATTATGTAGCGGGAAAGTATTGTGTCATTGTAAAAGTGCAGTGTGTGAATGTGACAAAGAAGATAATCAATACATAAATATTTAGTATACAAGCATAACATAAATATGAATATAGGTATTTATAAATATATAAATATGATATAACAACAAACATAAAGGCTACATCATCGGCCTCGAAGTATTATATTAAATTCTTTTGTTCTTCCAAAAGAAACTTTTTATATTGTGTTTTGACGGTATATTTCGATATAAGTTTTTATAATTTTTTATAAGTTTTTCGACTATTACTCATTAACTTGTTAAGTTAACTGTGATAGTTTTCAACATTGCAGTTAAAACATGCGTGAATCTTTTCTCGTATCCATAAACAACAGCTTGGCTGGCAGGGGGACGGGCGAGTCATAAGAAACAAAAATTTCCATAAGATCCCTGAATCGATAATCTAACTAATATTATAAATGCGAATGTTTGTTTGCTTGTTTGTTTGTTGCTCAATCACAGCGAAACGGATGAACGGATTTGGATAAAATTTGGTATATAGGTAGAATATACCCTGGATTATAACCGTCGTCCGTGCCTCAATGTAAAAAAAAAATCAGAATATTTTCATTTCTTTAACAAAGAAACATATCCAATTAGGTATCATATTATTAGAGCTGGTACCTACTTTGCTCAGCAGCTGAGCTTATGCATTCAGCGGGGCAATAGCGCTAGCGTACTAGGTACTATGCCTCACGGAAGCGAGTTGGACGGCGTATTTTTTCTATAAGATATAGGTATTTTTAATTGTGTTTTATATATGCTGTAAAGTTTGTTGAAAAAAATAAAATATTAGTAAAATATAACTTGCAAAATAGAATGTGTGTGTGTGTGTGTGTGTGTGTGTGTGTGTGTGTGTGTGTGTGTGTGTGTGTGTGTGTGTGTGTGTGTGTGTGTGCGCGCGCGCGTGTATGGGTGTGTACGTGTATGGGTATGTGCGTGCATGTATGTGTACGTGTATGGGCGTGTTTGGCGTGGGTGAGGAGTGTGTGTGTGTGTCTGTGTGTTTGTGTGGGTGGGTAAACAACATTGGGTTACGATTCGGAGGCCGCGGGTTCTGAACCCCAGCGGGGTACATGTTTAAGTACTCGGTTTGGTTGGTGGTAGGACATTTTAAATGTCCGCCTGGCCAGCGACCACCATTTTATCTAAATCTGCCGCCAAGCAGCAATGTTAATAGCATTCCGGTTGTCAGAGATAAGATGCCAGTTCCCCAAAATGTGTTTGAGTTTCTGGGTCAGTACGCTTCCATCTCCGACCTCATTTAAATTGACTATTAAAAAAAAAATGATGTACCCTGTGTATCTACAAAATAAAGATTTTTTGACTTTGACAACATACGACTGCTTAAAATCCTTTGATTTTGTCGTAGTTGTTAAACAGCGTAACAATTGAAATACAATCCAACCAACCAAAGTCATTTAATGAGAGTCAACATTGAAATTTCGACCTCTACCGAATCCCCAATCTCCGAGACCCTCGAGGCTCGCTAAGTCCCCATTTGAAAGATCTCAAACGAATACGAATACGAAGTACTAAAATTACAATCCATTTGAAAGTTATTTCGTTTCGGTGAAATTAGTAGAAGTTAAATTAAAGTAATTATTAATTTCCAGTTCCTTGAGTTCCGTCCAATCTGTGATCGAAGGCCGTGTGCTTTTTAGGATTTCAGAGTTAACAAGGGAAGAGTTAATTACGCCATGTCCGTCTCTCTGTTCGAGGCTTAGCTCAGAGGATCTTGGTACTAGTAAGCTGTGATTTGGCTCGGGTATAAAGTGGTCAAATACCTAATCTTGAAAAATAGATTTTTTGTTTCTGTTTAAGAAATAATACAGTGTGGGATCTCATATCTCCAGAAATAAGGGATAGTATACTTCAATACTTATACCGCAAAAAATACACAAGATTTAAAAAAAAAATATTTTAGAGATTATTTGAAAAAAATTCTGCTTCGAGTTCCTTACGTCAACAAACGGCTATAACTCTTGAACTACGAGGGTTATTGGGTTAAAATAAATTCATTTGTAACCGTGCATAACGTGTCATGAAGACTAAATGAAAAACGAAACACGAAAAGTCATTGTTAATTTTTTTTGTTTTTTTTTTTAACGTATATTGAAGTATACTATCCCCCCTTTTCGGATGTGCAGTATATGAGATCCCACACTGTATATATAATAAAAATTAAACCTACAGTTGTAGTAAATATTGCAAGGTTTATATCTTCGGGCTATGTTATCGCCTCCTATCCTAACCACGCTTTAACTGGACGTTTACCCTTAAAATGGGGTAATTTAACATTCTTTTTTTCGTCACGTCCCGTATCACGGTTGGATAACTCCGCCCAGAGGAATTGTTATCGCCAAGCTTGCTGTATTTTGTGGGATATAAATTGTTTTTTTTTTTTCAATGAGGGATTTATGTCAAATTTTGGTGCTTTCGGCTTCTTTTGACATTTGTCAATGGAATATTTGTTCAGTGTCGACTTGATCTCGATCTAGTGTTTCTAAATTTAAACTAAATAATTACTGGAGATAGTCTCTAGGATATTAGAGAGAGACAATACAATAATAAATAAATAAATAAATATCTTTGCACATACACACAGCGCCAGCTAGTTCCACATTAAGCAACTAGGCTTGTATTATAGATACCAGATGTTTGATAAACTACAAAAATACATGAAAAACATCCATAACTCGGGAACACATATATCTGTATTCATCATACAAACATATGCCCCAGCGGGATTCGAACCCGCGACCTTTTGGTATAACAGCAGAGTTTCCAACTACTACACAAAACAGGTCATTAAATGATAATGACTGCTACGTGACTTAAAACTTGGATGATGATGTTAATTAGTATTACTTAATTTACTATATTTATGGTGGGACTCGACGGGCAATATAAGTACAAACTTGTGAAAATTGCCTCTCCAACAACAACAACAATCTTAAAAATTGAGCAATCGTAAACCCTGTGTGACAAAAAATAAAGAGTAGTTTCCCAATAAACATCAATAATTTCACCGATACACTTCTCGCCGAAAATTAAATTTCCATCCACATCACCTGGATGAGTGGAAGTCTACCACTGTACGTTTCTCAAGAAACTTCCTACTACGTACGACCACCCTGTGGAACGGACTTCCGGCAGCGGTATTCCCGAACGAGTACGACATTGGAACCTTCAAGAAACGAGCCTACACCTTCCTCAAAGGCCGGCAACGCATCTGTGACCCTTTTGGTGTTGCGGGTGTCCATGGGCGGCGGTGATTGCTTTCCATCAGGTGACCCGCATGCTCGTTTGCCGCCCTCTCATATATATAAAAAAAAAAAAATTACCCCCGATTCAAATGCGCGTCGCGTACTGGTTTCACTTTGATGTAATCTTTATTTTATTTTACATTATTTTAATGTTTTCTTTTATATAAGCTTGTGTAATATGAGTCCGTTGGCTGCATTAAATATTTTAATTACTATCGTTACGTAGCGCTGGGAAAACAAACGCGACATTATCATATTTATACCACGATTTTCTACATTTCAGGTTATACCTCGGTCATCCATCAATGGCAAAGTTACAGGTACAATAGGTACAAGTTTTCAGTTTAATAACGATACATCTTGTAAAATGTCAGTATTGGTCTATTCCTTTTTAATAAAAAGAGAATTTAATACAAATCGTCTGAATTTATGAGAATACAGAATAAGTTCTAAAATATATTGTTGCAGGTTCTACCACAACATTAGACTAATTTAGAAACATTTTTCTAGATTCATTATTGACACTTTGACATAACTACCAAACTTAGGGTTGTTTTTAATCCCACGAAAAATTACGGGTGTTATGTGTTTAACGACGTTGTGTGTGTTTGTGTCCAGTTTTGGTCCAATTTCAGTATGGTTTTTTTTAATTAATGTCTAAACAAGGGGACAGATTATTAGCCATGATTGGTGAAAATTGGTTAAGATGTTGTTTCAAATATTTTACCCTTAATGTTTGGAATACCCAAAAACTAATGTTTGGGATATCTCTGACCATTCCATATCTTGGAATAAAGGTCGTGACGTTATATATGCACATTTCGAAGATATTTAGCTTATTTGTATACCTGGATGATATTATTACGTTTGGATTCTCGGGGATTTAAAATTTACAATACTTATCTTAAATAATATTGAACTAGAACAGCGATATGAATTCAACGACAATCGTTTTCCTGGTCAACTATCCAACATTTAACAAAATATGCGATTACTAAGCGCCTTTCAACTTAAAGAACTTAAAGTTCCACACAAAGTACTTTGCTCAGATATAACGAACAGGCGCTTAGTGGGCTCGGTGACTTTCCCGAATACACGAGAAATTCAAATTGTCGGGGATACAAAGCGTCCCTGATCGCTAAATATATCTATTAACCTACATCGACGTATATCACTTACCTCCATAAATACACCGAAAGCTAAACCTTACCTAACATTGTAAATATATTTCAGGCTACTTTATAAAACCACTCCAAAGTACTCCAAACCCTTTTATAATCAAACCTCTGTTTGCCTTCCCACTTTCACCCTTAAATTTAAACGGGTGAGATTCAAATTTGTATGCAAATAGGTTTATAAATAACTGACTTAGAATTTTATATTGCCAATAAAAGTTTTATATGGCTTAGATGTGAACAGGGCAGCGAATATTATATCTTTGCTTGTGTACATTGTGTAGTTCAATGTGCTGTTCCCTTATGATACTCACTGGATGAGACTATAAATTGAAAATCTAGATCTAGATTAATCTAGATAATCAGTTAACTGTTTATCCATCAATCAATCAATCAATTTATTGCTTTCACATGGGTTTTTATGGTCTTAGGGTGTAGCAATAGAGTGAGGCCGAGGCTTCATTGTTGCATGCTAAATTTTATTGTGTCATGGTCGACGAATAAATGTATTCTATTATTATCAATTCATTATTTATTAAATGAAAAAGATATTTATCTATATTTATTATCAATATATTAGATTATTAGAATAGATTAAATTATACGAAATATGTCAAGCTATAAATTTTTATCATTTAGGAACTCATTTAAATTATAATAGGATTTTTCTATTAAAAAATATTTTACTTGTTTTATAAATTTTAAGTCATTCTTTTCATTTTGTAGATATGATGGAATTTTATTGTAAATTTTGGTTGACATCGCATATGAATGCGTTTGACTACGACCTCACCTGATGGAAAGTGACGACGTGGCCGAAGATGAAGCACGCGATCTCAGTAGATGCCTATTTATCCTGCTCTTGAAGATCCCAAGGTTGCAGATTTTTTCAGAAATCTATTTCTATCTACAAGGTGGTATCGGTAACTGAACTCGTTGTTTATTTTCTTACGGAGTTAATTTAGTAGCTCCGTTGAAGCGAGCAGAAAGTGATATATAATTAATTACATCTTACACGAGTGCAAATTATAAATCACCTAATACGAGATCGGTAATCTGCATCTCTTCCAATTACGACGATAAAGCATTTACAAAATCTATTATACAATCGTAGAAACTTTTCACTGAAACCCGCCACAATAATGCGCGGGTATTTGTTTTTTTTTTTCGTTTTATTTACTTCTCTCGGATAAGGCAAAGGGATCTAAGCCATGTCTTATTTCTCTTATTTCTTCAGTTTATAAGTCAGTCTCAGACAAAACAAGTAATTCGTCGTATACTTGGCGTATACAGAGCCTAGTCACGGTCAAGTCATTCTTCAGTAAAGTGGCAGAATGCTTTATAAAAGATTTTGGCGGCTTCTTGTGGGAACCCGAAAGCTTCGTTAGGCACTTTAATTTACACTTCCCTTCACTTGTACACCATCACTAACTTAGCTTCAAAAGTCAGAATTCACAAATTATAAGAATTATAAACAAAAATGCTACCTACTTCACTCCCCGAGATCCTGCCAAAAAGCCGCGGGTATTTGTTTCCATTTGTTTTGTTATAAATTCAAATTTAGAACTCTCCCCGCACTCGAGTAAAGATCGTTCGTAATTTGTATGTCTTCCGATGAGTGCCTACAAGGTTTATAATTAAACTTAAATTAAACTAATTGATAAAAAAAAAACTATGCAGTAATGGATGTTCATAAATCTTTAAAATGAAAAATACCCCTTCCGTCCACCTCAGATAACATATTCGTTTGTTTTTGCTAACAAAACGTTAGGCCACGCCCATGTTTGGTTAGAATAACATGTTAGATTGTTAGAAAACCATAAAATCACGTCGCAAAAGACCCGGCTTTACTGCGACATGACTGAGCTTGTATAAAAATAACAATATTCCAAAAGAACCCATGACAAAATGAGACACTTAAACCCGTATCCCATTTTCGCTGACGCTATTTCTGTAGCGGGCTATAAAAATGTGCCAACTGAACCGGTAGGACTTGACCTATTTGTGGGCAGTTCCGTCACCAGACCACCACTCGAAGATGTTATAATGATATGACTATTGTCACGGGAATGTTATTTACAGGATTTCTTTGTTCTCCGTATGATAATGCATAGAATGCCATTCTATTCTCGCGTACAAAGTTGTTCGATCTAGTTGTTTTGTCTGATCTATGAAAGGTCCGTCGTCTGCTGTCCCTTTTTACAAAGACATCTAAATACATAGTTGTTTTTTGAATAACTATTTATGGAATTGTATATTTCGGTGGCACTATTTATGCACAGTTTTTTTCTGGGATATGAATTGTAATTATAGGTAAAGCAGTCTGCGTATGAGAATGACGATTCCAGCAACATGTGACGTCAGAATGCTAAAATATTGAATAACTCTTAAATAACAGTGGCCCTTCTTGTTGGTACTATTTTATCTAATACAATTTTTTGACATTATACAAAAACGGTTTCCTGGAATTAGTGCGATGAAAACGTGTCAGATTCATTTAAGACATGCAAAATGAACTGGTTCAGGAATTTCACATCTAACGTCGGAAATGTTCAATGTTACATAGAAATAAAGCGATACTAACTCAACCTGTTTAATGTTTAACCGAATATTTCATACGTAATTTGCGTAGACACATAAAGAAATGCTTATACAAAATTCAGCCAGAGTCTCTTGATGGGAGAATTTTCCGCGCACCTCCGGGGGCGTAACGTTCTGATATTAGGTCGGCCGCATTTTTCACCCACCCTTATTAAATCATCTCTTACAAAGAGAGAGAAATCCCTCGCTTCTTGAATTAAAAATTTTGGTGCAGACACCAAGTTAGGGTGCTATTGACTTCTTTGATGGCATTATTATACTTCTTTTTGTGTATATGAGTAGCGTATGGCCGCGTGGTTTATATGGAAGAATTGGTTTAACCCGTCTCTCAACACGTAAAAAGAATAAAACCAACCCGCCTCTTCTCGTGGGTGTCGTAAAAGGCGACTAAGGGACTTTCCACCAAAAACATCCACAGATTTGCACTCTTTAACCTTAATGGACCTTATATACCGAACATTCGCACTAAGAAGTTCGATTCTTTAGGACCGCCTCTGTGGCTCAATGTAAATAACATAGGGTTTACAAGTCGGAGGTCGCGGATTCGATCCCTAGCGGGGTACATGTTTAGTACAGGTAGGGCATTTTAAATGTCCGCCTGGCTAGCTACCACCATCTTATTGAAATCTGCTGCCAAACAGCAATGTTAATAAATAGCATTGTTGTGTTCCGATTGTCAGAGATAAGATAGCCAGTTCCCCAAATATTTGGGTTTCCGGGTCAGTACACTTCCACCCTCGGCCTCATCTTCACTTAACATCAGGTGTGATTGAGGTCAAGTGCTCATGCATAAAAAAAAAAATTCTTCATTCATCATCCGAACAACCAAGGTGTGGAACTCCCTTCTTGGAACTATCACAACCTTGGGATCTTTAAGAGCAGAGTGAATAGGCATTTACTGGGATCGCGTGCTTCATCTTCGACCACATTGTCACTATCCATCATATAAGATGGTGGTCAAACGCGAAACCAGTAAAAAAAAAATGGGGTACACTCCCTGTCACGTGTGCATTTCTGTATATTTCTGAAGTTGAACCATGGCTGTTTCAAACATCAAAGTTTCAATATTTGGAACACCCAAACGCTAACATTTGGGTTATCTCTGACCACCCCATTAATGGGATAAGGGTGATAATAATTATTAAATAAATTTATTATTGTTTACTCCAGAAAACTTCATGAAAATTAATTACCATTTCATGACTATGTTTTTGACGTCAAAATTTAATTGTTGTATTCAAAGATTACCTAATTTAAAATCACAGCCAAAATGGCAACTAAGGGACTTTCCACCAAAAACATATAGTCCAGATTTGCACGTTTTAACGGCAATGGGATCACCGTCTGTTAGGTGTGCTTCTCTGTATATTTAGTACGGTGAATCGTGAAAGAAACACCAATATTTGGGATATCCTTGACCACCCCATTTGAGATAAAGATCGTGACGATATGTATGTATGTATGTTTCCTTTCGTCGCGACGTGAGCATTATTCCCTATACACCACATAGGGAAACTTGTTCCATGAAAATCACTTATATAAGAAACTCATGAGGAGGCTGAATAGTAATTTACTGATATTGTGTGCTTCATCTTATATTCGGTGAGATTGTGGTTTGCTGTGGAATACATATGGTACAGATCGAATGTTATACGAATACAGTTGGATGAAACTATACACCCCTGTCCAGTTGCTGGAAAAATCCATTTTATCAACCAAGAAAATAGAAAAAAAATAGAAATTAGAAAAACCTCGAGGTAACAAATGAATACATCAACAGATAAATCGAACCGACGCGCGACGTGTTAAAAGCTACATTTTTCGAAACGGCTTAACCGATTTCTATAAAACATGACTAAGAACGTACACCCGAGTTTAAAATTAAATAAAAAAAAAATATTGAAATACGGACACATGTGGACACGTTTCATTTATAATGTAATCTATTTACAAAAAAAAATCTTCATAATACAAGCCTAGTTGCTTAGTGTAGAACTAGATGGCGCTGTGTGTATGTTACGTCCGCGATACACCGAGCTAGGGAAAATACCGAATCACTATATCACGGCTAAATATGAATGTACCTTGGCTGGATGGTTAGATTCCTCGCAATGAGGCCCCTGACTTCTCTCTTCACGTCACTTCACTTTTGGTGGTGTACATGTGTTGTGTGTATGTGGATGAATACTTATTATATTGTTACGCCGAAATACTACGAAATAATAGTACCAAAACCGAAATCCGACCCGACAGTGAAGGCGTTAAGTCAGAATGCCAAAGTTAACTGTCAAACTCGAATTAAAACTATACAAACAGTGCTACCATTGTAACACCTTACTACTGCTGTTACTCGAAGCAAACACGAAAATACCTATGTAAATTAAGAATTCCTTACGAATTCTGAACAGTGTATGTCTATGGACATGGAATGGAGTGGAATCGGAGGCTCGCCGTATTACCGGCGGTGACGTTGTAAGGGGAAAAGCGGGAGCGCCCGCGTCTTCAGACGGCGCGGCCTGGGCAAAACCTTCCTGGCCAGTGATTCTCAGACATTCGAGATTTCACTCTCGATAGACATCCATAGGTCTGTCACTTTTGCACTTGCATATAAGTGTAAAAGGAATAGACATGCCAGTATCAATCAACAGTGAAATAACGAATGCGTGAGAATCGCGTGGCGTGGTGACGCGAAGCAACTACCTATTCTTTCCTTTGTCTTTTGTAAAAGAGTGACTATAAACTGTTAATTTTGGCTTTATTTCATTTTATCGATAACAGTATTTATTCTATTTAATTACACCCAACCTGGGGCGATTTTGAGAATTCTCGTTTGGTAGGATAGCGTTAGAATAACTCTGCATTTTTTATAATGCACAACGGGTTAGCACACCTTAATCACACCTAATGTTAAATGAAGATGAGGCCGAAGATAAAAGCGTACTGATCCGGAAACCCTAAGTTATTTGGGGGACTGGCTATCAACAACCGGAACACAACAATGCTATTAACATTGCTGTTTGGCGGCAGACTAAAATAAGACGGTAGCTAGCAGGCGGACATGTAAAATGTCCTACCACCTACCAAACCGAGTACTACACATGTACCCCGTTGAGGATCGAACCGGCGACCTCCGATTCGAAACACAATGTTGTTCAACGGTCCGTGGTTCAACGGATGCGGTCCTGACTCCAACTCTGGCTTACTTAAAAAGCGCGAAGAATCGAAGCTCAATAAAAGCGAATAGTCACTTCCAAATATTGCTACGTTAGCAAGTAAAGCTATTCCTTCGGCCCAAGGGGATATTACGGGGTCTTTTTCATCCAATCTAGAATATTACCTCCTATAAATAGAAAAGAGTTTTATCGCAATTTATGGGAGCGAAGTAAGGTTTTTTTAAGGTAATCGCGGAAGTAGGTACGATATTTACTTAGCTCATGGAATTTTTATTCTTATATTTGCCATGGGGTTGCTTTCGCTCTATCCTACTGCCAATTATAGACCACAAGTCGCAGCAGTTAGCTGCAGCTAAAAGTATACACCTAACTCACTAGATCTATTGTGTTAATATTATCGTGCAAGGCAAAAGAAGCCCGATGCGAAGCGAAGAAGAACGATGGGACCCTGGGGTCCTCAGACAAAACGCCTGGTCCAAGACCTGTCGGCGCGTCTCATCGAGGCTTCTGGTGACCGCAGAGCGGGCGGCTTCCTGGCTCAGAGAATAAGTCTTGTTATTCAACGCGGGAACGCCGCTTGCCTGTCGGGCCCAATGCCGCCTCGAGGAGATGCGCTAGACGCAATTTTTTTATCTGTAAACGTTTGTGTTTTTAAATGTTTGACATGTTCGAAATAAATAAGGATCAGTTTAATAAAAAAAGAGGCTATGGGTATCAAAGTCAAAGTCAAAGTCAAAGTCAAAAATGTTTTATTTTGTAGGTACACAGAGTACACTTAAAATAGTCAATTTTACATTTTTTAAGCTACTGCTTGTTCAAAATGCAATTTTCCCCTGAGAAGAACAAGCAAGAAACTCGAAGGGTTGCTCTTTTAAAATCCGGTTTTGATTTTACATAAAGGTTTTTATATTACAAAAAGGTTTTTATATTTCATTATTAATCGTGAAATAGCCTGGCATGCGAACAATCTGATTATGTCCAGGGATAATTATCATCTAAATAGTCTGATATTTTATAATATGCTTTGTTAATAAGTTTCTGTTTTATAGTATCTTTAAATTTATCGAGAGGAAGATTTTGTGTATCAACTGGGACCTTATTGAAAAAGCGTATACATGACCCTTTGAATGAATTACTGACTTTGCGGAGGCGACTTATGTGACCTGCAAGTTTATCTTTATTTCTTGTATTGACATCATGTTTATCACTATTTTTCTTAAATGATGCTATATTTTTTTTGACATACATTAGATAATATCAAAATTACATGTCCTGACAGTACTCATGCAAGCTGCATTACGCACCGGCTTTATTTTCTTCATCAACAGCCTTACACGTCTCCATTATTGGAGCACAGTCCCCGCTCACAGGGAGAGAGTATGAACCATTATCCACCACGCGGGCCCAGTGGATTTTTGTCAGACTAGTGACCATCTGACAGACAGTGTTTTTAAGCCGCCTCCGTAGTCCACCGACTGACTTCTATCGAAAACAACCAGGACCGACTATTTAACGTGCGCTCCGAAGCATGAAAATACTCCTATTAAAATGCCACTGGTGGTGCCAAGGACTGATCGCGCCAGATATTGCTTAACTTCGCTAATCGCAAACGAATAGCGAATGCGGCTACGCTACGAGTACACGAGTGATTTTCTTTGCAAGATAGATGAGGGTATACTTTTAGTTGCAGCTGACTGTAGATATAAAAAGTGAGTAGCGAACACTTTCAAAAAAAAGTACTGAAATTTAATTGGAGCGATTTTCATTAAATTTCAGTACTCTAGATTTCCATAGTTACAATTACAATATTATATTCTTTTAAATTCGATATAATTTGAAATGTATTCTACTACCTTTTTAAATCTATGTATCCTGCTTGTAAATATAGAGTTTCATTAGAATCGGTCTATTCATTTAAAAACATTTGGACTCGAAAGTTTCTATGGAATACCGAGCGGAATAAAACCTCTTAAATCGAGGACGGAAAGCAGAGAGACGTTGGTCATTACTCCACCGACAATAAATAAATAAGTAGCATAGCTCTTAATTGAAGAAGATTATAATATACACCTACTTAAGTAGACCTCTGATCTCTATGTTAGTTTGGGATCTACATAGAGATCAGCCTTCTTAATACATATGAGAGTTTAAGCTATTAGCCGACGAGTAATCGTTAATACGATGATACCTAGATAATATGTGAGAAAACTTGATCCTAAATGTCCACATCTGTCATTTTAATGACGTCACGTCCCCCACTTACACTGGCGGACAAACTTGCACGGGAGAGTAATAAAATTACACAACCCGCCACATAAAGTGTACACGTGACGGCAAGATTAACGTTATTGTGGCAGCAACTGTATTCAAGAGGGTTGTTTGTTCTAGCTTGACTAATATGACTCAGTAAACTACGGGCTTAGTCTTTATTGAGTTAATCTAACTTGTTCTGACGCTCAAATCGAATGGTCTTTGGAAAAGCAATTCAGGTTTTTAGGTAATATCAGAAATGAATGACTTTAACATGTCTTCCTTTGCATGTGCTAATGAGACTTACTTTTATGCCAAGGTCCGTTGATGAGTGCTTGAATAATAAGTAATTATTGAAAGGCCGTTTATAAAACAGAATAAGGAATATTGTAATCAGGGAATTTTGAAAGAAGATATTTAGTGAAAAAAATTTAAAAAGCTATTTTTAGATGGTTTGGACATTTGAAAAGGAAGAATGAAGAAGGCTAATTAAAAATATATACGAGGCAGGTGTGGATGGTTGCTTTAAGAGAAGACCATGGTGAACATGCCACGATCAAATCGAGAATATCTTAAATACAGATGGCGGATGGAGTATGTACTCGAAACCGACGAGAATAAATAATTGTATGAGAATAAATGAAGCGAATGAAGGTCAGGATCGTAGCAAGTGGAAATCAGTAATCTCTGTCTATCCCAACAGGAACAGACCTGCTTTATGTATACATGTTTTGCTAGAGTAGGCAGCTTATGAGGCAAATCGTCCGTGCAAGATCTGATCCTGGGGCGAATTGCCTAATTCAAAAAATACTATTGATTAAGGTGGTCCGCTACTGCTACTTCCCATCGATAGTTGACGGAATTAGACCTTGTGGATTCCACTGTGTTTTTGGACATTACTTTGGACGCCAAATTACAATCGGGTCCTCATATCCATAAATTAGCGAAGAAGCTCAGCTCTGCAGCCTATGCATTCAAAAAAATTAGACAAATATCGGACGTAAATATTGCCAGATTAGTATATTTTAGTTATTTCCATAGCCTGATAGCTTACGGTATCTTACTGTGGGAAAATGCCGCGGATATAAATACAATCTTTGTTTTACAAAAACGAGCCGTTCGCGCAATTTATCAATTGAGACCTGCTGTGTCAATTAGAGACAGATTTAAAGAGTATAATATTCTAACCTTTTCGTCACAGTACATTTTTGAAAATCTTTGAAAATTTAATATATGTCTAAAAAAATATAGCATCATTTAGGAAAAATAGTGATAAACATGCTGTCAATACAAGAAATAAAGATAAACTTGCAGGTCACATAAGTCGCCTCCGCAAAGTCAGTAATTCATTCAAAGGGCTATGTATACGCTTTTTCAATAAGGTTCATGTTGATATACAAAATCTTCCTTTCAATAAATTTAAAGATACTATTTATAAAACAAAAGCTTATTAAGAAAGCATATTATAAAACATCAGATTATTTAGATGATAAACATTCATGGACATGAACAGCCCGTTCGCGTAACCAGGCTATTTCACAATTAATAATGAAATATTATAATATAAAATAATAATAATTTTGTAACAAAAAACCTTTTTTTTTTTAAAGAGCAACCTCTCGAGTTTCTTGCTTGTTCTTCTTAGGGGAAAAGTGGCGTTTGAACAAGCAGTAGCTTAAAAAATGTAAAATCTGACTATTTTAAGTGTACCCTGTGTACCTACAAAATAAAGTGTTTTTTGATTTTGATTTTTTGATTGATTATTGTCTGCAAATGACACGTTAAAATTCGGTTTGACTTTTAAATTTTACCAAATCATTATGTGAAACAATTCCACGTGAAATATAGTTCACACACAGGCAGAATATCTTGTACAATAACGTGGCTAACGCAACTTGTTAGCCACGTTAACAAGTTGCGTTATCAAACTGTAAACTTACGAATTTAAAAAAATAATAATTTTAGAACACAATTAGTCAAAACATAATACTAAACGTAAAATAAAAATTATGTGTCGAAATGATAAAAAGACTGAGGAAAAATGAAGCTAGCTTTTGAATAAGACAAATGCTGTCTATAGAGAAGTTGGATGCGATTATGGATTCGAAACTGAATGCATAGATTGGGTAGATAGAAATATTCGAACTTTGCAAATGCGAAAGTGTATCTGTAATTTTGGTATGCATATTCAAAAGCGAACGACTCAATAATCGATCCTTAATCCCTTTAATAAACAAAGTTATAACTTAACCCGTTGTTACATATCGCTTTCCAACTTGTAATTTTGCAGAGATATTGGTTTACCATAGAGGGTGCCTTCTGCCCCCAAGAAAACGGTTTGTATTGGTGGATGTTCGCCGTCAACGACACCGAGGAAGAGAAGCAGAAAGCATCATCTCTAGACCTTGGCAACAGAACGCATATATTATGATTATAACGTATTGTCACTGTTTAATCTAAGCCCACGTTGGGCGCCTATTTCCGTTACAGACAAACATTACCGAGGTATATTCATACTTGGTTTCTGACAACGCGAGACAACCAAATATACAATGTCTAGTCCAAATATATCAAAAACATAAAAAAATATTCAATTCTATTGCAATATGCTTAAGTCTAAAGTTCCTTTGGTCATTTAGTTTTAAGACATCTTGATTTAGGATTACTCCACATCACCTACATGTTTGTTCAGTTTGAACATCTGAGAGAAACAAGTTCAAAGTGTGAATACCATTTGAAATGATAGCTTTCACAGGCATGAATTATGCTACAATAGAATTAATATTGAAAATAGAATACATGGGGTTTAATTGTATTTGAATGTATCCAAAATTAATTAGAATTTAGCAAAATCCACGACGTAAGAACCGTTCTGTTTTCGGCGCATCTGGTGTAAATCTGTAGCGTATAAAGTCAAAAATAGTTCCTTTGACCTTATTCCATTTTCTGAATTTGAACGACAGATTCAGGGGCAGGGCAGGGTATGACTGTTTTAGATCTTTATGATAAGAGAGTACTTAAAGCAATGTTTGGCGTGGTTAGTCCTGTAGTGGGTGACCACTGGTGGCATTTTAATATTATATGTTGCGACGAGCCCGCTTGTTTTACAGAAGCTAGCCGTTCGCGCAATTTATCAATTGAGACCTGTAGTGACACTTACAGATAAGTTTACAGAATTGTGATGTTTTCGTCACAATACATTTTTGAAAATCTTATACTACCTGTATTAGATTTTCAAAAAAAAATTTAGTATCATTTAGGAAAAATTGTGATAAGATAAATAAAGATAAACTTGCAGGTCCTGTAAGCAGACACCGCAAAATCAGTAATTCATTCGGGGGCTGTGCATACGTTTTTCAATAAGGTTCCCATTCATGTACAAAATGTTCCATTTAATAAATTTAAAGACCTTATTAAAACAGAAACTTATTAAGAAAGCATATTATAAAATATCAGATTTGGATGATAATCAACCATGGACGTAACCAGCTCGTTCGCATGCCAAGCTATTTCACGAGTAATAAAAAATATAATTGTGACGTTTTGTAATCTAAAAATCTGTTTTTAAAAAGCAACCCCTTAAGTTTCTTTCTTGTTCTTTTGAATTTTTGAAACAATGTAAAATGTATTTTAAGTGTATCCTGTATACATACAAAGTAAAGCATATTTGAATTTGAATTAGAATAGTCGGTCCCGTTTATTTGCAATTAATGGAAACAGCGAAGTCGGTAGCCTTTTTTTTTGATGCGGTCAAACGCATTACACGTACGGCTCGCCTGGGGGACGGCGAGACGGTTATGTGGGACTTATTGTCGGGAGGGATACCCACTAAACCCCACCGCGACCTTCTTCGGCAGTAGGGATTGGGAACGCATAAGCGACTCCAGGCCCCCTTCCCGCCCCGCCCCCCTTAACAAGGGGAGGTCCATTCCCGGAGGTCGTCTAGCGCACCCTCGTAGGGGAAGTCGGTAGCTAATAAGATCGGCTAAAAAATTCTGACTGTGGGGTACCACTGGTCGGACACAAACCACCAATCCTCACAGGATCCGCGTGGTGGATTATGACCTTTATTAGTGAGAGGAGGCTGTGCCCCAAAAGTGTGGACGTATGAGGCTGATGACTTTGTGGTAAGCTTAAGTCTTACCGTTAAACATATTGGAGCCTGTCCACGTTGGACCCAGATTATATCCTCGAAGGCTGGAACAGATCCAGCCTTGCTTAACACGTTCACGGACACTGGACCAGACACAATAGATGTTTTATTGTATAGGTCTATAGGCGGCCAGTGTCCGCTAACGTGTTAATTTGCATAACATACGACTACTGTGGTCTGTCGAATTACAATCCTAACTCATCTTAAATAACCATCATCATCATCATCTAATCTAATCTTTTAAATAAAGGGGCCAATGACATGAGCACTACACACACTCAATGAGATAGCAGACAGAACACATATTGTCATATATATGCAGTACTTATGAGCGAATTTCAAAAAGTCGCATTATTTGTACTATGTTATTTAGTATAGGTAGATATAGTTGGTATACATAATTGTCATTAGTTAACTATCGCATTGGAGTAATCTGTAATGATAGTTATAAACTTGGTAAATAAAAAAATAAATAAATCATATCAGCCGAAAGACATCCACTGTTGGACAAAAGCCTCCTAAATAACCATATAAATATTTAATCTACTCTACATGACTCCAAAGCATCATAAATGTCCTGATATAAATAAACTCAACATATCGTAACTACGCTAACGTATCATGACATTAAGGTGTTACGAACGAAACGGAAATGGGTCAAGTACACTTCGCGTCACGTCACTTCCGGCGGGAAGAGTGAAAGCCTTCAAAGTAGGGGATCGCGAAAATTGGCTGTATCAAAGGGATTGTTTGAGAATGTCTACCATAAAATAGGTATACAGGTAACAAGAAGTAACATAACATGAACAAGACATTTAAGACAGATTGTATTTTTGTTTATACCGATTTTGTATCGATATTAGCCGCAATATATAGTTTTATATCGTAAGTTATAAAAATATTAATTACCTAATTACCAAAAAAAATTAATTGTTGTGACTGAAGAATCAAAATCAAAAAAATATTAATTTCGTAGGATAAAAATTATCATTTGAAAACGTCACATTTTTTATCTTATTATTAAAGTTTTTGACATTATTGCTCATTCACAAAGCTGATTCCCCAGAGAAGAACGAGCAAGAAACTCAATAGTTGCTCTTTTAAATATAAGTTTGGGTTACAATTATATTATATTGTATAATGAGACTGAATATCGCCGAGCGGTCTATGTCCATGCTTGCTTATCATCCAGATAGTCAGAAATTTTATAATAGCCTCTGGTAAATAATGTCTGTTTTATGATAGTTTTGAATTCATTTAAAGGTAAATTTTGAATGTCCCCTGGAACCTTATTATAAAAGACTAAGATATAATCTATTTAGACTTAACCAAACATGTTAAATGCTAAATATCTTGAATATCTATATGAAAAGTGGCTAAGAAAATTGACTATTTTAAGATATCTACAAAATAATTCAAATAAATATAAATGGTATTTAAATTTCTAATACTATGATAATAAGACATGTAGCGCTAGGCGATGTCTGTTTATTTTTTCTTGCTTTGCCGAAATATAAATTGTAAAAATGCTTATGTAAAAGAGCTTTGTCAATGACCTGCACTTAATAAATAAATAAATAAATATCCATTCGCCAAACGCCATCTAGTTCCACATTAAGCAACTATAGGCTTGTGTTGTGGATACTAGATGGATGATATACTACACAAATACATTTTTTTTTGTAAATAAATACATATATAAATGAAAACATCCATAACTCTGGAACACAAATGCCCGTAGACTTATGTATTAAAACGTTTTGATTGGATTTGGGGAAGTAAACATTCAGGGAACACTTTGTGCAACGTCTTTTTAGCACTTTCAAAAAATCTAATCGTCTTTTAACCGCCTCTGTGGCTCAGTGTAAACAACATTGGGTTTACGATTCGGAGGTCGCGGGTTCGCTCCCCAGCGAGCTACATGTACTCGGTTTGGTTGGTGGTAGGGCATTTTAAATGTCCGCCTGGCTAGCTACCACCATCTTATCTAAATCTGCAGACAAGCAGCAATGTTAATAGCATTGTTGTGTTCCGGTTGTCAGAGAAAAGATAGCCAGTCCCCCAAATGTTTTGGGGTGTCCGGGTGAGTACGCTTCCACTTTCGACCTCATCTTCACTTAACATCAGGTGTGATTGAGGTCATAAAATCGTACATAAAAAAAAACTTAAATTTTTCCTCGATAACGATATTTTGTTAAATCCACATTCTATTTTTGGGAGATTTTATGAAAATATCAAATAACTCGCAGATCTCGGGAACCTTCGGAACCTACATTACGGACTTTACGACAGTTTGATTAGTTTTTTCTATTAACATTTTTGATCCGCTATTTAATGGTTAAAGTTGAAACTTTTGGCCGTAAACCTGTTTTATCTCTTTTAGTTTTTCTCCATTTTTAGACCATCAAGGCTTTTTCAGGCTTCTTAAGAATTTTAGACATTAAAGATGTATTTAGAAAAAGAGCGCACGATCGCATATTTACATTTTTTTTAATCCACAACGGGTTAGCAATGACCTCAATCACACCTGATGTTAAGTGAAGATGAGGCCGAAGGTAGTAGCGTACTGACCCGGAAACCCCATCTTATTTGCGGGACTGGCTACCTTATCTCTGACAACCGGAACACAATAATGCTATTAACTGTTTGGCCGCAGATTTAGATAAGATGGTGGTAAGATGATGGTGGACATTTAATATAAGATTAAATAAATTGTAATAATTTCAGTTCATTATATTTTTGTACCAACTATGGAGGAGCGGAGTCTCCTAATACAGGCATTATTATGCTTAAAAGGAGGCTCCTGCTACAATATTGTAAAAGAATGCATTAAAAGAAATAAATGAATTATGAATTATGAAATGAATTAGGAAAATATGCCCTACCACCAACAAAACCGAGTACTAAATATGTACCCCGCTGGGGATCGAACCCGCGATCTCCGAAACGTAAGCCCAATGTCGTTTACATTGAGCCATGGAGGCGCTTAAATCAATTAATTAAAATTAAAAAATAATTATTATGACATTAATACACACAAAGTTACGTAATATAGTCAATATGGTTACTACATAATTACTTTTACCGAACTACGTACTGAAAAAAAAAACAAATATAATTTTCCTTTAATATAACTGACCCGCCAAAATTGTCATTCCGAAAGGACGTTAAGTCGAAACTATTATTTTTAAGACTTTCCACAAACTTAAATAAACTTATTAATGATATGTACGAAACAAGAATCAATTGGCTTCAAATTTATATTACCTACTGATTGATTCGGTATGCATAAATAAAATAAAAATAAAATTCTCTATCTCCGGAGGGCATCATAGGATCTTAACTAAATTTATATGAGACCATTATAAAGCCTATCAAAAAATAAAATAATCATCAAAATCGGTTAACAATTTGACAAAAATATGGGTGTACATACATTAAAAACAGGATATGGACGAACATCCTTTGACACTTAAGTGTATTAATGAAATAATCGAATAATATCGTTGAAAATTGAGAAAATCTTCGAAATTATTAATTTATCTAGTAAACTAAGTAAATGTGTTAAAAGTGAATTATCATCGAAAAAAATTCGATAAACCAAAAAAATTCAGGGAGACTCGAAACAAAAAGGTTACGATACCCTGCTCTGGAGGTTCACTCCACAAATTACATGTAAACATCCGAAAAAAACGGTACAGCGGTTAAAAATACATTCAAACAATTGGAAAAATCATCTCACGAGTATACTGAACCAAATAAAATGAAGGAAAAGAACCATTTATTTACCGCAAAAGCTCTTTCAATATTTTATCGAGTAGAAAAGCCCAAGGTGAAACATTAAGCACCTATTGAGTCAAATTTATGGGCTCCGTTAGAAGTTTGTTTTGAGAGTATTTAGTTTAGGTCACGTGACGATCGACTGGGATAAGTGAGTTAAATATCCCTCTTGACGTATAGTCTAATTAAATAATAATAATAAATAAATAAATATCCTTAGATATACACACAGTAAGCAACTATAGGCTTGTGTTGTGGATACCAGATGGTTGATATACTACATAAATACATTTTTTTTTGTAAATAAATACATGTATAAATGAAAAACGTCCACAACTCGGGAACACATGTATGTATTCATCATACAAACATATGCCTCTAGCGGGATTCGAACCCGCGACCATTTGGTATAGTAGCAGAGTTTCTAACCACTACACTAAACAGGTCGTCAGGAAATTTTGAGAAAAAAATGACCTGTTTGGTGTAGTGGTTAGCAACTCTGACCACTATACCAAAAGGTTGCGGGTTCGAATCCCGCCAGGGGCATATTGTTTGTGTGACGAATACGGACATGTGTACCCGAGCTATGGATGTTTTCATTTATAATAAGTATTTATTTACAAAAAAAAATATGTTTATGTAGTATATCAACCATCTGGTATCCACAACACAAGCCTATAGTTGCTTACTGTGGAACTAGATGGCGCTGTGTGTATGTCTAAGGATATTTATTTATTTATTTATTTTATTTACAGTGATATGGTAAGTTGCTCTCTCTGAACCCAATGACACTGCTGCCTATCCCTGTAGGGCTAGCATGCCCCAGACTCTCTGTAAATCAACACGAAATAGAAGCTGTGCGTCTCTTTTATTCGCATAAAGCATGAACGTGACAGCAGGCTTCTATCTCGTGTCTTTGTGAAGAGAATACGACTCATGCTAGTATGCTGGTTTATTCTGTTATGTTGATTTTTTTTTCGCATAACAGGTTCGTACTTGACCTCAATCACACCTGATGTTAAGTGAAGATGAGGTCGAAGGTGGATGCGTACTGACCCGGAAACCCCAACACATTCACAGTCAAGTGTTAATACATTGTCCATTAAAAAAAATTTTCTCCGTGCGTCCATTTGAATGGTCCTATCTCCACGACCGCTTACAAATTCGATTAGTTCAACTGCGGATCGCGACGACACTTTCACGACAAAAAAAAACCCGAAAATGTTATACAGGTTAAATTTTATTCGTGTAATTCCTGTTAACTAGTGAGTCAACTCTCATACGAACCATAGCCGAATTCAGCAGAAAATTGTTGGACTTCCATACTAAACGTGTACAATAAAGCGTTTACAAACAAACAAACAAACAAACGTGGTTTCAAAATGGTTTACTTTTTTATGGGTTATCGAAATTTTTTTGATCCAATTCGATTTTTTTTTATGCACAACGGGTTGGTACTTGACCTCAATCACATCTGATGTTAAGTGAAGATGAGGTCGAAGGTGGAAGCGTACTGACGCGGAAACCCCAACACATTTGGGGGACTGTTTATCTTATCTCTGACAACCGGAAAACAACAATGCTATTAACATTGCTGCTTGGCGGCAGATTTAGATAAGATGGTGGTAGCTAGCCAGGCGGACATTTAAAATGCCTTACCACCAACCAAACCGAGTACTTGAACAGGTACCCCGCTGGGGATCGAACCCGCGACCTCAGAATCGTAAACCCAATGTTGTTTACATTGAGCCACGGAGGCAGTTATAAGGCGGTGTTGACGACCGGTTGGTGTAGTGGATAGTGACCCTGTCAGCGAAACCAACGATTGCGGGTTCGAATCCCGCGAGGGGTAAATGTTTGTGTGATGAATACGAACATTTATTCCCGAGTCATGGATGTTTATATAAATATTTATGTATGTTTATCCGTTATCTAGTATCCATAGCACAAGCTTTGCTTAGTTTGGGACTAGATGATTGGTGTAAGTGTCCGAAATATTTATTTATTATTTATTATTATTTATTTATTTATACCTTGCTTGTCTCGCTTACCCTTTATATCTAAGTTACCTTTTACTATATTGCAGAAAGACCGGGAATCAAACACGTATATATGTCAAGGCAATACGTCCACACAAATATTAGATAAGATACGTTTATCGGTGAATGAAGCGATTACACTAATATTAGGTCCTCGCCTATGAAATTGGCGTTTTGTAGGAAGAATTTCATTGACACTGTTTTCTCCATACAAACATTTTTGATTTTTTTTTGGCAACGGTAAATCCAAATTTAGCTAAACTTTGTGTGTATTATCGGATAACATTAAGTTAAGTATAAGCAGCGTTAATTTTTAAAAGTAACCGCTTTATAAAAGTTTCAGCGAATCTAAGAAATGATTATGGGAAGCACATGAAAAGAGCTCTGTTCAATTTTTTTTATTATGTGTTTTAGCCCAGAAATTAAAAAATATTTCATGTGAAACCTTGAAATAATATTCCATTTTCCAAATAAAAAACAAATTTGGATACAGCTTTGAAAATCGCAGGAATTGGTACATAATATGATTAACGAAGAAAAAAAACTCCCATTTCATAGGTAAAGATAAATAAGGTAGATAAAGTGTATACTTACTTAATAAACATACAAATGCCAGTCTTCTCCATGGCCCTCGAGATGCCCTTCCACGAGGCCACCATCGAGTACCTCTGCTTGGCCGTGAGCGGCAGCCGAGGGTCCATAGGCGGTGGGGATTCATTGGCCAGGTCCGGAGCCGCATTGTTGGCCCCACGCCTCTCAGACGCCGCCAGTTTACCCAACTGGCAACCCATTGTCACTATTTTTCTCTAATTTGGCATTACTAACTTTGAAACATTTATCGGCCAAAACGCTACACTCCAGGCCGTAATGAACTTTAAAAATCACTTCGGCATTCTTTTTTCAAAAGATACACTTCGAACTCCACGTTTTATTCACTCAAGCATCATGTAGAATCACTGATTTGGTTATGATTAATTTTGTCCAGTACTAGGTATATCTAGGCATACCGTTATCGGTTTTATTATGTAATTTTACAACAGCTCTAATTTTATCTTGATATAACGTGTTATATCACGGTATTTACAACACTATGTCACAGATAAATAATATTTAATGTTACTTTTACACTAACTCTATATTTGTTGACTAGATGAACACTTTAAAAGAGCAGTCACGAAAGGTTACCTCACAATTTTTGTGTAATTTCTTTGAAGTGACATTTTTACGGTTGTCCTTTTCTCATCGCGGTGATTATTCGCTTGTCCTTGTCACATCTTCGGTATCTAATCTAATCCGGCGACGTCTCCGAGGCTACCTGTGAAAATAAAAGAAAAATGAATTAAAGATTAAGTGATTCCGAGTTTTTGACATTCACGATTAAACAGTACATACAACCGCGAAAATTGTATGAATTGTTTCCATTTCTCTCTTCAATTTAAGAGCTATAACTGTTGTTGTCCTTTCCACACTCCTCTACAATCCGCCTTTTCTTTGACTTCCTGATGTGATACGGCAGTTACTTTTTCCTTTACTTGTACCATGTATTTTCTTTTAGGCCTTTAAAACGGAAGGGGAAGATGTTAAAATTTAAAGAGTTAAAGTTAAAGATACTATAAAACAGAAACTTATTAAGAAAGCATATTGTAAAATATCAGATTATTTAGATGATAAACATTCATGGACATGAACAGCCCGTTTGCGTAACCAGGCTATTTCACAATTAATAATGGAATATTATAATATAAAATAATAATTAATAATTATGTAACATAAAAACCTTTTTTTAAAAAAGAGAAACCTTTCGAGTTTCTTGCTTGTTCTTCTCAGGGGAAAAGTGGCTTTTGAACAAGCAGTAGCTTAAAAAATGTTAAATCTGACTATTATAAGTGTACCCTGTGTACCTACAAAATAAAGCATTTTTTGATTTTGATTTGTTTGGTCATCTGATACGACACGACAACTTTATCAAGAACATCATTGAAGGAGAATTGGAGGAGAAGAGGCAGAGAGGAAGGCCTAGAAGAGCATACAGTTTTGATACAAAGTGAAATTTAATTCTTATCATCATCATCAGCCCGTAAACATTCCACTGCGGGGATTTTATGTTTTATTTTATTGATAATACAGAATCAACAGCATCATTATAAAAAATATTACACAAAATCTATGAGCCAAAGTTATGCCAATTACAGATAGGGATATAGGCCTTCCCTCGTATATATTTTTTTTTATGCATAACGGGTTGGTACTTGACCTCAATCACACCTGATGTTAAGTGAAGATGAGGTCGAAGATGGAAGCGTACTGACCCGGAAACCCCAACACATTTGGCGGACTGGCTATCTTATCTCTGACAACCGGAACACGACAATGCTATTAACATTGCTGCTTGGCGGCAGATTTAGATAAGATGGTGGTAGCTAGCCAGGCGGACATTTAAAATGCCCTACCACCAACTATATATGAGGGAGTATGGGCCGTAGTCCACACTGGCTCAATGCTGGTAGGGGACTTCATATGCCTTTGTATTTTTATATCTCAAGCATACAGGTTTCCTTACGATGTTATCGTTCACCGTTTAGGAGCAGTCGGATAAATGCACATAAGTAATTAAATTAAATTTAAAAACTCATTGTTACATGACCTGCTTGGGAATCGAACCCGGATCTCCCAAATATAGCTGCACTGCTACTTAAGTTTGGCAATTCTTCGGGCTACATCGGTCACCTTGGTTCTCCTGATTTTCTAAATAGTAAAGACTTATTCATACACAGAACAAAGCTACGCAGTGGCGGCATGCTTTTTTGATGTATTCACTATTTTTATCTGTCAGTCACGCTTAGTTTTAAGGCGTTAATATGTGTCGACTACGTAACGCGTCTAAATAATGTGTAAACATCGCATGTTTACAAGCTATTTAGACGTATTCACTATTAACACACTGGCTGTAACACGAGTTACAGGTGCTCGAACCATAATGATCTATCCACAATGAGGTCAGTGGATTTCACAGTGGACTACCTCACTAGATTTGTAACGGAAACATTAGGGTCAGAAATAGCTTTATCATTAATGAGATGAATATACGATGAATAGTGTTGCCGAACTATCGATGGTTTTACTAAAATCAACATCGATTATATTGGACACCAACAGTGACTATAATATAAAGTAAGAGTAATTTATTTAATACAGAAACACATATCGACGACCTTTTCGATTTCCTTCTCGTTTGTATCTTTCCTTAAGTGTTTCTTCCTCAATCACCATTTTTTTTTAACTATGTAAAGCAATCATTTATTTATTTATTATTTGATCATGCTTACAATTATTTCGGACACACCAATTATCTAGTCCCAAACTAAGCAAAGCTTGTACTATGGATACTAGATATCGGATAAACATACATAAATATTTATATAAACATCCATAACTCAGGAATAAATGTTCATATTCATGACACAAACATTTACCCGTCGCGGGTTGGTTTCGCTGACAGGGTCACTATCCACTACACCAATCGGCTGTCATCTAAACCTATCGATGGTTTTACTAAAATCAACATCGATAATATTGGACACTAACAATGACTATAGTATCGATAAAAATAAGAATAGTTTATTCAAATCAAAAATGTTTTATTTCGTAAGTTATAAGAATAACATTTGAAATCGTCATGTCATACAGTTATCGCTCATTCACTAGGCAGTCTCCCCAGAGAAGAACGAGCAAGAAATTCAGGGGTTGCTCTTTTTAAATAAGCCAATACAAATACAATTTGGAATAATTGTTAAATTTATGATTCGACAAAGAAATAAGAATAGAATATACTGGATAATAAAAATGTAGGTAAGATGTTATTTAATAACTGTGCCAATTTGTGTAAATAATCTATAAATTCATATATCCGCGCCGGCCGGAGATAGATATGCAACTGGCGGGATTAAGGGGTTAAAACACATATTGTTTGTAAGTTAGAGTTACCTATAAGATATTAATTAAACAAAGTATTTGTGTGTGTTTGTGTATAAACTAGAGTTGTGTGTGTTTCTCACTGCACTAAATAGCACATTTTATAGTTGGAAGCAACAAAGTAATTAGCAGGACCTATTTGCCAGTTCATTATTCAAATTCTGTTCTTACATTTTCTAAAAAATAAATTGATCATGGCTGACCAACAATCACAATGCAGAGCCGCTTCGCCATTTGTGGTCGAGCCTGCTTGTTTCTGACAGGTGACGCTGCCAAATAGGTCCTGCTAATTGCTTTGTGGCTTCCAACTATATACTGTGCTGTTTAGTGCAGTGAGAAATAGACACAACTCTCATTTAATTTAAATATGAGTCCAATTTAAAGTAGGCTAAAAATGTAAGATATTATTTAATAACTCTGCCAATTTGTGTAACATGTATCAAAGCAAAATCTCAATTTGTAATGTGCACATTTTTGATATACATATGAAATTGGCGTTTTGTATGAATAATTTCATTAAGACTGTTTTCTCCATACAAACATTTTTGATTTTTTTTTGGGAACGACAAATCCAAATTTGGCTAAACATTGCGTGTATTAGCGGATAACATTAAATTAAGTATAGGCAGTGTTAATTTTCAGCGAATCTAAGAAATAATATGGGAAGCACAAGAAAAGAGCTGTGTTGATTTCTTTTTTATTTTGAGATTCAAAAGTATTAGACAGGACAGCCCTGACATTGAAAAATATTTCACGTGAAACCTTGAAAATTTATATTCCATTTTCCAAATGAAAAACAAATTTGGAAATAACTATAGAATCGTAGGACTTGGTACATATGATTAACGAAGAAAGAAATCTCCAATTTCATAGGTAAAGACATACTATTATGGTTGCATACTTGTATATGTACTTTGCGGTGTTGTACTGTCCAGTCTTCGTCCTCCGGTGTCCACAAAATACCAGCGTCGCGCCACTGGACTCTAGGGAGGCCAATGTTGCGACATTATGCTGAGTGGATGCCTCTTTGGACCACCACTTATTGAACTAAGCAATAATGCTGTGGTAAAATTAAAACTTTTTCTTTCCTTTTTTTCTTTTTTTTTATGGTCAACTGGGTACGCCTTTGGCCACAATCTCATCTGATGGGAATTGACGATGTGGCCGAAGATGAAGCACGCGATCTCAGTGTGCCTATTCACCCTGCTCTTGAAGATCCCAAGGTTGTAGGATTCAGGAAAGACTGACGCCGGAAGGGAGTTCCATGTCTTGGCTGTTTGCATTATGAATGAAGAATCGAACCGCTTAGTGCGAATGTTCGGTATGTTTTTCACATGTTTTCCTTTGCATGTGCTAATGAGAATTACTTTTATGTCAAGGTTGAAGGTCCTTTGATGAGTATATAGTCCTAGTAAATTGGTATGTTAACTACCTACATACGGGTGGAATCCCTCCCCACGCCTAGTAGTCCGAAGATGAAATGGCGAAATAATGAAATTCTCTTTCTTAATTTAGTTTTACAACTAATAACAGGGCGCTTACGTGGTACCCTATTTAGCGATAAAACGCACAATTTTTACATGTTACGACGGCTGGTCGGCAGATTAAAAATGTGGCGATGGAGCAAGGAATGTGAACTCATGCTTGACGACCTAAATTCGGTAATCCAAATTGTCTCAAATCCCTACAATATCCGAGCTTACAAGCGTATTTTACGCTCTTGCATTATTAATCGCGGTCGTGACGTTTTGCACTCCATTGGCTATCCCCCCATTAGCAGAGGGGGTGGTATTCTTATTTTCCCACTCAGTAGCGTAATTATGTAAAAAAGGTTATTACAAAATTTCAGACTACATTAATGATAGTAATCCATGGGATTAAACGGCTCCTCTACACGATATATAATAATTGTTGTAACCTTTCTTGATTGTAAATGATTGATTGAAAAGAGACAAACCCTCTTGAGTTTCTCGCTAGCTCTTCTCAGTAGTGGTCGCGTTTCGAGCTAGTGGTAGTTTAAAAAACAAGTGACGTTCATAAGTGCATATTGTATTGCCTACATGAATAAATGATTTTCATTTCATTTCATTTCTACAAATCTAGTGAAATTAGATAGGTAAGTGACCACGACGTCTGACAAGTGCGAATGTTTAAATCAAAGATTTCCTATATTGTTTAAATGTAATAATCCTCATCGAGTAATAAGGAAGTCTACCACTTGTAACGATGCCATCGTTATGCCCACCGCCAGCCCCACCGTGAGGTAGGGGGCGCCGCAAACCACGTCGCCCGACAAGCCGGACCACAGAGGGGGCAGGGGGGCGCTCCGGCCCCACTGCCCATACCGCAACCCGCATGCAAGCACCGCGGATATAAAACGCGGACCAAAGAGCGAACATGAGGTATTGTATTGTATGTGTATGTGGCTGTTGCAGGTCAACCAGGAGACCTGTATCACTGCGACCGTGAGGTATGCGTTGACGAGTCTTAGAGTGGACACCACGGCAGTCTGTATCGCCACCGCGTGGCCCACTCCAAAGGCGTAGACCTCAACGGAAGCCCCTTTGCGTGTGTTCTCAGCTTAGCGATAGTGTAGAATAGAATAACCGAAGTAACGATAGTTTAGTTTGTGCCGCGACCGCGGTTTAGTTTTCCGACCCATATAAATTGGAGGATCCTTCAAACGCTGGCTTGATCGATCGGGACCGCGGGAAGGTTTCTCCATTTATCCAAAGACCGAGGAGTAGAATTTATAGTGGTAGGTGAGTCCGTGTATTTATTTCATCCGAATATATCTGGGCACCACTTCTACGTTTCTCAAGAAACGTGGTAGTAGTAGTAGTAGGTAGAGGTAGAAATGCTGTAAGCTATTAGCTTGCAGCATGAATGGGCCGGCTCGACCGGGGAAGTACCACCCTCTCGCAGAAGACCGACGTCTGAGTAGTGGCATTTTGCCACTGCGCTTCGTCCGGTGAGCGAGGGCGCCGGAGGCCCACCTTCCAGTCTCTCTCCAGAATGGTAGCGGTATTTAAAGAGTTAGTAGCCCAGGAGGGTACCAGCACTATTAGTGCTGGAGAATCCATCATCGCTCAGGCTGCCCTACTTATTCTGGGGTGGACACCTTCCTCAAAGGCCGGCAACGCATCTGTGACCCTTTTGGCGTTGCGGGTGTCCATGGGCGGCGGTGATTGCTTTCCATCAGGTGAGCCGCATGCTCGTTTGCCGCCCTCTCATATAAAAAAAAAGGCAAACCGGGCTTTTGGGCTTATATGAAGGTACCGCCATTGTTCCCACTAACACACACTGTTACTTTAAAATAGTCTAAAGCCCAAGGTATATTTGTCTATTGATCTATCTATGTAAATATATGAAATTTATTCATGTAGTTTGTATCTGCATCCCTATTTAATACCGCAGAACCTACCTATTTCAAATGTACTGTCCTTATACCCAAAGATTGCATTTTAGTGATAAGGTCGCGAAATTGTACATTCTATTCTTACCACTTTCTGAAACTGTATTTTCTTTTCTGTTGTGCAATAAAGTGTGGTTTTAAAACCAAGAATTGGCCAAGAAAGGAGGGTAATTCAGGTTATAAATAAATCATTTATTTTCCAGACAATAAGGTCCATCTTTGTCAGTACAGTCACCTATAACTTTGTTAGTAAACAGTGGTAGACATTGAAAATTTAAAATATCAATTATAAATTCAAAATTAAAATTATATTAATTTGATATTATTTTGAAAATTTCATCATTGTTATTGAAATTGTAGAATGTGTATGTCAAAATCAAACTATTGCGTGTGATCTGGGGCACTGGTGCATGCAACGACAACCAGTGCTTCATGAACATTTAACACTTTATTACAAATAAATATACACACATACATGGAACGAACATAGGACAGAAATTACAATACACAAAAGGCGAGCTTATCTCTGTAAGAGATTTCTTCCAGCAAACGCTCTGAAGGAAAAACAATTGCATTTTATTGTAGACAAAGAGCGTATACCTAGTTACAAATACAGAACAATACATTAACAAAACATCAATGTTGTAGGAACACAATAATTGTGTGTTGTGTCAATTATTGACAAAAGATGAAGATATAAAGCATGGGTTAGATTATACAACGAGCTTATTTATGTAAGTATCCTGTAGCCTAAACGACTTGATAGATTTCGTAGTGCATGGTTTTATTTTTATTTATTTTTTATTTTATTTTTTTATGCAGGACGGGTTCGTACTTAACCTCAATCACACCTGATGTTAAGTGAAGATGAGGTCGAAGGTGGAAGCGTACTAACCCGGAAACCCCAACACATTTGGGGGACTGGCTATCTTATCTCTGACAACCGGAACACAATAATGCTATTAACATTGCTGCTTGGCGGCAGATTTAGATAGATGGTGTCGTTAATTCGTCTTTTATGGTACAAAATCCAACATGGCGTCCGTCAAATACAAAATATGTTGTCGGGTTTTTTTGTTTTTTTTTTTATTAAATACTTAAATACTTATTATTCACTAGTTTCCCAGATTAAAGTCATTTCCAGAATAAGTCCATTTCGGAATATATACCTAAGTAATATCAGGAGGCAGTGGCCGTTTCCGGAATAAAGCATTTCCGTACTAATCCGTCTATAAGATTGCTTTTCTTTTCCTTCTTTTCGTAGCTTTCTTGTTATACATTATCTATTTATTATAATCAAATTTTTTACTCAAGACGGCCGCTTTGTTCAGTCAGTTAGAAGCAAATGAAAATGGTAACAGCATTACTGAATAATAGCTTATCTAAATTCGCGTCAGAACTTCCCATTCAGAAAGCCAACAAAACACTCGAACTTTTAACTTTGTGGAAAAAGTCGTAACTCCACTTTGTTAAGCCGCGATCACAGGTTGAGTTTTAATTGTGACAGTAAAATTAAGTATATATACGTACATATAAATATTTTTCCAACACTCCAACCACATTCTACACTCTCTCACCCACACATACACACATATGCTGTAAAGTAATGCCTTAATTTTTAGCTTATTTACTATCAAAGTTAGCTGAATACCTACCGGTTAATATTGAAATTGTAAATTGGAAATCTCTATAAATTTGGCTTTAAAAATTTTAAGAAACGTTTTTAAATGTAATTATATGCTGTGTGATTTCTATACTAATAAATAAAAAAAAAAAAATACAACATGCTCGTAAAGTGGTTCTATCTTCACCGGTTTTAGATATCAAGCAGCTCATAAAACACGCGTATGTTATAAACGCAAATAGTGAAGCTATGGCGAACAACATATAAGTTGCATACAGTCAAGTGATAACACCATCAGTTCGGTGAATACAATATCGCTGATATGTATGTGTTATGGAGATCAGATTGTTTTTTTTCAAATTTCGAACTGGCCGTAGGCTGCCAGTAGGCAGCGCGCCGCGAGATTTTTTATTCTGTCTCCCCGCAAGTATGTTGAAAAACGTCGTACGATATACGTGCGTATATTGGTTAAACACACTCGGCTCTGTTACGTCCTCGCCTTCGGCTCGGGCTGAAATTCCGCCTCTTGTGTTATAGCCACCATAACGTACTTACTTACGTAACGTACTTAACGTATAGTAATGTACTAATATAAAACTAACTTTCCCCCTGCATCTTCGCCTGTATGCTTTATCGCGGATATGATTATTTTGTTATAGCAAAATCAAAATCAAAAAATGCTTTATTTTGTAGGTACACAGGGTACACTTAAAATAGTCAGATTTTACATTTTTAAAGCTACTGCTTGTTCACAAGGCAATTTTCCCCTGAGAAGAACAAGCAAGAAACTCGAGAGGTCGCTCTTTTAAAAAAAGGTTGTTATATTACAAAATTATTATTTTATATTATAATATTTCATTATTAATTGTGAAATAGCCTGGTTATGCGAACGGGCTGGTTATGTCCATGATTGTTTATCATCTAAATAATCTGATATTTTATAATATGCTTTCTTAATAAGTTTCTGTTTTATAGTATCTTTAAATTTATTTAAAGGAAGATTTTGTATATCAACAGGAACTTTATTGAAAAAGCGTATACATAACCCTTTGAATGAATTACTGACTTTGTGGAGGCGACTTATGTGACCTGCAAGTTTATCTTTATTTCTTGTATTGACATCATGTTTATCACTATTTTTCCTAAATGATGCTATATTTTTTTTGACATATATTAGATTTTCAAAAATATACTGTGACGAAAAGGTTAGAATATTATACTCTTTAAATCTGTCTCTAAGTGACACTGCGCGGCAACTATTCACTTTATCGAGATAAATAATATCCTATGTTTTAATCCAGGCATACCTATATCCTATATTTCATCCAAATCTGTTGCATTGCATAAGAGTCGCTGAGGACATGCTAGAATGAGTCGACGACCTGTTTGGTGTAGTGGTTAGAAACTATGACTGCTATACCAAAAGGTTGCGGGTTCAAATCCCGCTAGGGGCATATGTTTGTATGATGATAGACATGTGTTCCCGAGTTATGGAGGTTTTTCATTTATATATTTATTTATTTACAAGAAAAAATTTATTTATGTAGTATATCAACCATCTGGTATCCACAACACAAGCCTATAGTTGTGGAAATAGATGGCGTTGTGTGTATGTCCAAGGATATTTATTTATTTTTTTATTTATTTTTAATTCCGACCCAACATTTCATGAAACGCATTGTTACTGGTGACGAGACGTGGGTTGACGAGTAAGACATGCAAACTAGTCAACAAGCTTCGGAGTGACGTCTTCCAACTGAACCGAAACCGAAAAACCACGCGAAAGTCGATCAAAAGTCAAACTCATGTTGACTGTTTTCTTTGATCGCGGTATTGTGCACTCGGAATTCTTGCTGGAAGGTCAAACGGTAAATAAAGAATATTATTTAAGCGTTAGGAAATTCGACGAAAAAGGCCAGATTTGTGGAGAGAAAATTCTTGGATTTTGCATCACGATGATGCGCCTTCGCACAAGGCCATCATTGTGAACAAATTTTTGATCAAAAACTCAACAAATACCATTGAGCAACCAATTCACCAGATATGGCTCCAGCCGACTTCTTTCTTTTCGATAAACTCAAACTTTCGAATTTCGAATTCGCGGCGACATGTGAACTCAATTCCGGAAAAAGCGTTTAAAAAATGTTTTGATGATTGGATTATCCGTTTCTGAAGGAGCATACTTTGAAGGTGATAAAATTTGGATGAGTAACTAACATTTTGTGTATTATTGATCTTTTCCCGGTACTTTCTTGACAGAGTAGTACATAACCCTTTGAATGAATTACTGACTTTGCGGAGGCGACTTATGACCTGGAAGTTTTCGTTGTCTTGTAAGTAAAGTAAAGTAAAGTATGTATTTATTTTCATTCTCACAAATACTACAAAACATCTCATCTTGTATTAATATCGTGTATTGAAAAGTATGTAATTACTAGGAAAACGATCTTGTCTTTTTTTTTCAATTTAAGAGCTATGCTCTTATCGGTGCAGTAATGACCACGACTCTCTGCTCTCCGCCCTCGATTTAACCTCTAGGCATGACACGAAATTCACCTTTTCATTTGGTCAAAGTAATTGCGCCTATGTTTTCCCCTTCCTCTCTTTACTTCAATCTTTCCCTCAATTAAAAAAAATGACGTGTAGTATCAAGCGTCCCATCATCTTTCCTCTTCGGTTCTCAACTGTGGCCAACAGGCATCTCTTCTCCTTTGCCATCGTTAACCTACCTCTTTGTGTTAATGTCCATATCTCACAGGCATATAAAGCTATACTCCATACATAAAATTTTATTAGCTGCTGTCTAGCTTTGTTGCTTATCTTAGCTTTAAATAGATGTTTTATTTCTACAACGTATTCGTAAAATTTACAAGCAAATCCCTAGTATTGACGCAGCTTTTGAATTTAATAAAAAAAAATACCTTTAACACTCTGTATAAATGTCTCTGTTGAATCTACGCATGTGTACAAAGTCCTATCTCAAATGACATTGCCTTTACATACCTTAAAGGAAAATAATATAGCTACTTTATAAGGCATAACGAGATGAAAGCTTTTATTAATGTTGTGTACATAACGTAATTGCATTTTATCAAGGAAAAATGAATAACGCACCAGGAGATGCGGCAATATTACGCTACAAAGGGAATTGTGCGAAATAGAACGAGAGTTCTCGGACATTGTTTTTTGCTTTGAGTTCTACAGTCACTGGTTAAAGTGGAACTGTGTCTGCTTGAGTTATATACATTCGATTTTTTTTATATGCATTCAAATTCTATGTACAGATAAAATTGTTTTCAAGGGTCTCTCTCTATTTCTCTTCAATTCAAGAGCTGTGCTCTCATCGGTGGAGTCCTTTCCACACTTGTCTACATTCCGCCCTTTCCTTGACTTCCTGATACGACACGGAATTTACTTTTTCTTTTACTGTACCATGTATGTTCTTCTAGGTTTTCCTCTCTTCCCTTTCCCCTCCATTTTTCGGTCAATGATGTTCTTGATAAAGTTGTCGTGTCGTATCAGATGACCTTTTCTTTTCAATGATCTTCAAAAACACACACACACACAACATTTACACTTTTATCAGACGTTTTCGAATCTGCCTTGAAATGCGATTCAAGTTACCCATGAATCGCATTCTCTGAAAATGTGTGGTGATGATTCTTACCAAAACTGTGTTTATATATCTCATAAATTAAGCACCTATTGTTGAGCAATGTATATTTTTGTGAGAGAAAATAAAACGTTTTGTATTGTATTTGTAAATTTATCTTATCCGACTGAGATTATTTTATCATCGTCACCATGATATCAGCCACAGGATGACCACTGCTGAACTGCCACTTGCCAACACAACTTGCCACTTCAACTTTCTAATCCGCTGGGCTATGTCAGTGCTTCGTTCTCCTACGGATTTCGTAATTCCTGATTCGATCACGTAGTGAAACGCCGAGCATCACTCTCTCCATAGCTCGTTGCGTGACCTCGAGCTTGTGAGAGACCACGTTTCAGTACCATAACTCATCACTGGTAACACACATTGATTAAAGACTATTCCTGGATTTCGTAGATTATTTAAAAGTTTGCAAGCACTCGAGATAATATTGAATCTTTACCTATGAAATTGGAGATTTTTTCTTCGTTAATCATATGTAACAATTCCTGCGATTTTCAAAGCTATATCCAAATTTGTTTTTTATTTGGAAAATGGAATATTATTTCAAGGTTTCACATGAAATATTTTTTAATTTAATTTTTAATTTCACATAATAAAAAAAATTTGAATAGTGCTCTTTTCATGTGCTTCCCATAATCATTTCTTAGATTCGCTGAAACTTTTATAAAGCGGTTACTTTTAAAAATTAACGCTGCCTATATTTAACTTAATGTTATCCGATAATACACGCAAAGTTTAGCTAAATTTGGATTTGCCTTTCCCAAAAAAAAATCAAAAATGTTTGTATGGAGAAAACAGTCTTAATGAAATTCTTCATACAAAACGCCAATTTAAGGTAAGGACCTAATAGCTCGAGAACGACCCAATTCAGTAAAAGTCTGTCGGTAGAATCGGATGTGTGTCGAGTAAATACGATCGATAATCCAGACAATCGGACGTATATGGGTCAATCTCAAAATTTGGACAAGAAATTGCAAAAAGTACTTAATGTTGTTTATAATTAGTTTTATGGTTCAGATATGTAGGTTATAACGTTAACATTATTGTACATATATTAGCCAACCTTAAAATTAATTATAATGTGGAAAAAAAAGGAAAATTCTGGTTTGGATGCCCACGGAGTGGACCAATGTCCATGGAGTACGACATGGAGTGGATTTTGTCCATGGAGTCTGACATATAATAGAGATATTGAGGAGGAAATCGGTTCATTACCCTTATAAATTTGAGTTCCAATTGAAAATGAAAGAACACACGACAAATCAAATTTACTTTATTTTCAAAAGAGGAACGTAATTGAGATCATATGACAAGAAAGTCACAAAGAACTGTAAGATTAATTCAAAGATATTTTCTTTATCAGCGTTATCATTATTAGACCTATTTATATAATGTCTATTTTCTATAGCAGGCTTTTCTTGGTGCAACTGTGCATCGCCATAATTATGTTGGTTGATTATTAGGACTCGTCAACACACATAAGTCTTCTGCAGTAGGTGACATATCTGTCGTCATCACTGAGATTAAAATTTCAGGCGAAGTCCGTCCTTGAGTTTCTTGATTACTGGATGTCGGTGACAGATGATGTTCGCCTGAAATTTGCGATAAGTCATTTCTAGCCGCTTTCCTATACCGAAAAGCTGAAATTTTTTCGAATATTAAACACGACTTACATACATACATCTTTATGTATCTTTACACACCTGTTTCCCGTAGGTGTAGGCGGAGACCACAGACTTCCACTTACTACGATTCTGACCCACACACATGCTCGTAGGTTTAGGGTGCTCTTGACTTGATCTTTTTTAAGACGGCCCCGATTTGATCATGGTACGGACGCCATGGTCGTCCCCTTCCAACTTCGGCTTCGTATATCTCTTTCGTTAGTCTTCTTTCGTTCAACCTCTCTACATGTCCAAACCATCTCAGCATACCTTTTGTAATCTTTGATACTACGTCTTCTTTCACACTGCTTAACTCCCTAATTACACTATTCCTGATTCTATCTTTCAAAGTCACCCCACTCATACTTCGCAATGGTCTTATTTTCACTGAATTAATTCTGCTTTCATTCTTCTTCTGCCATACCCAGCATTCACTCCTGTAAATCAGTGGCATTCTGGATCGTCATAAATCACCTGATTTCCGACATTCACTCTTCTTTTGACAACTTATCTTAAATAAATGTTTCTTGGCTCTGAAGTTGCCCAGAAGACTTGAGGAGTATAGTATATCTTATCGTTTTTAGCTATTTGTGTTAATGTTCAAAGAACGGCTGGTCTTCCATCTGGCGCTCTTTTTGCGTGACCTGCTTCGTGAAAATTCCAATTGGCATTCTTTAAAATAAAATACCGTACCAAATGATTCGCGAACAAGTTTCTCAAAGTATGACTTAAAAGACAAGCAAATATGCCTCTGAAACGAGCGAATACTGCACATGCATCATGCCTTAATTGCTGTGGCGATAACAATATTGAATGATCCGAATTTTGGATAGTTCAAATAATTCATTCGAGTTTAACTGATATAAAAAAAATCTCTTCTCCTTTGCTCTCATTCCCTTTTAGTATTCGCTCCTCTCTCTTCCTTTCTGATTGATTTCTATTTGTCACAAACCATCAACCTAATACAAAAACGTTAATAAGACAAAATTTTACTAGAAATAATAACCATTAAAGTAAAAGTACATAGAATCTTATGCACAATTTAAATTAAAATTAAAAAGATTTCCATTCCATGGACGCTCCCTCTTCTCCATGGACACCGCATGACCATGGAGTGGAGGTCTATGGAGTGGAGATTTTTGAACATCTACCCGTCGTGTGTCAAGTAGCTTACAAATTTTAGATAGTGAAATATAAATTTACAAAAACATCTCCTTATTGCATCTTAGCGTAATTATTATACTTAAAAAAAATTACCTTTTCTTTTTCATAAATTTGCCACGGAGTTGTACGTTTACGCTTGCCACTTTCATTTAAAAAATTATTTCAACTAACAAAACCAACAGCATAACAAAAGAACCGGATTGCAAGTTTATTTTTTCACATTGACACTTTATGTGTTGACAATTAACCACGAAGCCCACCACTCATAACATTCCTATATTTATTAGTTCTAATAGTAATATCTTTGAACTTAGTGTCCATGGAGTGGTACTAAATCTAGCCGGTGAGATCAACTTCAAATTTTTTCAACCGAAATGGTTATAAACTAAGTGAAAATTGCTTGAAATATGGCATAAAGTTCATTATTTTGTATAACATATAAACCAAGACTGGTTTCCTTAAAAATAGTTTTCAAAAGATTTTTTTACAATTTAAAGTCGGAGTTGTGACAAGACATGGAGTGGAGTTTTAGCATAAATAAAATAAATTAATAAATAGGCGTTTTGGTTTATCAAAATTATAATTAAAGATTTTTATTTAATTCCAAGCAAGGATCTTACGTGTAAATAGAAACAATTGAAAAATTCATTTTTCCAGTAGAAAATCTACTATGACACTTTTGCCCCGCGGTTTTAAGATTGACCCATATCCCCAGCCTAATACTCGTAATGCTCGCTGTTTTGATATGAATTATTATGTATACAATGTGTCCCGGAGAGAAGTGACCAGCGGGCGTAGTTTGAAAATTTATACAAAATTATCGATAAATCATTTAAATTTAGAGACCTAACTGCTTTTGTTTTTTAAAAATTGTTAATCCTTTTTTTTTAATAGACATGTATGACCTCCTGCACTATTTTAGTCATAATTTCTTTGTTTTTACGTCTTTCCCAATTCTTTTTTTTTTAATTCAGTGCTGTTATTATTATTAATCAAATTAGGTTATGAAAATTATCCCAAAACAAATAAATAATTTATTAAAAAAGAAATAAACTTAAAATTCGACCAACAAAACTGTATTTTTTTAAGTTTAAAATTAAAAAAACGAAAAATGTCCCTGTAACATCATGTTTTTTTTTAATTATTATGATACTACATGATATTCTCTAAAATATCCTAGAACAATGTTTCTATCAATTTCAAACGTGTGCCAAAGTACAATGTGTTGAATTGTGACCTTCAAATAAGGATAGAGCAGGTAAAAAATTACTAGCTGTTATCGTATAGCTCCTGTCCTCCCGCCCCCCGCCACCTTTCTCAGACCGGCTCCAATTTGCTTATTATTAGTTAGTCGATCGTTCTGTTATATGGGATTCGTTAAAAGTCTTTTAAAAAAAAAAAGGTTTTTATTTGATTTAAACTAGGTAGAAATTAAGACTTATAGATTCGGTAATCTGGATAGATGCGCGTCGCGGTCAGAGGTCGGGACTGAACTGCCTGCGGGAGAGGCGAGAGACAATGACGGTGAGGTCTGAAGGTGAGGGGTTGGAGATGGCTCAGCATCATCTTATACAGGTTCAAGGGTATAACATCTCCCCGGCTGAGACTAAACTCACACTCTCAAGGAGTGTGGTTTATGTTATGTGGGTCTGATGCGAGGAGATGGAAGTGGAGTTTCAGTAATGATGTTAGGAGGTGATGAGGAGGTTGTGACTCTCTTAGGGAAAGTAGAGGTAAGAAGCATCTTAATCTTTTCAGATTTACCGAATTTATAAAGAAAATAACTAATTATTACTAAGATTATTACAATTGTAGAATATGAATAGTAATTTCCATACAAAATTATATGAGGCTTGTTACTTATTTTGTCTAAGTCGTTTACAATTTGATTTTGAGTCATTTCGGATTTCGACAGTGAATCCAAATTCAAATCCTTTAAATTTACTAATTTCAATTTAGGTTCAAGTTCCTTGAATTTTACATAATTACAACAAGTATCGTTAATTAGTTCAAACTTGGATAAAATAGGTTGTAATTCGACTCTGGTAGTATACTTAGGTACTAATTGTGTGTCTTTGTAATATCCAATACACACATTAGGTAGAGTTAGGATACCAGTACCGATAATATCAGATTCGAATAATTCTGCTTTATGACAGTCTATAGAAAGCTTAGATTTTTGAGATATAACGTATACCCATTTATTATTTTGCAGCCTTTGCCATATTTCCATGTTTCCATAGATAAATTTTGTATTACATTGTTTAGGTTTCGAAGTTAATACTTTCATCATAATTTCACTTTCACATGTGGGCGTTGCGGAAGTGGAATAAACATTTCCTATTTCACAAATATAGAATTGGTTACTTAATACCTTACAATCCATAAGACTACTTAGCTTACAATAATATGACTTATCTCTAGTTATACCTATATAGTTACTGGAAGGTATTATCACCGAGTATGAACTTGGTGTCGAGTTACTGTGTGCCACTGGAAATGGTACATTCTGGTAAAGGCTATATTCTTTTGAATTTACCAAAGGTATTTTTAGAATGAAAACGACTTTATTATCCATATAATAACTAGAGATTTCGGATATATTCATTAAAACATGTATATGATCTAAAACTAGGGACACCGGTAAGATTTTTGAATTAGGCAAAAATCTATAATTATTCACTAAATCATTAAATAGTTGTTTTGGGGTAATTATCGCAGGATAAAGTATATTTGATTTGCTAAACATAATGGCATTTATAATATCTTCCAACTTAAAGGATAACGTCAAAAGGCTATTTTCTATGATACTAATTAATTCTAGAACCTTGGATCTTATAATTAACTTGTTTGAAACAATAGTTAGATTTTTAACAGATATCGATAGATTTTCAACAGCGCTATTCAAAGTTTGTTCATTGATACTAATTTTACTTATAATTTCCTTAAATGAGGATAGTGTCGAGGATGTTACCAATATACTGTCCTTTACTAATTTTGCCATATCTTTTTCATCGTTTTCGATGGTTTGAATAGCGTTGTTATAGATAATAGCATCATCTTGGTCCATTGTTCCGAATAGATGCTTAAAGATCGTGCCTACTGCACCAAACCATGCAGATCGTTTTGAATGTTTTGAGATAAGATGTGAAATAGAATCGAAGTCTCTAACTATATCATTATAGCGAGTCGAGAGTGGTTGAAATATGTTATGACATTCAATCTGCTCGAAAGCATTGCTTTGTCTGCATAGGTACTTCGAGGTGCCTATCACACCGTTAATGTTTTCGATGTGCGGTTTTATGAATGAAATATCAGTAGGGATAACTACATTTAAATATCCGGTGATTACTTTCATAGAACCAATGGGATCGAAGTAAATACCGGGGCTGTACTTGACAGGCTCGATGAAGTTTCCTTGTACCAAAGGAAGGGCACTGTAAATAAAATATATTGCATATAGAAATGAAACTTAAGATATATTTATAAAACTAATACGTAAAGATAGAGGATAACTGTATAACTATTCGCCGGCTCGGCGAGCTAATTTGACCTGATCGTAATGATGGGTCACGTGACGACGGTTTATTAGCAATGTAAGTGTGTTGCGTCCATTGAGTTTGATTACTTTGTATGGACCTTTCCATATTGGAGAAAGTGCTTTACGTAATCTGAGATGATTTTTCAGGAAGACGTAATCACCGACTTTATATGATGCGGGTCGAGTACGAGAATCATAGTAAGCTTTGGATGTCTCTTTGGATTTGTAAATATTTTCTAGCGCTTTCTTACGCGAATGTTGGAGGCGATGCTGAAGCATTTTAGTATAATCGGAATAAGTTACTGTAGACGTAGTCTCATATACTGAATTTGGAATGAAAGCTTTATGCCCAAATAGTAGTTCGTAAGGAGTGTAGTTGGTTGTACTGTGCACAGCGATATTATATGCAAGTATGGCTGTGTGTACATAACGTGGCCAATCAGTTTGCCCTTCGTCTACGTAGGATTTTAAGTATTCTTTTAGGGTTGCGTGACTTCTTTCTAGGGCACCTTGGGTCTGGGGATGGTAAGGACTAGACCACAATTGTTTGATTTTAAGAAAATTGCAAGTTTGTTTAAATAATTCTGAAGTGAAATTGGTCCCCTGGTCAGTTAGGATTTGTTTGGGGATGCCGAATAACGATATAAAATGTACTAGACACTCGCTGGTCTCTTCGGCAGTGGTACTGCGTATAGGGTAGGCTAATGAAAACTTTGTGAGGTCGTCTTGCATGGTTAAAATATATTTCAGTTTAGCTGTACCAGCTTCGGGAAGAGGTCCGACGATATCGAGGGCAACGCGTTCAAAGGGTGCTGTTGAGGTTGATGTTATTTCCATAGGCGCGCGGTTAATTTTTCTAAGCGCCTTATTTGTTTGACAGGATGTGCATTCTTTTACATAGGTCTCGATATCACTCCTCATGTTTTTCCAGAAGTATTGGTCTCTTATCCTGTTGAACATTCTGGAGGAACCCAGATGGCCAGCAATGGGGATGTCGTGGTTATCTTTAAGGATTTTGGGTATATCGCTTAACGATGGATAAATAATCCTATCGTGATAAATATGGATAAGTATTTTCGTTTTGTTGAAGAGATATACGAGCATGTTATATAGTTTTGTAAATGAATGATTGTCGAATGGATTCTTAAAATCGGATATACCAACTTCTGTTTCATTTCCTCCAGTCAGTATTAACAGTTCATTACGAAGGTTTTTAAGAGATTCAAATATGTCGGGATATGAGCAGTCGTCAAAGTGATGGACCTTAGTGTATAAGAGGAAATATATTTTATTATTTACCTCGACTTTTTGGAATGCATGTAAGGTCCTTTCGGATTGGACGAACTCTTCAGGGTCAGGTAGGAGACTAATAACTTCTTGCGTATAGGGCATTGATTCGTCTAGGTCTAATGACGTAGGGATGATTACAACCTTTTGTGGAGATTTCAATAAATCATCGTTATGTTCGCTTATGATCGTGTCGTAATTTGCCGTTAAAGGGGACTTCAAAAATTTCGAATAAGAATCTTCCATAGTAGAGGAGTCGGATGTCATTAAATTGGGGTCAAGTTGTGTTAAGCTTTCATTTGTAGATTGAGTCGGTTGAGCTTCTAATAATGGTGGATTTTCCAAGAGGTCAATAATAGAGTCTAAGTTAGGCGAGGAAAATTGTGAGTTAGAATCAGGGGAGAGCCCTGGGAAATCGATTATATCTTGCAAAGATTCCAAATCACTTCGATTTGTTTGTGGATTAAGGTATTCGGTTCCTGGATTTTCCAATTGTTGCTGCCTTAGAGCATTGGGGTCATTTTCAGGACGAGTATCAGGGGAGTCGACGGTTTCAGCATCTACAGGGTTGACATGGGCAAGCTTTCGACCATCGATGGCTGGATATCGGGAAAGGGCATCAGCTGCGCTGTTCAGTTTGCCTTTACGATATACAATTTCGTATTCGTATTCTTCTAGTTTTAGGCGCCAGCGTTGCAGCTTGCTACTAGGATCGGTGTGGTTAAATAACCATTTTAGAGGACGATGATCCGTGACGATCAGAAAACGCCTACCGAAAAGGTAAGGTCTGAAGAATTTACAGCCGAAGACAATGGCTAACAGCTCTTTCTCCGTGGTGCTATAGTTGCACTCATTTTTATTCAGGGTCCTTGAAGCATAGGCGACTGGTTGGTCTTTGCCAACTTGACCTTGGGAGAGGATGGCTGAGATGGCGTAGTTCGACGCATCACAGGTAAGTATGAAAGGTTTCGTAAAATCAGGGTATATTAGGATAGGTGCGGTTATTAATTTAGATTTTAGGGTTTCGAAAGCCAGTTGCTGTTCATTGCACCATTTGAAGGGTATATCTTTCTTTAAAAGGAGAGTCAAGGGCTTAGAGATTTTTGAAAAATCTGGGATGAATCTACGATAGTACGACACTAGGCCTAGAAACGACTTAATATCCTTTGGTGTTTTTGGGATTGGAAATTCGCTTACAGCTCTTATCTTTTCAGGATTGGGTTTTACGCCTTTATCACTGATTATATGCCCAAGATAAGCGACTTCCTTACGGAGGAACTCGCATTTGTCCGGCTGCAGCTTGAGGTTGAAATTACGAAGCCTATCAAACACGGCTATTAGGTTATCTAAGTGCGACGCAAGGTCGTAGGAATAGATCACGATATCATCAAGATATACGAAGCAGCGGATGCCTTGGAGGCCAGAGAGGCAGTTATTCATTAATTTTTGGAATGTAGAAGGGGCATTTTTCAGGCCGAAGGGCATCCTGTTAAATTGGAATTGACCTTGCGGTACTGAGAAGCTTGTTTTCTCCGCATCTTCTGGAGAGACCATAATTTGGTGAAAACCTGATGCTAGATCGAGGGTGGAGAAGTATTTGCTCTTACCCAGTTGATCTAATATTTCGGATATTTGGGGTATAGGATATGTTTCTCCAATGGTAATGTCATTAAGTTTTCGATAATCGATCACTACTCGCCATTTGCGTTCTCCTGAGGCATCCAGTTTTTTGGGCACAATCCATATGGGAGAGGACCAGGGGGAAGTTGAAGGTTGTATGATGTCCTGGTCGAGCATTTTATTTATTTGTTTCTCCACTTCGTTTTTATGTACTTCTGGAAAGCGGTAAGTTTTAGTATGTACAGGGACATCCGTAGTGGTGCGGATTTTATGTTGGATTGCAGAGGTATACGTCAGTTGGTCGTCAGGCAGATGAAAAATATCCGAGTACTGGGAACAGACGTCTGCTAGGTTTTCAGCTTCTTCGTCATTAAGATGCGCTGTTCGGAGTAGGTTTAGAACTTCTTCGGTTCGCTTTGATGCGGTTACTGAGAAGTTGAGACTGGGTACAAAATAGGCTACATTTGTGTCTATAGGATCTAAATTGAGTTTCAGGTTCGGGTTTATTGTTACAGGTTCTTCAGAGGTGTTGACAATGGTGATGTTGACTCGATTATTTTCTTTCACTTTTACAATACAATTAGCTATGAGAAGGGTTTCGGATAGACGTTGATCAATTATCAAACCTTCTTTAATTTCAGGATTTAGCACTGTGCATTCAATTATGGTTTCTGTGCGTGCAGGAATTTTGTATTTTGGTTCCTTAAAGGATAATTTAATATTTTGATTATTAATTTCAAGACAATCTGTAGTGTAATTGATTTTACAGTTGTATTTACTAAATAGATCACTACCAATTATGCCATCATATGGTAAATGGATATTGTCAATAACATGAAAATCATGAGTCAGGCTTAAGTTATCTGTGAGAATCAATTGAGGATGAAAATGACCTAGACTCTTAATTGATTCATTCTTGGAATCTATTCCTTTGATATTGACTTTAGAGTTAGATAGGTCAGTATCCTTGCTCACGCAGGAACTCTTTATTAGGCATATAGATGCACCAGTGTCTATTAAGAACGTCAGGGGCTTAGAATTCGTAGATGTTTTGATGCGAATGAATGGTAGGTATTTGTTTGATTGGTTTGTATTTAGTTCATGTACTTGATATTCAAGTTCAGGTTCGCATACTGGAGGAGTCGATTCAGCGTTTTGAGATTTTTCAGGTTTGGATATAGTAGTGGATATAGAACATGGGGTGAGGTCTCCTGTTTGGGGCTGGCTACCCTGTCGTGTGACCTTACCATTGGATACAGCTTGACCTCCGGTTCGGGGCTGTTTACCCTGTCGTGTGGTCCGAGGGGAAATAGTAGTATTTAATAGACCTCCGATTTGGGGCTGGCTACCCTGTTGTGTGGTCTGAGTGGATGTTGAAACAGAAGTGGTGTCTAGAGGTTTATGGCACGAACGACACCGAATCGGACCTGGAGCTAGTTTAAATCAGTGTCATTACTATCAACTTCGTCTACTCCTTCAGGGTAGTCCTCACAGAAGTTAACTGGACGTGATGACGTTTGAGGATTCCCAAAGCGTTTATTATTGTATTCGCGTTTGCGACATTGTTCTAATGTATGACCAGGAAATTTGCAGTAGCGACACATGATTGGATAGGCCTTAGGTTTATTTGACGAATCAGATGGTCCAGCATCGCGTCTAGAAGAAGAAGGTGTGTTGGGTTTAGGATAAGTACTCGTATTATTATTATTATTATTATAGGATCTCCTAAAAGTTTGGGTTTTGGAAGAGTCCGCACTGTTTGAGTAGCGTTTATTGGCGTACTGTATTATCTTTTCCTCGGATACGGCAATGTTAATTGCTTCATTTAATGTCTTGGGATTTTTGCATCGAATAATGTTAGAAATTTTAGGGTTAACTCCCAGTATAAACGTATTAAGTGCGAGGTCTTCCATTGCCGCTAATCGCCCGGATAATTCCAACTTTTTAGGGCAGGACATAGAAACGTCTGTTAATAATTGTGAAAGGCAGGACTCTATACGCAAGGCAAAGTGATTAATTGTTTCAGTAGAGCCCTGTCTGCAATCCTGTAAATCTGTGAGTAAGTGAGCATAGTGCTTGCGCTCACCAAATTGAGCTTTTAGGAATTCCTTCAACGTGCTCCATTTATCAAACTCTTTGATGGAGCAGGCTACTTGAGCTTTGCCCTCGAGCTGGCTAAGAATATATTTAAAAACAATAGTCTCTTGACTATTGGATGTTAGTTCGATGGCATTAGAACAGTTGTTAATGAAAGCGTTTAATTTATCCCTCGATCCGTCATATGGTTTTATAAATTTAAGTATTACACTCAACGGGATCTCTGATAATACTAATTTTGGGACAAATTCGTCTTGAGGAGTTTTCGCCATTTTTAGGGCTCAAGAATGACTGAAATAGGCCTACAAAATCTAACTAAAAACGTTAATATTAAAATGAGTTCTTAAAATTTTACAGTTACGGTGTAATAGACGACCCAGAGAATGCAGCGTTACGATTCGATTATGAATGCAATAGCAACAATGTAACAGTTATTATTAAATGACCAAGATGACCTATTTATTTTAGGTATTATTATCTAATTATCTATATCTAATTAGCACTTTTGTTAAGTTTCAGTTTATTCACTTCGTGATCTTCACTTGTCTATCTATAATTAACGGTTTGCACTTGAAGAATATGGTAAGTATTTTCTAAGTCGGGCCGCAAGGTTTTAATTTTATCTTTTCCTTCACTAACACAAATATTGGTTTACACTCACAGGAACTCGCAGGAAATATATATGACGAGGAATCCTTTCATCGTCACCATATGCCAGGATACAAGGAGTCAGGATGCTGCACTGGGATGTTGATATCACCGCAGACCGTAGATGATAAATTTAATAGTTCAAGAGATTTAGTAAATAATACAGGATACAGAGATGAGTTCAGTCCTTCGTCGGTTATTGTATGAAATAGAAAACCACTGAATAATAGCGCACTGTTTTCACCACACTTGTTGAGGCGTTTTTCCCGGATTTCACTTTTAAAATCCCTTAAGCTGCCACCAATGTTATATGGGATTCGTTAAAAGTCTTTTAAAAAAAAAAAGGTTTTTATTTGATTTAAACTAGGTAGAAATTAAGACTTATAGATTCGGTAATCTGGATAGATGCGCGTCGCGGTCAGAGGTCGGGACTGAACTGCCTGCGGGAGAGGCGAGAGACAATGACGGTGAGGTCTGAAGGTGAGGGGTTGGAGATGGCTCAGCATCATCTTATACAGGTTCAAGGGTATAACAGTTCCTTGTGTCCGTGACGCTACGTCTTTGAATTCAATTGGTGCGCTTCCGAGTTTCGAGGACTACTGTTTAAATTTGTGACTTTGTTTTAAAATGTCTAGACTTGCAAATTTACAACCTTCTCATGTGGCTGATATGCATTTTGTGTATGGTTTTTGTGACGGGAACGCACGAGCTGCCGTTGCGGAGTACAGAAGACGATATCCCAACCGGGTCGTACTTGGATATCGCTCGTTTATCGCAGTACATCGCCAAATGAGTGAAATGGGTTTACGTCGCAGACGAAATGAACCCGTACAACCTGCTCCTGCTGTTCGTATGGACATCGACGAGCAGGTGTTACGTTTAGTAACAGCTGATCCAACGATAAGCATTCGCAGAATTGCTATCAGGCTGGGGATAACAAGAATGCGCGTCTGGCGCGTATTGAAGAAAGAGGGACTTCACCCCTACCATTATCGACGCGCTCAAAACTTAAGAGATGGTGACAGTATACCGAGGTTGGTATTTTGTACATGGATATTACGTCAACACAGGCTTAATCCTGACTTTATAAATCGCTTTTTATGGACCGACGAGGCTACTTTCACCAGGGCCGGAATAACCAACCACCGAAATTTGCACATATGGGCCGCTGAAAATTCATATGCAGTGAGGGAGACCTCGTTTCAATACGAGTTTTCTGTAAACATGTGGGCTGGAATTATTGACGATTTAATTATTGGCCCACTTGAATTGCCAAGAAGACTTACGCAAGAGGTCATGCTGAATTTTTTACGCAATGATCTCCCACAATTATTAGAGGACGTCCCTTTGCTGACGAGACGTCACATGTACTTTCAATTAGATGGAGCCCCGGCACATTATGCACAATCGGTACGTGAATTCATCAATGAAAATTATCCAAGATGGATTGGCAGAGGCGGTCCAGTAGCATGGCCCCCGAGGTCACCAGACTTGACGCCTCTTGATTATTATTTCTGGGGCTACATGAAGCAAAAAGTTTATGCTGTGCCAATAATTTCAAGAGACCAGCTGAAACAGAGAATCGATGCTGCTGCCGCAGAAATAGCGCAGAATCATGCAGAAATAAGGCGAACTACACTAAGGATGTCATTTAGGGCCCTGGCCTGCATAACCGCTGACGGCGGTCATTTTGAAAACATAATTAATTAATTACCTGATTTTTCTTAATAAACAACCATTTTAACAAATTAAGTATCTTTTATTTATTATTAAACTATCATGTTAAAATCAAAATGATTCATTGTAATAACAAAACACTTAAATGTGCAAATAAACTGCTTAAAACATTACTTTCATTTTTTTAAACTTATCTCTATCTAGTTACTGGAGCATAAAAGGTCAATTTCAATGTCTCGTACGTTCACATTTATTTGAAATAACTAAAAACATTGTTCGAGGATATTTTAGAGAATATCATGTAGTATCATAATAATTAAAAAAAAACATGATGTTATAGGGACATTTTTCGTTTTTTTATTTTTAAACTTAAAGAAATACAGTTTTGTTGGTCGAATTTTAAGTTTATTTCTTTTTTAATAAATTATTTATTTGTTTTGGGATAATTTTCATAACTTAATTTGATGAATAATAATAACAGCACTGAATAAAAAAAAAAGAATTGGGAAAGACGTAAAAACAAAGAAATTATGACTAAAATAGTGCAGAAGGTCAGACATGTCTATTAAAAAAAAAAGGATTAACAATTTTTAAAAAACAAAAGCAGTTAGGTCTCTAAATTTAAATGATTTATCGATAAGTTTGTATAAATTTTCAAACTACGCCCGCTGGTCACTTCTCTCCGGGACACATTGTATATTGTCGCGCGTAGTGACGAATGGAAGTAGGTCATAGCGCATGTGGAAAATGCACGATGCTGATCGTACAGACCCCATGGAACCGTAGTTAAATTGTATTAGTAACTCGTGTGTCAATTTGGTTTTGAGGATGCCTCTCGATGCTACGCTGGAACGGGTTAAGGATAATTTTATTTCCATCTAGTATATTGGTGGTGAAACATACGTAGAGATGGTTCTTTATGAACGTAGATAGTAAGTTTTAACAGAAACACTGTGACTAAATAGCAAATATGCTACGCTGCCGGACATAATTGGCATCACTAAACGCTACGCCATATTCGTGCCACTTTGTATTAGCATGCCATTCATAGTAGAAAACGTGACATAATGCTAATTATGGAGAATAGCATTTTCATGGGACAGTCGACCGCGCATCAGACGTACCACTTCAACCTTTGGACCGTTCGGTTCGCTACTTACATTTTACTAGTAATGAGTGTTACGTTTGACTTGCGGTCTCACTGTACTATTGTTATCTTAACTAACATTATAAATGGCAAAGTTTGTGGGTGTATATCTCATCTCAGCTCGTAAACATCCCACTGGGGGGATATAGGCCTTCCCTCGTATAATGAAGGGAGTTTTTAAAACGCATACAGTTTTTTTAAATTTTTTGAAATAGTAATCAGAAGTCCAACGCTTATATATTCCGAGATATAATAAACACAAATACACTTTATTGCACAACAGATAAGAAAATATAGTTTCAGAAAAGTGGTAAGAATAGAATGTACAATTTGGCGACCTTATCACTAAAAGTGATCTCTTCCAGGCAACATATAACTTATATGGCATTTTCCTAAAGCGCGCGATTTGAGTGATCCAGTTTATTGACCAATATACTTCTTTTATCTCTGATTGTATTAATTTTTTGACTTCACCGTAATATTTTTACAATTTTTTTACGAAATTTTTGTGAAGACTGGAGAGAGGATCACTCAATCCACATGCAAATAAATTGGGAGACCGCTGAGCCACCGACACTGGTGTGTATGTAATAAATGCGAAAGTTTGTGTGTGCGTGTATGTATGTATGTTTCCATGTTTGTTACCTCTTCACGCCTAAACAGGACAGGTTGAAATTTGGTGGGTAGACAGATTTGATGACGCCACTCTTGTTTACGAATAACTTTCACCAAGAACCCATAGTCGCCTCCGTGGCTCAATGTAAACAACATTGGGTTTACAATTCGGAGGTCGCGGGTTCGATCCCGAGCGGGGTACATGTTTAAGTACTTGGTAGGGCCTTTTAAATTTCCGCCTGGCTAGCTACCACCATCTTATCTAAATCTGCCGCCAAGCAGCAATGTTAATAGCATTGTTGTGTTCCGGTTGTCAGAGATAAGATAGCCAGTCCCCCAAATATGTTGGGGTTTCCGCGTCAGTACGCTTCCACCTTCGACCTCATCTTCACTTTTACTTACACACAACGTATTAACACTTGACCTTAATCACACCTGATGTTAAGTAAACACGAGGCCGCAGGTGGAAGCGTACTGACCGGGAAATGCCATCTTATTTCAAGGGACTGGCTATCTTATCTCTGACAACCGGAACACAACAATGACAGCATACCTTGATAAGACAAATATAAATAAATATTTCGGACACTTACACCAATCATTGGGACTAGATCCCAAACTAAGCAAAGCGCTAGATAACGGATAAACATACATAAATATTTATATAAACATTCATCACTAGGGAATAAGTGATCGTATTCATCACACAAACATTTACCCCTCGCGTGATTCGAACCCGCAACCGTTGGCTTCGCTGACAGGGTCACTATCCATTACACCAATCGGTCGTCAGATAAGATGGTGGTAGCTAGCCAGGCGGACATTTAAAATGTCCTACCACCAACTATACAAGACATTATAACATTGTCCATAATATTGTCCCGATAAAAGTATATTAACACGTATTTATTCTATTTTTAAATGCTTTTTTTAGTAATTATTATGTATCGTAATTACTTAACTTCATTTTTAATTCGTCTTTCGTTTCCGTCCATGGCAGTTAGTTGATTGATTGCGGTAAACAGTTTGCTTGACATTTTTCACTGAAACTTATTAGGTACAATCCGGTTCATAACTGTATATTAAGATTATTTATTTTGGACGGAGACCACGACATTCTAATACGAGTGTTTCTGTGCTTGGAACAGCAAGTTAAATAGGCCCCGGTGGTTTTCAATTGAAGAAATCCGTTAAACAAAGTCGGTGGCCTTATTTAAAGCTTAAAACATTGACAATCCGTTGTAATCCACAAAAAATGCGTAATTTTTGTGCAACTTCCTACAAACTTAAAGTTAATGATTTTTTGTAGACGGAAAGAGTAGATAGAGATATACTCATCAGTAATTGAATAAAAATGTAACCATTCCGTATCTTGCTTTGGGTATAATATAGTATAGGTATAAAAAAAATGATCCTGTGGGTTTCTTGCGCCGTTTCTTTTCTCACAGATGATTTCCCTTTCCGAAGCGGTGGTGGCTTCGACATACTGACTGACCGAAAAATGCTTAGCGCTATTTTTATTTCCAATAGATTTAAATTGACATTCAACAAATGATATCATGTATCTTACGTTGAAATAAAATGCTTGAAGTTTGAAGTATTTAGTTATGTAACTTAGAATATTAAATTAAAGTTACCACTGTTAACTTCTTGCGTTTTAGAAGATGCTAAGATCTCCTAAAACAGTTTTTTTTAATTATTCAATGGCTACTTTATATTTTCTAAAAATAGTTTATTGAGTGGTGTTATTTGCCCTCGAAGAAGTTTTTCATAAATTTAAAGAAGTAATTGATCGATGTTTTCTGAAAATATTTACAAGATAAAGTTAAATACAAGCATAGTTAGAAAGAAATCCACTATACAACTTACATAAAGCTGTTCCTTTTTAACTGTCCTCAAGCGAAGATCTCTGCTTTAGTAACATTCAAAATATGGGCCTTGGTCTTTACCCCTCAATGTGCTTCCATAATTTTGTATATAAAATTACTTTTTATCTTTAGATTGAAAAAATTTCATTTCATTTCATTTCATTTCATTTCATTTCATTTCAAACTTCAAGCTTTTATTTCAACGTAAGATACATGATATCATTTGTTGAATGTCAATTTAAATCTACTGGAAATAAACAAGGTTTATTGCATTTATCTGTCAGTCGGTATGTCCAAGCTACTATTTATTGATTACTATATTGATTTATGAACAACTCCTTTGTGAAATTCAATAGAATATTATTATTCTTCTTTAATTAGAACTCAGAAACACTTGCGGTGCAGTCGTATTCGCCATTCGTTATCGATTAGCGAAGTTAAGCAGTGTCTGGTGCAGTCAGTCTTTGCATGGGTGAATACTAGTGGCATTTTTATACGAGTGTTACCGTGTTTCGGAGTGCACGTCAATAGTCGCCTGTTGTCGTATGCCACGCCGGTGGCTAACAGGGAATAAAAACACTGACTGTCAGGTGGCCACTAGTCTGACCCTTGGTCCACACTCTCCCAGTCAGAGGAGGGTTGTTGAAGCTAAATATCAAATAAATAAGCAAATGAAAATCAATCAATCAATCAAAATCAAAAAATGTTTTATTTCGTAAGTTATAAGAATAACATTTGAAATCGTCATGACATACAGTTATCGCTCATTCACTAGCAAGAAACTCAGGGATTGCTCTTTTAAAATAAGTCAATACAAATACAATTTGGAATAATTGTTAAATTTATAATTCGACAAAGAAAAATAAGAATAAAATATACTGGATATTGCCGAGCGGTTCATGTCCACGCATTCTTATCATCCAGATAGTCAGAAATTTTATAATAGCCTTTGGCACATAGTTTCCGTTTAATGGTTGTTTTAAAGTTATTTAAAGGCAAATTTTGAATGTCCACCGGAACCTTATTATAAAAGCTAATACATTGTCCCTTGAATGACTTAGTGACTTTGTGTAAGCGACTGCTATGGACAGCAAGTTTATTTTTATATCTTGTATTTACATTGTATTTTTCACAATATTTCCTAAACAAGCGCAGATTCTTTCTTACGTACATTAAGTTTTCATAAATATATCTATCTATCATAATAATCTAATAAGTCATCCGTATTTATTTTTTTTAATTTAATTGTGCCACCTGGGTCTGGATATGCACTTGTGTACGCTACTGTACGTGACGGTGCGTGTTGTATACGGTACTTGCATCCCTTGTATGCCTTTTACACGTTTGACGCTTTAGTACGTGACCCTATAATTTGTGAGTGCGACGTGGTGCGACACGCCTGTTCACGTCAGCCACTGTCCTCATTGGCTGTCACGTCAGGGCTGTTAATTATGGACTTCTCAAAGGAATTTGACAGTAGAGTAGGGTCAATTGATGATGTTTTTCCAATCCTACACATATGATTTTATAACTTATTTTATGAGTGATAAGGAGTTCCATACCTTAATCAATAGTGAAAGCTTTGTTTTCAAGGTACACAGGGTACACTTAAAATAGTCAGATTGTACATTTTTTTTAAGCTAGGTAGGTACTGCTTGTTCAGAATGAAATCCCCTGAAAAAAAATAGCCTGGCATGCGAACGAGCTGGTTATGTCCATGGATGATTATCATCTAAATAAATATTTTGTAACATGCCCTCTTAGCATCTTTAAATTCATTGAAAGGAACATTTGGTATATCAAAGGGAACCGTATTGAAAAATCGTATACATAACTCTTTGTATGAGTTACTGACATTGCGGAGGCAAGTTTGTTTTTATTAATGATATTATATTTCTTAAATAATGCAAATTTTTTTAGCATACATTCAATATTCAAAATTTCTGTTTAAAAGACATCAGCATTTTTGGGCCAGTGTTTTGTCACCTAATAAAAGGTACACCTAAAAAAAGCCGGTACTAAAGACTATCAACTTAGCTATTCAAAAGAATTTTTGGAACCTTAGTATAGTTATAAGAAATATTTGAAAATATCGCTCTCAGAAAACATTTTGGCTCACAAACTATACAAAAACTAAATCCTTTCCAAAAAAAAAAAAAAATAGACAAGTGACAACTGACATTTTTGACTGTGAGGTTATAATTTGTAGGGATAACAGCAACAGCGAGCGAGCGACGGACGACTCTGAAAAGAAAAAACAATTTTTCTTTGGCCTAGCATCTAGTTTCCATGCGTGAGAATGCATGTGGTTAATGTTGCCAGTATATAATTTCAAAGTTCCCCAAACCATATTTCAAACCTCTTTTGTTGTTTTCTAAAGTCCTTTAAAAATATATGTGTTAGGTTTTTAGCACGTCTGGTACTAAGAGTTCAAGACTATATTTATTAATTGAAGTGACAACAAACTGGCCCAAAGATGTATGGATCTGTGCTGTTGTCCTTTATCTCTAACACTGAAGGTCTCAATTGGTAAACTCGTTTCTGTAAAACTGGAATGACAAACAAAATAAAAAACAGAAGCGATTGGCCCAGTCCGAATGTTCGGTATGTCAATTAAATAACGGGTGGCACACCCACCTTACCACATCGCATGCCATCGTACTTTATACTTTAAATCTAACCATTAGCACCAACAACTCCGAAAAATCGATAAGCACTGACCGACGAAGCGTCTCCTCACTCCAGGGTCAAGAATAAATAAATTCAAAACAGCCTAACTAAACAAAGTCGCAAAGTCGACAACCCTGGACAGTTTAACGCGGCCAACACAAGTCGTGCATAATGGCGTATGTAAATATATGACCTTGTTCAAATAACGCTGAAAAACGTATATCATCACACTTGTTTTAAAAACTAGTGTGCATGTCCAATTTGCAATCAGGGCCCGCACTCTAAACGATTCCGTAGTCGACATTCGATTTAGATTTCGTGAACAAAAACGCATAAATAATTGAAACTCAAAATTTAAATTTTTCGGTACCGAATTGAATATTGATTGTCGGAACATTATGGGGCAGGTATGCCGATGTTCACAATGAAACGTTTCAATACGAAAACCTTGGCTTGACTTGAGTTTAAAATTGTGGAGCTTCTCTAAAAGTAGGTACCCGTTAAATGGGTCACCAAAACTATTTTCCAAGGTAAATAATTCTCATTAGTAAAGATTGATGGTAATAAATTAATTGGATAATCATTTTGAGCAAAATTCTAAAATCTCTTTGGAGGCATTTATCCCTAAGGTAAAATAATCCAACCCTCGCAGTTCATAAGTTTACCTCACCGCAGGTGAGAAGGGGCGTCTTGTAGTGCCATTATAGGGTAAACGATTTTACGTATAAGGGCGTAACTTAACTTGAGGCTTTGTGGTTTTCAAAGTGTTTAGCGAATTCGATTAGCAAAGGATATGTGTGACAATTCTTAAGTCGTTATGCTATGGTCACACTACTGTGGGACTGCCATCTTCTCTCTCTGGATATCGTACGAACTCGTTCATTCACGACCGATTGGTATAGTGTGACTCTGTCTGCGAAACCAACGCTTGCGGGTTCGAATCCCTTGCTCTCTCTTTAATTTAAGAGCTATGCTCTTGTTGGTGGAGTCCTTTCCACACTTCTCTACATGCCTCCTGATACGACACGGCATTTACTTTTCCTTTACTTGTACCAATGTCCTTCTAGGCCTTTCTCTCTTCCCCTCTACGTTCCCTTCAATGATGTTCTTGATGAAGTGTCGTATCAGATAACCCTACATCTCGAATCCCGCGAAGGGTTAATATTTTTTTGATGAATACGAACGTGTATGTTTGTATTCTTTCTGTCCTATGTTTGTTCAATGTATGTTTGTATACTTATATAATGCAATAAAGTGTTCAAAAATAAATAAATGTATTCCCGAGAGTCGTGTTAATTTAATATTTATTTATTTATTTATCTTCTTGCCCTATATTATTCCTCACACAATTCATCTATCTTTTCCATGGTCTTCCTCTTCCTTTGCATCCATCGACATTCATAAACGAACACACTCATCTCTAAACAGTATAAAACATAGGTATCCACGTCTGTCTGTGTTCCTTAGTTGTTCTAAACCACTTCTTTCGAGATAGCGGACGAAGTCGCAGGCGTTAAAGCTAGTCAAGTATAAATAAATGGTCAATGTCAAACGTTATTACTATTTCGTATCAGTAATATAGACTTCACACGCCACCCTCATCACAGGGTCTAATTAAATTTGATTACCCTCCAGCACTAAGCGGTAACCGAGTTTGAATTTCAATGTTTCTATACTGGCAACGACTTAAGAGTGTCGGAATGTCGTTACCATTAGTTATCCGTTCTCAATTTTCGCTACGGTAATGAGGTTTTGTTGTAATTTCTATACAAAATTCGTTCCCAAATACACGAGGTTAATCTCCCTACCCTCCGTCATAAAAGTTGGATCAATAGGGCCGTTTGCTGCAGATAAATATATGAAATATCAAACGGAAAACAAATAAATATACCTATCGTGAAATGTCACCAGGGTCGGGAAATCCCTTACCAAAGTATACCTTTACGACCTTTGGAATTACAGTTACACAGAATTTCATTATGATGTAGATAATGAGAGATATTCATAATTACACTGCTGAACATAGCCCTCTCTCATTGACTTCCAAGAGTGTACGATAAAGCAGCGTGCATCCAGCGACTTCCTGCGACCTTCAACATAACTGGTCGTCGCCCGATCCTGTGGGTGAACGCCCGATGCTGCACTTGCCTGTATGTGGTCTCCACTCAAGAATGCCGAATCGGCCATCAGTTCTTCGACCTATGTGTCCTGCACACTGCCGTTTCAACTTATTAATTCTTCAATTTAAGAGCTATGCTCTTGTTGGTGGAGTAATGACCACGTCTCTCTACTTTCCGCCCTCGTTTTAACCTCTTGGTACGACACGACATTCACCTTTTCTTTCACTTGGTCAAAGTAATTAGGCCTTGGTTCCCCTTCCTCTCTTTCCTTCAATCTTTCCCTCAATTATTTTGTTCAAAAAAATATCGTGTCGTATCAAGTGACCTATCATCTTTCCTCTTCGGTTCTCAACTGTGGCTAACAGGCATCTCTTCCCCTTTACCACCCAACTTACTAATAAGCTGGGCTAAATCGGTGACTCATTCTACGGATTTTCTCATTCCTTATGCAATCTCGTAGTGAAATACCGAATAGCCAGTTGCATAACCTTGAGCTTTTTATGAGGCCCATAGTGTGAGACCACGTTTGAGTGGCATAAGTCATCACTGGTAATACTCTAAAGACTTTCGTTTTCAAGCAATGAGGTATTTTCAACGAGAAGAAGTTGCGCAGTTTCCCGACAGCTGCCCATTCGAGTTGGATTCGTCAATAAGCCTCTCTCGAAGTTTTACCTATCTAATCGGATTTCTTGTATATAACTTCGAGAATTGAGCTCCCAACTAATATTGGTATGGACATGACAAGGGCATTCAACGGAATTTGCGTTTTGTCCATGTGTATCTTAACGCCCACTTACTGAGATGCTCGATTGAGGTTTTCGAGCATAGCAGTGAGGTCTTCCATCGATTCAGCCATAACCAAAATCTCGTTGGCAAACCGGTGATGGTTAGAGCAAATATTGATGCCGAATCCTGTCCATCGATGTCATTCCAGGAGTTTGAAGGCCTCTTCCAGTATGGCAGTGACCAGTTTCAAATGGATAACGTCTGCCTGCCTCAACACTTCAATATATTCTTATAGCATTTAAATTAGCTAGACAACTTCTGCAATTTTATCCAAAAATTTTGTACATGCCAGTTGTTTTAAATCAGCTGTGGTGTTTACTTTGCTCAGCAGCTGAGCTTATGCATTCAGAGTGGCAATGGCGCTGACGTACTTGGGTACTATGCCTCACGGAAGCGAGTTGGACAGCGTATTTTGACTTTGGAATTTATAGACTTTAGAATTTTTTGTAAATTTTTAGTTATAATTCTTTTGTTCTACGTACTTTCCGAAATTATCATTAACCAGTGTTATTGTGTTATCACAGTAATGAAAGATTCAGGTGTTACTCGATCGATCTCCATCAATGTCACGTCAAACTCGTCAAAGAGTAGCCATTGTAACAGAACGACAAAGTTAACCACCTAGTTGGCAACAATAAACGTGTAACAATAAACATATTATACCGAAGCTCAGTTTTCACGCTACGCAGTAAGTTACTATGGAAACTCGAACAACTCACACGCATGCTACTCGCGCGGACAGACACTCAAATTAAGATAACTATGAATATGACGACCGTTTGATGTAGTGGATAGCGAAACCAACGGTTGCCGGTTCGAATCCCGCGACGGGTAAATGTTTGTGTGATGAATATGAACATTTATTCCTGGGTCATGGATGTTTATATAAATATTTATGCATATTTATCCGTTATCTAGTATCCATAGTACAAGCTTTGCTTAGTTTGGGACTAAAGTCCGTATTAATAAACCATTCTCAAGATTGAGAACAGTCTTGTGACCGGTCTCAAGTAAACGTGTTGATTAATAAACCTAACTTGAGATATGAAAAGCACGTGCATACTCAAGCAGTACTCACTTGAGAGGTGCGTGTATTAATAAACGAAACTCAAGTCTACCATTCATTCGCCGCTGAGGCGAATACTTGAGAAGTGATCTCAGCTGAGTAGACCTCAAGATTGGTTTATTAATACGGGCCTAAATGATTGGTGTAAGTCCGAAATATTTATGTTTTATTGACAAAAAATTTTGAAAGTCAGTTACAGTGACTTAAGTGCGAGTTTTCCATCAGTACCGGCTAGTGATGGGGGTGCATCGATTATGTCGAGGACGGCGATTAATCGATACCCCCCCCCCCCCCCGTGTAGTCACCGAGCCGGCTGAAAGTTTTGTGGAATTGGAACACGGTGTTACAGGTTATGTTTTTCTAGGCAAGTGTTCGAAGTGTAGTTCGAATATTATGGTTCGATTGATTTCATGGAACGACTTCGAAGTGCTGGTAAAGCGTAATAAAGCCGGCTAAATGCGTGTCGCGTTCCGTACATATGCGTCATAATATGAGGATTTAGACAGGGGTTTTTTGTTGCGTGATAAGTAATTTTGAAGAGAAAGTAGGTACATACATTTCATTAACTTGTAAAGCCTAGATACTTATTAGTGAAAGTTGTTTTTGTAACTTCATTTTAATGTACTATAGCCGTGAATTTTTTCACGTATCCAAAATCAATTACCTATTTAGTTGCCTCTGACAAAAATTTGCTACAATACAATGCTTAATACAACCTTGGGAGAGTGAATAGGTATTTACTGGGATCGCGTGCTTCATCTTCGACCACATCGTCACTTTCCATCAGGTGAGATTGTGGTCACACGCGAATCCAGTCAATCATAAGAAAGAAAAGCGGATTATAAGGTAACTTATTATGTTTATGAATGACCTATTCAGCGACATATCCCACGATCCCCCATCGTTAAGGAAATTAATATCTTAACAATGGCTTCTCAATACATTTATGAGAATTTGTTATATGCAAAAAAAAATATAACCTTTTTCGCTAAAAATAGTGATAGGCACAATGTTAATACAAGGAATAAGAACGAGTTATCTGTTTATGTTAGCCGACTTCACAAAGCTAGTAAATCCTTCAAAGGGCAATGTATACGCTTTTATATTAAGGTTCCAGTAATTCAATAAATTTAAAGCCATCATAAAACAGAAATTATTAGCGAAAGGCTATTATAAAATCACTGACTATTTGAATGATAAGCAGGCATGGATATAGCTGTCTTATTATTCATATAATTATCAAATCACAAATTGTAACCCATAATCTGTTTAAAAGAGCAACCCTAGAGTTCCTTACACGTTCTTCTCTGGGGAGTTAGCTTTGTGAATGTGCAGTAAATTTAAATGTAATATTAATATTAATAGTGACGTTTTCAAGTGATAATTTTATCCTGTGAAATAAAATATTTTGATTTGATTTGATTCCTAAAAAAATATTTTCAAATTTTTATCAATCAATCAATCAATCATTTATTTGCAAGAATACATACAATTTAAAGATATAAAATTAAGAATTCCAGTAAATGTATCCAACCTGCAAGCAGGTGTGCAAATATTTACAAAAACAATACAAGATAATAAAAAATAACATTAATTTAAAAACTAATAATAATAATAATCTATGTAATTATTATCATTGTCATTATTACAAGAGCCGCATTTCACTAATTACTAAGTTTATATATTCTCATTGAACTCCAATGAAAACACTTATCCAATAAAAATTTATTTAATTCTGATTTAAATCTATTACCCTGGTACAGCTTTAAATAATCAAGAAGTTTGTTATATATTAATATGCTCATATTTATTACATTTTTTTCATATATATATGTCTGGCAGCGCGGGCGATGTAACAGGTTACCATGTTGTCGTCTTTGAGACCTGATATAAATTTCCTGACGATTCTTAAAATGTTCCGGATTAAGTTTAACTGAGGCGAATACTTGAGAAGTGATCTCAGCTGAGTAGACCTCAAGATTGGTTTATTAATACGGGCCTAAATGATTGGTCAACGTAGGTGTATTTCACAGCATCCTGGCCGATCCAGCCTCGGCTGAGGCCAGAATGCTATATAACTTTGTTGTTGATATTTTAGGTTGTAAGTAATGTGAAGGTTAGGGTATGATGAGGCTGGCAAAATCATAGATTCTAAGCCTCAAAAAAATTCAAGGATAAAAAAAATGTGTACTATAGCCGTGAATTTTTTCACGTATCCAAAATCAATTAACTATTTAGTTGATAGGGGCAGAACGCTTGCCTCTGACAAAAATTTGCTACAATACAATGCTTAATACAACCTTGGGAGAGTGAATAAGTATTTACTGGGATCGCGTGCTTCATCTTCGACCACATCGTCACTTTCCATCAGGTGAGATTGTGGTCACACGCGAATCCAGTCAATCATAAGAAAGAAAAGCGGATTATAAGGTAACTTATTATGTTTATGAATGACCTATTCAGCGACATATCCCACGATCCCCCATCGTTAAGGAAATTAATATCTTAACAATGGCTTCTCAATACATTTATGAGAATTTGTTATATGCAAAAAAAAATATAACCTTTTTCGCTAAAAATAGTGATAGGCACAATGTTAATACAAGGAATAAGAACGAGTTATCTGTTTATGTTAGCCGACTTCACAAAGCTAGTAAATCCTTCAAAGGGCAATGTATACGCTTTTATATTAAGGTTCCAGTAATTCAATAAATTTAAAGCCATCATAAAACAGAAATTATTAGCGAAAGGCTATTATAAAATCACTGACTATTTGAATGATAAGCAGGCATGGATATAGCTGTCTTATTATTCATATAATTATCAAATCACAAATTGTAACCCATAATCTGTTTAAAAGAGCAACCCTAGAGTTCCTTACACGTTCTTCTCTGGGGAGTTAGCTTTGTGAATGTGCAGTAAATTTAAATGTAATATTAATATTAATAGTGACGTTTTCAAGTGATAATTTTATCCTGTGAAATAAAATATTTTGATTTGATTTGATTCCTAAAAAAATATTTTCAAATTTTTATCAATCAATCAATCAATCATTTATTTGCAAGAATACATACAATTTAAAGATATAAAATTAAGAATTCCAGTAAATGTATCCAACCTGCAAGCAGGTGTGCAAATATTTACAAAAACAATACAAGATAATAAAAAATAACATTAATTTAAAAACTAATAATAATAATAATCTATGTAATTATTATCATTGTCATTATTACAAGAGCCGCATTTCACTAATTACTAAGTTTATATATTCTCATTGAACTCCAAATATTCCTTAAGACTATGGAAACACTTATCCAATAAAAATTTATTTAATTCTGATTTAAATCTATTACCCTGGTACAGCTTTAAATAATCAAGAAGTTTGTTATATATTAATATGCTCATATTTATTACATTTTTTTCATATATATATGTCTGGCAGCGCGGGCGATGTAACAGGTTACCATGTTGTCGTCTTTGAGACCTGATATAAATTTCCTGACGATTCTTAAAATGTTCCGGATTAAGTTTAACAACTAGGCAAATGTCTTTCACGTATTTATTTTACCTTGTCGGTGTGATTAATGCCAAATTACACCTTTCTAGTACTAAGAGCCTCTGAGTTAAGCCTCGGACAGACAGACATAGCGAAACTATAACGGGTCTGCTTGTTGACCACGGAATCCTAAAAAGTTGACGGTGGTCTATGTCACAAATGACCACAATTAGAGAATAATTATTAAATCGGCTTTTTGAGAGGAAATGTGTAAACGAGCAAGTTTCTTTCTGCTAAATAGATATTCGACCTCAATGTAAAGGGGAGATATGACCCGGATTCTTACCATTTACATCGGACCACAAAACGCTTGATTGCTTCTTGGTGGTAGAAATAAATAAAGAGGGGATGACACCTACCTAGGCGGCCTCCTGCGGAAGTTCAAGAGGGCTCTTTCTAGGGTCGCCAACTTTTTTTTACAAAACATAAAAGTCAAAGTCAAAGTCAAAAAATATTTATTTCGTAAGATAAAGATTATCACTTGAAAATGCTACATTTTTTATCTTAATATTAAAATTATTAACATTATTGCTCATTCGCAAAGCAGATTCCCCAGAGAAGAACGAGCAAGAAACTCAAGGGTTGCTCTTTAAATAAGTTTGAGTTACAATTATATTATATTGTATAATTAGACTGAATATCGCCGAGCGGTCTATGTCCATGCTTGTTTATCATCCAGATAGTCAGAAATTTTATAATAGCCTTTGGTAAATAATGTCTGTTTTATGATGGTTTTGAATTTATTTAAATGTAAATTTTGAATGTCAACTGGAACCTTATTATAAAATTATAAATATATTAAGGTTGGAGAAAGAAAATAAACAGTATTTTAGAAAAATGAACAGTGTTTTATTTCTTAATGTTTTTCTTAAAGCTTCGTTAGCCTCATTACAATTAAAATCAAAATTAATATAAATGAGAATTCACAGTTTCGTTCTGAAACGATGTCTGCACTGCACCGCTCGATCTAAAGTTTACTTTTGAAACAGAAATATGAATACCAGTGATGGTTGCTGAAAAAAGTATTTTGTATACTTTATTTTTGCTCAACAGTAAAAAGTATCTAGTGAAAAACAGTATAATACTATTTTTAACAGTATAGTTAGGAACCCTAGCTAGTTCGAAACCGGGTAGGAACCCGGTAATGACTGCTACGACCACATATATGATTTACCCAAATAATGATTAATGAAATCTAATGACAATTTGTGTCATTTGTAGAGGTTCTCAGTATAGTAATAGTAATTTTATTATTGACACGATCTTATTATTTTGTAGTTGAGGTTTTTTTTTATGCACAACGGGTTGGTACTTTGTTACGAGGTGTACAACCTCTTCTAAATTCTGCCTTCTTTTCGGTAATCTCTTTGGCGTTTTCTTTTTTGGAACATTATTCAAAATTCTGAATTCTAAATTATTTTCAAAAACTAGTCAGTCTTGACGCAACTTGCGAACTGAAACTATTCTTTCCATTCTTTCTTTTATTTCTTTAAATTATTACAACATTTACAAGTTTTACAAGTGCCTATACCTTCTTCCTGTCCTTCACCTTCTTCACCGTTCATCAGTGGCTGCAGTCCTGGTAGGGGCCTGAAACCTACGACCCTGAACCTCATCCTTTCTCTACGGTGCCCATTACCTACGTAATAACTTCAGCAGCTGAGCGCTCGCAGTACCGCGACAACTTGATCTCTATCACACCTGATGCTAAGTGAAGATGAGGCCGAAGGTGGTAGCGTATTGACCCGGAAACCCGGAATTTACATGGTTGTTTAACCAGTCCCTGAATAAATTGAAAATTATGGGTGAACGCATCAACCATCGGCCTCATCATCACATAACATTACACGTGACTGTGGTCAAGTTAGAACCAGTTGTCTCAAAAAAATTATTAAGCTGCGTGCCAGAGTTAGTCAGTCATTTTGTCTTACCCCAACACATTTCGGGGACTGGCTATCTTATCTCTGACAACCGGAACACATCAATGCTATCAACATTGCTGCTTGGCGGCAAATTTAGATAAGATGGTGGTAGCTAGCCAGGCTTCCATTAAAATGCCCTACCACAAACCGAAATTACAAAGCTGACAGCAACTGGAAAGCAAAAAATGCCGTTTCACTTTGCTTACATAAGAAAAGAAGACGTTTTTATTTACTGGGAGATTGCAAAAATGCAAATCAGATTATAATCTCATTGGTTTAATGAAATTTAAATACATAGATGATACATAAATTATAAACCAAAAAACCCGACAGCATATTTTGTATTTTGCGAACGCCATGTTGGATTTTTTACCATAAAATGTATCGTATGACACTCCGGGTACCAAGACGGATCAACGACAATATGGACTTCGAAATCCATCAAGCCGTTTAGGCTATATGATGCGCCAAAGGAACGGACATACATACACTCGAACATTATCCTTGGGCAGTCGGGTAATAAAACGTTTATTTGCATATTACATATTAGCTTTCCGCCCGCGGCTTCGTCAGCGTAGAACAACTTTATCGCGGAAATTTGTTTATCCCGCAGGAACTACTCACTTTATCGGAATAAAAAATATCCTATGTCTCAATCCAGGGTATGTTCTATCTATATACCAAATTTCATCCAAATCCGTTCATCCGTTTCGCCATGATTGAGCAACAAACAAACATACAAACTTTCCCATTTATAATATTAAGTTAGACAAAAATCTTCGACCGCGCTATAGTTCTCCTTGTTGTATGGTTTCCAAAAATGTAGCCTTATTTTTTTCGTAGTAATTAAAAAATTAAAGAAATTAAGAACAACGATTTTGTTTTTTTTTTTATGCATAACGGGTTGGTACTTGACCTCAATCACACCTGATGTTAAGTGAAGATGTGGTCGAAGATGGAAGCGTACTGACCCGGAAACCCCTACACATTTGGGGGACTGGCTATCTTATCTCTGACAACCGGAACACGACAATGCTATTAACATTGCTGCTTGGCGGCAGATTAAGAGAAGATGGTGGTAGCTAGCCAGGCGGACATTTAAAATGCCCTACCACCAACCAAACCGAGTACTTAACATGTACCCCGCTGGGGATCGAACCCGCGACCTCCGAATCGTAAACCCAAATTGTTTACATGTTTACATTGAGCCACGGAGGCGGTTACAACTTAGTTGTATATTAATGTAATATTTTAAGAGTACATGAGCTACTTATGTAATTTATATAAGCAACTGTTTGTCCCTCAAATAAATAAATAAAAAAATTTTAGTCCTTGTCATGACACGACATAATGTAGTTGTATGTTTAAGTCGTCTGTACCTAATGGAATTTTCATTGTATGTCAACAAAATAGCTTTTCTAACATTTTCCAAAGAGTTCAATTCTAAAAATAAATTCTCGATATTTTACGTTTTACGAAGTTCCTTTTATTCCAATAAATACAACAAGAGATGTCAGGCTTTTTGGCGGGATCTCGCGAGTGAAGTAGCATTTTTGTTTATAATTCTTATATTTTGTGCATTCTCACTTTTGAAGCTAATGGCAGAATATTGTGCAGCATAAATTAGTAATGGTGTACAAGTGAAGGGAAGTGTATATTAAAGTGCGTAACGAAGCTTTCGGGTTCCCACAAGAAGCCGCCAAAATCTTTTGTAAAGCATTCTGCCACTTTACTGAAGAATGACTTGACTGTGACTAGACTCTGTATACGCCAAGTATACGACGAATTACTTGTTTTGACTGAGACTGACTTATAAACTGAAGAAATAAGAGAAATAAGACATGGCTGTTATGGGCTAGATCCCTTTGCCTTCTCCTAGAGGAGAGAATGAAACGAAAAAGAAACACATATGTCACTAGGCTTTTTGGCGGGATCTCGGCAAGTGAAGTAGCATTTTTCTTTATAATTCTTATAATTTGTGCATTCTAACTTTTGAAGCTTAATAATGGCAGAATATTGTGCAGCAAACGTTAGTGTTCGTGTACTGGTGAAGGGAAGTGTAAATTAAAGTGCGTAACGAAGCTTTCGGGTTCCCACAAGAAGCCGCCAAAATCTTTTGTAAAGCATTCTGCCACTTTACTGAAGAATGACTTGACTGTGACTAGACTCTGTATACGCCAAGTATACGACGAATTACTTGTTTTGACTGAGACTGACTTATAAACTGAAGAAATAAGAGAAATAAGACATGGCTGTTATGGGCTAGATCCCTTTGCCTTCTCCTAGAGGAGAGAATGAAACGAAAAAGAAACACATATGTCACTAGGCTTTTTGGCGGGATCTCGGCAAGTGAAGTAGCATTTTTCTTTATAATTCTTATAATTTGTGCATTCTAACTTTTGAAGCTTAATAATGGCAGAATATTGTGCAGCAAACGTTAGTGTTCGTGTACTGGTGAAGGGAAGTGTAAATTAAAGTGCGTAACGAAGCTTTCGGGTTCCCACAAGAAGCCGCCAAAATCTTTTGTAAAGCATTCTGTCACTTTACTGAAGAATGACTTGACCGTGACTAGACTCTGTATACGCCAAGTATACGACGAATTACTTGTTTTGACTGAGACTGACTTACAAACTGAAGAAATAAGAGAAATAAGACATGGCTGTTATGGGCTAGATCCCTTTGCCTTCTCCTAGAGGAGAGAATCAAACGAAAAAAAAGCACAAATAAAAAAATATCTGTCACATCAAACGTCACTCCTGTAATGATAATCACGTGATTCCGTCCTATATCAAATATTTATATATGTTGTTATTAACCCATTAAACGAGCAAGGTGCTTAAAAATAAATTCGGCCACGCGAGGCCGCGACGTATTCCGGAGTAAAATCCTTAGAATATTTTCTTTGCTGTTTTATGTCAGAGCGTTTTATTGAAATCGATATGGAATAAGTTACGCTGCGCTCATGTGGCGCAGTGACCCGTATTGTATGGGTTAATCAAATGCTTGGTATTGGGTCGTGGTAGTTCATTAACCTGGGGTGTTAAACATTTTAAGACCTGTTTATTTTTTCTTTGGTTGTCTGGGGTCTAAGGTAGCGCAAATAAGCGCACTTTACCTTAAACAAGTTTAAATATCAGACTATGTAGATGATAATTATCCCTGGATAGGACCAGCTCGTTCGCATGCCAGGCCAATTCACTATAGTGCCTGTTTGTAATATAAAAACCTGTTTTTAAAAGAGCAACCCTTCGAGTTTCTTGCTTCTTCTTCTCAGGGGAAAATAGCCTTTGAACAAGCAGTAGCTTAAATAAAGCATTTTACAGCAGGACCTCTACGATGCCACGACTGGTGTAGTGCACGTGTTCGCGTTCTGGCTCCTCAAGAATTTTTTTTTTTTTTATGCACGACTGGTTCGTGCTTGACCTCAATCACACCTGATGTTAAGTGAAGATGAGGTCGAAGGTGGAAGCGTACTGACCCGGAAACCCCAACAAATTTGGGGGACTGGTTATCTTATCTCTGACAACCGGAACACAACATTGCTATTAACATTACTGCTTGGCGGCAGATTTAGATAAGATGGTGGTAGCTAGCCAGACGGACATTTAAAATGCCCTACCACCAACCAAACCGAGTACTTAAACATGTACGCCGCTGGGGATCGAACCCGCGACCTCCGAATCGTAAACCCAATGTTGTTTATATTGAGCCGCGGAGGCGGGTCGATGGGATCTTAATAATAATAATAAGTAGGAGTCCAAAAAACAGTCAATGCTCTCTCTACTTCTCTCCAAATTCGAGAACACATGATTTTCCTATATCGCGAAAGGGTAATGTTGGTTTTGTGAACTAGAATATCCTGTTTACAATAGCTACTATGAAATATTTTTAATATAGATGTTATTTCAAAATAGTTTAATATAAAAGTTTTTCCTTTCTTCTCACCCTTTATACGTGTAATAATTTTAATTATACGAACGTAAAGCTGTCGGAATTTTATTGAGTTTTCAAAACGGTAAAAATACGATTATATTGCTTATGAAACAGTATTTGGGATTCCGTTTTAAATGTGTTTCCACACAAGATATTTCTGAGACGTCGTTAAAATCTAATTTTACTTTCCCTTGAACGATATTATATTTTTAATCAGATGGACATTCTTTACGATTTGTCGACCTATTGATGTAGTGGGTCGTGATCTCGCAAAGCAACCGTTCCAGGTTCGAATACCGGCAGTATATTTTATTCTTGAATCAAACAAGCAAAATATTTCTTTTACATACAAGGAAAAATAAATAAGGGATAAGTACAATCTGTCTGCCTTAAGTAGAAATAAAGATAAACTTGCAGGTCACATTTGTCGCCTCCGCAAAGTCAGTTATTCATTCAAAAGGGTTATGGATACGCTTTTTCATTTAGGTTCATGTTGATATACAAAATCTTCCTTTCAATCATTTTAAAGATACTATAAAACAAAAACTTATTAAGAAAGCATATTATAAAATATCAGACTATGTAGATGATAATTATCCCTGGATAGGACCAGCTCGTTCGCATGCCAGGCCAATTCACTATAGTGCCTGTTTGTAATATAAAAACCTGTTTTTAAAAGAGCAACCCTTCGAGTTTCTTGCTTCTTCTTCTCAGGGGAAAATAGCCTTTGAACAAGCAGTAGCTTAAATAAAGCATTTTACAGCAGGACCTCTACGATGCCACGACTGGTGTAGTGCACGTGTTCGCGTTCTGGCTCCTCAAGAATTTTTTTTTTTTTATGCACGACGGGTTTGTACTTGACCTCAATCACACCTGATGTTAAGTGAAGATGAGGTCGAAGGTGGAAGCGTACTGACCCGGAAACCCCAACACATTTGGGGGACTGGCTATCTTATCTCTGACAACCGGAACACAACAATGCTATTAACATTGCTGCTTGGCGGCAGATTTAGATAAGATGGTGGTAGCAAGCCAGGCGGGCATCTAAAATGCCCTACCACCAACCAAACCGAGTACTTAAAACATGTACCCCGCTGGGGATCGAACCCGCGACCTCCGAATCGTAAACCCAATGTTGTTTACATTGAGCCACGGAGGCGGTTACAGAATTTGATGTGTTTGCCATCGACTCGCTAAAAAGATGAAAGCATTTTTGACTTTGAACATTTTGTTAATTTTTCTTTTTTTTTTTTTTTTTATGCATAACGGGTTGGTACTTGACCTCAATCACACCTGATGTTAAGTGAAGATGAGGTCGAAGATGGAAGCGTACTGACCCGGAAACCCCAACACATTTGTTAATTGTGCAATAAAGAGTATTTGATTGATTGATTGATTGATTTTATTAGGGGAAAGTATAAACACAATTGACAGTAACCATCTCACTCCCACACCGATATCTGTTCCCGCATGACAGCTCAATATCTACACGCAACACGGGATTGTTTCATTGGTAATACCTAAGTAAACCACTTATAAATAATTTATGAAAATCCAGCTCGGACGATAATTGTTTGTTCGACAAACTAAAGCTCTATCTAAAGGATTTGGAGCAACAATTAATTATTCCAATCGTATTTTGTATGTAAATTTGTTTGAAGGAGAATTTGCAATTTTATTGGTGTTCTCTGCGTGGACAGTGAAATAAATAAAGATGACGTCGAGTGATCAGTTTTAGACTTAATTACAAGACAATAAAGGTGTAGTCAAAATTCAAGATCAAACGACGAAGAAAGAATAAATTGAAACAAGGCCCACATAACCGTCTCGCCGTCCCCCGGGCGAGCGGTATGCAAAACGCATTTCCCCGCGTAAAATCGTATGTATACCTTCATTCAGTACAGACTGGATTACTCATTTTTGGGCAAACAACGTTTCCCAAAGTATCACATGCCAAAGTATGTTCCCAAATTTTCATTTGGCAAAAAAACATTTGACAAAACAACTTTTCGCAATTTTACAGTTAGCAATACTATTTTCGGCAATTTATTGTTTAACAAATAATTACATGGCAATGTTTCATTGTACCAAGTATTATGTAGTCAAATATGGTTTGGCATAATATGTAATTCAAGTTTAGAATCCAATTTTGAAAATATACTGCTGCATAGACGTTTGTTTCACCTTGGTCAAATAATTTACAGGTAAGAACTTCTATAATAATTATATTGTTATTACTTATTATACAAATCAATTTCGGCGCTTCGCCGGCCACTGCCGCGGCACGCTCACTTCGCTCGCTCGGCTCGCGCACTTATTTTTGGAATATAATTTTTTTACTAAATAAAGCATTTGCTTAATGTATATTTGCCTTAATAAAACTTGAGCAAGTAAAAAGTTGCCAAATTAATATCTGACCAAGTGATTAAAATGCGAAATATACATTTGGTAAAGATTCTTTTGGGAAATGAAACTAGTGCGATAAGTTTTTTGGGAAGTAAAATTTGACGAAAAATATTTTGCCAAACGGAAGGATACCGTACAGACTGTACCTCTCACAAAGAGAACGTAAACTTTATTGTGACGTGAAATGAGTTTAGACAAAACTAGAGATGCCGAAAAATCTAGTCGATATGTCGACGTTGTGGATACTTAAATTAAGGTTTTATATTTTTCTTTTGTTTCCTTTTCGTAAACTATGGAAGTTGGATAATATATCGCTCCACCAGTGGGTCTATTCCTTGGATAAAACTAACATATCACACAATCCAAGAAATTAAAACAATGTAATTGTGTGCAACGGATCTACTGCTAATATAGACTAGACCTTCAAAGGATTTTTCGTGATAAGAAATTTAGTCATTGAAATTCGAATTCAAAAATGCTTTATATCTCTGGATAAAATTATCATTTGAAAAAGTCACATTGTTTAACATTACTGCTCATCCACAAGTTTGACTTCCCAGAGAAGAACGAGCAAGAAACTCACGGGTTACTTTATATATAATTAGACTGAATATCGCCGAGCGGTCTATATCCATTCTTGCTTATCATCCAGATAGTAGTTTTATAATAGCCTTTGGTAAATACTGGTGTCGATTCGGATGTACACCATCTAAACTAATCTAAACTAAAACCAGTTTTAAAGTAGTATCGTCTTTTTCTCCCTGGAACAGTACGATACGACGGCACCACTCCAAAACTGGTTTTAGTTTAGTTGGCGTACATCCGAATCGACACCAATGTCTGTGTTATGATGGTTTTGAATTTATTTAAAGGCTTTCGAATGGTTTTTCTATTAGTGTCGTATAACAACAGGTTAAATCGAGGGCTAGACCATCTCTCTGCTTTCACCATCGATTTCACCCCTTGGTACGACACGACATTCACCTTTCCATTCACTTGGTCAAAGTAATTGCGCCTAGGTCTTCCCCTACCTCTATTTCCTTCAATCTTTCCCTCAATTATTTTGTTCAAAAAAATGTCGTGTCGTATCAAGTGATCCATCATCTTTCTTTTTCGGTTCTCAACTGTAACCAACATTAACCTTCTTCTTTACCATCTCTTCTCTGTTCCCTCCATTCGTCTCCAGCACCACATCTCGAATGCCTCTAACCTTATCCTATTCCTTTGTGTTAATGTCCATATCTGTCCATACAAGGCATTTTATTAGCTTTCTGACCTTTTGAAGTAAAAATGTTACACCGAAATTAAAGTTGTATTATATTTTATAGACACTATCATATTTTATTAACAATAATATTGATATATAACAGATTATTATTGCGGTAAACGTTATCAATAAGTATTATCAGAGATAAGCACCAGATAGGCAATTAACGATACAAAATCCATATCGATCGAGTTAACTATGATATTGGATTTACTCAATGATATAGGTGTATCAGAATCTGATGGCGAAATAGGAAATTAATTTGTGATTTTTTCGACATTTCTACGCAATACTTGTGTATTTTCAAGAAAACACACGTGGAATGAGATTTGACATAACTCGCACTTTGACAAGACAGATGATAGTTTTTTTTTTCGTTCCATTCTCTCCTCTAGGAGGAGGCAAAGGGATCTAAGCCCATAACTGCTTATTTTTCTTATTTCTTCAGTTTATAAGTCAGTAAAAACAAGTAGTTCGTCGTATACTTGGCATATACAGAGTCTAGTCACGGTCAAGTTTTTCTTCAGTAAAGTGGCAGAATGCTTTATAAAAGATTTTGCCGGCTTCTTGTCGGAACCCGAAAGCTCCGTTACTCACTTTTACACTTCCCTTCACTTGTACACCATCACAAACTTTTGCTGCACAATATCCTGTCATTATTAAGCTTCAAAAGTCAGAATGCACAAATTATAAGAATTATAAAGAAAATTGCAACTTCACTCGTCGAGATCCCGCCAAAAAGCCTTCGACAGATGATAGTTTGGTATTGTCACATGAAATTCTTTATTTGTTTTTTATTTTTTTATGCCATGAGATTCTGGTACACCTCTAACCCATTAGAATTTTCCATTGAAAGGAGATTTTCATTGTAACTTCTAAATTTTAAAACGTCTCGTCGAAATAAGTTCTATACATGGAAAATTTTAAAAACAAGCTTTTAATACACTTTCATGGTTATCGTACATTATTCGACTACAAAGACGAGTAATAAAGATAAAAGGAGTTGCAGCGGCGATCGTCTGGCTCATCTTCAAACTCTCGTGATTATGTGTAATGGATGCGTTTTTAGTGTTCTCTGGTTATAGTTCTACTAACACAACTTTCAATTAATTTTACTTGTAACTAACACTTATGGATTTATTTGTCTGAAATAAAAATGGTTTGATTGATTTGATTTGAATGGAAAGCTAACTAGCCTAAATTCGACTATCTGCCATTTGCCATCATGGAGTTCCGGTCCACCATCATCAGATCATCTCAGCTCGGTGGTACCATAATATTAGCTCAATCTGATACCAGTAAGTGGTTGAGAAATGGTTTGCAATTTTTGAAACTGGCAACTTACATACGAAAATTGCAAGCTAAATAAAAACGAATAAAAAACTTGTAAATATATCTGTGATTTGGTAAAAATTGTGATTCTTCCGAAAGGATCAAGGTTCCAAAGTGACTGCATTAAATATTTTTTTCAAATCACATTGTGCGAAACATACATTATTTCCAAGTACACATTATAGTCGTAATGAAAACTTAGAAGGAACTGGAACGGCAAACGTTACAAAATTAGGAATGTGACAAAGTCACGACGATTTTTCACATTTTCCTGCTGAACGAGCTTGCAATCTGAGGATCTATTACGTAAGTTGAACGATGGGTCCATCGTAAACGATTATTACGATCATCGTCGTCAAACTCGCGAAATCTTATTACGCATTTCAAACGATTACGAATGCGTGTGTCATCATTACGATTGACGATGAATGAATGATCTCTCATACAAAGGTAATGACATCGGCATTACCTATGCACATCGTACGATTCAAACGTTAACGATAAATGTGAGTCGGGGTTTACCGCAATCGTATTCGTATTCACTATAGGTACTAAGAATTCTTATGATTATTTTTTTATTGCAAAAAATATTATTTCAAAAACGTGTTTTACGTTTATTAGTTAAGCTACTACTCCTACTAATAATTTGTAGAACAAATACCTTTTCCAAAAAGTGAATATTTCGACAAATAACCTACTATTATAAAATTATTTTTATTAAATGATGATGTATGAGTCATGTAAATGATCGAAGCATGTATCAAACAATATTTTTAATGGTTCCTACGTAATTTTTCAGTTTCTCCGAAATGATAATTAAAGAAGTACAATATTGTTTCATGTAAAATGTTGTTTAATGTTTTACTTTAACTTAAAACCTTGTTGTTCTTATTACTTAAAAAATGTAGTAAAATGTAGTAACCGCTTAGCAATAATAATACTATGGGTTCTTTTTTTATTGGCCTTGATTCCCCGATAATGTCCCGATTTGAATTATTCCTCACTCTCTATTTTCCCACAAATCGAGGAATTTTTTCGTAATTGGCAGCACTGCATGTAAAAATTTGGTAGGTTAGAAATTATGTAATGTAAAAATAGAGTGAGATAACGTTATTCTGCGTATAAGGGCATCCTTTTCTATTGCGCTCTTTAGCCCAAGGTGATAACGAAAAAAGTACACAATAGCGCCGTCAAGTGTCGAGTAGCAATACTTTTAGACAATTCTAATATCATTCATTCATTGTATACGAGTGTAAAACGACGACATACGTAATGAAGTAACTTTTATACGAGTGGTCGATGATCGTCAACGATGACCGATGGCCGATTGAAACGTTTAAATTTACGTAATAGGCCCTCTGGTACTCCTTGAAGCCGAACATGAGCTCACATTGCTTATACCAGTGCTCCGTTATACACAATACATCAATGTTAGTGCAGCTCATGATCAGCTCCACCTCTAGTTCTTTGCCACTCATACCCTGAATGTTTTGGTGTACGTACATTAATACATTTTTGAAATTATAAATCTTTTTTTTTCTTATTTTTTATTTTTTTTATCCACAACGGGTTAGCACTTGACCTCAATCACACCTGATGTTAAGTGAAGATGAGGCCGAAGGTGGTAGCGTACTGACCCGGAAACCCCATCTTATTTGGGGGACTGGCTATCTTATCTCTGACAACCGGATCACAACAATGCTATCAACATTGCTGTTGGCGGCAAATTTAGATAAGATGGTGGTAGCTAGCCAGGCGGACATTTAATATGCCCTACCACCAACCAAACCGAGTACTAAATATGTACCCCGCTGGGGATCGAACCCGCGACCTCCGAAACGTAAACCCAATGTTGTTTACATTGAACCCCATCTTATTTGGTTATCTTATCTTTGATAACCTGAACACAACAATGCCTAGATTTAGATAAGATGGTGGTAGTTAGCCAGGCAAATATTTAAAATGCCCTACCACCAACCAAACCGAGTAATAAACACGTACCCAGCTGAGATCGAGCCCGCGACCTCCGATTTGTAAATCCTTTGTTAACCTTATATCAAAGTCAAAGTCTACAAATCTTTATTTTGTAGGTACATAGGGTACACTTAAAATAGTCAGCTACTGCTTGTTCACTCGAAGTGTTGCTTTTTAAAACTGGTTTTTATAATATAAAAAGGTATACTAATATTTCCTTATTATGGTTATGTTCAAGGAAGATTATCATCTAAGTAGTTTGATATTTTATAATATGCTTTCTCATTAAGTCGATCAAGACATCGAGTCAATCAATAATCGATAAAAGAACAACACTAGTTGTAACAATGAAGTACATAACGTATGCATTAACATCACACGGTCGTTTCAACTGAAACCAATAAAGTGTGGCGCTTATTTACCAATGCTTACAGCCTATTAACGGGGTAATGAATTGGAATAGCTGTAACCGAGTTGGACCGACTTGGATATTTAGACGATATTTCAGACTCTAAAAAGAGTTACCTGTTATGCAAAAGTATGAATAAATTGAAAATTGGGTGTTTCAGCATTTTTAATATTTTTTTCTGAAAACAATAAATTCATTAAATTATTGCTATTCGATAGCAATAGTTCTATTAAAAGCATTTGACTGCGTCAATCACAAAACATTATTAATGAAATTGACACATTACGGATTAAAAAAATACAGCGTTATCATGATTCAGTCTTATTTAGAAAATCGAATATTAAAGGTAGATGTCAATGGGATAAGATCTCCAGTTGCTCCATGGGGGATAGCCGTGCCATAGGGCTCGATATTGGGCCCTTTTCTGTTTCTAGTTTATTTAAAAGACCCATTTTTACTGAGATAGCACTGTTTGCTGATTATATTAAAACACTGGTTCACTAGTTTACAGTCAATAATTTGGTTTTAAATGCCAAAAAAAAACAAAATGCATATATATCTGCTTACCCAATGTAAGATAAATTAATTGTAAATATTGTGATTGACGAAGATAGAGTCACATTTGTATAAAGGACGATCTTCTTTTTCTTACGATTTAAATTATTATTATTAGGAGGCACACTGTCCCACAGCTTGGCCAAAACCCTCCCTGCTAAAGTCTAGAATACAGGTAAAGTAATTTTACCTAGTTTAAACACTGGACGCATCACCACGTTCTTTCTTGATACCTTTTCAAATACGCTTCATAACTTGTATCATTGTGTAGCCTTTAATAGTAGAAAATAAACAATTTTTTATTTTATTTCGTGACTCACGCGATCTAAGTCGCGGTCTAGCTAGTATAATAAATAAATTGGCTTCAACACATTCAATGCAACAAGATTTCCAGGAATACGAAAAGTCAATCTGCTTATCAGCTCAAACCTTACGATCATAACTGGATCTACTGCCCTGTGAATAATTGAAACGGCTTTCCCACGCGAATGCATAAATTCGTGATTTTACAGCGTTCTGCCAGACTGATACTATTTTCGGATCAAACTCAGGTGAAGTTGTGGATCCAGGGGAGGGTTCAGTTGATGAATAATAATATAATGGTTTCGGGAAAGGACATGCATCGACCACACAGAGTTTAATAAGAGGCGAGGGACATTTGTCAACACATCAGTTATTGGCTGGTCATGTTTGCTTATTGGTTGATTTGATACATAAATAACAATCTTGGAATTGTTTTTTTGGACAATTGGAATACAGTACTCACTTATACCTCAAATATTAGTTGATAGAATTAAATCGATGCAGCAAATAAAGCATTGGGCGTATGTGGCATGTACGGTACCACGCTTTGTGGAGTTGTTCTAATAATTGTAATTCAAAATATATGAGAGTTTTTTTAACACCTTGTTGGAAAGTAATATGTTTTCATTCGTAATGTTATTGCAATAAATTTGTTAGAAGATGCTGATAGAGATCTTTTTAGAGATCAGCTCACCTTGTACAGATTCTCTGACGGTGTTTCTTGTGCAATAATAAAGAAAGAAATTTAGGCATTTCGTGTTTGTTAATTTTTATGTGATGTATGAAAAGTACCTTGCGCATGTACAATCGGCGTCATAGTTATTCAAACAGGGCTGTTTTATATGATTCATGGTAGAGTGAGGTCTATTCTGTGTTTGTTTCTTATTTGTTAATGTAGTATTTATGTTTCTTTCTTATGTTTCTTTATGTATGTGTGTCAGTTTATGCAATAAACCTATTATCTATCTATCTATACAGACTGTATCACTCGCAGTTCTCTAAAATGACCCACTTGTCTAAACTATCTTATTTGAGAACTGGGAATCGAACATCTCAAATAGCCAGCACACTACCATTAATCGTGTAAAATAGTTCTGTATGATTAATAGCGGTGCCGGCTGTGCCTAGAAATCAAAAATTTATATTAAAAACAAAACAACACAAATACACTTTATTGCATAACAGAAAAGAAAATACAGTTACAGAAATTGGTAGGAGTAGAACGTACAATTTGGCGTCCTTATCACTTATCGTTTCCGGGCAACCTTTGGGTATAAGGACAGTACATTTGAAATAGGCAGGTTTCGTGCACGTAAAAATAAATGATCAAACCCGTCTCCTCCCGTATGTGTCATTAACGCGTATTTTCTGTACATTTCTAAAGATGCAGTGTTTATAACAATAATTTCTTAATGTGTGGAACATCCAAACACACGTGTTAACATTTGCCGCACAAAAAAAATGGAAATCATTATGATCCTAAGTTAACTCAAAATGACCTGTTTAAAGCTAAAGAATGGGAAAATTCCAAATTGAAATATATCGGAGGTCAACAGTGGATGAAATTGAATGAATAATTCATTGGGTAATGGTAACTTGGAACTTAAAATCTGTTATATAACGAAATATTGTACAATACCCCTTTTTTTTATGCACAATGGGTTAAGTACTTGACCTCAATCACATCTGTTGTTAAGTGAGGATGAGGGATGATGACCCGAACTTTTTTTTTTATACGGTTCACAAAACTGGACACAATTCAAAATATTTTCAGTCTTACCCTACACGTCTGGACGTGAACACAGCATGCACACAGGTAAACAGTCTCAATACTTAAGAATAAAATAGACTATTAACTAAATCACTAAAACAATACAAAAAGACCTTGACTTACAACAAACAAACAAAAAGACTTTGACTTTAAAGAAAAGAGCAACCCTTGAGTTTTTTACTAATTTTACTCAAGGGATTGTAAAGCAAATTTAAAAATTGCGACGCTTTTATGTGATCATTTGTATCCTATAATAAATAACTTTTTTGGTTTTACTGTTTTTATGGACTCCTAATGAAATTCGAAATTCAATTGCAAAAATTTATTTATTTCATAAGTTCCCCAGAAAACGAACAAGAAACATAAGGGTTTCTGTTTTTAAATAAGTATTTTTACAATTTCTGTTTCGGCAAACAAGGAAAACAGAATTAGTCCGAATTTCGCCGAGCGGCTCATGTCCATGCTTGGTTATCGTCAAAATCATGATTCATTTATTAATGTCAATATTTATCCAATCCCATACCGAACTCCATTAATCACTCATACATAATATATACAAAGTTAAACAATAAGCAAACACTAAAAAAATATGTAGAACAACTCGACGGTATGAGTTGGCTTCGTAAATCATCTAATTTATACACACTTCCAGCTAACTGTATTGAATGGAGTGGAATATTTTTGTGAGTTATTTTCGCAACGAGAATATTTTGGTACAATATTCAGTGGAGGAATTTTCTGTGACTTTTTTTAAAATTCTTACATAACGGCTTACCGTTAGCCTTCCAGTCTTTCCGAGATCCTACAATCGTGAATAAGTTGAGATCACCTCAGGTAACAGTCATTGTAGAAAAATAAAAGTGCTATTGGGAACTATCTACCCTGCAACTTGTTGATAAGTACTTCTAAATAGAATAAACCGTCTTCCATTATTAACTCCAACTTCAACAAACAGATTAAGCGAAGAATCCAACTCGAAAGAACAAGTTCCCGAACGCTCCAAGTTCGGAAACTTACGTAATATGTTCTCGTTCAAAATATGAGTGTTTGAAGATCAGCATCTTCAACCAATATATTCAGCCTTTAGCCAGTAATCACGTGTACATGTTTGAGATCACAACGAAACAAACAAACAAAAAAATGGGACAATGCAACTAAAGATAAGGTAGCGCGATCCTAATAAATGTCATCACAAACTTGAAGATCTTAGAAGAAGATTCATGGAACACCTACGAAAAGAGTTCCATATCTTAGTCAGCATAGTCCCGCAACTACTGGTGGAAATCATCCCGTGTCTGATGAGCCGAAGACAGAAATATGATCATGTAATCCCACCTCAAAGTCAAGTGGCATTACATTACCTTTCACCATTATATCATATGTTGAATGTCAATTTAAATCTGTTGGAAATAATAATAGCATTTCTCTGTTAGTTAGAATCCAAACTACTACCGCTTTGGAAAGGAAAATCATCTGTGGGAAAAGAACCGTCTCAACCGACATTAGCCTTCGTATTATCAGCTTTACTTCCCCATTGTTGGAGCACAGCTTCCTCTTACTAAGATATGGTATGTGCCTTAATCCACTACGCCGGCCTAGTGTGCATTGGTGTATTTGTGTTAATCTATTCGCACTTGACATTTAGTGTTTGCAAGCAGCCTCTTTACGCTACCGACTCAGTTTAACAACTCTTCAAGTGAAGTTAACCAGGAAAATGCTACGAATGCTTCAGGGTTGTTAGGCTTATGGTACGTCATCCTACAGAGTTTAGTTGATACCAGCATGCCTAGCATAACTTATATTAGGTGACATACTAGATTGCCACTCGACAAAGGTTCTCATGTCTCAAATCTAGACTTTTCGTAGTATAATTTGATAGATGCAGAAAAAAAGCAAAACATTATTCCTGAGCTGGAGACTTTTTTGGATTGCATGATTACATTCTGTTTTATTTAAACATATTTGTTGTCGTACCTTGGTACCTTGGTCGAAGCTTATGTATGATAGGGAAAATGAAGATATTAACTAGGTATATCAAGCTTCGTATACGAAGTGGAGTAAGACGTTAGGTATGGCGGTGTTTGCGCAAACCTTTGTGCAAATTTCATAACGAATCCAATGTTTCGTGTTTGTCCACAATTACGTGATCGTTTGTACAAATAGCTAAGCGAACGTTTGCCGCTTGCTTTACAGGGGATTGTCTTTGTGAAAATGAAAATGGCCGCCAGCGCTTAGTGCGCAATTTGCTGAATTAACATTTAAGTTTGACGATTATATTTATTTATTTTTATAATTCATTTAAGTTGAACAAGGACAAAAATGACAATTCAGAGAATAATATAATTTATTAAAATGTAGACGAAACAAAGGCAAATAGACGAGATGGAAACTCAAATATTTCGTCAAACTTGACTACGAACTAGAATAAAAAGGTTGGCCGTAAAGGAAATTTACCAAGGAAATATTATTTAATATTTAATGTTATGTTTTCTATATAAGAAGGTTTTCTATGTACCTCCTAAACGTACTAATTTTGCAAAAAACGAGCTCATTGTGCGTCTTTTTAAATTAATACCACAGTTTGCTAGCTTTCCGCCCGCGGCTTCGCCTGCGTGGAACAACTTTATCCCGGAAATTTGTTTACCCCGCGGGAACTACAAAAACTATCCTAAGTATGTTTTAATCCAGCGTATTTTCTACATATATACCAAATTTTACCAAACATTTTAAATGATATTCCCAAGGAAATACATACAGATATATTTATAAATATAAAAAAATGTAAACAATCACTTAAAAAGTACTACATGGGTGGTGCTGGTGATACTGTAACTTGTAATAGACAGTAAGTGGTAAGCGATGAGGTTCAGTGTATAAACCTTGAATAGGTTTCTGTGGCGCACTTTTGTATTGTGTTAAACCTTTTTCATATTAATGAATAAATAGAAAAAAAAAAAAAACAAATCGGTTCATCCGTTTCACCGTGATGGAGCAACAAACAAACAAACAAAGAAACATCCAAACTTTAACATTTATAATATTAGTTAGATATTAGCGTTGTTTCTTCGGTAATTATTATAGTTTTTGCTTATTATTAGGACATCAAATACGCTTTATTGTTTAAATAAGGAAGGTACATTTAAATATCTTAGAGAAACTACAAATTAGGCGGCCTTATCACGGAATTTAATACGAGTAATTAAGTGGGTTAGCACAAATAATTTCCTAATTGTTAAGTACATCTGAAAGTTCAGCATATTGAAATCAAAAAGTGTTATCTTATAGGTATGTAAAACATTAATAAGTACTATATGTGATCATCCTGTCATTGGCTAAGATATGTATATTATGTTCAAGTATGTTTGAAACTACTGTTATCTAGAATAAATAAATGTCATAAGTCTGCTTTCGTTGGTTATTTACACTGTTTTATGAATGCTTTATTTAATTAACCATAACTAATAAATCTTGGAAGGCAATTTTATTATATTCTTTATTGAACCAAAATATTACAATAACAGAGTACAAACAATAGGTCACGTACAAAGGTGGACTTAACTCTTTAAGAGATCTCATCCAGCCAACCTGAGCATTGAAATAGGAAACTTAGTAAATTTGGGGTTTAGCAGTAAATTGTGTGCAAAAGAAAAAATCCTATAACGAATAATAAAACAAATAAAAAAAGAAAAGACAACTGAATAGTAACCTTACACTAAATATATTACATATACCTACTGCGAAATATATACATAACATAATTTAAATATATATATAGGTACTATAAATCTACATACACATACTAATATCACGAAAGATGGGAGAGGTAATGCTCTTTTAGCCTTTTCTTAAATACTGCAATTGAAGGGCTGTCCTGAATTAATTTTGGCACTTTTTTAACCTACTTCTAATTGTCATATCGAAATGTTCATGGTAATGGCAATACTATAATTTGGTATCTTAGAGCTGATCTGGTGATGGATCCAGGAGGTGGATGATGGTACTCTTCAGTAGCAACAAACAAATAAACATCCAAACTTTCGCATTTATAATAATATTAGATTGCTACAACTGAGATAAAAACTATATTACTGTTGGTTCGTTATCTGTGGAACATGTGTGTGTAGCGCTGTGCAAACATCGTTACTCTCTACTCTATAATTGTCATTTAAACTGTTTACTAAATAGATTATATCTTTATTCATTGAAATAGCAGCTGCCATCAGTTGTCTGGTTGGTCATGGCGGAGCACTGATTCCAAAACTGGTTTTTGGGAGTAAAACGAAAGTTATGATATTTGAGAGAGATTTTCTCTCCGCCTGGAGAGAAAATGAAACGAGTGCGTGAGTTTGTGTATTTAGGTTCATTATTTACAAGGGGTGGAAAGTGTGACGACATGGTAGAATATTGAATGCCGGAAATCAGGTGAATGAAGCACTGCTTGCCTTTATGACGACAACCACGACCACAAGCGTACGACCACCCTGTGGAACGGACTTCCTGCAGCGGTATTCCCGAACGAGTACGACATTGGAACCTTCAAGAAACGAGCCTACACCTTCCTCAAAGGCCGGCAACGCATCTGTGACCCTTTTGGTGTTGCGGGTGTCCATGACCCGCATGCACGTTTGCCACCCTCTCAAATAAAAAAAAATGAGGAGCAAGAAGATGACCAAAAAAATCATCTGGCTGTTCATGGCGAGGTGCTGTTTCCAGTACTGATTTACGAGAGTGAATGCTGGGAAGAAGAAGAATGAAGGTAGAATTAATGCAGTGGAAATGAGATCATTGAAAAGTGTGAGTGACGTGACTTTGAAAGATAGAATCAGGAATATTGTCGCTATGGAGTATGATAGAAGACGTAGTGACAAAGATTATAAAAGGGCTAAGATGATTTGAACATGTGGAGACGATGAATAAAAGAAGACTAACGAAAGAGATATACGAAACGAATGTGTATTGTATGGTAGGGTCAGACCATGGCATGGATCATGTAATATGATCAAATCGGAGACGTTTTAAAAAAGGCCAAGTCAAGAGTACATAAATTAATTAAAAAAATTAACATGACAAAGGAAAATTTTTCAACCCTGGGCCTATGTTCTAGGATAACCTGTCCTGAACAGGGATGCTGATGCTAGAATATTTGAAATTTAAAAATGAATTAATAAATTATAAATAAATATCCTTAGACATATACAGACAGCGCCATCTACTTCCACGCTAAGCAACTAGGCTTGTGTTGTGGATACCAGATGGTTGATACACTACACAAATACATTTTTTTGTAAATAAATACATATATAAATGGAAAACAACCATAACTCGGGTACACATGTCCGCATTCATCATACAAACTTATGCCCATAGTGGGATTCGAACCCGCGACCTTTTCATATATTCATATCATATATTCATAATCATAATTTGTTTATTTGCATAATCACAGGTACACAGAAACAGATGTAAACTAATAATGCGAGTGAATAAAGACTTATATTTTATACTTATGTTTAAAAGTCTTAAATTTTGAAATGATTACGTCACTGGAACATCAAGGCTCAGCAAGTGATTGGTGAAATTGTAGGTCGAATGAGACCTTATTAACTTTATTACGGGATGTTGTGCCTACAAACAAAACTACGTAGTGCGAGGGGATGTCGTAAAATATACCTTAGGGATTCATTTCAAAGTTTCCTACTACCTAAGTAACAAGGTAGGCAACTATAGAGAAATGATCGAGTCGTGTATATTGTACTTACAGTCAGATTCAAAATTGCGGTCATAGTCCAAGTTTTAACGAAAAAATATTAGTTAATGACAATATTATTTCAAATTCGAATAATACAATGGCTTCATACAAAGTGTTTTTATAGCGTCAAGGAATATTTAATTTATCGTAATGTCATAAATCCTATTTTGCATGCAGAATGAATACAATATTCATAAATTTCTTATAAGAACTTATAAACTGTATATTTCTTTCTTAACCTTTGAATTTAAGCCAAATAACGAGTATCATTTTTGACCGACTTCCGAAAATGATTATACATACACATCGCCTTCAAAGTTATGAAATCAAATCTAAAACTAAAAAAAGAGCATGTAATATTTTTTAATCGCTCACATGCCAAGTTATTTCACAATCAATAATGATATATATATATATATATATATATATATATATATATATATATATATATATATATATATATATATCTTTTTGTAATATTAACACCTGTTTTTAAAGAACAACCTCTCGAGTTTCTTGCTCCTTGCTTGTTCTTTTCAGGGGGAAATTGCCTTTTAAACAAGCAGTAGGTAAAAAATTTAAAATCTAATTTAAGTATATAGCCTGTATACCTACAAAATAAAGCATTTTTTACTTTGGCTAATCATCGTGTAGAGTACCGATTTAGCGTTAAATTTGGCAGCCAAGTAGGTGCTTTTGGCCAAATTATTTGCAATATAAAGATATTAAAAAGACAATTACTATAGCAAAGAAGAACCTACATGTCAAGTAACAGTCGACCAACTTATGACATTGTAACCATATAATTTAGGGGTTACCATCCAATAAGTGCAAAATAATTTAGTATTTTAAAATGTGTCAGCTACATTTTAAATTAAAATCCAAAAAACCCGCCAGTATATTTTGTATATCGCGGGCGCCATGTTCGGGTTACCAGCATAGGGGGTTACCATCCAATAAGTGCAAAAATAATTTTGTATTTTAAAATGTGTCATACATACATACATACATAATGTCACGCCTGTTTCCCATTGGGGTAGGCAGAGACCACAGACTTCCACTTTAAAATGTGTCAGCTACATTTTAAATTAAAATCCAAAAAACTCGACAGCATATTTTGTATATCGTGGGCGCCATGTACGGGTTACCAGCATAGGGGGTTACAATCCAATAAGTGCAAAAATAATTTTGTATTTTAAAATGTCTCAGCTATATTTTAAATTAAAATCCAAAAAACCCGACAGCATATTTTGTATATCGCGGGCGCCATGTACGGGTTACCAGCATAGGGGGTTACCATCCAATAAGTGCAAAAATAATTTTGTATTTTAAAATGTGTCAGCTACATTTTAAATTAAAATCCAAAAAACCCGACAGCATATTTTGTATATCGTGGGCGCCAGTACGGGTTACCAGCATAGGGGGTTACAATCCAATAAGTGCAAAAATAATTTTGTATTTTAAAATGTCTCAGCTATATTTTAAATTAAAATCCAAAAAAAACCCGACAGCATATTTTGTATATCGCGGGCGCCATGTTGGGTTTTTTTTACCATAAAATGTATTCTATGACACACCAAGGATCAAGATGAATCTATCGACACTTCGAAATCGGTCGAGCCGTTTAGACTACAGAAGGTAACATAGAAATCTACATACATACATACAGACACTCAAAAAACATTACCCTCCTTTTTGAGACTGTCGGGTAAATACAAAAATATTTTTACAGTATAGAACCCAACTGCCTGATGAAGACACGGAACTAGCCATTTTTTTTCTGCAGTTTCAGTCTAAGTGTAATATAAACCTCAAACCGAATTTCATCAAATTCTAATTCCATAATTAATTATCAGTTAAAAGCTCCAAGGTCCACCCACCTTAATATTGTTGTTTGACTCAATTATTAATTAAACTATTAAATTTAAAAACAACGCGTCAAAAAACCCGTCCTGCATTTATCTATATTATGTATAAAGAAAACAATACTGCTTATCTTACACTATATAACACACAATTATTTCTAATCGATTTTTAAATAATTAAAGGGGGAAAAAAGCCGTTACACAGAGTACAAAACTTACCGAAGACTAGTGATAATCCATTAAAACATCCACTTCACTAAAGGAATCACTTTCACACACGCTTTCATGTATTACAGGAGTCCACTGAAAATCGACGAACGGACGCTGCGACTGAAAGGCCCCGACTGGGCCGAGCCGACAGCTCCGCCAAAGATTATGCAAATAATGCAGACATGGCATTACGAGAATGGGGAATGAAGATTGTGTTAGTAAATCTCTCCTTTGCAGACCATTTCGCGGACACGATTTGAATATCGGATAGGGGAGTTTTGAGTTAAGTTATTTTTCATATTGTAACAGGCGATTTTTATGAGCCAAAGTTGGGGATGACTGTGGAATTTGAATAGCTATGTATAAATTATGTAGATTATACAAAATCAATTTCGCTGTGAGGCGAGCAAAAACAAAATTGTGAGTACAAAATGCAAATTTTTATTATTATCTAGTAATTGTAAATTTCTTTAATTTTACATCACTTGAATTATTTATGAAGCCACTGTGTAGTTTTAATTTGTTTTCGATTGTAATATTATAATTATTTGAAAGCAAAGTGACTTTTATGACTTTGGGTAAATGAATCGCTGAAAGATTGGCACGGTTAGAGTTTACGTGGCATCACACAAACAGAATATGTTTGTCACGAGTTTCTACAGCACGCAGGAGTACTATCATTAATGAACAATTTCTAGAGAAGTATACTGGACTAGACTTGCTCAAGATGACTAAGGACGCCATATGAAAAGAAGTTTTTTTTTTTTTTTGATCAGGAACAGTTGCTGTCAAGCCGATAGGCTTTTTACAGCGTCGCCGGGCGGGTGGGCGAGCGCATTTAAATTTGATTTAAATAGCTTCTTTTCTGTTTGTAACCTCACACAATTAACACTCGACTTCACAGATACTTCATTAATATGAATCAGATTGCAAGCTTGGTCTAGGCTATAAAACAATATTAGTGAGGACTCGAAAGGATAATCTGATTTTCTTGCGACTGCAACGGAGAAGCATTTACAAAATCTAAAGCCGAATTTCAGAATGTTGCTCAAGCGTAGCTCTGCACTTGATCATAGTTAGAAAAAGATGCCGCTGTAGAAGACGTCTTGTGCGGTATGAAGAGGGATCTTCATGAAAACACCAGCAGCTCACTTTCAATAAATTGGGTTTATTTCGAGAATATCAACAAATTACACAAATGGATGGTGTATGACCTCAGTGGATAACATGGCGAACGAACAGGAGGAAAGGAACAAACTTCACATCAGTCTTTAAAAATCACATTGCACATGCACATTGAAGGAAATACAGTCATGCAATTGTACAGCAGCTATACAAGTTACATAAAGCTGTCCCTTTTTAACTGTCCTCAAGCGGAGATGGCTTGAGTAACATTCTGAAATACGGGCGATATTCGCTCTTACTAACTTTCAAGTGAAACCCGCCATAATCTTGCGGCAATTTTTACAATGTTCCTTTTTTTCAAATTTAGAACAAGCTAGGTGCAGGACTATAGGTTGTTCATAATTTAAATGTTTTTTTGTAATTAAACCTTTTGGACTTATTTTGTTGATCGGATCGGACTACAAATTAAAAAAAAGAAACGAAAGTCCGTAAGGTATTTTCATACAACTTTACTGCACTGGGGGCAATAAAGTCCCGATTTCTGATTGCCACATATTTTTATTTTATTTATTTATTATTAACTGGATATTAAAACAGTTAGGAGGAAACTACATCGTAATTGGAAGAAAAATAGTTCTGTGTGATAATTGAGAGATTCTCTTTCTTTTTTACTTACAATATGCTGGCATGGTTGTTTAAGATGTTATCCATTGTAGGAAATTGAGGACGAAAGATTCTCGACCCAGCACTGGTATGGATAGCGTTACACCACCATTTAATATTTGCAGGCAATCTATGATAATAAATAACTTAGAAGTAAGGAGACAAAGCTTTAAGTAAGGCCTATACTATCTCATATCGGTGACTTGTCACGGTGACATCTTGCATTTTTTTTCACACGGTTACGGTCCAGTATAAGCTGATCTCGCTGCCAATTTAAGGTAGCATGGCTTTATGGCGGGATCTCGGCGAGTAAAGTTGCATTTTTCTTTATAATTCTTATAATTTGTGCATTCTAACTTTTGAAGCTTAATAATGGCAGAATATTGTGCAGCAAACGTTAGTGATGGTGTACAAGTGAAGGGAAGTGTAAACTAAAGTGCGTAATGAAGCTTTCGGGTTCCCATAAGAAGCCGCCAAAATCTTTTGTAAAGCATTCTGCCACTTTACTGAAGAATGACTTGACCATGACTGGACTGTGTATACGCCAAGTGTACGACGAATTACTTGTTTTGACTGAGACTGACTAGTAAATTGAAGAAATAAAAGAAATGAGACATGGCTGTATGGGCTAAGATCCCTTTGCCTTCTCCGAAAGGAGTGTATAAAACGAAAAAAAAAATTAAGGTAGCATCTCGACGTCAGGTTACGCTAGGTAGTGTTCCTGTCGTCATTACTATGCCTCATAGTGGTGGTGATGATGATTGTCTTAATAAAATGATAAAACATTGACCCCTTGGCTAATAGATTAATCTGGCTGGTGTAATATTTTATTACTGGCTTAACCACATCGTAAGCAATGGCGAACGTAAAATTTACGAGCTATTATTAAGCCATTGTTTACTTTGTCCGGACTAAATTAACGTTAAATCTCGTTTTTAATTAGATTTAATTATGATTATGGTTTGTGATGCCGCTATTTATGTTACTTTGTAATAGTTTAATGTTGTAGTCTATTTATGTATGGAAATAACTGTTCGTTGATTCTCCTCTTCCGTGAAATTATCCCATACATACATAATATACTATATAATTTACTAAACAACACTTTTTCATTTCTGTTAAAAAAACAGATTGTATTCGCCACTCATAAGAAGCCCAGAGCAAAATATTGTACCAATTTATAAACGAATTTAATTACGTAGGTATCAGCAGCCTCCGAGAGACAGAATTTTCCTATCCACAATCTGCAACAGTTTTCCATCGTCAACTCACCGCTCTGTGTCAAGGTTTTCTCCACCCTCTCCCTCTAACGTAAACTCGCTCATATCTGTATCCCTCTCGCACACACTCATACCACCGACGTGTATAAGTGCGCGGGAAAATGTGCCTATAGCACAGCCTATACACAGATCTCAAATGGAAACAGTAATATAACTTTATATGAACTCGCAACTTCAAATGTTGGGTCGCTTTTCTATCTGTCGGGATTGCAGTCGAGTAAGGACCCACTGAATATTTCATTGCTAAGTTATTGCTGCCTTTCTCGTGGATAATCGTGAGACAGCTAGGGTACAGGCTGTTCTCAGATGCCTAATATCAGTATGCCACCGATTTAACATTGCCTTCAAGAGAAATTGAAAACAACCATGACTATTTCAGTTACCCGAAACACAGAAACTCATGTTCAAATTAGAGACAGATTTAAAGAGTATAATATTCTAACCTTTTCGTCACAGTACATTTTTGAAAATCTTATATATTATGTCAAAAAAAATATAGCATCATTTAGGAAAAATAGTGATAAACATGATGTCAATGCAAGAAATAAAGATAAACTTGCAGGTCACATAAGTCGCCTCCACAAAGTCAGTAATTCATTCAAAGGGTTATGTATACGCTTTTCCAATAAAGTTCCTGTTGATATACAAAATCTTCCTTTCAATAAATTTAAAGATACTATAAAACAGAAACTTATTAAGAAAGCATATTATAAAATATCAGATTATTGAGATGATAAACAATCATGGACATAACCAGCCCGTTCGCATAACCAGGCTATTTCACAATTAATAATGAAATATTATAACATTAAATAATAATTAATAATTTTGTAATATAAAAACCTTTTTTTTAAAAGAGCGACCTCTTTCTTGTTTGTTCTTCTCAGGGGAAAATTGCCTTTTGAACAAGCAGTAGCTTTAAAAATGTAAAATCTGACTATTTTAAGTGTACCCTGTGTACCTACAAAATAAAGCATTTTTTGATTTTGATTTTGATTTTTGAAACACTTGTTCATAAAAAAACAATGCATGATATTACATTAGTAATAATTGAGTTATATTATGTTTATTATGTCCATTTTATATTTGATTGTATTTTAAGTATTGATGTTAAGTTTAAGTTTGTCCATATGCAAAGTATGTGATATGTTATGTTTAAGTATGTTTGGCTATCAATTACTGTGAGTATATGAAATCATGTCACGTAGTTTGTATCTGCATCCTTATTTAATACCGCACAATCTGCTTATTTCAAATGTATTGTCCTTATATCGCGGGTATCAAGGGTTGCATGGAAGAGGTCGCTTATCACCTTCTGTAACTGTATATTCTTTTCTGTTGTGCAATAAAGTGTATTTGTATTGTATTGCAATTATCTTATATTATTCATTATTATTTTCGAGGTCGACCGACGATTTGGTAAAGATCGCGGGAAGCTACTATATGCGGGCAGAGCTGGACCGATCGTTGTGAAGATCTTTGGGGGAGACCTTTGTCCAGCAGTGGACTTCTTTCGGCTGATACGATGATCCATTGTATTCATAGTACCTACGTAAATTCAATTATTTTAATATTCATAATATACTTCAATTTACTTATGTATTTTATATTAATGGAAGAGATCGCTGTGAGCGATAAGGCCGCCTTTTTGTGCGATTAATGATGTACGCTGTATTCTTCATGTAGCTTTTGTTATTTGTGCAATAAAGAGTATTTAATTGATTGATTAATCATACATTTAACTCCCGCCTCGTGAACATTAGTTGACTATCTATAAGTGCTTCTAGCGATTGTGTTTTATACTATATATTAAGTATTTATATATATATTTATTTATTTATTTAGACATATATATATATATATTGATATAATTAAGTCTATTAATATGATATTATTATTATATTTATGCATACTTATCTATAATTATTTCTTTAGTTGGTAGTATCGTGCACCCTACCTGTTTTTCTACCTACAAATGTCCCATAGCTGTGGGTTGTCTGGAAGAGATCGCTTTTAGTGATAAGACCGCCTAATTGTGTTGTATTGTTATCATCAAAAATTATTGTAAATTATTTTGGGCAATAAAGAGTATTTGTATTGTATTGTAAATTCAAATATTACATATATTCATTTTTAAATATATTAAATTATTTTAATGTTAATAATATACTTCAATTTATAAGAGATCGCTGTTAGCGATAAGGCCGCCTTTTTGTGCGATTAATGATGTACGCTGTATTCTTCATGTAGCTTTTGTTAATTGTGCAAGAAAGAGTATTTGATTGATTGATTAATTGATTAATTAATCATACATTTATATTTATTTGTAAGTAATCTGTAAATAGGCCTGTTCGCCTGTAACGTCAAACGAACACCGTTCGTTGGGTAACTGAATATCTATTTTTACACTGTGTCATCTGCTCAAGGTTTCTGCTTCCGAGTTAGACATTAAACTGTACTGTATCTCACTATAATCTTGTTTCCACATGAGATAGGATTCTTATAAGATACTATACTATTAAAGTATCAAGTCCTTTTATCCGTGGATTAACGGCATCAAACCTGATGTTAAGTGAAATCGCCTTCTAAGTCTAGTGATTTCACTTTTGAACTACTGATACTGCGGTTACAGGTTCTAATATCGGTGGGGTGTTTTTACCTTTTAACCGCCTTCGTAGCTCGATGTAAAAAACATAGGGTATACAAATCGGAGGTCGCGAGTTCGATTCCCAGCGGGGTACATGCACAGTACTCGGTTTGGTTTGTGGTAGGGCATTTAAATATTCGCCAGGCTAGCTAAATAATAATAAATAAATAATAAATATCTTTGCACATACAGACAGCGCCATCTAGTTCCACACTAAGCAAATAGGCTTGTATTATGGATACCAGATGGTTGATAAACTACACAAATACATTTATTTTTTTTGTAAATAAATACATAAATAAATGAAAAACATCCATAACTCGGGAACACATGTCTGTACTCATCATACAAACATATGCCCCTAACAGGATTCGAACCCGCGATCTTTTGGTATAGCAGTCAGAATTTTTAACTACTACATCAAACAGGTCGTAAGATGGTGGTAGCTAGCCAGGTGGACATTTAAATGCCCTACCAACAACCGTCTCCATGCCTCGTGTGACCTTCAGCTTTCTTATGAGGTGATGACATACTAAGTTATATATCTACTTTTATATTAAAATAAATTCCATTAAGCACGAGAAACCCTCAAACGAGAAAAAACCTAAATTAATTGGTCACCACTTTGCCAAGTGTCGACTTCCGAAAATGTTTTTCGTTGCACAACGTTGACGTATTTAATTAAAATTATATTCGTCACTAAGGGTAAGGGAAGGAAAAAGACTTTACAAATGAACAGCTTATTTAGAAAGGAAAATTATACGAGCAGAATTAATTGAGGCAACAAGATTTACATATTAAACTGACTAACTGACGAAGCTGGTTGTTGTAGGAAGAGCGAAGATGGTGGTAGACAAACATCAAATCCTCATCATAATATATATGGAAGCTCACTACTGGGCATAGATTTTTTTATTTATTTTTATGCACGTTGTGAAGTTTTATGAAGAAACCGCATTAGTAAATTGAAATCCTACGATTCTATAGCTATTTCCAAATTAGTTTTTTATTTGGAAAATAGAATATATTTTCAAGGTTTCACATGAAATATTTTTTTATGTCTGAGCTTAAATCACATAATAAAAAAAACTTGAACACAGCTCTTTTCATGAGCTTCCCATATTATTTCTTAGGTTCGCAGAAACTTTTGTAAAGCGGTTACTTATAAAAATTAACCCTGTCTATATTTAACTTAATGTTATCCGATAATACACACAAAGTTTAGCTAAATTTGGATTTGCCGTTCCCAAAAAAAATTCAAAAATGTTTGTATGGAGAAAACAGTCTTAATGAAATTCTTCATACAAAACGCCAATTTCATAGGTAAGGACCTAATACAACACTTTATTAAATGTTTTAATAGAAAAAAACAAAACATCTAGGTTTAAGAAAAAAACAGACGTCCCACTGAAACTCCAAGTCAATAAAACTTTTGATATGCCGAACACATTTTCAGGTTCTTTTTGTCGTGAAAGTGTCGACGCGATCCGCTGTTGGACTAATCGAATTTGTAAGCGCTCGTGGAGATAGGACCCTTCAAATGGACCAAATAAAGGAGCTGGTTCTATAGATTAGTAGATCATTGTACCCAGCAGAAATTGATTTATAGTAATTTGCAAATTACTCCGAACTACAATGGAAAAGCATTTTACATCAATGCATTTTCCAAAATCTAATCTAATCTGATGAAGAAATAGCCTTCTTCGATGCTTTTTTAAATTCAAAATTAGAATAGCAGTATTCACCGAGCAGATTGTTCTTAATTTGAATGTTTTATTAAAAGTTATGGACTAATTTTGCTCGTAGATCACTACAAATAAAAAAAAACAATTGTGTGAAGAAGGTGTGAATATTCATAGAACTTTAGCGCATTGAAGGCAGTAAACAGTATTCGAAAGAAAGTATTAGGTCCTCACCTATGATATTGGCATTTTGTATGAAGAATTTCATTAAGACTGTTTTCTCCATACAAACATTTTTGAATTTTTTTTGGGAACGGCAAATCCAAATTTAGCTAAACTTTGTGTGTATTATCGGATAACATTAAGTTAAGTATAGGCAGCGTTAATTTTTAAAAATAATCCCTTTATAAAAGTTTCAGCGAATCTAAGAAATGATTATGGGAAGCACATGAAAAGAGCTCTGTTCAATTTTTTTTATTCAGCCCAGAATTAAAAAAATATTTCATGTGAAACCTTGAAATAATATTCCATTTTCCAAATAAAAAACAAATTTGGATATAGCTTTGCAAATCGCAAAAAAAATCCAATTTCATAGGTAAAGACCCAATATTAGTAGACACATTAATGATTTTAGGATACAACGAAAATAAATAATATAATATCGTCCGGAAAAAAGCAAACATTCTTATATTATACATACATACATAACGTCACGACCGTTATCCCAAATGGGGTGGTCAGAGATATCCCAAACAATAATGTGTGGGTGTTCCAAATATTAAAAGTTTAATGGTTGAAACAACATCCACGGTTCACCTTAGAAATATACAGAAATGCACACGGGATGAGCCCATCGCCGTAAAAAACGCAAAACTATAGAGGTTTTTTGGTGAAATGTCCCTTAGTCGCCTTTTACGACGTCCACAGAAAGACGGGTTGGTTCTATTCTATTTGAGTGCCGAAACCACACAGCACTTAATTATTCCTATTTAAAATAAAATTACTCTAATTAGGATTACCAACAATAATTCTATGAAAATGTTTAGCTTTTTGTACGCCCAGTCAATGTCTTATTTTATTATTTACCAAGGTTGACTGGAAGAGAACCCTTTATGGGATAAGTCCGACTTTGTACTTAATTTTAAGTTACATTTAATTTATCAATGTATATTTATTCATATGAAGTACAATAAAGCGTTTACAAACAAACAAACAATTTCCATTATTAATATTTCCAGCTTTATTGTTCTGATTCTTTATTTTCAACATTCAAGATAGAATCAGGGATGAAGAAACCGGATTAGTAAATTTAAATGGCAGCAGTGGTGCCACATAGCTTGAAGGATAGGTGGCCGATAGGACATTAAAGTTCTAGAGAGGAAAACACACACTTGCAAACGCAGCTTAGGGCGTCCGCTCACCCGGTGGACAAGCGACCTAATGGAGGTCGTTTGATGTCACTGGATGCAGGTAACTGGTCGCTCTGGATAACTCTAAGGAATCTGGTGTGATTATTTGCACAAGTCAGGTTCTTATTCAAAGTTATTACTTTTTTTTTATGCACAACGGGTTGGTAGGTACTTGACTTCAATCACACCTGATGTTAAGTGAAGATGAGGTCAAAGGTGGAAGCATACTGACCCGGAAACCCCAACACATTTGGGAGACTGGCTATCTTATCTCTGACAACCGGAACACAACAATGCTATTAACATTGCTGCTTGGCGGCAGATTTAGATAAGATGGTGTTAGCTAGCCAGGCGGACATTTAAAATGCCCCTCCCACCAACCAAACCGAGTACTTAAACATGTACCCCGCTGGGGATCGAACCCGCGACCTCTGAAACGTAAACCCAATGTTGTTTACATTGAGTCACGGAGGCGGTATTACCCAACAATTTAAATAAACTCGCTAACAGAATGCTCGATCCTGTTAGGTCGGTGAATCGTGCCCTACCTCTACGTATTGTCGCCTTGCTTTCGTACAGGTTCTGAAATCATATTAAGCTTTCACCCACTCTGTATTCTTTCTTTAATGGCATTTCAATTGAGTTATGCGTCATTTTCACATGTTACGAGTACCTTTGTTACATACGACGGTATCGGCCAGAATTGACAATGAGTACACAAGACGAGCACGTCCAATTGGATCATGGATCTTTATTCGTTGTTGGAAAAGGAATTCAGGGTTGGTGAATGTATATATTTTACGGGACATATTGATTTATACCGACGACCTACTGATAGACGATAGTGTAACGAAACCAACGGTTGCGGGTTCGTACCCCGCGAGGGGTAAATGTTTGTGTGATGAATACCAACATTTATTGCCGAGTCATGAATGTTTATTATAAACATTTATGTATGGTGATTCGTTATCTAGAATCCATAGTACAAGCTTTGCTTAGTTTGGGCGGGTAGTGTTATTCCTCTATAGTTTGGGACTAGATAATTGGTGTAAGTGTCCTAAATATTTATTTATTACTAGTTTAACGAGTAATACATTGTATGTTATTTAAATATTCTTCATGCTGTTTGTCACTCTTCTGTCAGAATTGGCGCCGATTATCACTACACATTTCGGTATTTGATGCAATGACAGTTCGCAAACGAAATCGGCGTATGACTGAGTTCACATTCACCTCAATGGTGCTAAAACGGAGGTTTGACACCAATGAGTTGGCGCCATTTTGTTTGTTTTAGTGACCGGGACCATACGAAGTAATCTCATCTAACTTCTAAATTATATTATAAATGCGAAAGTTTGAATGTTTGTCTGAATGTTTGTTGATCAATCACGGCGAAAAAACTAGTGATGACTTAAATAGTGACTGAATAACAATATAATGAACAATGTGAACTCATCCAACACTGTGACATAGACATACCAGCAGTAATGCTGCTTTTTTTTTTTTTTTTTTTATGCATAACGGCTTGGTACTTGACCTCAATCACACCTGATGTTAAGTGAAGATGAGGTCGAAGATGGAAGCGTACTGACCCGACTGACCCCAACACATTTGGGGGACTGGCTATCTTATCTCTGACAACCGGAACATAATATAATAATATAATATAATCAATATTATTATCTCTCGTCTATAATAATATAATAATAATAAACGGATGTACGGATTTGGATGAAATTGGGCATATTCGTAGAACATAGTAATACATTGGATAACATGGGATATTTAGCTCGATAAAGTGAGTAGTTCGAGCGGTATAAACAAATAAAACAAATCCGCGATTAATTCCACGTAAGCGAAAGCGCGGGTAGAAAATGTTTTTAATTTTAAATCATCGAAACCCAAGTAAAGTTCGGTATTTAGGCCACTGTCACCCTTGGTATAATTTGGAAATCCCAGACGGAAATATCCGGGATTCCAAGTCGACGCGGGCTGAGGCTTTGCCCTGGAATGCCTACCGGATATTCCTGTAATATATTTTCTCCTTTATTTCTAGAAATCGCAGATTATCCTATATTTGTTACTGAGAAAAACCTAGGCTGCATTATACTTTTATCTTTTGTCACTAACCTGTAGGCTGTATGATCATCCAAACCTTCGCTATTAATAATAAAAATTGTTTCCGACGACGTGAGATGGATGACAGATGAGGTGACGTCCTAATCTGCTTTGTTCTTTAACGTTTATTTACAAAAATGTATGCGTTTGTATTTGACCCTAGCGGCAATTTCTGGGAGATATTTTTCTGTCACCTCGGAGTTGGCTTCTCCCAGTTAATGATTGGTGGTTCCCTGACTGTCATACTTTTATATTCCATTAATTCTGAGTTTAAGGACAAGCATATCGTTATGTGCAGTTTCGGTGTGAGTTGTCTATTTTATTTTATATTCCATCAGGTAGGATCAGCTGCAGCAGCAGCTCTGTCTTACTAGTCTTAGTAAAGGAAGCCAAATCAAATTCAAAAATGCTTTATTTTGTAGGTACACAGGGTACACTTAAAATAGTCAGGTTTTACATTTTTTAAGCTACTGCTTGTTCAAAAGGCAATTTTCCCCTGAGAAGAACAAGCAAGAAACTCGAGCGGTTGCTCTTTAAAAAAAAGGTTTTTTTTATTACAAAATTATTAAATTTATAAAAATTATTATCTTATATTATAATATTTCATTATTAATTGTGAAATAGCCTGGTCATGCGAACGGGCTGTTTATGCCCATGAATGTTTATCATCTAAATAATCTGATATTTTATAATATGCTTTCTTAATAAGTTTCTGTTTTATAGTATCTTTTTTATTGAAAGGAAGAAATATTCAATTTATGTGACCTGCAAGTTTATCTTTATTTCTTGTATTGACATCATGTTTATCACTTTTTTCCTAAATGATGCTATATTCTTTTTGACATATATTAGATTTTCAAAAATGTACTGTGACGAAAAGGTTAGAATATTATACTCTTTAAATCTGCCTCTAAGTGACACTGCAGGTCTCAATTGAAGGGGTGGATGAAGCCTTTGTTTCATTGCAAACACCTCTCTTTTCGCAATGACCTCTCAATGATATCTTACTTTAGAATTTATGAGACTAGTACCAAGTTCATATAAATCGGTAGTTTACAAATTCCAAGCTTCACCAAGTAAACACTTTGCCATTGTAGAACATCTGGCATGTTTGCAAACGTAACAGTAGAATTGATTTCTACGCAATTATAGGGAAGAAATCCATATCCATTTTCCGCAGATTTCAGACCAGTAACACGGTTCTGAGGAATTATGACTCACCCGTATCATGCAGGTTCACCGATTTACATACTTGTAAAGCGGCGGGCTTGTTTCTTGGCTTGTCTAAATATTACTAACATTGCATGTAAGCCAGATGCTAACACCATAGATTACTAACTATTACTACGTATAGAAGCGACACTCACGGTCCCGTATAGTTTAAGTCACCCGCGTTAGGAGTACTGCTAAGGGTACGCTTTCCTCGGTTGTCGGCGACTCACAGATGCCTAAGTTTGATGAAATAATTGGTTGGTGATTCTTTCTGCCAGTCCGGAGAAATAAGCCAGATAAACTCACGGAATCTGCAAAACTATTGTTTTTAAACTATTTCAGTATCATTTCTTTGTTGCCCAAGCGATATTATGCTTGAACTACGCGAATGGTTGGTCGACACCACTGAAGTATAAATACAGGATAGTAACCCACGTTGTACTGCAAGTCTGTGGGACAGTTTGTGCAGTCGTTGGCTTTGCAATAATAACAGACAGTAAAGGAGTGTCCAATGCCGGTCACGGGTTAACGGGTACGTATACATGCATCGGGCCCTGTCGCACCTCATATTGCCCGCTGATTGCGGTGTGAGACTCGAGAGCGCCCCCCGTGGAGGGCGCGCTAGCCGCCTTCCGGGAACGGGCCTCCTCTTGTGAGGGGGGGCTGGAGCCGCTTATGCATTCCCAGGTCCTCCCTACTGTCGAAGAAGGTCGCCGCGGGGTTTTAGTGGAGGGGAGTCCCACATAACCGTCTCGCCGTCCCCCAGGCGAGCGGTACGCGTCAGGCATTTCCCCACGTCAAAAAATAAATAAAAAAATACGTACGTATACATGAGACGGTGCAGTGTTAGCTATGCCTGCTTTCTCGTCAGTACTGCTTCAACTTCAACTTCAACCGTACTGCTGAAAACTGCACCAGTAGCATGATAGCCGCGGTAAACGTTTATGTCGCGCGACACATTATTTGTCCTGCTCTTTCGCTTATACAATTATCCCACTCTCACTCCTACGTCGCGCGCGACAAACGATGTCATGCTACGCCGGCAGGCGTACTGTTTCAAGTGTCTTGGCTTAGTGTTGATATTAGCTATTGTGGGCTACAGTTTAACATTTTGTTGGATGTAACTTTGATATACCGCTAGGGGCATTATGTTTGTTTGATGAATACGGACATGTGTACCCGAGTTATGGATGTTTTCATTTATAATAAGTATTTATTTACAAAAAAAAAATGTATTTACAAAAAGAACAAGAACTAACTATGCTCACCACTCCATTATGATTCGATGTTTGCGAGAATATAATGAAGAATTTTCGGATTTGGACATTTTTCATCTGAGTCGTAATCAGTTCAAATCAGCAGTATTGAAAGCACTGACATAGATTAGGTAATTGTGTACACATACACTCAACTCATATACACATACACACACTCGCACATACTACTCTATACATTATCTCTCTTCCTTACACCCACAAACACAACAATTTGATGTCTCGATAGATAAGGTAACAAAATAAGCTATGTATAAACTTAATGAGATCTATTTTGGCTTCTAAATGTATGACTTATATTTTAAATTTGTAATTATGGCTGTGATTTCAAATAAATCATTAAATAAATAAATAAATTTATGTAGTAAATCAACCATCTGGTATCCACAACACAAGCCTATAGTTGCTTACTGTAGAACTAGATGGCGGTGTGTGTATGTCCAAGGATATTTATTTATTTATTATTATTTACCGGATAAGTTTTTATAAAGGAAGGAAAAAATAGGGTATCTTAGGGAAGTGAAATAGAAGTTATTGGCATGGGTAGTTTAATTTAATAGAAGTTATTGGCATGAGTAGTTTAATTTAATACAAGTTATTGGCATAGGTAGTTTAATTTTTTTTAACCCGTCATCGATACACGCACCGTTTAGAGATTTATTTATTTATTTTATTACGATACATTATCATTACAGTAGAAACCAATGCAATTAAAAATAAAGGTGTATTTTATTTTACCTTTCTGAAATCCCTACTAAACAGGTAATTTTTTAAGGGAATGTGCAGCAGCAGTCCAATACATTTTTTTCTCACAGCTGAAGGTCAAACTTCATTAAACAATATTCAAAAAAAAAAAATTAGGAATAAAAAATTATTTTCTCAGGGTTACCTACATGTATTTAACAAAATGATATTTAAATATGGTACAGCAACTATCTGAAAATATTTGACAGAAAAAATAAGAAAAATATCTGGTTATTTCTACACATAACAACAACAAACAGATAAAAAGCGGCAGTTTTAAGAAAAAAACATAAAAAATTAATATCTTGAAAACGGTGACACTTTTACTAAGGTCATTTTTTTTTGTCTGGTAGGTCAACCTTTCATCTATCTTCCCTTTTCGTTTGTCGTGCTATTTACTGGACACCCTGTATATTATATTATTATCTCTCGTCTATAATAATATAATAATAATAAACGGATGTACGGATTTGGATGAAATTGGGCATATTCGTAGAACATAGTAATACATTGGATAACATGGGATATTTAGCTCGATAAAGTGAGTAGTTCGAGCGGTATAAACAAATAAAACAAATCCGCGATTAATTCCACGTAAGCGAAAGCGCGGGTAGAAAATGTTTTTAATTTTAAATCATCGAAACCCAAGTAAAGTTCGGTATTTAGGCCACTGTCACCCTTGGTATAATTTGGAAATCCCAGACGGAAATATCCGGGATTCCAAGTCGACGCGGGCTGAGGCTTTGCCCTGGAATGCCTACCGGATATTCCTGTAATATATTTTCTCCTTTATTTCTAGAAATCGCAGATTATCCTATATTTGTTACTGAGAAAAACCTAGGCTGCATTATACTTTTATCTTTTGTCACTAACCTGTAGGCTGTATGATCATCCAAACCTTCGCTATTAATAATAAAAATTGTTTCCGACGACGTGAGATGGATGACAGATGAGGTGACGTCCTAATCTGCTTTGTTCTTTAACGTTTATTTACAAAAATGTATGCGTTTGTATTTGACCCTAGCGGCAATTTCTGGGAGATATTTTTCTGTCACCTCGGAGTTGGCTTCTCCCAGTTAATGATTGGTGGTTCCCTGACTGTCATACTTTTATATTCCATTAATTCTGAGTTTAAGGACAAGCATATCGTTATGTGCAGTTTCGGTGTGAGTTGTCTATTTTATTTTATATTCCATCAGGTAGGATCAGCTGCAGCAGCAGCTCTGTCTTACTAGTCTTAGTAAAGGAAGCCAAATCAAATTCAAAAATGCTTTATTTTGTAGGTACACAGGGTACACTTAAAATAGTCAGGTTTTACATTTTTTAAGCTACTGCTTGTTCAAAAGGCAATTTTCCCCTGAGAAGAACAAGCAAGAAACTCGAGCGGTTGCTCTTTAAAAAAAAGGTTTTTTTTATTACAAAATTATTAAATTTATAAAAATTATTATCTTATATTATAATATTTCATTATTAATTGTGAAATAGCCTGGTCATGCGAACGGGCTGTTTATGCCCATGAATGTTTATCATCTAAATAATCTGATATTTTATAATATGCTTTCTTAATAAGTTTCTGTTTTATAGTATCTTTTTTATTGAAAGGAAGAAATATTCAATTTATGTGACCTGCAAGTTTATCTTTATTTCTTGTATTGACATCATGTTTATCACTTTTTTCCTAAATGATGCTATATTCTTTTTGACATATATTAGATTTTCAAAAATGTACTGTGACGAAAAGGTTAGAATATTATACTCTTTAAATCTGCCTCTAAGTGACACTGCAGGTCTCAATTGAAGGGGTGGATGAAGCCTTTGTTTCATTGCAAACACCTCTCTTTTCGCAATGACCTCTCAATGATATCTTACTTTAGAATTTATGAGACTAGTACCAAGTTCATATAAATCGGTAGTTTACAAATTCCAAGCTTCACCAAGTAAACACTTTGCCATTGTAGAACATCTGGCATGTTTGCAAACGTAACAGTAGAATTGATTTCTACGCAATTATAGGGAAGAAATCCATATCCATTTTCCGCAGATTTCAGACCAGTAACACGGTTCTGAGGAATTATGACTCACCCGTATCATGCAGGTTCACCGATTTACATACTTGTAAAGCGGCGGGCTTGTTTCTTGGCTTGTCTAAATATTACTAACATTGCATGTAAGCCAGATGCTAACACCATAGATTACTAACTATTACTACGTATAGAAGCGACACTCACGGTCCCGTATAGTTTAAGTCACCCGCGTTAGGAGTACTGCTAAGGGTACGCTTTCCTCGGTTGTCGGCGACTCACAGATGCCTAAGTTTGATGAAATAATTGGTTGGTGATTCTTTCTGCCAGTCCGGAGAAATAAGCCAGATAAACTCACGGAATCTGCAAAACTATTGTTTTTAAACTATTTCAGTATCATTTCTTTGTTGCCCAAGCGATATTATGCTTGAACTACGCGAATGGTTGGTCGACACCACTGAAGTATAAATACAGGATAGTAACCCACGTTGTACTGCAAGTCTGTGGGACAGTTTGTGCAGTCGTTGGCTTTGCAATAATAACAGACAGTAAAGGAGTGTCCAATGCCGGTCACGGGTTAACGGGTACGTATACATGCATCGGGCCCTGTCGCACCTCATATTGCCCGCTGATTGCGGTGTGAGACTCGAGAGCGCCCCCCGTGGAGGGCGCGCTAGCCGCCTTCCGGGAACGGGCCTCCTCTTGTGAGGGGGGGCTGGAGCCGCTTATGCATTCCCAGGTCCTCCCTACTGTCGAAGAAGGTCGCCGCGGGGTTTTAGTGGAGGGGAGTCCCACATAACCGTCTCGCCGTCCCCCAGGCGAGCGGTACGCGTCAGGCATTTCCCCACGTCAAAAAATAAATAAAAAAATACGTACGTATACATGAGACGGTGCAGTGTTAGCTATGCCTGCTTTCTCGTCAGTACTGCTTCAACTTCAACTTCAACCGTACTGCTGAAAACTGCACCAGTAGCATGATAGCCGCGGTAAACGTTTATGTCGCGCGACACATTATTTGTCCTGCTCTTTCGCTTATACAATTATCCCACTCTCACTCCTACGTCGCGCGCGACAAACGATGTCATGCTACGCCGGCAGGCGTACTGTTTCAAGTGTCTTGGCTTAGTGTTGATATTAGCTATTGTGGGCTACAGTTTAACATTTTGTTGGATGTAACTTTGATATACCGCTAGGGGCATATGTTTGTTTGATGAATACGGACATGTGTACCCGAGTTATGGATGTTTTCATTTATAATAAGTATTTATTTACAAAAAAAAAATGTATTTACAAAAAGAACAAGAACTAACTATGCTCACCACTCCATTATGATTCGATGTTTGCGAGAATATAATGAAGAATTTTCGGATTTGGACATTTTTCATCTGAGTCGTAATCAGTTCAAATCAGCAGTATTGAAAGCACTGACATAGATTAGGTAATTGTGTACACATACACTCAACTCATATACACATACACACACTCGCACATACTACTCTATACATTATCTCTCTTCCTTACACCCACAAACACAACAATTTGATGTCTCGATAGATAAGGTAACAAAATAAGCTATGTATAAACTTAATGAGATCTATTTTGGCTTCTAAATGTATGACTTATATTTTAAATTTGTAATTATGGCTGTGATTTCAAATAAATCATTAAATAAATAAATAAATTTATGTAGTAAATCAACCATCTGGTATCCACAACACAAGCCTATAGTTGCTTACTGTAGAACTAGATGGCGGTGTGTGTATGTCCAAGGATATTTATTTATTTATTATTATTTACCGGATAAGTTTTTATAAAGGAAGGAAAAAATAGGGTATCGTAGGGAAGTGAAATAGAAGTTATTGGCATGGGTAGTTTAATTTAATAGAAGTTATTGGCATGAGTAGTTTAATTTAATACAAGTTATTGGCATAGGTAGTTTAATTTTTTTTAACCCGTCATCGATACACGCACCGTTTAGAGATTTATTTATTTATTTTATTACGATACATTATCATTACAGTAGAAACCAATGCAATAATGTACGAACCAACTAAATATTGGCATAAGAAGTAATGTTATATATTGATATTTATATAATATATTAATTATATATCTAATTAAATGTTTTAATTAGGTTTATTTAGTATTATATTCATGTAGTTATATTTAGTTATTTACAAGTATTTATGTATTATAGACTTTTTTACTTAATCACCATTGCGTTGTACGCCTTTTTTTATTCCCCGTTATACACTGTCTAACCGCTTATAGAGTTGACTGGTAGAGATCTCTCTTAGAGATAAGCTCACCTTTGTATCTTTTTATCTGACAAATGTATCTTTTGTTTTTATTTGCAATAAAGAATCTGTATTACAAGTCTATCCTCTCAGCTACCTTGTTTAAAATTTGAATCGCTCGCGTCAAGGGAACCTTTCTCAACAAGTTGTTGCGCCCGCTCGGCACCGCCAGCAGTCACGGCCGCCGTCGTCGCGTGACGTATTCATCAGGTACACACAAATATTTTCCAGGACACCTGGATTGCAATCTACTCCCCTAATTAATTTAAGTATTATTAATGCCAATTGGAAATCTCTTCGTGTCTCCAGAATCCTATCATGTGAAATTTATGCGGCTGCAACTGCGATCATCAAATGATGCATAGATAGATTTTTTTTTAAACGCTCGCGCTAGCCTGCCGTAATTCGTAGGGTTCCTGTCATGCGAAATTTATTAACCGCCTCCGTGGCTCAATGTAAACAACATAGGGTTTACGTTTCGGAGGTCGCGGGTTCGATCCCCAGCGGGGTACATATTTAGTACTCGGTTTGGTTGGTGATAGGGCATATTAAATGTCCGCTTGGCTAGTTACCACCTTTATTTTCTAAATCTGCCGCCAAACAGCAATGTTAATAGCATTGTTGTGTTTCGGTTGTCAGAGATAAGATAGCCAGTTCCCCAAATATTTGGGTTTCCGGGTCAGTACGCTTCCACCTTCGCCCTCATCTTCACTTAACATCAGGTGTGATTGAGGTCAAGTGCTAACCCGTTGTGCATAAAAAAAATAAAAAAATTTGGAAGTCATATTTTCTCTTAAGTTTTTTTTTTAATTTATTTAATTTAATGGTGTTATTATGTGGAATCGGTTACAAACGCGATTGTTAAATGGTAATATTAACTCTTTATTCGATTATGGCTTTGAATAAATACCACCTCTGCCAAGAACTTCTATTTCACTTACCTAGTATGCCCTATTTTTTTCCTTACTGTAAAACAACTCATCCAGTTCTCTCATCATCAGGCTCTCTGGCTCCTCTGGCTCCTCTGGCTCCTCTGGCTCTCATAGTTCTGTAACTTCTATTTACCAGGATGGCATGGCACTTATTGTAACCTCATCAGAATTTCCTAAAATCCCACGACGCCTTTTATAGTATTAAGAATAAGTACATGGAGTTTAAAACAATGTTTTCCATCCATCCCCGACAAATTCAATCAATTCACTGATTCTGCATTAAACTTTCTCAACAAGATTGTACTCTTAACAGAATTTGGACTTGCCATCTCATTCCAAGCCTATGAGTCAAGTATACAAAAAAAAAACGCTTTTCTTACGGAGCGAAACCAAATAGCTTTTTGAATTAAGCGGTTTTCAATTTTTCAACCGCCTCCGTGGCTCAATGTAAACAACATTGGGTATAAGATTCGGAGGTTGCGGGTTCGATCCCCAGCGGGGTACATGTTTGAGTACTCTGGTTGGTTGGTGATAGGGCATTTTAAATGTCCGCCTGGCTAGCTACCAGCATCTTATCTAGATCAATTTATTTAATTTATTTCAAAGTCTTACAGTTTATAGCATTGTTGTGTTCCGGTTGTCAGAGATAAGATAGCCAGTCCCCTAAATGTGTCGAGGTTTCCGGGTCAGTATGCTTCCACCTTCAACCTCATCTTCACTTAACATCAGGTGTGATTAAGGTCAAGTACCAACCCGTTGTGCATAAAAAAACAACATTCACAGCATTACTTACGAAATATACAGTAGACGTGACTCCCTGTCACCAGGCACAACCAATCAGCGTTCAATTGTCTGATACACTAACTAATACCTGATTCCAAAATCAGTTCGATTATCCTGATATTTATTATTATTTAATTTCCAGGTGTCATAACGATAGCTTTAAATTCAATAAGCTTAGCGTTGGGTCCAGTGGCTGTATTCCTCGGAAGATATGGGAAAATAGTGCACATGACGTTCGGAATTCCAACATTCATACTATCGTCAGTAAGTTTCTGCTTAGGTCTTACTCTTCCATCGTTTAAAATATGGGCGGGCGACACAGTAACACATATAATGATTGGCTATGTGATATTCTATTCTACGTTCATTGTTTTAGCGTCTTTTATAAAATATGTACAGAAATTGGTAGTGTTCAAATCGCTTTTCAGTTCCAATGATGACGATGATGATGACTAGTTACTATAATTATTTATGAATTAGCTGTTGCTGCAAAAATTTTGACTATGTTAATCCAGGCCCTAATCTGTCTACCAACTAAATTTCATTCAACTCCGTCCAGGAGCTTAAGCGTCATGAAGCAACAAACACGCAAACACACACAAACTTCCATCCACGTCCACTTGAAAAAATCAACCTGTATATTATGTGGGAACCTAAAACTGCGAATGGTTGACTCCCTTCTATGACAGTCTATTTGAAATTACCTGAAAAGTGTTCCTATTTTTTTATCACATTAATCACACAAATATTTATTATAATATTTGTGTGATTAATGTGATAAATTAGCTTACAAATACAGTAATGGATATAGGATCTTATTAAGCCAATTTCAAATGGACTGTCTTCGAATGGGAGTCAACCATTCACAGTTTTAGGTTCCCACATATACAGGATGAATTTTTCAAGTGGACGTAGATAGAAGTTTGTGTGCGTTTCCGTGTTGTTACGTCTTGACGCTTAAGATTTGAATGAAATTTAATTAGTAGACAGATTTTAATCCGAAACTATGAGGAGTAGCGAAAAGTTCTCAAAGGAGTCTCGTACCCGATTTTGATGAAAACTAAAACGGCATCATAGGGTTTTTGAAAAAATAAACACATACTGTATTATTATACCATTCGATAGTGTCGCTAATAAGGAACGAATTCTGGGAAGTAGTGACATACGGCAAACTTAAGGAAAGAGCTCATTTTTGACAAAATACTTTTTTATTTTTCTTGCGTTGCCTACCTAATAAACTTATGTATGTAATACATTTCTTTGTATGTCCGTTACCATTTTGCTCTGAAAGTGGGCTGATTTAGATGTAGTTTAGTGCATTAGACATGTTTTACAGTTATAGTTCACTAAGGGGTCACTCTTTTTAACACTGTCAAGTGCGGTACGTGATGGTACGTCATAAATACATTTGTAATATATTACAGAACATATAATAACACCTGGAAATATTTTTTGAAAGGCACAGCGTACCATTACGGTCACTCTCCGTTAAATTTTCTAATACTGACGTCACGATGTCACAACATATCAAAATTTTAAGCTGATACCGTCACGTAGTATCAATCCACATTGACTCCCAGTTAGGACACACACATGTAAACGTGCATGAACGTCTCCATACTAAGAAGCGACGTGCTGCGACGTTTCCGTCAAAGTTATGTAGGTACATACAAGCTCTGCATTTAGAGAGATGTATGGCGATTTGAGTGTCGTTACATACAAAGCGATGGCTGGTCACCGCGCCTGAACGCGTTAAGGGGTCTTGTTTTTATCATTTTCTAAATATTATTATACTTTTATTGTCTCTGTGTGAGCATCTATCATCTGTCCGTATTAACCCCATGATGGTCTTTAAAGGCCTCGGGATTTTTAAGTAAATCTAATATTAATTTGTATTACATATATTTGTATCAAAGTGTATTTGTTGGTATTTAAGAATTATATTTTTATAATTAAATATTTTATTTGTTGAGAAACTATTGATTTATTCTTTTACGCCTTTGTTGTTTAGGAAAGACCAGAATAGTACCAATGGCTGGTGGTAGGTGATTTTAAAGGTCCGCCTGACTAGCTACCACCATCTTTTCTAAGTCTGCCGCCAAATTTCAATGTTATTAGCATTCGGCCTCATCTTCATTTAATGCCAAGTGTGATAAGTTAAGTGTTATCCCCTTGTGCATAAAAAAACCGTCTCTTCTCGAGAGTATCGTTAGAGACCCGGATCGTAAATACAACAGCATATTAATTACCGCCTCCGTGGCTCAATGTAAATAACATTGCGTTTACGATAAGGAGGTCGCGGGTTCGATCCCCAGCGGGGTACGGTTTGGTTGGTGGTAGGGCATTTAAAATGTCCGCCTGGCTAGCTACCACCATCTTATCTAAATCTGCCGCCAAACAGCAATGTTAATAGCATTGTTGTGTTCCGGTTGTCAGAGATAAGATAGCCAGTCCCCCAAATGTGTTGGGGTTTCCGGGTCAGTACGCTTCCATCTTCGACCTCATCGTCACTTAACATCAGGTGTGATTGAGGTCAAGTGACAACCCGTTGTGCATAAAAAAAAAGTTGTAGTAGCCTTGCTGGTATTCTGTTGGGACTAGATAGAGGTTAAGTCAATTTTTTTCAATAAAGTTCCTGTTGATATACAAAATCTTCCTTTCAATAAATTTAAAGATACTATAAAACAGAAACTTATTAAGAAAGCATATTATAAAATATCAGATTATTTAGATGATAAACAATCATGGACATAACCAGCCCGTTCGCATAACGCTTTATCTATCTATCTATCTATCATAACCAGGCTATTTCACAATTAATAATGAAATATTACAACATAAAATAATAATTAATAATTTTGTAATAAAAAACCTTTTTTTTTAAAGAGCGACCTCTCGAGTTTCTTGCTTGTTCTTCTTAGGGGAAAATTGCCTTTTGAACAAGCAGTAGCTTTAAAAATGTAAAATCTGACTATTTTAAGTGTACCCTGTGTACCTACAAAATAAAGCATTTTATGATTTTGATTTTGTTTTGATATTGTTTTGGGTTGATGTTACATTTCTGTCCCATGATATATTTATTTTGGTTACGGTCACGAACTCTCTAACTATTCTATTGTGATCTTTTATATTTTGTTTCATTCCGTTCTTTCCAATTCTTATCCTGTCTATTCTGTTATGTTGTTCTGTTATTCTCTTAGTGAGAAGCTTCTATTTTTTGGGCTAAACTCGTCATTATAATACGCCACTCTAATCCAATATTTCATGTCAATATTGTAAAGTTACATACCCACTGTATGTCAGCTGCAGATTTTCCCACAGTTTATTGAATCTGCCGCAAACCCGTTCTACTTCCCACGGGATCGCTTCATCCCAAATCACGAGATTCATGAGTTTCATAACCCAAATACTATGGAGCTGTAATTATGCCGATAACGTGGTAATATAAAATCTTGGATAATATTTTTTTAGGGTACCTGCCCTACACGTAACGTGGGGATGAATTTTCTTTTATTTTTGTACCCCATTAATATCTAGTCGACAAACTTATAAAATGTACTGCCCGTTGAAAATTATTTATGAAACAACAAAAGTACGGAACCCTACATTGCGCGTGACCCGACACACACTTGGCCAGTTTTTCTTGATATACTGGAGTCGCGTTTGACATTTCTTATTTATGCTCAACGTGTTAGCACTTGACCTCAATCACACCTGATGTTAAGTGAAGATGAGGTCGAAATGAAACAAATATCGTTTGAGTTGCAGGCCCCTTTACGAATGGAATCTAATACTCGAGGGTTTACTGTGACTACATTATGACGTCACGATACAAGTGCTATATTAGCTATTGAGCTTAAACTGCTACTGATAGTGTAATATTGCATATTACTTGTCAGATAACGCGAGATTCGACCGTAATGGATCACTTTAACATTGATAGCGCTTTTATGTATGTAAAATTACATTGGATGAATGGGTCAAAACTAAAATGTATGACGGAATTGAAGCTTTTATAAAAATAGGCGAGTAAACTCACTACCAACGTTAAATCCTACTAATATTATAAATGCGTAAACGGATTTGGATGAAATTGGGTATACAGGTAGAATATACCCTGGATTAAGACATAGGATATATTTTATCCCGATAAACTGAGTACCTAGTTCCAGGTGGAGGATAAACTAATCCGCGATAAAGCTATTCCGCGCAGGCGAAGCCGCGGGCGGAAAGCTAGTAATATTATAAATGCGGAAGTTTGGATGTTTGTTCGTTTGTTTGTTGCTCAATAGGTGCCTGTATTAAACTAGGTAGCCTGTATTTTCAGGTCATGAGGCCTGTATTATTGCTGTATTTACTACGTCTTAGTTCGCTGGTTTTTTAAGAGTAGTTGGCGAGTAACCTAACCTATAAAGGTATATATGTGGTATTTAGAATTTGTAGAAAAGAGAATGTTAGTAGGGTTAGTAATTGTATTTGCGGATATAGGTATACAATCCTATTCTCTATTTATGTAAACTGCCAAATTTGTGAGTATGTGTGTGTGTGTGTGTGTGTGTGTGTGTGTGTGTGTGTGTGTGTGTGCGCGTGTGCGTGTGCGTGTGCGTGTGCGTGTGCGTGTGCGTGTGCGTGTGCGTGTGCGTGTGCGTGTGCGTGTGCGTGTGCGTATGTGTGTGTGTGTGTGTGTGTGTGTGTGTGTGTGTGTGTGTGTGTGTGTATGTGTGTGTATGTGTATGGAAGAAATAAATATTAGAACCTTACCTATGAGTTAATTTTTATAAGTAACCGCTTTATAAAAGATTCAGCGAATCTAAGAAATGATTATGGGAAAGCACATGAAAAGAGCTCTGTTCAAATTTTTTTTATTATGTGATTTCAGAAAAAATATTTCATGTGAAACCTTGAAATAATATTCCATTATCCAAATAAAAAACAAATTTGGATATAGCTTTGAAAATTGCAGGAATTGGTACATATGATTAACGAAGAAAAAAAACTCCAATTTCATAGGTAAAGACCCAATATTTTATTAATTTACGGCAAACGAAGTCGCATCATAAAACTCACGCGTTGACACAAACTTAACAACAAATATGATGTTACAGCAACCACAACTCCAAAACACGAAATGGCTTACCAATCTAATTCACAGCAATAACTTTATATTTAGTTACCTTATCATCACTTTCCATTTAACTTGGAACTTGGCCCATTCTCTGGTTAATATTATTCAGCAAGCCAATGACCCGATTTTGTGATGCTGAGTGTTATTGACATATCCATCGAATTTGATATATTTTGACCAGAGACGTATAAATATTATTGTAATGAATTTTATTTCAATTTCAAATCCATATGTACAGTCGAATCTCCCTAAAAGTATTATATGGACCGTATGGACCGAAGCACCATCTATTAGAAAGTATTCATACAATATCAACACTCAAACGAAATCTATAATAATATGTCACATATAATAAGAAAATTTCGTCAGCTCTGCTAATTGATATCGCGGTCTAGTGGCAAGCGACATGAGTGCTTAGGTAACGTCTTTCGAAAAGACACGGTTTTCTAATCCTGCCAAGACAAATTTTATTTTTTTTCTATTTGGAGTTTTTTTTGCATTTTGCATTTGAAGTTGCACAACTTTGTTTTAATGACTGATGCAAAGCAATGTGGACGAAATTTTGCTACACATCTCAGTAGCAGATGCTTATGGATGGTATCTATACTCCTATATGTGTAAACACTTTGCTCTGTGAGTAGCTAGTGTAGTTGGTTTCGTGGTTGTTGTAATGTGAATAGTTTCTAATAGATGTCGCTGCAGCACTTTAGCCCATGTGATACTTTTAGGATGATTGGATTGTACTAGCTAAATTTATAAAAGTTAACAACGTTATATTATAATTTATCTATCATGTCTACTTCTTTGAGTTTATCGTCTATTATCTTAATTATGTGTTGAGGTGGTGGTTATATGTGTTATTCTGTTTGTCCTTTCTCCAACTACACAAACTAGAGAAGCATTGTATTGTATTGTATTGTATTGTATTGTATTGTATTGTATTGTATTGTATTGTATTGTATTGTATTGTATTGTATTGTATTGTATTGTATTGTATTGTATTGTATTGTATTGTATCACCGCACAATCCTCAACTTTAGCATTGTGAACTTCAACCCTGACATTGGCAGAATCATCGTGCACAACGATGGAGCCATAACACAAAATTGGAATTGTAAATCCATTTTTAGACATAGACATTTTTTTTTTCGTTTTCTTCTAGGAGAAGGCAAAGGGATCTAGCCCATAACAGCCATGTCTTATTTCTCATATTTCTTCAGTTTATAATGGGGTTTTTCAATTTTTCAATATAAAATCCGCCGCCAAACATCAATGTTAATAGCATTGTTGTGTTCCGGTGGTCAGAGATACGCGTAAGATAGCCAGTTCCCCATATAAGGGTTTCCGGGTCAGTACGCTTCCACATTCGGTCTCAGCTTCACTTAACAACAAAAAACCAAAATTTGGTCTCACATATACCTACGAGTATAGCCATTCATAAAGTCTAATCTCCGTATAAAAGGAAAGAATATATTTTTATCAAGACACCGTCAGCCCGAGATGTTGACGGAATGTTTATTGTTTATGTTGTCGGTCTGTCTGTCATCGAAGTCAAAATACGTGCCGACGGAAGATTCCTCGCGGCGGAAGTCTAAATTATCCGTTTATTTTTGTGTTTATAATAACTTTTCTTTGGAAATTGGGGTTGGGCAACGATTGGGCAGATATTATGGTACATGGTTTGAACAATGTTTGGTTTAACTAACGCTATATAGCCCAGGGAAGATACGGTTTGACCTCGGAAAAACTAATAAAAATTGCTAAAAATGCTACTGCGTATACAGAATACGCCAAATATACGACGAATTACTTGTTTTCACTGAGACTGACTTATAAACTGAAGAAATAAGAGAAATAAGACATGGCTGTATGGGCTTAGATCCCTTTGCGTTCTCCGAGAGAAAAATAGAGGGCCACAAAGGAACAAATATACATACATGGCTGATAAACACATTATTTGCGCGGCAGTCTGATATAAATACTGATTAGTCATCAATCGAGATCTTCTATTTATGACTCATCATACCCGTAAACATCCCACTGCAGGGATATAGGCCTTCCCTCGTATATGACGGAGTATGGGCCATAGTCCACCATGCTGGCCCAACGCGGTTGGGGACTTCACATGCCTTAGAAATTTTTTTCCTCAGGCATGCAGGTTTCCTCACGATGTTTTCCTTCACCGTTTAAGAGCAGTCGAATAAGCACATAAGTAATTAAATTAAATTTAAAAACTCACATTTAATCACATTCTAAATCATATTACTTAATTATTCAATTAGAATTTCTCGAGAGTTTCAAATAATTTTGACATTCCGCCAACAATAAAAGGGTACAGAAGGTATCTCGTTCGATTTGAAGCCCGCAAAACTTGTGCGGGTCCAGCGATTAAAATAGTTACGCCCTATCAAACGCCGGATGGGGCTTAAAACTAGAGATGCCCGATGAGTACCTACCTATATTTTGTTTTTAAATGTCGATAATTAATTAGATTGTAAGCGTGATGCAATATATCACACTGATGGGGTGTCTCTCAGCCCGTAAACATCGCACTGCAGTCCCCCAAATAAGATGGGGTTTTCGGTTCAGTACGCTTCCACCTTCGGCTTTTTTTTCACTTATCATCAGGTGTGATTGAGGTCAAGTGCTCATCCGTTGTGTAGAATCATCAAAATCGGTTAACAATTATTGACGAAGATATCGTATTCAACATACAAAAATAAATTGAAAACTTCCTTCTCTTAAAATTCTCGAGTGGAGACTACACCCTGGAAATCGCAGCATAGGACGTCCACTCAAATGGTGGTCGACGGCCTGATGAAGTCGCTGGATGCAGATTGGAAATCTATGATGGAGGCCAATGTTCAATCAATCAATCAATCAATCAAATACGCTTTATTGTTTGAATAAGGTGTTCAGGAGTGGACGCTCCCAAAAACCAATAGCTTTTTTCACTGGAAATCACTTTGTCGATATTTTGAATCGACAGCCATTCGATTTGCGTTTTAAGGTTAATTTATTAACAAGTAATTATTTTGTACCTATTACTTACACTTACACCAATCATTTAGTTGCAAACTAAGCAAATCTTGTACTATGAATACTTGATAACGGATAAACATACATAAATATTTATATAAACATCCATGACTCCATAACGGGAGGGATACCCACTAAAACCCCGCGGCGACCTTCTTCGGCAGTAGGGAGGACCTGGGAACGCATAGGCGGCTCCCCCCCCCCCCCCCCCCCCCGCCCCCCCACAAGGGGATCTCTACTAGAGAACTAGAAGAGGAATGTGGATTTGTGTACTTTTAGTCCCCTCTCATCTGTCACCAAAACAAACACATCGACGTAATGTTTCAATAACCTCAATACGTCGATATGAACGATAAAATATACAGTTTTGAGCAACACTACTTGAAACTTGACTGTCGCGCTTTTCAATCTGTTAAAAGCTTGGATCGGCAGTGGTATCATTGTTGTTTTGACACTTTTGAGTGGTGTTTTCAATTATAATACCACTTAAATCATTATTTAGGTATTTAGGATTCGTTAGTATCTGCTACTACCTGAAATAATCTGTCACGCACGACCTGACAGCAATCACACTTCCCGCTATCATATTTGTACCCGAGGGATGTTTTCATTTATAATAGGTACACCGACTGAGCTTTTTACCGTAAGGAAAAAATTGGGTATATTAGGTAAATTAAATAGAAGGCACCCATTGGCATAGGATTTCTTTTTTCAAAACCATCATCGAATAGAGCATTTTGTCATTTGACAGTCGCGTTTGTAGCCTTAATTACTTCATTAAAGTAAATAAAGAAAACTTGGAGAAAATATGAATTCCAAATAACTTTCGCATGATATAATCGTAGTTTAACAAACTCGCAATTCGACAAACTAGTAGGTAGGTCGTCAAATTCGTAGATCAGCAATTTCATTGTTTCGCAAATTCGTATTTCAAGTTCGTAGTTCGTCTAATTCGTAGTGCGTCTAATTTATAGTTCAATAAATGCATAATTTGTAATGCATATAATGTTACCTCAGTTCGAGTTTCAATCATCATCAGCCCGTAAACATCCCACTGCAAGGATATAGGCCTTCCCTCGTATCTGAGGGAGTATGGGCCATAGTCCGCCACGGTGGCCCAATGCCGGTTGGGGACTTCGCCTGTCTTAGAATTTTTATTTCTCAGGCATGCAGGTTTTCTCACGAGGTTTTCCTTCACCATTTAAGAACAGTCGGATACATAAATAACATTTATCTCTTTGGACTGTCATCTCTTTAGTTGCAACCTTCTGAGTTGCTAACAAAAATTCTTGTTTCAAATCACATTTCCGTAACCATGATATTTCTTTTAACTCCACTGTGTATTTCAAAAGTCACCTAAAATACTTATCAAATTAACTGTTTATTTTTATTTTTAAGAGGTTACATTACTTCTCTTTTCTACTGAAAAGATGAATCAACGTCCTTTGAAAAGACTAGTAAAATCAGCCGTAATTTGAATAAAGCAAAGAAATCTCGTGCCGTTTGCTATTAGAAGGCGGAATGACATCGTAACGTTTTTAACGGGCTTTTGATGTTACTTTTACTGGGTCCGCTGTAAACAGACCGGCTAGTCGTTTTATGTATATATTATGTTCCATCTAATTCGTTAATCTTAACATTTTAATCAGCAAAAGTCTTTGCACATAATAGAGGTTCAAAGATAAATTATACAGGGTGAAATTTAATTCGCGTAATTCTTGTTAACTGGTGACTCCATTCTTGATAACTAACAACTTTCCACTAGGAACCATAGTCGAATTCGTTAAAAAAAAATTTCGAATGCCCATACCTAATGTGTGTTTTGATGTGTGTGTTTATAATAAAGTGTTAATTAAATGAATAAGAAAAAACAGGGCTTTTTGGCGGGATCTCGGCGAGTGAAGTTGCATTTTTCTTTCTCGACCCAGCACTGGTATGGATAGCGTTACACCACCATTTAATATTTGCAGGCAATCTATGATAATAAATAACTTAGGAGTAAGGAGACAAAGCTTTAAGTAAGGCCTACTTCAACTTCAACTTCAACTTTTTGTTTTATGGCAATCGGTCGCCTAAGTAAGGCCTATACTATCTCATATCGGTGACTTGTCACGGTGACATCTTGCATTTTTTTTTTCACACGGTTACGGTCCAGTATAAGCTGATCTCGCTGCTATCATATTTAAGGTAGCATGGCTTTACGGCGAGATCTCGGCGAGTGAAGTTGCATTTTTCTTTATAATTCTTATAATTTGTGCATTCTAACTTTTGAAGCTTAATAATGGCAGAATATTGTGCGCAAACGTTAGTGTTCGTGTACTGGTGAAAGGAAGTGTAAATTAAAGTGCGTAACGGAGCTTTCGGGTTCCCACAAGAAGCCGCCAAAATCTTTTGTAAAGCATTCTGCCATTTTACTGAAGAATGACTTGACCGTGACTAGACTCTGTATACGCCAAGTATACGACGAATTACTTGTTTTGACTGAGACTGACTTGTAAGCTGAAGAAATAAGAGAAATAAATTTTTTCACTCAAAACTGGCAGTAATGTCTCTCGACAGTGAGGTTGACTGGTTGCCATCCTCAAAAATAAGAAGAAGAAGAACTAAAAACAGTAAACCATTTGAAGCCACCTTTAATATGAAAGTCCAACAATTTTCGGCTGAATTCGGCTATGGTTTCTAGTGGAAAGTTGTTTGAAATCAGGAGTACAATCACCAGCCGAAAATTGTTGGAGTTCCATACTAAAAGTGGGTTCAGAATGGTTTACTATTTATCCTACACTGCGCGTGACCCGACACGCACTTGACCCTTTTGTTTTTATTTACAGTGTCCTCCTACGCAGCCGGTTATAAAACTTCTAGTCTCTAATCTAAATATATTAAAATTAAGAGTAGATAATAATACTTGCTCGCCGCTACCACGACAGGCCTGGTTTCGTCCAGACCGATAATTTCATACCCATATCAATGGGGTACCACAAAATGGTTATCAGCTTGCGCCATATTAGATTTATTATGATGACACGGGACCAATACGAAACTGCCGATACCTCATTTTGTCAAATCAACAGAGGCGTTTATGCTGTAGTTGGTAACATACATACACATTGAATACATTACCCTCCTTTTGCATTGGTGGTAAAAAGTGTTTCAAACAAATCGCATTTAGGTGTTATCTCCCCCTCAATCATGTCCAGCATTTCCAAATAACTTATAAACACTTTCGGGAACGATCCTCACTAAATAACAAAGTTTACACAATAAATACTACAGCTGAAACACATTCGATCTGTTTCCGTGCGCGTGCGCCGCGAATAGTATTGTTTACAGCCCGCGAACACACCGGCCGCCGTTTAACTCGGCCGTAAGTGCCAGTAATGGTGCCCGGGTTCGAACCCGATAGCATTTTTATGAGTCCGACAAGTTGCTACAATGTATGTTCCACCATTTTATTATTCATAGATAAATGATTTAAGATAAAATTTATGTTTTACTCACGTTTTGCGAACACATAAAATTATTGGCTTCTTGCCCATTTTGTTTATAATGTGACAGCGTAGCAAGAACAGTCAGAGGCGTCCTTAAAACAGATTGAGGGCTGAGATAGTGACAGCGTTATGTACTGTTGCGTACATATGAAAGAGAGCCATATATCTTTCGCTATAGCCCAGTATAAGTAAATTATGGGGTGTCACTTTCCTTAATTTTAAAGTTCCTCATTTTGTGTACTTGGATGGAGATTCAAGTACAGAAAATGGTTAGAGAAGCAGGCACAAAAAATCTCCTAAAATGTTTTCTCAAAAAAATATCATTACCATATTTAAAACTGATATTATCTATTGGAAGTAATAATAATTCGCCTACTAGAGTAATAATAATAATAATAAATAAATATTTCGGACACCAATCATCTAGTCCCAAACTAAGCAAAGCTTGTACTATGGATACTAGATAACGGATAAACATACATAAATATTTATATAAACATTCATCACATCCATGACTCGGGAATAAATGTTCATATTTATCACACAAACATTTACCCGTCGCGGGATTCGAACCCGTGACAGCGTCACTATCCACTACACCAATTTATTGGTCGTCAAAATACTAGCTCGGAATTAAAAGTCAAGTCAAATAATACCGAACTTAGTATCTTACGTTGAAATAAAAATGCTTGAAGTTGAAATTTGAAGTTTGAAGGTACCATAATATTTCATTGTCTCCGACCTTACATAAGATATGTCAAACTTCAGCTCAATCAGATTTTTTTTTGTTTTGTGCTTAACTGTATACGCGTTTGACCACAATCTCACCTGATGGGAACTGACGATGTGGCCGAAGATGAAGCACGCGATCTCAATAGATGCCTATTCACCCTGCTCTTGAAGATCCCAAGGTTGTAGGATTCAGGAAAGACTGACGCCGGAAGGGAGTTCCATGCCTTGGCTGTTCGCATTAAGAATGAAGAGTCGAACCGCTTAGTGCGAATGTTCGGTATGTTAACTACATACGGGTGGAATCCCTTCCCGCGCCTAGTAGTCCGAAGACGAAATGGCGATGGTGGAATAAGATTGTGTAATTCCAACGCACACTCACGTCAGTAAGTGGTTGAAAAATTGGTTACATACGAACATTGCAAACTAAATAAAATCTTATAACAAAACGGGATGATATTAGATAACCCTATAAATATAAATACGCGCGAAACATAACCATATTACATAGTTAACAATACATAAGTTTATCAACTAATTCCATAGCGCAGGTTTGCCGTCGCATAAAAAAAAACTAAACATCACGCCACACACTCACCGTTATTTAAAAGCAAAATTCACAGAGTGCACTCCACTTTACATAAGGCCGTATACACACCGAACACGTTATTAGGGTGGCGGCAGACGAGCGCGCCGTGGCCGCGCCAGACACACACTGAAATGAGGCTGCGGTGGAGCGAGAGAGTAAGGTCGGTGTCACATTGGGAATGAAAGAAAAACTACTTTTCTCACGAGTTGAAAGCAATAGGATTAGCAAGAAACTACTAAATACTATCGGTCGCGAAAACGTTTCGCTACTAAAGAGGTGGGAGTCGCTGAAAAGGAAAAGATGGTATTAATGGTGGGAGGACTGTATTAGCCTTCAGGTGCAGAAAAATCTGAATAAAGTAGGCAAAAGCACCACTCACTTACGTTCCTTGGTAGAGTACAACAGCCACGACCGACAGGTAGGGTTGCCAACCGCAGTCTAAAATTGAGTATTGTTGTTTTTTTTTTCATGTAAGTGTACTTTACGCATATTTATAATTTAATAAATGAGGAAGTAAACATATATCCATAGACATGCCATGATTGAAATTAAACAGTAACTAGCTATCTAAAGACCAAAAACTATGATGAAATAGAATCTCTTTTGCAATATATTTCCTGAATGTCTTATGTTACTTACCTTTCTTGATATCTAAATTATACATGCAGCCGAAAACGAATGTTGCTAAACCGATAGACTTCGCATACACACATTCACAAATACAATACACACATACACCCACTCACACACACGCACACAAAACATACCTCTACCTCTCTATTTTTATAATTTTATATCTTTAAATAATATTATTAAAATAAGAATTTAGCTTGTATATCCACTTACCTTCTTGTTTAAAGCATTTATGTAGTTGTAGAAGAGCGGAGCCTCCTAATACAGGTAAATATTTTTACTTAAAAGGAGTATACAAAAGTACTCTGTGAAGGAGACCCCTAATGCTTGTTATAGATAATAAGAGTAAGTTACAAAAATAAACATTTTTTTTATAATCTTTAAGACTAATAGAGTACGGTAAAATACTCTATTTACGTTGACTCTGACTTTTGAGATCTTGATCCTGTCGTCAGTACACGTGGTTCAATTGTCACCTCGGATGTACCTATTAGATGACCTGTGCTTCAGACACCAGAAATTATCGCCGGTCTGTACCAGACTAGCTAAACAGAGTAAAAGCTTGTTCTAAAACTTCAGCATACCAGGGACAACAGGTACTCTGAACAGCAGCTACGGAGTGGCAGATGCCACCCTAGTAGCCAGGACTACATACCGCTGGTACCAAGTTTACATAAACGAGGAAGAGTCCCCAACGCAGATACTCCTATGCCCTACTTGCTTGTAATTTATGCTATATCAAACCAAAGAGGAATTTACGGTACATACTCACTGGCTGGTCCTACAAAAGCGAGTTCAATTGACCTACTTTGCTCAGTCATCGATATAACAGTGAGTCGCCTGAATATGATACGCTCAGAGTATAAAATGTGACTGCACAAAGACGAAGGTCTTTAATCAATATATGATAAACTTGTGTTCTATGGACTTCATAAAAAGGTCACGACGACCTATGACAATGGCGATGCTCGGCGTTCACTACGACATCGAATCAGGAATAAGGAAATCCATAAAACGAAAGTTACCGATATAGGCCATCGGATTGGTATTGATGATATGATATTAAAATAGCAGAGAGCTGAACGCATAGCGGTGGGAGCAATAACGTTCTAGCATTGGCAAGATGGACGAGTGACCTAGTAAGTGTCGCACGAGTCGCTGGATGACGCTTCTAGCAATCGCTCCTGAATCTATGGGAGAGTCCGATCTGCTGTGGAAGTCGGGTGGCTGATATGATGATAATAAGAATGAGATAACTTTATTTGATCCATTTAGCGACACTTATACATTTGTCGCTTCTTCTCCCTAACCATAACACCTTGTGAAGCGATGTAGTTAAAAAAAGAAAAATAGCATGTTGACTTTCAATAAGTGATATTTTTGTATCCTACATTGAATAAAATATTTTTGATTTTGATTTTTTGATTTTGATTTAGTTAATTGACCAGGTTGTATGTACTACATAACAAAAAAATATATGTTATATGTAAGTATATATTTATTTATTAAAAAGATACAGGCATTCCTCATTTATTTACAGTGTTACAGTTGCAATTAAGTATTATTATTTAGATTCTATGTTTCAATGTACCATTTGAATTAATAAATATATTTGATTTGATTTGATTTGATTTGATTTCATAATTGAAACTTACGTACGTATTTTATTTAATATTAAATAGGTATATATTTTATTATATTTGAAGTATTATTAGTATAGACTTTTGATTTTAAGTTGATTATTGGCACTTTTTTCTCATATGTATGTCTATCCTATCGAACCTGTCTTCCTTCACATATGCGGGGTCTTGCTGGAAGAAAAAAATTTTTAGAGATAAGCTAGTTCCTTTTGTACATCCTGTATCTAGTATGTATTTGACTTTTATGTGTACTCGTGTGCAATAAATTATAAATAAATAATAAATAATGGACCATCAATCCAAAGGTACGTACTGGATTTCGGTGTGGCAAAGTGGTATCTAATCAAGTCACCATCTCAGCATTATGTTGTAGTCGAGAGGAAAAAACGACTACAAGGCTGGTTTTCAGTGGAGCCAAAATATACGTAAATAAAAATATGAGAAATACTGTAAGTATGCAAAGATACAGTAACTACATATTACATATATTTTATACCTAATCTGATAGCCACTCAGTGTGTCCCAAACTTGTGTATTGTACACCGAAGTAAAACGGAGCGAGGTGTGGCTGATATTCATTGGGTTGAGATAGGTGCAGCAAATTTTATCACAGCACATTGAGTAGATATCACATCATCAATAGTCTTATATCCCCATTACTGTTGCACTAATTTGTGGCATCACGTGACAGTCTGTGCTTTGAAGCCGCTTCGTCTTCTTCTTAGCTTGTCGATAGCAAATAAATCAAATTCTTGATGACCAGACTGACGTGTACAGCATTGTCTTTGGCATCGTAGAGGTCTGTAGAGTACAAGTGTCTATGTCCGCCTCTATGACCATTAACGACAGCCTTCAATTGAAAACTGCGTGTTTTCCGAAGCACGGGAACACTCGCAACAAAATGCCACTAGTGGTCACCCAGCCAAGGACTGACAGCGGCAGATTTTACATAACTTCGCCAGCACACGAGGTAGCTGGAGGATCTTCACTCCAGAACCCTCGTACAGGTACTGCGACAGATATATCTGCCATTGCCATTTCAGCCTAATCTTTCAAAGTTATGTCGACAACTTAGGATTTCTGGATTTCTGGATTTCTGGATCTTCTTCCGAATCCTATCGTTTCGAGTAACTCCGAGCCTAGCTATTTCCACAGCATGCTGAGTTATAATAATAATAATAATAAATAATAAATCATTTATTTTTCTAGACAATAAGGTCCATCTTTGTTATATACACATATAAATTATTTAGGACAATAAAACGTTGTATAGAGACTTAATTTAAATTGTAATAATTATAAAATTCAGAAAGACTATGATCAAATACACAAACAACTGTTTTAAAAGCTCATCGAACATAGCTAATAACATGTCCCTTCAATTCATCTTAAAACAAAAATAGATAGCCCCACCGTGTGTTCGGTATCAGATAGTCTGTTCTGGGTGGGGGGTTATTTTTTTATTCATCCACATAGGATAGGCAAAAGGTTATACACCATACAGCCTCGTCGTTTGTAATTTTCTTCTTATTCATACATATAAATTATAGGCAAAATCGCCAAGTCTCCTTTTTTGAAATGGTAAGGCTGACGCCAAATCTTGATTTAAGTCTTATTCTTATAAAGCCAATCTAGTAATATAAGTCCAATCCAATAATTTATGTCTAATCCAGTAGCTATAAGTCTAGTCCAGTAGTTGTAAGTCCAATTCGACTTAGTCGTAAACGAGGTTAAATAAATCCAATCCAATAATTTATGTCTAATCCAGTAGCTATAAGTCTAGTTCAGTAGTTGTACGTCCAATCCGACTTGGTCGTAAACGAGGTTAAATATTAAAAAAACCTTTCTAATGTTAAGATTTATGACAGATCGTTATTTCCGCGCGTAAAAGGTACAATTGTGCGACACCAGAAAAAGAGACAGTAGCCTCCCCATTCCAAGCGACTTAGTAATCTAACAAGATATAACTCCTTACTTTGTTTCTGGAAGTAAGACTAACTTCCAACAAGATTGTCAGGTATGCACAGAAATAGTCTTTAGTTTATGTGCGTGACGCTGTAATACACACAGTTGGATTTCAGCTATTTTGACAATGTCAAAAAACTGTGCTTAGCGAATCGATGTGAAAACCACCAAATTCTTCAAGACTAGAATGTGGCTACGCATTATCTGTTGCATCGTAGAGATCCTGTAGCGTACAAGTGTCGGGACGCGCAAGACAGCATAGAAGAGCCCCATAGTTTGTGGTGTGTCATCACACAAGCACCGATTGTCATCCGTGGAGCCCCACTTGGACATGTTCTTTCGGCATCTACCGACCCCGGTACGCAGTCTATTGACTAATTTCCATACGGGCCACTCCAGATCGAGACCCGATGGAAGCTCATCTGCAGGTTTTTTGTTTTTTAAGCACAACAAGTTAGCACTTGACCTCATCACACCTGATGTTAAGTGAAGATGAGGTCGAAACGTACTGACCCGGAAACTCCAACATATTTGGGGGACTGGCTATGTTATCTCTGACGATGGGAACACAACAATGCTATTGACATTGCTGTTTGGCGGCAGACTTGGATAAAATAGTGGTAGCTAGCCAGGCGGACATTTAAAATGCCCCACCACCAACCAAACTGAGTACCATATGTACCCCGCTGGGGATCGAATTCGTAAACCCTATGTTGTTTACATTGAGCCACGAAGGCGGTTAAAATGTGTTATTAACTGCCCTGAAGTACTACCAAATAGCCCAAAGCACAGTTTTTTGGGAAATAAATTATAATCACAGGTAAAGCAGACGCTGCGTATGAGAATAAGGATTTCAGCAACACGTGATGAGAATAAGGATTCCAGCAACACGTGATGAGAATAAGGATTCCAGCAACACGTGATGAGAATAAGGATTCCAGCAACACGTGATGCCAGAATGCTAACTTAAAATATTGAATAACTCTTAAACGACGGTGGCACTAATTTTTATCTTGAGCTTGGTATCACTATACCAAGCTCAAGATAAAAATTAGTGCCACCTTTCCTAGACCTAGATACCTAGACAGGGTCATTACCCACTGGTAATGACCCTGTCAGCGAAACAAGGGTTCCGTGGCTCAATGTAAACAACATTGTGTTTACGATTCGGAGGTCGCGGGTACGATCCCCAGCGGGGTACATGTTTAAATACCGGTTTGATTGGTGATAGGGCATTTTAAATGTCCGCCTGGCTAGCTACCACCATCGTATCTAAATTTGCCACCAAGCAGCAATGTTAATAGCATTGTTGTGTTCCGGTTGTCAGAGATAAGATAGCCAGTCCCCCAAATGTGTTGGGGTTTTCGGGTCAGTACGCTTCCACCTCCGATCTCATCTTCACTTAACATCAGGTGTGATTGAGGTTACTTGACCGTTATGCATTCAAAATTCAAAAAATTCAAATTCAAAATTATTTATTTTGCCAGAATATAGGTACACAATGGTGTTTTCGTGTTAAAAATAAGGCCCATTACATTCTGCTCTTTTGAGCATGCAAAATTTAACGAATTATATCTAATTATAACTACCTATTATTAATTAATTATACACTTTAAATAACCCAACCTGCAAGGAATGTTTAAAAATTGTCAACATTACAAAATTAATGTCAAATCTTCAAATGAATGTCAAAATTATAGAGAATTAGAAAGAATGTCAAAATCAATAAAAAGAAAGAAAGAAAACTTCTTGACACATTTTACTTTACGGTTTACGTCTAGGTAGTTTGAAATCAATGTCCACTTTCAAATCAATGTCAGAAATATACACAAAGAAATTAATGCATGTGGGCCAACAAAAGCAATTTCAAATAATATATAAAAAAAAATCGATCAAAATTACAACCACAATTTATACAAATAATAATGAAGATTTATGTCAACTCAAGATATTCTTTTAATGTATAGAAACATTTATCAGTTAACCAATTACGTAGCCTTGATTTAAAATGTTTTGCTGGCAACTCTCGAATTTGTTTAGGAATTTTGTTATAAACTTTTATCGACATAATATAACAATTCTTTTCAAATAGTGCAGTATGACATTAAAAAAAAACGTTGTCAATATAGCTTAATTCCACTTTGTGTAAGCTAACATCACGTACATTTAAGTTCGTAGCTAGGTACATTAATCCTTTAAAGAAGATTTACAGTCTCAAGTGAGAACTCTGTAAACACACTTAGTGTCACCTGGATAGTTTACTCCGTTGTGTACTGAACTTTACCTCATCCACCTAGACATCTACATTGTTGGATTTTACGTGTGGTTTTTTGGTTACGCGTTTGACCACTATCTCACCTGGTGCAAAGTGACGAGTGATTCGTCGGGAGTTAAACACAGTTAATTTTTAGTACCTAATATTTCCAGGAAAAGTATAACGGCTTTTTTATATATTTATCAGTGTATGTTGAAAGTTGGTCATTTTGATACTTTGGACATTAAGGCCCGTATTAATAAATGTGTTGATTAATAAACCTAACTTGAGACCTGAAACGCGCGTGCTTACTCAAGCAGTACTCACTTGAGAGTTTCATGTATTAATAAACGGAACTCAAGACTATCATTCATTCGCCGCTGAGGCGAATACTTGATAAGTGATCTCAGCTGAGTAGACCTCAAGATTGGACGGAGCTTGAGATAGCGTCATCTGCTTAAGACGCATCTTGTTTGATACAGCCTCAAGACTTGTATTGAGATTGGTTTATTAATACGGGCCTTAGTCCAGTCAAGATATGCATATTTAGGGGTGTAACTTCCTATAATCTTAAAGGCCCTTATTTTTTGTACATAGACAGAGTACCTATCAGTGATATTGTAAAAAATACTTTCTAACGGATCAGGAGTTTGCTTTAGGTATAATGTAGGTATTTAGTTATAAAACCTACAATGGTGTCGATTCGGATGTACAACGAACTAACTAAATTTAAATTACATGTATCCTTTTCTAACCACTAATACATGAAAAGGATGACATATAATTAAGTCCTGTCAAATTAAGTAAAAGGATCAAAACAAGCACTTCTTTATCAATATTAGGTGTACACCTAGCGACGTCACGATTAAAATACTATGGAGCGACTTGTTTTGACAGCTCTTAACTTAATTTGACAGGCCTTAATTTATAGTCGTCCCTTTCATGTTAATAGTGTTAGAAAAGGATGTATCTGCTTTAAATTTAGTTAGTTCGTTGTACATCCGAATCGACACCACTAAAAAATTAAAATTCATTGCGTTGTAGAAGATGTTAAGAACTTCTAAAACTATTTTCTAATAAAATAATCAATAGCTACTTTATATTTTCTAAAAATAGTTTGGGTTACCATTATATTATATTGTATAATTAGACTGAATATATTGTAGGAACTGTTCGGGAGATGTTAACAGAAACCTACTGATTACTCAAAGTATATCCATGTATTAATTTATTTTTCAATAATGCATTGTCTTATATTTATAACTTATTCTAACTTACGTCACTACACTCAGCCTAATACACACATACATATTTATTGTCGTTGACGTGACCCATTTACCATTTCCGTTTGCGAGGGTTTGGTAAATAATAAATAAATAAATAAATATCCTTAGACATACACACAGCGCCATCTAGTTCCACAGTAAGCAACTATAGGCTTGTGTTGTGGATACCAGGTGGTTGATATACTACATAAATACTTATTTTTGTAAATTAATACTTATTATAAATTAAAACATCCATAACTCGGGTACACAAATGTCCGTATTCATCACACAAACATAATGCCCCTAGCGGGATTCGAAACCGCGACCATTTGCTACAGTGGTCAGAGTTTCTAACCACTACACCAAACAGGTCGTAAATTTATAATATTATTTATAATTACAATACTTCAGGCTAAGAACCTGTCCCCTCATTTAGTCTTTAAGTCGGACCACGCATTAAATATAACTCTCTTTTCAATTTAAGAGCTATGTTCTTGTCCGTCGAGTGTGGAAAGCACACTTCACTACTTCCGCCATTACTTTGACTTCCTGATAAGACATGGTATTTACTTTTCTCTTTACTTGTACCATGTAAAACATTAGATATACATCCAAAAAATGCTGGACATCACAACCACCATCAAACACATACAAAATACAAAAAGTTTACATTTTCTCTCACAAAAATGTAGGCACAACACTTAACAATAGGTGCTTAAGCTATGTATACGCTTTTTAAATAAGGTTCCTGTTGATATACAAAATCTTCCTTTCAATAAATTTAAAGATACTATAAAACAGAAACTTATTAAGAAAACATATTATAAAATAGCACATTATTTAGATGATAAACATTCATGGACATGAACAGTCCGTTCGCGTAACCAGGCTATTTCACAATTAATAATGAAATATTATAATATAAAATAATAAATGATAATTTTGTAACATAAAAACCTTTTTTTTAAAAAAAAGAGCCCCCTCGCGAGTTTCTTGATTGTTCTTCTCAGGGGAAAATTGGCTTTTGAACAAGCAGTAGCTTAAAAAATGTAAAATCTGACTATTTTAAGTGTACCCTGTGTACCTACAAAATAAAGCATTTTTTGATTTTGATTTTTGATTTTAAAATTGAAACTAGTTTTTGAGAGAGACTGGTGTCCGTACTAAGAAACCTGTGTGACAGATCACCAGCCTCTCACCCTCTGGAGTGGCTCTCTCATTGTGAGATTTTATATAATAGTAATTATTTTATATAATTACAATTTATGAGTAGGGATAGGTATGTGGTCGTTTTATAATATTCATAACATAATATCCGTCTTTTATCATCGGGGGTTAAGATGTTATAAGCAAGCCTAAAAGCTTAGAAAATGTCGGTAAAGATGATTATTGTGTGAACAATTCCATTAATAATAGAATAGAAATACAATTAAAATCAAAACTTTAATCTGATTGCATTCAATCAGATATAAGACAATTACAATTGTTCAGCCGAACTAAAGCGTTTCACACGAAATATAGGGTTCCGGAGTGAAAGGGTTTTGTACGTGTAAATAGGTGGAGCTTTGGGAATGAGTGCGGATTTGTACGATGAGCTCTATGCTAAGTGTGAGTTAAGTCTTTTTATCCGACAAAAACGACTGTGTTCCACGCTTCCCACTTTCTCAGTAGAGTACCCAAAACCGACGAGTAATGTATGAACAATGTTAGGAGCGGAATGAAGCAAAAGAGGTGTGTCAGAATCGTAGCAAGTAGAAGTCTGTCGTCTCTACCTACCTCTAGGCGTGACTTCATATATATATCTTAGTACTAATCGGTGATACGATTTGAATGCGGTTTTTTATATAAAAGACTAAATTTTTATCAGATCTGACTATTTAGATGATAATCATCCCTGGACATAACCACCTCGTTCGCATGCCAGGCTATCTCACAATTAATAATGAAATATAAATATTTGCTTTTAACGAGCAACCCTTCTAATTTCTTGCTTATTCTTCTCAGGGGAAAATTGCCTTTTGAATAAGCAGTAGCTTCTTTCTCTTTTTTGTTTTTTTATGCACAACGGGTTGGTACTTGACCTCAATCACACCTAATGTTAAGTGAAGATGAGGTCGACATTTATTATACGACATACATTACCAGACCCCTCGAGTTTCTTGCTTGTTCTTCTCAGGGGAAAATTGCCTTTTGAACAAGCAGTAAAAATGTAAATATCTGACTATTTTTAGTGTACCCCGTTACCTACAAAAAAAAGCATTTTTTTGTGGCTTAATACCTTGTCTCTCCATATGAGCTCAAGAAAGGCAGATTCGCCAAACTACTAAAAAACGTCTTATTTAGATAACCTGTGATTTCTATGTAAATACTTATTCAATACATACGACGAGCTCCGTCTACAACGTAACTAGGTAACATAGCTTTTCGTGCGACTCGAGCTCCCATAGACAAACTGTGCAAACGGTTTTGTGGGGCCTTGTTTAATTAAGATCATGTATTCGATTTAATAATAAAAAGCCTAATAAATACATATCACTAGAATCGTTTCTACACTAAATCTTAACTTCACGAGTTGAGCTACTGGTAACATTTTATACTGTGTTATTTATTAATTTGAATATGGATTCCCAGACCGGTTGAGTACCTGCAATTTGTCTAGTCTCCTTGCTTAAATGGCATTCTGTCTCCCGAGAGAAATAAGTTTTCAACTCGAGAGTTCTCTGTCATGTAGTTACAGTTACTGACACCTTATGCAGGTATGAACATTCGCTGAGTGTACTTTGGCGTATATTTTTATGATTTATAATGTGTTGAATATTTTACTGGAGTGTTGTTGTTCTTGTTGATTGAAATTGAATGGTGTGGTTGAAATCTTCTATATCTTTATTCACATAGGTAGGTTTGTTCTACGACCTATGTAAACACACGTATGGACTTCCCCACGATAAAATATTGTCCTTAAATTTTATGATATCAATTTATTGTGAATTTCAAGGAGTCGTTGAGTAATAGATGCTTGCCTTTTTCAGTAATATTTGCCCTGTGAAGATCATATAAAAAAAATCCATTGGTAGATTGCCGTTTGTGACATCTACCAAATTAACAGAAATTACTTCGAATTTTCCCTCCGCGTGCTCTCACCCACACCGCTGCGGATTTTTTTTTTAATATGAGAGGGCAAACGAGTATGCGGGTCACCTGATGGAAAGCAATCACCGCCGCACATGGACACCCGCAACACCAAAAGGGTCACAGATGCGTTGCCGGCCTTTGAGGAAGGTGTAGGCTCGTTTCTTGAAGGTTCCAATGTCGTACTCGTTCGGGAATACCGCTGCAGGAAGTCCGGTCAACAGGGTGGTCGTACGTGGTAGGAAGTTTCTTGAGAAACCTACAGTGGTAGACTTCTACTCATCCAGGTGATGTGGATGGAGTTTTAATTTTCGGCGAGAAGTGTAATGGTTAAATTGAGCGGCGGGTTTAGCTCGAACAGTTCTTCAGAACACTCCCCATGAAATATGCGATAGAGGATGCAGAGGGACGCGACGTCTCTTCGCAACACCAGGGGATCCAGTCGGTCAGTGAGACTCTCTTGGCCGACAATTCGGACTGCGCGACGTTGAACGCGGTCAAAAGGAAGAAGCTGGTACTGAGGTGCCCCAGCCCATAGGATTTCATTCCGGACTTACAATCGTTCTGATTTCTTCTTCTCTTTGTAGCGGAAATGTCCGTCTACATAATTTAGGGTAGCTGATCGATGAACGGGCGGTTTTCACTTTTTAAATCGATACTTTATTACCTAATTATCGTTTCCAAAAATTTATTTTAAAAATAGTTTCCCGATGACTCCACTAGTGTAGGTTATGGTTGGGTCATCTAAAAATATTTAAAATTTTATCACTTCTCATACTCATTTATTTTTTCCATAGGCGTCTTTCGCGCACTTGGACATGTCCATTACAATAAAATAAATTAATTTACATTTAAAAGGCGAAAGTACATTAATTATTAACTAATATGTGTATGCAAATAAAAGGATTATAAAATAATTTAGAGTAATGTAGGTGCTGTAAAGAGGCATTGTCAGTCTGCATAATAAGTAGCTACTGTAAATGGGCATTGTCAATTTCCTTCTTTCTTCTTCTTCTTTCTATTACCTTATCTAATGCTTTTTCAGAAATAGGACCTAAAAATGTTTTTTTTTTTTAATGTTCTAACCTGGAAATCTATTTTTATTTTAATATGACGTTTTGTGATGAAACAATAAAGGTAACAATACTTCCTCTGTCGCTTCTAGTTTCAATCATTTATTGCAATATGCTTCGTGTTTTCGCTCCGTCATTTTTCAAAACTTCACTTCCATACAAAGCTACTGTGAGATGCGCAATTAGATTCCATGTCAGAAGAATAAGTTCAATTCAGTTCGTGACCTATTACGATATAGACCTCAGTTCTTGCCGATGTAATAATCATCAACAGTCTTACAAGTCCCAACTATTGGGACACAGCCTCCTCTCTGGGAGAGAGTCATTCATTCATTTTCCTGCCCTTATCCCACTCTAGGTGGGGTCGGCACAACATGTCATCCTCTTCCACTCTCCTCTATCAGCCGTCATCTCCGTACTGACCCCTTTCACATTCAAATCATTCCTCACGCAGTCTACTCACACCTTCTTTGGTTTTCCTCTACCTCTGTATCCCTCCACATTCATACTTAACACTCGTCTTGTTACGTGCCTTTCATCCCTCCTCATAATGTGCCCAAACCATGCTAACCTATTACTCCTCAATTTTTCTGTTATTGGCGCCACCACATTGATCTTAACCATTCTAGTCACACCACACATCCATCTTAGCATTCTCATCTCTGCCACATGCATTCTACTTTCATCAGTTTCTTTCACTGGGAAAGAGTATAAGCCATAATTCACCACACGAGCCCAGTGGAGGAAAGTGGATTTGGGTCAGACTGGTGGTCAAGTGGCAACCAGTGTTCTTAAGCCGCCCCTGTAAGCAATCGACTTGGCCCAATGACGGAAACACTCGTATTGAAATCAAAATCAAAATATGCTTTAATTTGTAGGTTACACAGGGTACACTTAAAATAGTCAGATTTTACATTTTTAAGCTACTGCTTGTTCAAAAGCCACTTTTCCCCTGAGAAGAACAAACAAGAAACTCGAGAAGTTGCTCTTTTTTAAAAAAAGGTTTTTATGTTACAAAATTATTAATTATTATTTTATATTATAATATTTCATTATTAATGAAATAGCCTGGTTACGCGAACGGGCTGTTCATGTCCATAAATGTTTATCATCTAAATAATCTGATATTTTGTAATATGCTTTCTTAATAAGTTTCTGTTTTATAGTATCTTAAAATTTATTGAAAGGAAGATTTTGTATATCAACTGGAACCTTATTAAAAAAGCGTATATAAATATCCATACACTGACCGCGCCAGAAATTGCTTAACTTCGCTAATCGAAAACGAATAGCGAATGCGACTGCGCCACGATTGCACGAATATGTGTGAACGTTACTATATTAATTTGTGTACGGAACTCCAGTCCTCAATATTAGTACAGTTTACATCACTCGCACAGTTTTACGATACGGCCGGGGCGTGGTGATTAGTCACACGATAACATGTCAAATGCAACGCGACGGTAGTGCGGCGCCGCCGCCGATGTGCGCGCACGCAATGTTACACACTTCGATTCTGGGTAGTAATGGATAATAAATAATGGAAAAATTTCAACCGGAGCCAGCTCAGTGGTTAAGATGCAGTTTCCCAATTTGAGACGTCGAGGCTCGATCCTCAGGCCATGTATCAAAAAGATTTAATTTTTTTTTTACGCACAACGGGTTGGTACTTCACCTCAATCTGTTGACAAAATTCAGTGAAGATGAGGTCGAAGGTGGAAGCGTACTGAGCCGGAAACCCCAACATTTGGGGGACTGGCTATCTTATCTCTGACAACCGGAACACAACAATGCTATTAACATTGCCGCTTGGCGGCAGATTTTGTTAAGATGGTGGTAGCTAGCCAGGCGGACATTTTTTTAAATGCCCTACCACCAACCAACAGATTTTTTCACTCCTGATTTGATATCGTTGTGAAACGCGAGCACCACCCTCTCTAATACCCGTTGCGTGACCTTGAGCTTGGTATAGTGGGTAATGACCCTGTCAGCGAAACAAGGGTTCCGTGGCTCAATGTAAACAACATTGGGTTTACGATTCGGAGGTCGCGGGTTCGATCCACAGCGGTATACATGTTTAAGTACTCGGTTTGGTTAGTGGTAGGCATATTAAAATGTCCGCCTGGCTAGCTACCACCATCTTATCTAACTCTGCCGCCAAGTAGCAATGTTAATAGCATTGTTGTGTTCCGGTTGCCAGAGATAAGATAGTCAGTCCCCCAAATGTGTTGGGGTTGCCGGGCCAGTACGATTCCACCTACGACCTCATCTTCACTTAACATCAGGTGTGATTGAGGTCAAGTACGAACCCGTCGTGCATAAAAAAAAACGGTTGCGGGTTCGAATCCCTCGAGGGGTAAATGTTTGTGTGATGAATACGGACATTTATTCTCGAGTTATGCATGTTTATATAAATATTTAAGTACATTCAGTGTACTAAGTATCGGGAATTTGTCAATAAAACAAAAAATACAAATTATTCATCTAAATTTATTTTATCGCCTTCAAAGTAGGCCCCATCGCTTGCAATACAACATCTCCACCGCTTCACCCAGTCTTCCATACATTTTTCATAGGCTATTTGCGGTATGGCCTTTAGCTCATTCAGCGAATTTTCTTTTATGGCTTCTATCGACTCAAAACGTTTTCCTCGAAGTGGTAATTTTAACTTGGGAAATAAAAAAAAGTCAGATGGAGCCATATCAGGTGAATACGGTGCTTGGTCGAGAACTTTTGTTGAATTTTTCGCTAAAAACTCTTTCACTATAATGGCTGTGTGTGATGGTGCATTATCATGGTGCAGCATCCATGAGTTGTGTTGCCACAAATCTGGACGTTTTCGGCGGATACTCTCACGCAAACGCTTCATGACGCCTAAATAATATTCTTTATTCACTGTTTCTCCCTCTGGAAGGAATTCGGAGTGAACCACACCACGGTAGTCAAAAAAAACTGTCAGCATCACCTTGATTTTGGAGCGACTTTGCCGCGGTTTTTTGGGTTTCGGCTCGTTTTCGAGACGCCATTCTGAAGACTGTTGGCTTGTTTGCATGTCGTACTCATAAACCCATGTCTCGTCGCCAGTTATTATACGTTTCATAAAGGTCGGATCCGTAGAAGCTCGGGAAACCATGTCTTCAGCGACATGCTTTCGCTGCGCTTTTTGAACAAAATTGAGCTCTTTTGGAACTAGTCGAGCGGCGACGCGTTTCATGCCTAAAATGTCAATGAGAATGTTGTGGACGGACTTAAAAGATATGTTCACCTCACTAGCCAACTCTCTCAGACTCATACGTCGATTTTCGAGCACTAGCTTCTTGATTCTGTCGATGTTTTCTTTGGTCGTAGCGGTTGAAGGTCTACCAGAACGAGGCAAGTCTACTACTACTTCTCGGCCTTCTTTAAAAGCCTTATACCCAGAGGTGTGACTTATCTAAGATACAAGTATCTGAAATACAGATACAAGATGCAAGATACGTATTTTCATTTTGTATCTAAAATACTTTTTAAAAAATCATTTTGTATCTTGTATTTAAATATATTTTGTTTGGTATCTTAGTATTTTATAAATACTTTTTCTGATAAAATACTTTTAGTAATATATTAGTAGAAATATATAAAATAAATGCGTAAAATTGAGCATGTCATTATTAGTCCAACATCACATTGGTAGATGGCGACTCTTTCTTTGCACTGCACTGGCCTGTATCTATACAAGATGTGGCAAATGCACAAGTCGTGCGAGCCAAACAATTAAAAAAAAAAACTGAAATGTAATTTCATTTGAGAAGATGACCGCCTTTTTGTATATATTACATTACATTAAGTTATTTACGAATAATTCGTAAATAACTTAATGTTAAGTTATTTACATACGTAAATAACATTAAGTTATTTACGAATAAATCGTGTTATGTTATGTAACGTGTGTGTTATGTTATCGTGTTATGCTCGTGTTATGTCAATTAAGAAAAATAAACTTAGAATTCATTAAAATAAAATCTTGTTTTCTTACAAAAGTATTTGTATCTTAAGAAGTATTTAGAAGATACGTATTTGGTATTTAGTATTTCAGATACTATTCTCGAAAGTATTTTGTATCTGGTATCTGAAATACTTTATTTAAAAGTATCTTGCATTTTGTATTGCAGATACTTTGTACAGGGTATTTTGTACATCTCTGCTTATACCATTCATAAGCCCTTGTTTTCGATATACACGATTCGCCGTAGGTATTTCGCAACATTTTTAGTGATTCACCACATGAAATATCATTTGAAACACAAAATTTAAGGCACACTCTTTGTTCAACAATATTTTCCATTGTAAAAATCGCCGAGGACTCAAAACTATGACCAACAAAAAGTGTAGTTTAAAACAAATTAAATGACAGATCCCGCTCAAATTTTGCGCGCTAAATCAGTACAGTGCTACCAACATGCAGTAAAAAAATTAGAACGACCTCTTTTACGCGGGTCTTTTTATTGACATATTCCCGATACTTTTTACACAGAGTAGTATGTTTATCCGTTATCTAGTATCCACAGTACAAGCTTGCCTCAGTTTGGGACTAGAGGATTGGTGTAGGTGACCGAAATATTTATTTATTACTGTTTTTTTTTTGCTGTTTCATAAAATCACCTCACCTCCACCTATGTAGAGGGTGCTTAACTGAGAAAAGCGAATGCTTTTGGTTTTAGCTAAAATTCCTAAAATATTAGATCAGCTGTTAATATTCCATTTGAGATGCTGCGTGCAGTTCAAAATACTACAAGTACGTTAAGCACTTCCAAGTTAAACAAACTATGCAATTAGTAGCGCAATTAATGTTAGAGCGTATAATTATGTATTGTACGCTGTCTCTTTCTTTAATGATTACAGGTCAGAGGCGCTCAATGCGCGGCCCTCTCTGACAATTTATTCTCTACGCGTAACGAGGTCTCTTTTTTTCTATTCAAATCTTCTTATGTACAATATAGCGTTTACAATTAGCAAACAAACAATATAAAACCTGCCAATGTTCAAACTAAATAATAATAAATATCTTTGCACATACACACAGCGCTATCCAGGTCCACAGTAAACATCTAGGCTTGTGTTATGGATACCAGATGGTTGATAAGCTACACAAATATATAAATGAAAAACAATACAAACCTGAATAAAACAAACAAATCAAAATCAAAATCAACTAACTTGATTCAAATTGAATATTATCCGGGCAATATTATCAGGTGTAAAGCAATATATTTACATAATTTAATAAATTTTGTGAATATACAAAATAAGACAGATGAGACAAGACTCCGGATCCCAGCCTACCTTTTTAAATACTCGTACCTATGCCAAAATTTTAATAATCAAATCAAATCAAAATGCTTTATTTCATAGGATAAAATTATCACTTGAAAACGTCACTATTAATATTACATTTCAATTTACAATATGTAATGGACATTTTATGTGGTATGGTAAATTAAGTCGCAATTCAAATTAAGCCTCCTGTATCTAAGCCAGGATGTACTATGGTACGCTGCACGACATCCAACTGAAGTTAGACGGTGCCGTACATGTGCTATTGCTACCTTGAGCTTCAGATTAATTGAAAATTAACTTATGGGGAAGCCGAACAACTGATGCTTAACACCCCAGTATTGTTATACTACGGATAGCGCCACAACGCAGTGAGTGCTGCTGTCGGGACTTGAGTCAGTCATCGTCAGGTTAGTCCAAAATAAGACATAAGTTAGGTGAAGTGCCAAATATGTAATGAAGCGGCTAAATATTACAATTCACTTATATTTATAACTTATTTCTATTTACGTCACTAGGCTTAACTAATACACATACTTACACTAAATATTGCATTAACGCAGTTTCTTGACACACTTACTTTTCCGGTCCGCGTACATTTTGCCATTTTAAGGATATTTTACTTTAAGTTATTTATTTATTCTCTCAATACTACACTGCGAATTAAAATTATGTGTATAATATGATTGACAAAATCGTTTAACGACCCTCATTTTATTTGACATTGAATAGCCCTTATCAATCTACACCTGACCTGACTCTCTATTGTTCGCAACATAAGATCATAGTAGCAATGAACTTGAGGAAAAAATTATGTCATTTGTCCGACAGAAAATTAGATGAAATTGATCTTTTGTTTTTTTTTTTCTTGCACCGCCGGCGCCGCGGTTCCAGGTTGTTGCTCATAGTGTGCTATGATGGTCAGAGATGTTTTTATTCATAACGGGTTAGCGATTGACTTCAATCCCACTTAAGAGACGATTAGAACTCACTTGGCTTAGGATAACCTCAATTTTATCATAAAGCGTTAATCATTCACTTTGTATTAAGCCTATGAACGCCGCGCTGGTCGCCGGTGACCGCAAACAATTGATTTTCAATTGTATCTGCATCATGGCAGATACAATAGCCTGGCATGCGAATGAGCTGCTTATATCCAGGGATGATTACCATCTAAATAGTCTGATATTTTAAAATATGTAACAGCGGAATTGTAATACATTAGCCTAACATAGGCATCCAATGTAATGGCTAATTAAACAATTTGTCTACAACACCTACATTTAGAACGTTGTAGCGAATACCTACAATAAATCAGAGAAATTTATGAATTCCGGGCGAATATTATACATGTTGTTCGAAGTTACTTCACAGCCGCGAATATTTGCGAGTTGTTTCATTGCAACAAATTGTTATTGCTCTCGTTTTACGGCTACATACAAACACAAGACACCCGTAATTAGGGTTGCCATACGTCCGGAATTATCCGGCTCTTTCTCCGGATTGCGAGGAGAAATCAAAGGTGTCCGGATTAAGTAGAAGTTACTTAGGTAGTTACTCTTGATATTTGAGACTCCCTGATTTCTGGGTATTTACCCTCAGTGCGTTATAATCGTTTATAGAACACAACCCACCTATATAGGATGAATTTGAATTCGTGTAATTCCCATTAACAGTCGAATATAACCATAGTCGAATTCGATCATCCACATAAAGTAAACCATTCTGAAACCACTATAAGTGTGCAAGTCCAAAATTTTCAGCTGAATTCAGGTATGGTTCCTATTGGAATTACATGAACCAGTAAACTGGAATTACACGAACTAAATTTCACCCTGTATATTAGTTAAAAGAATCAACTGTACAGATTCTATAGAAAAACTAGCTTTTGACCATTGAATGAAAACTTTATGAACCACAAAAATCTCACTACACATCAACCGCCTCCGTGGCTCAATGTAAACAACATTGGGTTTACGATTCGGACGTCGCGGGTTCGATCCTCAGCGGGGTACATGTTTAAGTACTCGGTTTGGTTGTTGGTAGGACATTTTAAATGTCCGCCTGGCTAGCTACCACCATCTTATCTAAATCTGCCGCCAAGCAGCAATGTTAATAGCATGTTGTGTTCTAGTTGTCAGTGATAAGATAGCAAGTCCCCCAAATCGACCTCATCTTCACTTAACATCAGGTGTGATTGAGGTCAAGTACCAATCCGTTGGCCATAAAAAAAAATCTTAGGTAATCTGAAGAAAATATCCGGAATTTTCTACACTCGTCCGGAATAATGCCCGGAACATCTTTTGATTTGGCAACCCTAACCCTAAACCTACCCGTAGACTATGTATACTGACGTGACAGCTGTTTAAGAGTCATCATTGTTCTCTTTTTCATTACCCGACTACAGCGAAGCCGAAAGCAGAGTAATGTATTTTACCGTATGTGTATGGTTACCACCCTCAGCGAAAACGTCTCAGCCGATTTGGACAAATAGACATATTATTTGACAAATTTTTATTCAGTGCCACAATATAATCACAAATATAATATATAATTGACAGCTCTTGACTCGTTTTTTATAACCGTTTTTAAGTTTATATTTTTGATGGATTATCATAATTACTGCCATCTGTTTTATGACCAATGAGCCTAGGAATTGAATTTTACAAATAGCTTCAAATAAATTCTCTAGATACTTCCGCTGCGTTCAATTGATTGGGTATCCTCCACCTTTTCGTGTGTCCCGCTCCCAGTTTAATCATTGTGGAAGGTTTCCATTCCAATAATGAACGATTTACTTATATTCAGCAAAAACGTTTCGAAGTAATTGGAGGAAATTTATTGCAGAGTTTGCGGTTTACCTGAGAAATAATTGTAATGAAGTAAGTGTTAATTATTATCAATCAATCAATTTATTTGTTTATCACTTTGATCTCGTACCACCTTCAGCCCTCGACCATTGAAGCTGGTGCGGCTCCTGAGATAATATAATCCGACAAGATAATGAATTACTTATTATTTTTTTTAGGCACAACGGGTTGATACATGACCTCAATCACACCTGATGTTAAGTGAATATGAGGTCGAAGGTGGAAGCGTACTGACTCCGAAGCCCTAACTCATTTGGGGGACTGGCTATCTTATCTCTGACAACCGGAACACAACAATGCTATTAACATTGTTACTTGGCGGCAGATTTAGATAAGATGGTGGTAGCTAGCCAGGGGGACATTTAAAATGCCCTACCACCAACCAAACCGAGTACTTAAACATGTACCCCGCTGGGGATCGAACTCGCGACCTCCGAATCGTAAACCCAACGTTGTTTACATTGAGCCACGGATGCGGTTAATATTAGAATTAGAACTGGCGATGTTGTGCCGTGCTGTTATGCTCGTTGAATTAATAAAAGTACCGATCACAAGAAACAGTAATGTTTGTATAAGTTGGGTATTTCTTCTTTTTGTTTCATTATTGTATAGCAGCAAATCCTACTTTATAATATTTAATATTTATTGAAAGATGATTGTTTGTGATGTGTGCGTAAATAACTAAGGGCCGTATTGACGGGGCACTCGCAGGATTGATTGGCAACAAAACGCGACCGTCAAATTACCGCTTCATTCGATAATGGTTTTGAAAAAAAAAAAATTACCTACCTATGACAATACCTTCTATTTCACTTAACTAATATGCCCTACTTTTTACGGTAAAAAAACTCATGCGGTATAATGCTATGACCATAAATAATTATATGTTTTTGTGGCCATACGTTAGACCTACTTTACTACTATGGCATTTTTATTTTCTCTTTGGCACTCACTACTCCCCTTATTTGGACTAAACTTCTACGAGTGTTGCCACTTACCGAATTTTTGTCACATTTATTATGAATTCGTATGTATTTGGTAGCATATTGAAATAATTTTATAATTACAAACAAACAAAATATTCTATATTGTACAACAATAAGAAGCATAACACAACGATAAATAAGAAAAAGGGGATAATGCAATTTGGCGGCCTTATCACTAAAAGCGATCTCTTCCAGGCTCCCTTTGGGTTTGGAAGCATTATGCACATGATATGTAGGTAGCGTGCGCGGTAAACTAATTTTAATAAAATAAATAAATCACCCATACATACGTTAATTGAATACATACAAACATACATACATAATATATATAAAAAATAATAGATATAATATATCATCATAATCATCATCAGCCCGTAAACATCCCACTGCAGGGATATAGGCCTTCCCTCGTATATAAGGGAGTTAAATTTATACTAATTAAATTAATTAATACTAATTAATTACCAACGTCAGAAGGAGCATCGAGTCTAATGGTTCGTCATTTTGTTATCATCCTGCTCGATATATTCCTACTTTTTTCGAATATTTAAAGTTATAAATAAAAGTTGCCGTTTTATCAATAATTGTTAATCATCAAAAATAGTCAAATTCAATGCTATTTCAGAATTATATAATTTTTATTATTAAAGTTAGCTTATAAACTTCTTTAGTGTATGCAGTAACAACACAAATATGGTAGCAGGTCTTTAACTACAAATGTATGTGATGTACGAGAACGACTTGATAGATGTTTATTTATGCACAACGGGTTGGTACTTGACCTCAATTACACCTGATATATTTAATTTCAATTAATAGTATTTATAGTATCATTTCAATTAATATTAATAAGTTAATATATAGGTACATTATATATTACATTATTTGATTTATTCTATTTGTCGATTTCCATTTATATAATTCAAAAATATTGGCTATGTATGCCGAATTAGTCTCTGCGTTTAGGATGGTGTAATAAGCCTTTTCAAGCTTCCGATTTCCTAATTAGAGTGTTGCTAATTAGATTTCCTACAAATAGGATAGTATAAAAAGCGCTTTACAGTGTTTTGTAGTGGTAGAGCCACGCTGTAAGCTATTAGCTTGCAGCATGAATGGGCCGGCTCGACCGGGGAAGTACCACCCTCTCGCAGAAGACCGACGTCTGAGTAGTGGCATTTTGCCACTGCGCTTCGTCCGGTGAGCGAGGGCGCCGGAGGCCCACCTTCCAATCTCTCTCCAGAATGGTAGCGGTATTTAAAGAGTTAGTACCCCAGGAGGGTACCAGCACTATTAGCGCTGGAGAATCCCTCATCGCTCAGGCTGCCCTACTTATTCTGGGGTGGACACCTTCCTCAAAGGCCGGCAACGCATCTGTGACCCTTTTGGTGTTGCGGGTGTCCATGGGCGGCGGTGATTGCTTTCCATCAGGTGACCTGCATGCTCGTTTGCCGCCCTCTCATATCAAAAAAAAAACACAACTTTGCCTTTCTCTTTTCGTTAATTTCTGTGATTGACGTACTGGCAACACTGCATGCTAGGAACTCGTGCCGGCACTAATAAATTGCCTGAAATGATCGACGGAGGCCATAAAAAGCCAATTCCAAGCAATTTGGTTCTAATTTCAGACAAATCGATGCACACGTCGCATGTCAAGCTTCAATAAGGATTCCAAGTGGGTAATCTTCTCTAATATGAAAAGTTTTATCAATCTAGACTAGATGTCTAGGATTTATATGTTCGAATCACAAGTGAGACATTCGCCGCCATCCGTCGCCGAGCTGGGGGCGCTGCACGTCATACGTTCGTGATGCAAGTATTCACACAATCGAATTCTGCTACTTTGACAATGACAAAAAACTGTGCTGTATTATAGTGCTCAAAGAAGAAAATAGTGCTACTGTAGTATAAGAGTTATTCAATATTTTAATTGGGCATTCTGGCGTCACGTGTGGCTGGAACCCTCATTCTCAACATATGATTATAATTTACTAGCCTTCCAATTCAATTCAATTTATTAATGTGAAACACAGGTATAAAATATGTTAGTGAATATCACTCGCGGCTTCGCCGGCGTGGAACACCTTTACCGCGATTAATTTATTTCTCCCGCGGGTACTACTCACTTTATCGGGATAAGAAATATCCTATGTCTTAATCCAGGGTATCAAATCAAATCAAATCAAAAAAATATTTATTTCGTAGGATAAAAATTATCACTTGAAAACGTTACATTTTTTATCTTATTATTAAAGTTTTTGACATTATTGCTCATTCACAAAGCTGATTCCCCAGAGAAGAACGAGCAAGAAACTCAAGGGTTGCTCTTTTAAATAAGTTTGGGTTACAATTATATTGTATTGTATAATTAGACTGAATATCGCCGAGCGGTCTATGTCCATGCTTACTTATCATCTAGATAGTCAGAAATTTTATAATAGCCTTTGGTAAATAATGTCTGTTTTATGATGGTTTTGAATTTATTTAAAGGTAAATTTTGAATGTCCACTGGAACCTGTATGCATTGCCCTTTAAATGACTTAGTGACTTTGTGTAAACGGCTGACATGAACAGCAAGTTTCTTTTTATATTTGGTATTAACATTATGTATATCACAATTTTTCTTAAACGATTCTAGATTTTTTCTTACATACATCAAGTTTTCGTAAACATATTGCGATGCTAATGTTAATATATTAATTTCTTTAAATTTATTCCTAAGAGACACTCTGGGATCCAATATATTCTACCTATATACCAAATTCCATCCAAATCCGTTCAGTCGTTTCGCATTTATAATATTAGTTAGACGCGTGTTAGTTTTATTATGCAGTTATGTAAGTAAGTTACGACATCGGCTATACATATTATCGTGGTTTTCTATTCTGAGATGTAAAGTTAAGGCGATAGATAATAATTCTCCCCGTTTTCCTCGCATTGTAGAAGGCACAAGTTGACCACTTTGCCCCGCCCATTGTAATGCCAACACCTGTCTTGGAGCACCTTCAATCGACGTTGACAAATGACTTCGCCTTTGTGACCTGAAGCATTTTCTTTTTCCAATTGAGTAACGAAGATAGCGTGAAATATGGGCGCCATTTTTTCACCGCTCCGACATGGAGTTTTGGTATTGGGATATTGAATTTTTTGTTGTTACTTCAGTTATGTTTAACCGTGTGGTTCCCGACAGAATAGAATAGAACTAGCTCATCTCTTCCCATGGAAGGACCACCAAAAAGCTTATATAGATTTGCACGTTTTAACGGCGAACGGCTCTCCCTCTGTCTCTGGCGTAAGGTGAAGCATGGATATTGTTTAAAGCATTAAACTTTAACGGCCGCATTCATAGGGATTACAATGCTCTTACAATGAACTTACAATGGTTTGCAAGACAATTGTACAAAATGACGCTGATTCATAGACGCTAAAATCCATTTTATTTCCATCGTAACCTGATTGCAAACTGACAATGGTGTCGATTCGGATGTACACCAACTAAACTAAACTAAAACCAGTTTTAAAGTAGTACGGTCTCTTTCTCCCTGGAACAGTACGATGCGACGGCACCACTCCAAAACTTGTTTTAATTTAGTTTAGTTTAGTTGGTGTACATCCGAACCGACACCATTGTAATCCAAAACCTACTTAAAAAGAGCAACTCTCGAGTTTCTAGCTCGTTCTTCTCTAGGGAGTCAATTTTGTGAATGAGCAGTAATTTAAATATTAACTTAAAAAATGTAACGTTTTAAAGTGATATTTTTCTCCTATGAAATAAAATCTTTTGACTATCAGGTGAATTTAGATATCTTTTTTTTTATATATATGAGAGGGCGACAAACGAGCATGCGTGTCACCTGATGGAAAGCAATCACCGCCGCCCATGGACACCCGCAACACCAAAAGGGTCACAGATGCGTTGCCGGCCTTCGAGGAAGGTGTGGGTGTATTTGACACACAGGCATCTAGGTAACAGATCAATAACAGCCCTAAACAAGGGCAACCTGTTTGTCAGTAGTCAGTACTTTGATAAATCAAAGACTCAGATCGAATTATAACTCCTTTATTTTCACAACTAGTATATAATTTATATCCACAATTATTATGTAGCGAACAGAATTGGTAAATACGTACAGAGCTTATCGTATACGACCTTTCAGTTCAGGATTTGCAACCAGACTGCTGTATGGATGGACCAACTCGACTTCCCCGCTACCGATACCCATTAAAATTGGCGAGCTCTCGGATTGGTCAATCGTAATCGTGCGTAATTTCCGAATTTTCTCGACCAATCACGCACAAGTGGTAATACAAAGTCATAATTATATTACATAATTGCTAATACAAAATCATAATTAATAGCGATAGAACAAACAAAAGTATAAAAATATCATAAAATTATTGAGAATCATCACAGTACCTTCCCGCATTCTTACAATACAGTGTCAGTATAGGTTATACAAAAAGGATGGAGTATAATAATGGGAAACACGTATCGAACCAATCCTAAAAAAAAAAACTTCTTTTCATTACCAAAACCCTATTAACCCCTTGGAAATATCCTTTAATTTTCACAGAAAGTATTTATTAATTCAGTAAAAAGCAAATTATTCTGCAAGATTAAGCGAAAAGCCCGTGGAATTAGCGAGGAGTTCAGAGGAAGCCTTCACAAGCCTAGGATTAACAGCGGATAAAGAAACTTTGACCAAGCCCCGTTGGTAAAATAATATGTACGTGATACTGGAATACTCACAGTGGATTTAATACAAAGAAATAGTGCTAAATAGTGCTGAAAGGAAAAAAGTTGTGCCACTGCAGTTTTAAGGTCATAGCTCATTAGAGCCACCCGGCACCCACTCTGCACCACCTCGCCTCCGTATTCTTTATATGGACTTATATGGCTATGCGCTCACTACATCAACTCCGTAGCGTCACCGGATCGCCTTAGTCGTAAACCCTCCACGCGCGGACGGCGAGTGGACCACTCGGTGACAACTCCTTGCTCGCATGCTTACCTTGCGTTGACTGCGCATTGCCAACGCGCGGGTCCGGAGTGGACCGCGCGCTGCCCGCGAATGATTTCACGTGTAGACCAAGTGCCAATTGTTAACAGACTACTCGAAAACTCGTACACCAAGCGACGTCCACTCGTTGACCACGCGGGGTCCACTGGTTGACGACACTAGGTCCGCTGGTTGACCGCGCGACGTGTGCGCGACGTGTATTGGTGATAACGCGGCATCTACCCATGGATCACCTGTATACAACGAGTGGACGCCGTGCGACGAGGCGGTGCGGAGTGGGTGCCGGGTGGGTCTAATGAGCTATGACCTTAACAGATATTCATTATTTTAAGTGAGCATTCTGGTGTCACGTGTTGCTGGAATCATCATTCTCATACGCAGTGTCTCCTTTACCTATGATTATAATTTATATCCCAAAAAACTGTGCTTTGGGATATTTGGTACTATTTCAGGACAGTTAATAACACCTTTTAATCGCCTCCGTGGCTCAATGTAAACAACATAGGGTTTACGAATTCGATCCGCAGCGGGATACACATTAAGTACTCGGTTTGGTTGGTGGTGGGGCATTTTAAATGTCCGCCAGACTACCTACCACTATGTTATCTAAGTCTGCCGCCAAACAGCAATGTCAATAGCATTGTTGTGTTCCGATCGTCAGAGATAAGATAGCCAGTCCCCCAAATATGTTGAAGTTTCCGGCTCAGTACGTTTTGACCATCTTCACTTAACTGCATACTTTATATTATCTTCAATATCATTCATCATAAATTATCAACTAATAATTTATATCCTAAAAACCTGTGCATAAATCACTATTTACTCCATCAAAATAGACAAGTACCAAACTACGAAGTTATTACGAAGTAAAGACGTCTGTCGTTGTGTTTGATATTTTGTCGCCCGCGCTTTTGTTTTCCATGTGTGTTATTATTATTGCATAGAATACCTAAGAATAATTGGTGAGACTATTTCAGGACAGTTTTTTAACCTTGTCAAAGTAGCTGAATTCCATTTTGTGTATTCCAACATCACGCACAGTTAAATAATGTATAATCCCCGAAATACAAGTAGGTAGAGTGAGCAAAAAATTATCTATTTTTAATGAATTACGACTTTGCACTTGACCTCAATTACACCTGATGTTGAGTGAAGATGAGGCCGAAGATGAAAGCACATGACAACATTATCACAAGCAGCTGGAAAGCAGCAATCGCAATAACATTGGCGGCAGACTTTCATAAGATGGTAGTGATAAATGACATAATTTACTTTTATTTTATATTAAATGCTAAAAGATCAAATCGGGGACATCTTATAGCCAAGTCAAGTACGTTAAAGCGTGTATAAACAACATTATGACAGTGAACCAAGAAGGTATGTCAGGATCGTAGCAAGACATGGAACTCCCTTCCGGCGTCAGTCTTTCCTGAATCCTACAACCTTGGGATCTTCAAGAGCAGAGTGAATAGACATTTCCTGGGATCGCGTGGTTCATCATCGACCACATCGTCACTTTCCATCAGGTGAGATTGTGGTTAAAAGCGAATCCAGTGAATCATAAAAAAAAAGTAGAAGTCTGTGGTCTCTGTCTATTGTAGGTGAAACAAGCTTGTTTATGATTTTTTAAAAGATTATTTAGATATTTATTTATGAATTTTCCAATTGCTCGTGATGGGGTAGAATGCTCGAATTACTTGTTGTTAAGTGTCTTATCATATGACATATACCGGTGAGTTTTATTACGTTACGTTTTTTAGAAGTAGAAGGTATTGGCATAGATAGTTTTTGTTTTTTTTTCAAAATCATCATCGAAAAGCCGTTGTGTAATTTGACGGTCATGTTTGTAGCTTATTCCACATCTCACTCATCCGGTATATCCAATATATACCGGATGAGTATAGAGTTCCTTACTTGTTCTTCTCTGGGGAGTCAGCATTGTGAATGAGCAGTAAATGTAATATTAATAGTGACGTTTTCAAGTGATAATTTCATCCTATGAAATAAAATATTTTGATTCGATTTGCCCAATAGACAAACCAAGGCTATTATCCTGAGATAGTCACGAGATTTGTCGAGTAAGTAAATAAATTGATTATATCAATTATAGCCAAACCACTAACCGATTCGATCAATACATCTATAACAACTTATCAGTGCAGTGACTCCTTTGACCTTGTCGATGCGCGTGTGGTGACCTGTTGTATGTGGTCTGCTTAATATTGGGTCTTCACCTATGAAATTAGAGTTTTTTTTCTTCGTTAATCATATGTACATATTCCTGCGATTTTCAAAGCTATATCCAAATTTGTTTTTTATTTGGAAAATGGAATATTATTTCACATGAAATATTTTTTAATTTCTGCGCTAAATCACATAAAAAAAATTTGAACAGAGCTCTTTTCGTGTGCTTCCCATAATCATTACTTAGATTCGCTGATTCTTTTATAAAGCGGTTACTTTTAAAAATTAACACTGCCTATACTTAACTTAATGTTATCCGATAATACACACAAAGTCTAGCTAAATTTGGATTTGACGTTTCCAAAAAAAATGAATAATGTTTGTATGGAGAAAACAGTCTTAATGAAATTCTTCATACAAAACGCCAATTTCATAGTTAAGGACTTAATATTACACACACATATACATATAGGTAGTACGAATCTAACGACATGTCATTTGTACACATCGGCAGATGTGTTTAGGTGGTAGGTGGTTACAAATATACTTATAAGCGCGTTAAATACATCACCCTCCTTTTGGTTTTGGTAGTCGGGTAGAAATCACTGGAAATGCACCCTTAAATAGGAACCAACAAAAACAAAATAATCCCATACCCTTGCAAGATTTGTTTAAAAGCTCTTACAACTGATATTGCCAAAGTTACAAGAAAATTGTTAAACTTTTATTGATGAAACACAAAACGAGTACAGATTTCAAGAACTTCGACGCGTTTCGCATCTTTCTGACAATAAAAACTTTTAAGCCTCTTAAGTCGTTCGGTTTTGCTATGCTATTATAAATAAATAATAATAAATAAATGTAATAATAATAAATATATTATAATGTATTTCACCAATACGTGTTGAGTTAATTATTCTTTGTATTGGTTGTAGGAAGTTATTTTTTTTACATCTGAGGGTAAATTGTTAAAAAGCTGTGCTCCTTCGTAAGTAAACATGAGCTTGCCATAATTCGTTCGAGTCTTGGGCAATACAATACAGATGTTTTTAGGTGGAAAGTCCCTTAGTCGCCTTTCAAGACATCCTCGGGAAGAAACAGGTTAGTTCTATTCTATTTGAGTGTCGAAACCACACAGCATCATACAACTCTGTTAAAAGGAAAATATCTTCGAAATGGCACTAACGATTTTAATTCATCATCATCAGCCCGTAAACACCCCACTGCAGGGATATTGGCCTTCCATATAAATGACGGAGTATGGGCCATAGTCCACCACGCTGGCCCAATACGTTTTTTCACAAGCTTTAGAATTTTTATTTCTCAGGCATGCAGGTTTCCTCACGATGTTTTACTTCACCGTTTAACAGTCGGATAAAAGCACATAAGTAATTAAATTTAAAAACTCATTGGTACATGGCCTGCGTGGAAATCGAGCACGGATCTCCCAAATTGGCAGACAGCGTCTTATCCGCTTAAAACATATTAATTGTGCACAAAAATATTACATAAACTAGGTAAGACTTGGAAGTCAGGAGACAGAGTGACAATTTATAATATTGTGTAATGCCTTTAGAGAATTAACTTATACAGAAGGTGTCTGGAAAATTGAGCTGCTTAATTGGAAAATTGAGATGCTGCCTTCGCGCTGCAGCGCCTCGGGAATGTTCGCCGCTTGGAACACGGACGGCTTTCATGCCGTGCTGCGAAAGCGGGTGGCCTCGCTGAGGGAGCGGGTGCGGGGCGGTAACAACAGTCTCCTGAGGGTGATAGCCGAGAGATTAGACAGCCATGTTCTCGCTCACTGGATGTCGATGCATGTGGCATCCAATGAGCATTTTAAATTTTACTGAAAAAATTTACTGACATAGTTATTAAGTTGTTTGGTACTAACACTTTTGTATATTTATATTTATGTGTATGTATTTTATTTTATAATGTATGGACCTCAAAGTCCGAAATAAATGACTTCTTTCTAATGACTTCTTTCTAAAATTTTGATCGACTTATATTTATAATCCAACGACATCTCATTCTTGTCCAAATCGGGCACACGAATAAATTTGGTTATTTATTCGTGTGGTTCAGGTTGTAAGTGGTAACATACACACATACAGATGCGGTGAACACAATACCCGTCTTTTGGCTTCGCCGTAAAAAAAATCAAGTAAATGAACAGATATAGGCAGTGAACTAATATAATATATAGAACACCTAAGCCGCCTCCGTGGCTCAATGTAAAAACATAGGGTTTGCGATTCGGAGATCACCGATTCGATCCCCAGCGGGGTACATGTGTAGTACTCGAATGATGTCCGTCTGACTAGCTACCACCATCTTATCTAAATCTGCTGCCAAACAGCAATGTTAATAGTATTGTTGTGTTCCAATTGTCAGAGATAAAATGACCAGTTCCCCAAATAAGATGACATTTCCGGGTGAGTACGCTTCCACCTGCGGCCTCAACTTCACCTAACATCAGGTGTGATTGAAGTCAAGTGCTACCTCGTTGCGATGCTATTGATTGGCTTAGGTTTATTTGTACGAAAATCACCGGCAGCACTTCAAAGAACTGACGGCTGGATGGAATTATTTTTGAAATAAATAAAACTTTTCCCCATTGGAATGCTGAACAATAAAGTGTTAAAGAATTACTCCTAAATACGGTTCGCGGTTGTTTTTCACAATCCGCTGGATCTTATCAACACCTCGGAAAGTTTCATTGTACTGGACCATTATACTTAATTCCTTTTGGGGACTCCTAACTTTGTTTAAGTCGGAAACTTTGGAATTAATTTCTTACTCCCACATTTATAGGTTCAGCTTGTATTTTTACCCTACAGGCCCAAAAAGGAGGGTTATGTTTTTCAAGTTGAAGTGAAAGGTGTCGTTCTATTTGTCTAGTCTACTTTTTATGGTAAATAATCTGACATGGTGCCCGCAAAATACAAAACATACTGTCGGGTTTTTTGGTTTTTATATACTTAAATGGTTATTAACCAACTCCCAAAAAGGAGGAGGTACTACGTTCGTCTGTATATATTTTTTTTATATGTTCACCCAAATGGTCAACCTTATCGATGACAATAACGCTAAAGTTATAGAATAACGAGCATGGTCTGGGGCGAAACCAAGTGTATCTCGTACTTGTGTGAATTATTATAAGTACGAGTTCAAACTTCAAACTTCAAGCATTTATTTCAACGTAAGATACATGATATCATTTGTTGAATGTCAATTTAAATCTACTGGAAATAAAACAAGTTTATTGCATTTATCTGTCAGTTGGTATGTCCAAGCTACTACCGCTTCGGAAAGGGAAATCATCTGTGGGAAGAGAAGATTAGAGGTGATGTCACATGGATTGCTTATAATCAATCGAATTTAAAGGGGGGCATTCAGATGTCTTCGACGCCTCCCACCCCCTTGCTACGCCCATGAGAGTGTGGCTTCCACCTTTATCTTATAACTTTATCAGTCTATGTCAGTTACAAATAAAATTGAGTTCGATGGATCCACAAACTACAAACCCCCTAGATCTAAAATATGAAGAAGCGCTTTTCGCCATAACATCGAGAAATTGCTCCCTTTAATTAGTCACGTGGAGGTATCCGATGTGGGTTTGACGCATTTGGTACACTTCTTAATTTGTACACTATGCTTAAATGATACACTTCTCAACTTGTGCAGCTCTCAAATGGTGATCTTAGCAACTGGTGCAATTCTCATATGGTGGACACCATGCTTAAATGGTGCATTTCGCAAAAGGAGCACTTTTTTAAGATGAGGTGACAGTTAACAGTCAAATATTCTTTATTTTTTAAGTACTACACGTGAAATAATGAGAATTAAAATTTTAGGAACCTAGATGTGCAGTGATTGATGTCCATCCAGTATTTACTAAGTCGGTCCATTATGTCAGGGAAAAACTCGCTAGATTACAATTTCTGGCGTACGCCAGTAAACAGTATTTGTGATTATGAAAATAAATAACGTTTGTGTGTGTGTGTGTGTGTGTGTGTGTGTGTGTGTGTGTGTGTGTGTGTGTGTGTGTGTGTGTGTGTGTGTGTGTGTGTGTGTGTCCAGTCTTTGTCCGGACACATCTCAGTAATGTGGGGTCGGATTTAAGTGCGATTTTTAAATAAACATGACAATAAACACTAAAATAATCATGAAAATCGATTACCAAACGACGAAGATATACAAAAAATTATATACAGTTGAATTGAGAACCTCGTCCTATTTTTGAAATGGGTTAAAAATCAAAAACCATTTTCAAATAGGCTCAGACGTATTGGCGTTACAATGCCATAGTCAGACATACATACACAGATAGACATACAACCATTCTTATCTCACCGAGGGGTTAAAAATCTAAATCATTTAAACTGGAACTGGATAAGCATTTTTGTACCGTACTGTACCAACTTAAATTTAATTTCATATTTCAACTACACGAAGAGGAGACACCACTGCTGATACCTTATGTTCACACTAACCTATATAGTTCACGTATTGACCAAATTACGAGAGCCCACTGGGTGGTGCCTTGACCTAATTCCTGCGGTCGTTCATGGCAAGGACGCGACTCGGTCGTGAAACCAGAGGGCCTATCATGACTTTTTATTCCAAAATGTTTTGAACGAACAACGACATGTTCTGTGAAAACCGTCAAAAGAAAATATATTGAATAAAAATCGGCCAAGTACGTGTCGGGCCACGCGCAGTTCTCTACTTGCCCATCTAATTGGGTTAGGTTAGTACGTGTGCAGTGGACGGGATCTCACAGGACCATGATAATTCGCGTAATAGAGAAGAGGCCCTCCAGCTGGAGGCTGAGTATGATTCCGTAGAGTTTAAATTTCCGGTTTCGATTCCCGCTAGGGTAATTGGTAAAATCAAAATCAAAATCAAAATCAAAAATGTTTTTATTTCGTAAGTTATAAGAATAACATTTGAAATCGTCATGACATACAGGTAATGTAGGGAATGTACTTTTTAATTTTGAAAATAAACTTACTAAAATCTCGAGTGTGTGAGCATGCAGAATTGCTACCGGATCACACATACAGACAGTATTGAAATCTTATTATCTGGCATGCAAGATTAAAATATTGATTGTTAAATATATATTTAAATGCTGTTAAGATTTCGTGTGAATGAATAAATGAAATAAATTGTTTAATCATTTTGTTCTCCGCTTAAATGGTACAGTCAACGGGAAAAGAACCGAAAGGTTACTTTTTTTATGCATTACGTTTTTTTTTTTTTAAGTTGAAGCATGCATATTGTTCCGGAACCTCCACTTTATTTGGGAGAGATTGGCTATCTCATATCTGACCAGCAGAACACAACAATGCTACTAACATAGCTGTTTGGCGGATATTTAAAATGCCCTACAACCAACCAAACCGAGTACTAAACATGTACCCCGCTGGGGATCGAATCCGCGATCAACGATTCGTAAACCCTATGCTGTTTACATTGAGCCACGGAGGCGGTCAAACTCTCCCGACTCAGGAAATCCTAGTGGTTGAGTAAGGCCGGGATTTCAGATTGTTACTCAAGCAGAGATTTCCGCTTGTAGCCAGTTGAAAAGGGATAGCTTTATGTAACTTGTACAGCGGCATCTTTCTAACTATGATCAAGCGCAGATCTACGCTTGAGCAACATTCTGGAATACGGGGCTTAGTGTGTTAAAAAAATTAAAATATAACAATTTTTTCTGTAATGTGTTTTGTAAAAGTATATACTCCTTTTGTGCACATCTTTCGTGATATTAGTATGTGTATGTAGGTTTATAGAATATATATATATATATATATATATTTAAATTATGTTATGTATATATTTCGCAGTAGGTATATGTAATATATATAGTGTAAGTTTATTATTCAGTTATCTTTTCTTCTTTTATTTGTTTTATTATTCGTTATAGGATTTTTTCTTTTGCACACAATTTACTGCTAAACCCCAAATTTACTAAGTTTCCTATTTTAATGCTCAGGTTGGCTGGAAGAGATCTCTTAAAGAGATAAGTTCACCTTTGTACGTGGCCTATTGTTTGTACTCTGTTATTGTAATATTTTGGTACAATAAAGAATAAGATAATAAAGTATTTTTGTGTAATTGTATTATATCGTATCGTATCGTATTGTTGTTTACATTGGGCCAAGGATCTCTAGGCTCTATGTTCTCTACCAGATTTATTTATTATTTTTTTTATTTATTTATTTATTTGCATATAATCAACAGCATTATTACAAATTCTTATACAGAAAACTAATAACAAACTTATGCCAATTAAAGATTCTTATTATGTTACTGACAATGGTTACCCTTAACATTGAATGGGTAATGTTTTAATTAAATTACAATAAAATTCGTACTATTTCATTATTAATTATAATATTATTATATAAATATCAATCCGCCTCCGTGGCTTAATGTAAACAACATTGGGTCTACGATTAGGAGGTCGCGGGTTCGATCCCCAGCGGGGTACATGTTTAAGTACTCGGTTTGGTTGGTGGTAGGGCATTTTAAATGTCCGCCTGGCTAGCTACCACCATCTTATCTAAATCTGCCGCCAAGCAGCAATGTTAATAGCATTGTTGTGTTCCGGTTGTCAGAGATAAGATAGCCAGTCCCCCAAATGTGTTGGGGTTTCCGGGTCAGTACGCTTCCACCTTCGACCTCATCTTCACTTAACATCAGGTGTGATTGAGGTCGATTACCAACCCGTTGTGCATAAAAAAAAATATATTTATGCCAGTTGATGTGTTAACACACCATATTGTATTTGTGTCAAAATAAAATTGATCGTAAATTAATAACAAAATCAAAACGAAGAGAGCACGCAGTTTTGGTCCTTCGCTCGGGTGCGAAACGGAATACCTTTCGTGGTAGGCCCGTGATGCGAACCATGATGGAGATGAATTGAGGTAAATTTATAAGGCGCTCTGAAGGAATATTCACATTAGGAAACTCACAAAAGGATAGGGCATTTTGCTATTGAATGACGATCGTAAATCACAGTCTGTGTGGTCTCGGCACGTATAAATATTGGAGCTATTACAAAGTGGACTGTATTAACGTGTAAAACGTATATTTTAGTAAATTAGAAAACTGATACAGACTGAAACAAAAAACACAACCAATCACTCTCACGTTACCTATCAAAAAAACCCGTCTAGCTGCCAGTTTCCAACAAGAACGAACCCGTGGGTGTCGTAAATGAGACTAAGGGACTTTCCACCAAAAAACGTCTATATAGATTTGCATATTTTCACGGCGATGTGCTCACCCCCCGTCACGTGTACAGTTCTATAATGTGTACCGTGGATGTTGTTTTAATAATAATAATAAATAAATATTTCGGACACTTACACCAATCTAAACCCTCTGAGTTTCTCGCTAGCTCTTCTCAGTAGTGGTCGCGTTCCGAGCTAGTGGTAGTTTAAAAAACAAATGACGTTCATAAGTGCATATTGTATTGCCTACATGAATAAAAAAAAGAAAAAAGAAATCATCTAGTCCCAAACTAAGCAAAGCTTGTGCTATGGATACAAGATAAACGGATAAACTTACATAAATATTTATATAAACGTCCAAGACTCGGGAATAAATGTTCGTATTCATTAATCATTAAAGTTTTAATTTTTTGAACACCCAATCACTATTGTTTGACGACCTGTTTGGTGTAGTGGTTAGCAACTCTGACCACTATACCAAAAGGTTGTGGGTTCGAATCCCGCTAGGGGACGGGGCATGTGTACCAGAGTTGTGGATGTTTTCATTTATAATAAGTATTTATTTACAAAAAAAATATGTATTTATGTAGTATATCAACCATTTGGTATCCACAACACAAGCCTATAGTTGCTTACTGTGGAACTAGATGGCCCTGTGTTTTAAAAAAAAAATTGTTTGGGATATCTCTGTCCACTTAATTTGGGATAACGGCCGTGATGTTATGTATGTATATAAAACTTAAAGTTATTATGAAAGCATATTATAAAATATCTAGATTAGAACCGACCCGTCTCTTCCGTCGGGGCAATTACATTACTAAATTTTATTTTTTGAATAAAATCTGTTAACTTTAATGTTTTATTTTTTATTTTTTTTCGTAATAGGTAGGTACATCCTATACATACACTCTACAATGTTTGTCGGGTTAATTTTGTTAGACCTTGTGTATAGTATATTCTTTATTGCACCAAAAGAATGCGAAGAGGCGTCGCGTCCCTCTGCATTCTCTATCGCATATTTCATGGGGAGTGTTCTGAAGAACTGTTCGAGCTAATACCCGCTGCTCAATTTAACCGATACACTTCTCGCCGAAAATTAAATTTCCATCCACATCACCTGGATGAGTGGAAGTCTACCACTGTACGTTTCTCAAGAAACTACTTACCGCGTACGACCACCCTGTGGAACGGACTTCCGGCAGCGGTATTCCCGAACGAGTACGACATTGGAACCTTCAAGAAATGAGCCTACACCTTCCTCAAAGGCCGGCAACGCATCTGTGACCCTTTTGGTGTTGCGGGTGTCCATGGGCGGCGGTGATTGCTTTCCATCAGGTGAACCGCATGCTCGTTTGCCGCCCTCTCATATAAAAAAAAAAAAAAGATTACATAAACAGAGTACAAACGATAGGTCATGTACAAAGGTGGACTTATCTCCCTTCCATCCAATCTGAGCATTGCGCGGGAAACGGAGTTAATTTGGGGTTTACCAGCAAGTTGTGTGCAAATAAAATATATACCTAATAATGAATATTTATAATCACCACAATTTTAAGAATTTCACCTTACGTATACATAGAAATCATAGTTCTCAAGTGACTGGTGTGACCACAACATTACAAATGTGCTTGTGCCCGGTTGATTGGGATCCATTTTTTCAGAGATGCCCCAATCAAACCTTACCTATGAAATTGGCGTTTTGTATGAAGAATTTCCTTAAGACTGTTTTCTCCATTTAAACATTTTTGATTTTTTTTTCGGAACGGCAAACCCAAATTTAGCTAAACTTCGTGTGTATTAACGGATAACATTGAGTTAAGTATAGGCAGTGTTAATTTTTGAAAGTAACCGCTTTATAAAAGTTTCTGCGAATCTAAGAAATGATTATGGGAAGCACACGAAAAGAACTCTGTTCAATTTTTTTTATTACGTGATTTAGCCCTGAAATTAAAAAATATTTCATATGAAACCTTGAAATAATATTCCATTTTCCAAATATAAAACAAATTTGAATATAGCTTTGAAAATCGCAGGAATTGGTACATATGATTAACGAAGAAAAAATCTCCAATTTCATAGGTAAAGACCCAATATTAAGCAGACCACATACAACAGGTCACCACACGCGCATCGACAAGGTCAAAGGAGTCACTGCACTGATAAGTTGTTATAGATGTATTGATCGAATCGGTTAGTGGTTTGGCTATAATTGATATAATCAATTTATTTACTTACTCGACAAATCTCGTGACTATCTCAGGATAATAGCCTTGGTTTGTCTATTGGGCAAATCGAATCAAAATATTTTATTTCATAGGATGAAATTATCACTTGAAAACGTCACTATTAATATTACATTTACTGCTCATTCACAATGCTGACTCCCCAGAGAAGAACAAGTAAGGAACTCTAGGGTTGCTCTTTTAAACAGATTATGGGTTACAATTTGTGATTTGATAATTATATGAATAATAAGACAGCTATGTCCATGCTTGCTTATCATTCAAATAGTCAGTGATTTTATAATAGCCTTTTGCTAATAATTTCTGTTTTATGACTGCTTTAAATTTATTTAAAGGCAAATTTTGAATGGCTACTGGAACCTTATTATAAAAGCGTATACATTGCCCTTTGATGGATTTACTAACTTTGTGAAGTCGGCTAACATAAACAGATAACTTTTATTACTACTAAACTTATTTATTCCTTGTATAATTATTAATTATACAACTTGATAACTTATTCCTTGTATTAACATTGTGCCTATCCCTATTTTTACAGAATAAGGTTATATTTTTTTTTGCATATAACAAATTCTCATAAATGTATTGAGAAGCCATTGTTAAGATATAAGTTAAGATAAGACCTAGCTTACGTGCCGTCAGCCCGAGCAATTGCTGGTAAGCAAGCTTCGGCACCACCAAGCGTAGGGTAAGAGAGATAACCACCTCCGTGGCTCAATGTAAGCAGCATTGGGTTTAAAATTCGGAGTTCGAAGGTTCGATCCCCAGCGGGCCACATGTTTAAGTACTCGGTTTGGTTGATGGTAGGGCAATTTAAATGTCCGCCTGGCTAGCTACCACCATCTCATCTAAATCTGCCGCCAAGCAGCAATGTTAATAGCATTGTTGTGTTCCGGTTGTCAGAGATAAGACTGCCAGCCCCTCAAATAAGATGGGATTTCCGGGTTTATACGATTGAGGTCAAGTACAAACCCGTCGTGCATAAAAAAAAGATGTATGATTGATTACTGTTAGTTATTTAATATTATATTTCGTAGGATATCATTTAACTTGTACGTTCCATAATTTTAGTAATAATTATCAATCTTTCATTTCGAGCGCTAAACACAAATGCTAACTTTATACTTTTTCCAAAACTGTACTAAAATGAGGATTTGTGACAAAACAATAACCGTGACATACCTATGACGAATTTATACATAGCTTTCCAACTGCGGCTTCGCCTGCGTGGAATAATTTTGTCGCGGAAATATGTTTATCCCGCGGGAACTGCTTACTTTATCGGGATAAAAAAATCATCCAAATCCGTTCATCCCTTTCGCCGTGATTGAGCAACAAACAAATTAACATACAAACAATGGATTTTAGGAAGATATTTAAATGTACAATACAATGCAATGCAATGCAATGCAATGCAATACAATACAATACAATACAATACAATACAAATACTCTTTATTGCGCAAAATAATTTATAATAATTTTTGATGATAACAATAGAACACAATTAAGCGGTCTTATCACTAAAATGTACCTTCCTTATTTAAACAATAAAGCGTATTTGATTGATTGATTGAATGGATGTCGCAATTATAATATTAGTTTGATTTTTAATGAACGTGACGACTTTACTTTGTGACGAATGTACAACAACCCGTGTCGTGTCGTGTCGGATCCCCGTCAGGACCGTGTCGGCTTTGTCGTCTGTTATCCACCGAGCCATCGCTGTGTTTTAATCAAGCACTAATTGCTTCGCTTTGTCTCCTCGCTGCTGAATCCTGAAGATAATGCGACTCCCGCATTTGGTTTAGATTAGCCATTACTCAGTGTCGAGGCGTGTCAGTTTTTCCTCGACAGAATGAAGAAAGAGAGGTAGTCTTTTTGGTGAGGTTTTTTTTAATTTACAAAAAGGGTGTTTTTACAGGGCGTCTGTAAGAAGACATCCTTTCAAAAGGAAATCAAACAAAGGAAACAAGGAAAATCTTTTTTTTTATATATATATATATGTATAGGAAATTTACCGCAGATGATTATCGCCTTGTATCGTCACTCACCAGATCGACAGGTCCTCGTCTTCTTGGGGTACCCCTGATGATGGACTCCACAGGGTGCTGGTAATTGGCGCGTCTAGGCACTGCACTAACACTTCGGTTTTGGATTAATAGCAAAATTAGAATTTTTAGTAATTTCTTTGATGCGCAGATACAACGAGTGCGCGGGAGTAGTTCGAACAGTAGTTGATGGCAGCACCGTCGCTGCGGTTTTTTAACACGGGTATTGTGTTCGATACAATGCGTTTTTGTTACAGGGTTTTTAAACTAAGAAAAGCGGATATAGGTAGTTTGTGCTAACAATTACAAAAATAAACTAAAGTACGGAACATGCCGCCGACCTTAAAATAACTAACTTATTTTAATAATAAAGCAAAGAAACTATCCTAACTTACAACTAAGAAAGGACAACAAACACCTATTCGATAGGCAAAGGACAGACCTTCACAACAGGTCTCTTAGTTAGAGTATTCCCAATGCGTACTGTGACGACACGGGTGACACCATCTATGCCCGGATGTAACGCGTGTACGCGAGCCAGGCGCCACTGAAGTGGTGGTAAAGTGTTGTCTATTAATACGACCACTGAACCTACCGAGAGACTGGTGTGTGAGCTATCGCGGAACCATTTACTTCTTTGCTGAAGTTGATTAAGATATTCAACGCTCCAGCGTTTCCAAAAATGTTGTACGGCTTGTTGTATAATTTGCCATCTAACAAGACGACTAATTTGATCATTGGTAAAATCAAATTCTGGTAAGGAAGTCAATGGCTCACCAATTAAAAAATGTGCAGGTGTGAGAGGTAATGGATCATTCGGATCATTGCTTTGTATACAAAGCGGTCGAGAGTTTAAAACTGATTCTATTTGACACAGAAGTGTATTGAACTCATCATTAGTCAGAGTGAGTTGACCTATAACTCTGTAAAGGTGTGTTTTCAGACTCTTTACAGCGGCCTCGAAAATTCCACCGAAGTGACTTGCATACGGGGGCTGAAAATGCCACGTTATTCCAAGATCGATTAGTTTTCTATTTAAGTGATACTGATTTGTTTCAGTTTTAAGAAATGTAAAAAGTTCTTTCAGGTACCTGTTGCACCCTACAAAGTTGCGACCACAGTCTGAGTAAATATCGGTACATAGTCCGCGACGAGAAATAAAGCGTCGGAATGCATTAAGAAAAGATTCTGTCGATAAATCAGGAACAAGTTCCAAATGTATGGCCTTCGTAGACATACATACGAAAACACACACATAAGATTTGAAAATTTTAGAATTTCGAAATTTACTGGATTTTAAATGGAAGTAACCGGCGAAGTCGACAGCTACGTGTAAAAAGGGTCTAAGCGACCTAACTCTGGCCGCCGGAAGCGGCGCCATCGGTGGCTGAGGAGCAGTGGGTCGTGTGCGGAAGCACTGAACGCAACGGCGTGTGCGCATACGAATAGCGTCGCGAGCGGATAGTATCCAATAATTCTGCGATAAAATAAATTGCAATGTCTGCGGACCGACGTGTAAATGAATCTTATGAAAGTAGTCAATTAATAAAGTTGTGAAAAAATGTCTCTTAGGTAAAATTATTTGATGCTTAGCATCGTAAGATAGGTGAGCACGTTGAATTCTGCCGCCGACCCTGAGAAGACCGGCGTTATCGATAAAAGGTTTGAGTTTTTGTAAACGATTTGAACAATTTTCATTGGTTTTAAGACGTGATACATCATCTGCGAATTCATTTTGTTGCACTAAATGAATAATTCTGTGTTGAGCAAATTTTATTTCGTGGACTGTAATTTGAGAAGAGGTGTAAGTCTTTGTTTTACGACATTTATGAAAGAATCGTAATATGAGTGAAACGATACGTAACATTTTTGGCAGCGACGAAAATCGCTCGAGAAAGCCTAAGTCTAATGTGTTGGATTGTGATGCAAGAACAACGTTAGTACGCCGTTCTTCATTGGTATGAACATCAACATTGGAAGTTGGCCACTCGAATTGGGGCAGTTTGAGCCAGGGTGGGCCTGAGAACCATAACTGCTGATCCAATTGAGACGGTAGGACCCCACGGGACGCTGGGTCCGCCGGGTTGTCCGCTGAACGTACGTGGCCCCAATGAGAGGCGGGCACACGGCTGGTAATTTCAGTAATGCGATTGGACACGAAGGTGCGCCACTCGTGAGATGAGGAACAAATCCAAGCAAGTATGATCGTAGAATCGCTCCATGCATACACATTGTCAATGGTCAAGATATCACCATAAGCGACGAGAATCTTTTGGATCAATTTAGTTAAGAGTAGTGCCCCACATAACTCCAAACGTGGAAGTGAAACACGTTTCAAAGGTGCAACCTTTGTCTTAGCGAGAAGTAGGTGCACATTTACATTGCCTTCCAAGTCGATTACGCGAAGAAATACGCAACCAGACATTGCTGTCTCCGAAGCATCGGAGAAGCCGTGAATTTGTATAGAATTGTTATGACGAAGCACATGACGAGGTAAAGAAATATTTTGTAAGAGGGGAAGTTCGGATATAAAGGTGAACCATAAGTCACATATACCCTTTGGCGGAACTTCGTCCCAGCCTGTACCAGAAATCCATATAAGTTGGATCAAATGTTTGGCAAATAATGTGATAGGGCTAAGAAAACCTAACGGATCATATATCTTTGCAATTTGTGAAAGCATGATACGTTTTGTACATTTTTTAACCGGGGTTTCAACCTGATACGAAAAGGTATCCGATTTAGGATTCCATTTGAGTCCTAAGACCTTCACTGTAGTATCATTGTCGAGTGCTGAAAGAATTAATGCGTCATCGTGACTTGAATCATTTTGTTTGATAGAAGATAGAAATTCGGAACTGTTACTAGTCCATTTGCGAAGTTCAAACGTGCCTGCCTTGCAAATGGCTGTAAGCTCCTTTTACAATACGAGAGCATCTTGAACATTATCCGCTCCCGACACCACATCATCAACAAATATATCATTTAGAAGTACTTGCGAAGCATGCGGGAACGCGTTAGCTTCATCGAGTGCGAGCTGGCGTAACGTGCGTAAAGCCAGAAAGGGAGCGGAAGCCACACCGAACGTCACTGTACATAGTCTATATTCCTGTACAGGGTGGTGGGGAGAGGATCTCCAAAGAATACGTTGAAAGTCGCGATCATGTAAATTAAGTTGAATAAAACGATACATCATTTTAATATCAGCTGTAAAAACGACCTTATGAAGTCGAAATTTTAAAAGAACTTCTGGTATATCTTGATGTAATTTTTGACCAGTTAGTAAATTATCATTAAGTGAGAGACCGTTAGTTGATTTGCAGGATGCATCAAACACGACCCTTACTTTCGTAGTGGAACTTGAATTTTTCACTACACAGTGGTGTGGTATATAGTAGGGAGTAATGTCACATTCGTTAGGATCAGTGACTGGTTCCATATGACCCAAATCTAAATATTCCTGCAGGGTCCTGGCATACTCTGCTTGTAAAGCAGGATCGCGAGATAGTTTCTTTTCTAGTTTGTATAAGCGAGATAGAGCAATTTCACGAGAATCGCCGAGAGACGATGCGTTCTCTTTAAATGGAAGGGAAACTATATATTTACCGTCCTTATCTCTCGTGTGAGTATCGACGTAGATCGCCTCACATCGAGCTTCTTCTTTGGTGAGAGGCTTGTCGTCAGGTACTGACTCAAGCTCCCAAAATTTTTGAAGTTGCATATCAAGTTGATATGTACTCAAATTTGTACTTAATGAGGGAAATGAATGGGAAATTTTACCATTAAGTAGATAACCGAAAATACTGTTCATGGCTACAGGCGTGCCCTGTGGGCCTTTTATGTTGTCGTGCAGTAGTATACTGTCAGTGTAGTCTGAGCCTAGTAATAGTTCAACGGGACGCGCAGAACGTAATTCAGGGTCCGCTAAAGGAAGATTTTGTAAATGAGAAATTTGCTCGAAAGAGCTAGGTATGTATGGTACGTAGCTGGTTATCTTAGGCAAAATGAGTGCTTCGATAAACAGTTTAGGATTAGATTTATTGTGAGGCGTAACCTCACACAACACGTAACCACGTGGTTGTTCATTTTTATCACCAATGCCCGTCACAGTCATGCTGCTATTCGTGTGATAACGTGGTAGACCAAGACGTTGGACACACGACTCTGTGATAAGCGTGGCTTGCGAGCCTTGATCAACTAAAGCTCGTACAGATTTAGGAACGTAAGGTCCCGAGTGCATAGGGCGCATGTTAACTAGCGCGGTGGTAAGGAGAACCGTGCAGTCATTTTTAGAATGCCCAGGTACAGCATGTAAATGTATGGGCGAAGAGGGGCCCGCGTTGGACCGAACTTCAGGGGAAGAGAAATTAATGTAAGTGTTATTCGCTGGGTGCAGCCCAGGGGATGTATTGGATTTTTCTGCATATGAATGTGAATCAGGGGAAAAATATTCAGAATACTCGCTAGTAAGAGTTACGTTAGCATTGTAGGGTTTCACGTCTTCATGTAATGAAGAGTGATGGCGTTCCGAACAAACACGACAGCTGTGTCTTGATTTACAGTCCTTTGCGTCATGTCCGTTGCACAAACAATTAATACAGATTTTATTTTCCTTAATAAAATGCTTTCGTTCCATTATAGTTAATTTTGTAAATTGTTCACATTTATTTAATACGTGAGAATTATCTTTGCAATACGAACATTTCATTCTAATAAACTCATTAATAGAAGTTGCCGCATTATGCACGCTCATAGTGCGCGAAGCGCGAACGCCAGATGATTCATTCATTCCTGGTGGTGGACGCTGCGCATCGGAGTGCGAGCGAGACAGCGCGCTGCGTGCCGCGACGGCATGTCGGGTCGAGAACACTGGGGTGGCCGAGCGAGCGTTAGCAGCCAGCGGGCGCGACGACAGCGGTGCGTGCGCCCTGGCGGCGGCGGCGCCGCTGCTGTGCATGCGCGAAGGCATGGAAGACGACATTACTTCGGACGCCGACAGCTCCCTTTCGAGAAATTCTAAAAGTTCACTCACGAGTGGAATGTCACACGATGATATCAAAGAAAGTTCAAAACGTCGACGAATATCGGGAGAAATTTTGCGTAACATCAAATTCAAAAGAATAAAACTCCAGTGTTCGACTGGTAATTCCAACGACTGTAAAGCAGTTAAGTTTTCATGATAGACATTTAAAATATTACGTAAACTTTTTTCAGTATGTTTGTCAGTGACTGGTTCAAGATCGATAATTTTATCCAAGTGTTTGGTGGCAATAATACGTTTATTTTCGTAGCGACCGATTAAAACTGCCAGTGCAGTATCATAGTTAGCCTCGGTAATAGGAATCGATTTAATGAGATTATAAGGTTCGCCTCGTAAGGACAATAACAAATAACGAAATCGCTCAACATTTGACAGTCGTTCATTATCATGCACTAATGATTTGAATAAATCGTAGAATGCACTCCATTCTGTTAAGTTACCGTGAAAGGTTGGCAAAGCGAGCGAAGGTAAGTTTACCTTTGGATGATGGCATGAATGTTCACCGGTCGGTGTCACACTGTTAGCGATACTAGCCTTCCGCTGTGTAATTTTTATGTTATCTGAAGCGACTTGAACTTTATAATATAAATTATCGAACCTTTCCCTAATAAATAACTGTTCTTCCTTTTTGAACTCGCCGCTTTTTGCTAAAAGTTTTTCTATTTTAGCCTGAACTTGAAAAAAATTCTTTTTAACGGCGTTGAGCTCTTTTACTCGTACACGAAATTCAGCTTCATCTTTTATACACTCAACCATACGCTGTAACGAATTGAGATAAATATCTCTTTCAAAAGTTAATTGTTCTAACTCCATGTTAACTAATAAAATATAAGTTTGTGTGTAAAAATGTGTAATATAGATAATATGGTAGTAAAATGTGGATAACTTGTGTAGTATATAGTATATATGTATAATATGTAAATAGGATTTCTTGTTCAGTACGTAATACGTGAACAATAATAGTGTGTTACACTAAATCGTAGAAAATAATATTTAGCACGTAATGCAACTATATTATTATGTTTAGTACGTAATACATAAACATGTACTATTAGTGTGACAATTCGACAAATTAATACTCAGCACGTAATGCCAGAAGTATTACCCTAGTACTTAGTACGTAATACAGAAGTACCGGTTCTAGAAAGGGAATGGTGATGATAAGAATGTGTTATTTTATTAACCTTGATAACGTTGTATAGTATAGCGTAGCACGGGCGCGCGGAACAATGAGCGGAGCGACGTACGACGGTCGTCGGTCGACACGTTGGCGCTTGACCGACCCAACTACCTACCCACGGCGAAATTGTGAATGTTCACAAAAAGTGGAAATTTGGTAAAATCGTAAATTCTACCTAAAGTACCGCTTAGTAATGAACAATGTACGTCTCGTAAAGACAGTACGCAGTGGTATTGTCGAAAACAATACGTAAATATGATGAGAATTGAATGTTAACTTGGTTGACTGACGGTATGTCACCGTATCGAATGTAAAGAAAACTATCGAAAAATAGCTTTTCTAGTAAAATATGTTAGCACAAAATACCTAGAAGCCAAGTGGATATGGCTCGAAGGTTCAACAAGTATGTATAGGAAATTTACCGCAGATGATTATCGCCTTGTATCGTCACTCACCAGATCGACAGGTCCTCGTCTTCTTGGGGTACCCCTGATGATGGACTCCACAGGGTGCTGGTAATTGGCGCGTCTAGGCACTGCACTAACACTTCGGTTTTGGATTAATAGCAAAATTAGAATTTTTAGTAATTTCTTTGATGCGCAGATACAACGAGTGCGCGGGAGTAGTTCGAACAGTAGTTGATGGCAGCACCGTCGCTGCGGTTTTTTAACACGGGTATTGTGTTCGATACAATGCGTTTTTATTACAGGGTTTTTAAACTAAGAAAAGCGGATATAGGTAGTTTGTGCTAACAATTACAAAAATAAACTAAAGTACGGAACAATATATATATATATATATATATATATATATATATATATATATATATATATATATAAAAGAAGAAGCGCACCCTGACTATGCAACAGGACGGAAATAGGTGATTGCAACCGACGCCTAAGGGTGCCCACGCAAGGTGCGAACCTCGGCTTAGTTCGTTGCATGGGAGAATTTAGAGACTTGGCTACCATCGCTTCGTAATTGTGTATAGTCAGAGAGGAGAATCGACGCAAGAAACTCTCTGACACTGCTTTTTGGCGGGATCTCGGCGAGTGAAGTTGCATTTTTCTTTATAATTCTTATAATTTGTGCATTCTGACTTTTGAAGCTTAATAAGGGCAGAATATTGTGCAGCAAAAGTTAGTGATGGTGTACAAGTGAAGGGAAGTGTAAATTAAAGTGCGTAACGAAGCTTTCGGGTTCCCACAAGAAGCCGCCAAAATCTTTTGTAAAGTATTCTGCCACTTTACTGAAGAATGCCTTGACCGTGACTAGACTCTGTATACGCCAAGTATACGACGATTAACTTGTTTTGACTGAGACTGACTAATAAATTGAAGAAATAAGAGAAATAAGACATGGCTGTTATGGGCTAGATCCCTTTGCCTTCTCCTAGAGGAGAAAATAAAACTAAAAAAACAAGAAAAAAAAAAACTCTGACACAATTTTGAATTTGGAAAAACACTAATGTAGTGTGATATATAAAACAAAAAAAAAAAAAAATGAAAGACTTGGCCGTTTGGCCTTAAATTAAAGAAGGAAAAAGAATAGAAAGATAAGGAAAATTGGAAAAAAAGAGAAATAAGAATGATGCATCAACCAGACGCTCAGATAACTCCCTAAAAAGAGTGTGAGCACCCGGTCCCCACGGCCCAAGCGTTTCTACACCAAACGGCGCAAATCAAATCAAATCAAATATATATTTATTAATTCTTATGGTACATTAAAACACAAAATCTACATAATAATGCTTAATTTCAACTGTAACACTAGTGCCTGAACTAGGAAAATCCTGTGTTTCAGGCGAAGCTAGGGCTTCTATGACTAAAAATAATATAATATAATCATATAGATATAAGCTAAAAATCTATAAATAAAGTAGATATACAGAATAAATCTATGCTTAAAGATTACTTCAAGACAGTCAATAACTTCTCTGTATCCTCGTAGGTCAAATTTTGAAGAAAATCTTGTAGTAATTTCTTATTATGACTGTAGGTAAGGTGGTACATGGCAATTTTTGCATTTAATCTATTATAAAGAAGTGGTTCTAGGAACACGTAAAATCTAGATGAAAATGCATGTTTTGTTCCTGCGTTGTTAGGGCAAACTATATCGTTTCGTCTTTTGTTAGTAATTTCAGTGCTATATGGAAGACTTCTGTGCTCCACTGAGACCGGCATTGATTTATAGGTTTCAGCTTATTTTCTCCCTTTTAAAGCATTTAAATAAAAGCTTGTACTTAAAAAATTTCTTACTCTTCATTTATTTTAATGCAACCGTGTTTTTTGGAATCAATAGTTGGTTGTCAATAGTAAATTGACAACCTTTTTAAAGATCAAGGCAAAACGACGAGTGATTATGTGTGCATCGGCGTTGTGTGTGTGTCCCGACAAAGTCTGGATGTATCTCAATAAGAAGTCCGAAATCGGACTCAAATGAGTGCGGTTATTTTATACATACATACATAATATCACGACCGTTATACAAATGGGGTGGTCAATTATTTATAAATTGTAACATTACGTTGTATGAGAAACGAAATACGAGCAAATACCAAACGCAATCATTGGTAAGCACTCAAACATCCAATCCAAATAAAAACGTTTGTACGTTTGAGGAATTCCAATTTTGAAAATTGACTGTGGCTCAAATAAATCATTCTAATTGGCCACTTGTACCGACCGCGCCGGCTCTTCTTTGATGGATTTTTAATGAATCGAAACGTAAGTGGGGTTGGCAATAATAAGGTTTAATTTACAGTGAATGGAATAGGGTGGGGGTGGATTTTCTTTTACAATTAAACGGTTTTGACATCAATTTGCGTACACTCAAAAATCTTTATTTACGTTACGAGAGTCGGGTGCAAAAGCAAGTGCGAATGAAATTTTGGGAAATGATAATGCTTCCGACACAATTCAGTTCAAGATTGAGAACAGTCTTGTGATCGGTCTCTAGTAAACGTGTTGATTAATAAACCTAAAGCAATATTCACTTGAGAGGAGCGCGTATTAATAAACGATTCTCAAGACTATCATTCATTCGCCGCTGAGGCGAATACTTGAGAAGTGATCTCAGCTGAGTAGACCTCAAGATTGGTTAATAAATTAGCACGGAGCTTGAGATAGCGTCAACTTCTTAAGATGTATCTCGTGCGATACAGCATCAAGACTTGTATTCAGATTGATTATTAATACGAGCCTCAGTTTCGCGCTCGTGCGTTCGAAGATGGCTAACACAGCCGATCTTTGCGGTGAACTTCCTTGCGCAATGTGGGCACGTATAGCACACCTTCCACGTAGTGATAATGAACGGCAGCGGGTGGACGGACTTTCAGCTCGTCGAGTTTAGCGTCGAGATCAGCTTTACGCTGCTTCTCGTTATCGCTTACTCTCCTATGCACTGCCCATTCAGGACGTTGTGCTGCCAAACCTTCCCATCGAGATGGCTCAATGTTGCATCTTTTCATATGGCGCTTCTGAACATCCTTATATCTGAGAGTTTCGCCACTCTCTCATCTGCCATGCGTGATACGTGACCACACCACCGAAGCTGCCGACGCATTAAATAGGCCGCAATCCCACATTGGTGCACATCAGTGAATTATGTTTTTATTTATTTACGTAGTGTTTTGGTTGTAAGTACTGTACAGTGAATAAAATGTTTAACCTATCTATCTAAATACACTCAGATTGTATGCAAAAGACTGCAGAGCAGAGTGGTCACGGGACCGCTTCCCCACTTGTTTACGCTGAAAAAGGCAGTCTTCAACCAAATTGTCCTTAATAAAGAAAATAGATTATACACAAGCATTTTACGCTTGACTTCAATCCAAGCCAAGTTGAGGCCAATCCGGAACCTCCAACTTATTTGAGGGACTAGCTCTCAGCTCTGGAAAGTGTCAATTATGTACAATATGTGGAGTCGATTATTTTATTTGTTGAACCTACAAAGATGGCAGCTGAAAATCAGCGCTGTGGCACAGAATTAATATACTCAGTACTATATGGTTCATGCCACAGCGTTATGCTGAGCTGGAGCCTATATCAGCTTGCATTATTATGTTTTAGTATTATTAATTCAAAATTTTCATGTACATGCCCATTGTAAGCTGAATAAATGTTTTCTTTCTTTTTCTCATATCTCCAACAGCCGGAAAAACAATGCTATCAACATAGCTGCTTTGCGGAAGGCTTAGATAAGATAGTGGTAGCTGGCCAGGCGGACGATTGTTTTAAATTGCCCTACCACCAACCAAACTGAGTAATAAACTTGTGCCCCGCTTGGAAATCGAATCCGCGACTTTGTTTTGTATGTTACATTGAGTGAAAATAAATTAAGCGACCCTTTTCCTTTCCAACACGACATTTATTTAAAGAGACAGACATCTTATCGACAATGCGCTAAATTTCCTTCAGGGACATTGATACATTAGTCACTGGGGTTTTGGACATAGAGCAAAGACTACTATTAGAGAAGATATGTCGAATATTCTACGTGCCGTAAGTTTGCAGTATCTGCATACTGCTGCGTACTACTGTTAGGTATGCACGTCAGCGTACAATCACATTAGGTGAAATAAATTTATTAGGATTTTTACGCGACAGAATCCTATGCGTCACATAATTAAACGCACTACACAAAATAATTTAATCATATAAGATAAATAACTTTTTATTAGAAACATTTCCACAAATAACAGAAGAAAATCATAGTAAATTTACGGGATGAAAAACATCCCATGTAGGTAGAATATATCCTGGATTAAAAAAGTTTATTTTTTTTATTCTTGAATTTTTTTGAGGCCTAGAATCTACGATTATGCCAACCTCATCATACCCTAACCTTTACTTGGAACCTAAAATATCAACAACAAAGTTTTAAAACAGGATATAGCAACATCATGACCCACCTCCACACCCTCTCACTGCAACTCCTGTAGCCAGGATCAACAGCGGTACAGCTGAACGTCGACTACTGAAAGTAAGCGGGTCCCGAGAAAAGACTTTACGCTACTTTGGGCCCCAAATTTATTTAAGAAAAGGGGTTTAAAAATTATTTCCTCCTCCTCCTTTACAAATGGTAGTGTAGCCAGAGGAAAGCAAAATACCCTCGTATGAGGTTAAAATTAAATGGGAAAAGGGGACTGAGTGAGGCTCAGTCCCTAATGAATATAGAATACGCCACGGATGGCGCCAAGGGGCGCAGTGAGTTCTTGGTAAGTAGCTAATCTACTTAGTGTAGTAATGCCAGTAATACGAATGGCAGAAAGACTCAAAAGCACGGAAGCTATCACGATTTGCAACCAGATCCCCGTAGTAAACCGCCTCCATGGCTCAATGTAAACAACATTAGGTTTACGATTCGAAGGTCGCGGGTTCGATCCCCAGCGGGGTACATGTTTAAGTACTCGGTTTGGTTGGTGGTAAGGCATTTTAAACGTCCGCCTGGCTAGCTACCACCATCTTATCTAAATCTGCCGCCAATCAGCAATGTTAATAGCATTGTTGTGTTCCGGTTGTCAGAGAATAAGATGGCCAGTCCCCCAAAAGTGTTGGGGTTTCCGGATCAGTACGCTTTCACCTTCGACCTCATCTTCACTTAACATCAGGTGTGATTGCGGCCAAGTACGAACCCGTCGTGCATAAAAAAAAAGTACACTGGATAGCTATTCGCATTTAATTTTGATAATAAGAGTTTACGCTCCTCTGTCCATCTCGGGCATTCCCATTGTACGTGGTGTACAGTCTGGTTACTTGCACCAAACAAACATCCAAATTTTCGAATATATAATATTAGTTAGAAGACATAATAGAGCAGTACAATGCAGACTTTGGGCTACGTTTAACCGCCTCCGTGGCTCAATGTAAACAACATTGGGTCTACGATTAGGAGGTCGCGGGTTCGATCCCCAGCGGGGTACATGTTTAAGTACTCGGTTTGGTTGGTGGTGGGGCATTTTAAATGTCCGCCTGGCTAGCTACCACCATCTTATCTAAATCTACCGTCAAGCAGACCTAGATAAAAATGCACCTCCGAATCGTAAACCCAATGTTGTTTTAATGCAAAAAAATGCATTAAATGCAAAGCCTATTATAATGCAAAGTTAATGGAGATCAAAGGTACAAAAATCCCTGATAGTGCTCAGAATCGTTTTTAGGTTATTCGTCACATTGTAACCTTGGAGTCTCTACTTCGGCGAATTGCTAGGCATTGGTATTTAGATCAATTTATTTAAAAGTCTTACAGTTTATAAACATAGTTTATTGACTTAAGACTATAGCAATAATAAAGCTATTTATAAGACTTCGTCTATGATTTAGGCGAGTTGCTATTCACACAAGTTGCAACTTCGATCAATTTAGATGAGTTGCCATACTTCGTCGTTACCATAACGTATTGCAAATTGCCTGTGTAAATTCTAAATAGTGTATCGTGTACCCACTCATTGCTGAAACATCATCAAACAACTACAAACTTAAAAGCAGCATTAAATACTGTAAATGAAAATTTCCCATTAAGTACACTTAGTAATTAGTTTACAAAATTATTTATTTGCGCGAATCCCTTTTAAATCATACCATTAACAATTTTATGGTGACCGAACTTCGCATGTTATTATTGTAAAATGTTATTTACGTGTATGGAAAGAGTAGTCGTTTTCGCTTGGCTGTGTGTAAACTTTAAAATCCGCTTTGTGAGGGAGGGTATAATAGGCTAGGATACGACGCCATTTTGAGGAGTTTTAATTAACTTTTAATCCAGCTTCGGAGTTTAATAGAGACATTCCGGGATCTGATCTCCCATTGGTGGACCATACCGCATATTGCACATAATATTGTAGACATATATTTAAATAACACGGTGACATCTGAGCTTATCCTAGCTCATGATAATGGATTAGGATACAATGTTATTAACTCTAAGAAATATTTCCATTGAAAATTATTTGTCAAACAACAAATTAAACGCCTAAAAGTCCGCATATTGCGAGAGCAAGTATCGAACCCAACATTGCGCATGGCCCGACACGCACTTGGGCGGTTTTTTTTAATAATAAATATCGCTTGTATCCAAATAAAATACTTACGAAGCAAATGCATAATCTAAGTAAAAAACCAGACAAATTATTTCTCGACGGTTCCAGGTAGTACCAAGGTTCATACTCGTACCTACGTTAAAATCTAAATGTTGCATATTCTCTTTATGAAAATTCGTCACGCTATTAAATCCTTATGTTCAGTCTGATTCTAATATTGTTTGTCTGTGGGTCAAGAGAGTATCGAGTCAATCAATTTCCGTGTATGAAAAGAATACAGTTACAGTAAGTTTCTCCTTGTGCAATAAACTAAGCAATGAATAGTTGTGTAACAATTGCATTTATTTATACATCAGGCGCTTAGCGTAATCAACTGTTCTTGTGATTTAGAGTGAATTCGTATGATTTAACAACTACATATAGTATATATACATTATTAAAGATTTTTTTTTGCAACATTTCATACAAAAAGAATTTAAAAAAAGTAATGAATGGAACTTCTTGAAAATTCACAATCGGAAATTATTTATTTTCTATTTAGATTTATTTTTGAAACAATAAAAATAAGTAATAATATATTCTGTGAAAGTAAAATTTATTCACGATCAAGGATCATAATAAGTTGCATTAAAAAAATCACTATAATGACTCGCCCGCGAAACAACGGGGGTGAGGCGAATTTACTAAACTTCATGCGCGCTCAAATCGTCCGGGAACAATCATATAAATCGGTTAACAATTGTCTAAAATATGGGTGAAAGTACAAAGAGTGTGAGCCTCATCAATATACAGGGTGAAATTTTTAATTGAAAATGTAATTCTTGTTTACTGGTGACTCGACTCCTGATTACGAACAACTGACGACTGATTCGTGTAGTGGATAGTGACCCTGTCAACGAAACCTAAGGTTGCGGGTTCGAATCCCGCGAGGGGTAAATGTTTGTGTGATGAGTACGAACATTTATTCCAGAGTCATGGATGTTTATATAAATATTTATGTACCTATGTTTATCTAGTATCCATAGTACAAGCTTTGCTTAGTTTAGGATTAGATGATTGGTGCAAGTGTCCTAAATATATATTTATTTTATTTTATTTATTTAGCTTTCCATTTGGAACCATAGTCGTATTCGATCAAAACATTCGATTACCCATACAAAGTAAACAATTCTGAAACCGCCTTAACCTCTCTGTCGCCCGTTCCCATGCAAACATTCTAAGGGTCAAGTATCTCGGCGCGCCTGTCAAATTTGCGAAAATACCTGCGGTGTTAAAAACGTTTATAGATACTCTTCCACTGGGTGTATTTGTAATCTGTGAAAAGCAATAGCTACGGGAATATATTATCAATGGATATAATGAATGAACACTACTACAGCTATAATACAAAAAATCAGAAAAATGTTACGAGTTGTAATATGTAGGTAACCCTATATCCACAATATAAATGGTATTATTATTACCAATTTATTAACTTGGGTTTGTAAAAAAAAAAATTATTTGAAATGTTAATTTATATATAAGTTGTATCATGTTAGTTTGTGTGTCGTTTATTGGGTCAAATAAAATTTTTCTATTCTATTCTATTTTTACGGAAAGTACAGATTTATTTCATGTTTTTCTTAAAAAACGGGTAATTCAGTAAATTGTTATGAGAATTGGAAGCTCTATGGCAGGTTTCTAAGCCCGTTCTAATAAAAAACAATAGTTGGAATTCTATGCCTATACTCCCACCCAAAGAGAAAAAAAATATTTTCGCAAATACAGACTAAATATCATAGCTAACATAACATGGCGCACATTATTGGATGCGGAATTTAATAGAGAACAAGTTCAAATACAGTCCAAAGGAATTGGAACTCTATAATCATTATAATTGAGAGTTGAAAGTCGGCTGTCCGTGGGCCCCGATCGGTGTCCGCATCCGTCTAAAGGTTAATTATAGAAGTCCAACAATTTTCGGCTGAATTCTGCCGTAGTTCCTAGTGGATAGTTGTTCCTAATCAGGAGTGGAGTCACCAGCCAAAAATTGTTGGACTTCCATAATAAAGATGGTTTCAGAATGGTTTCCTTTAAATATGGGTAGGAAACGAAATTTTTTTGATCGAATTCGACTATGGAAAGTTGTTCGCAATCAAGAGCGGCGTCATCAGTTAATGGGAGTTACACGAATTCAAATTCACCCTGTATAAGCCATGGAGGCGGTAATTAAGGATGGAGGTGTTGTTTGTTGGTTTTCGAAGATGACCAGATGACATTATTGAACAATAACCTAGGTATAACAATTTGAATTTCAAGCCGTGATTACTTTATAATATACTAATAATGTCTTGCAAATAATAAGGAAAGTCGGTATAAATAAATTCCCTGCGACCGGAAGCCGACCGGTCTTGTCCGGCCGGCGGAAGCGCGTCCGCGGCGCCCGTGGCCATTGTTGTGTGCTTCTTCGGTTTCAGGGTTCCTTGGACAAATTGGTTCTTTATTTCTTAGATGACTACAATATCAAAAAACGAGAGATTTTTTTGTGCACAACGGGTTAGCTCTTGACCTTAATCACACCTGATGTTAAGAGTTAGTGAGGCCGAAGGTGGTAACGTACTGATACGGAAACGCCATCTTATTTGGGGGACTGGCTTATCTTAAACAGTACAATCTTTGCACATCTTTGCACATACACACAGCGCCATCTAGGTCCACAGTAAGCATCTAGGCTTGTGTTATGGATACCAGATGGTTGATAAACTACACGAATATATTTTTTGTAAATAAATACATGTATAAGTGAAAAACATCCATAACTCGGGAACACACGTCTGTATTCATCATACAAACATATGCCCCTAGCGGGAATCGAACCCGCGACCTTTTGGGATAGTACCACTACACAAATCACACAATGGTAAACATTTCTCTTTGGCGGCATACGTAGATAAGATTGAGGTAGCTGACCAGGCGGACATATACAATGCACCACCACCAAAAACTGTTTAGTTTTATACCCCGCTGGGGATCGACCCCGCGACCTCCGATTCGTAAAACATATGTTGTTTACATGTCGACTTTCATGAAATTGTGCTCAAACCATTGCTTACATAGGGTGAATTTGAATTCGTGTAATTCCTATTAACTGGTGACGTCACTCTTTATTACGAACAACTTTCCCCAAGGAACTATAGTCGAATTCGATCAAAAAATTTTCGATTACCCATAACAAAGTAAACCCTTCTAAAATAACCTTTAGTATGTAAACGCAACAATTTTCGGCTTGTGACTCCACCTTACGAACAAATTTCCACAATGAACGATAGCCAAATTTAGTCGAAAATTGTTGGACTTCCATACTCTTTGTTTTAGAGTGGTTTACTTTGTATGGGTAATTGAATTTTTTTTTGATCGAATACGCCTATTGTTTCTTGGGGAAAGTTGTTCGTAATCAGGAGTCGAGTCACCAGTAAACAAGAATTACATTAATCAAATTTCACCCTGTATAAATGTCGCAGATAGCGTTAAATTAGCGACAGAATTTATAATTTGGACGATCGCATGACTGTTATATTGCGCGGTTTGCTACAAGAAGGGGGCCTGGGTCCGAAATATTCAAAATAAATATCCAAAATAAATTGGAATTACACAATCTCATTTCACCATCGTCATTTCATCTTCGGACCACTAGGCGTGGGAAGGGATTCCACCCGTATGTAGTTAACATACCGAACATTCGCACTAAGCGGTTCGACTCTTCATTCATAATGCGAACAGGCAAGGCATGGAACTCCCTTCCGGCGTCAGTCTTTCCTGAATCCTACAACCTTGGGATCTTCAAGAGCAGGGTGAAAAGGCATCTACTGAGATCGCGTGCTTCATCTTCGGCCACATCGTCACTTCCCATCAGGTGAGATTGTGGTCAAACGCGTATCCAGTTGTAACGTGACGGTATTGCGTCTCGTTGGTGATTTTAGTTAGTAATCTTTTTGTTCTTTGGCGCAGCCGGTAGGATATTCTCCTTACGGTACTGCCCGTAATATGTATATGTAAAAAAAAAAAAGAAAAAAAAAAAAAAAAGAAAAGAAAAAGAACAAAAAGATTACTAACTAAAATCACCAACGAGACGCAATACCGTCACGTTACACAGTTAACCATAAAAAAATAAAATATTATTTTAAATAGTACCTAACATCTACAGAACCCTCTTCCGTGCAAGTATCTTTTACACTCAATAATCACATTCAGGTGCAATCAGATGAGATCTCACGGTAGATAGAGGTCCGTATTTTATTGTTTTATATTGTTACTTTTCTTTTAGATTACTTTATGTAAATTATTACTCGTTTTGTGGTGCGCGTTGTAAAATTACACGTAAATACTCAACTACGTATTTTATGGGTTGCTTCGAATTCCACGCAAGGAAGGAAGGTCACACAATAAGCTATGGAGAGGGCTGAACGAAAGTATATGTTGTTTACTTAATCGACGACCTATTTAGTGTAGTGGTTAGAGACTCTACTGCTATAACAAAAGGTTGCGGGTTCGAATCACGCTAGGGGCATATGTTTATATGATGAATTCGGACATGTGTACCGGAGTTATGGATGTTTTTAATTTATATATGAGTTTATTTACAAAAAAAAAAAAAAATTATGTCGTGTATCAACCATCTGATATCCACAACACAAGCCTAGTTACTTAGTGTGGAACTAGATGGCGCTGTCTGTATATATCCCAGGATATTTAAAAAAAAATCATTTAATTTTGTAAACAATAATCAATTTATCATACAAATTTAAATGTAATATTAATAATTTATAGTGACGTTTTCAAGTGATAATTTTATCCTATGAAATAAAAATATTTTGAATTTGATTCAACAAAATTAACAATAAATTAGAAATTATTATATTTGCATAACTATAAAAAGTTTATCAGTTCGAGCTCTCCTACCTACGCTAGCCGCGTTGCCCTTTGCACTTGGATCATGTCATCGATGTTTGGATTAGCAAGTCCGACGCCTCTTTTATTATCATCAGCGCCATCTAGTTCCACACTAAGCAACTAGGCTTGTATTATGGTTACCAGACGGTTGATAAACTACACAAATACATTTTTTTTGTAGGTAAATAAAGACAAATGTAAATGAAAAACATCCATAACTCGGAAACACATGTCTGTATCCATAATACAAACATATGCGCCTAGCGGGATTCGAACCCGCGACCTTTTGGTATAGCAGTTAGAGTTTCTAACCACTACGCCAAACAGATCTTCTTTCTCATGTACTCCTGAGATGGAGAAAGGAAACCTAACTGAAATCAGCAGTTATTCCAATTTTTTGAACTTTACTTATTTGGTCCCAGGGTCCCAAAAAGTTCTAAAATTGTATCTTTGTATAACCGCCTCCGTGGCTCAATGTAAACAACATAAGGCTTACTAATCCGCAGTCGCGGTTTCGATCCCCAGCGGGGTACATGTTTACTACTAGCTGCCACCATCTTATTTAAGTCTGCCGCCAAACAGCAATGAAGTTGAGCGGTCAGTCGTTAATAGCATTGTTGTGTTCCGGTTGTCAGAGATAAGATAGCTAGTCCTCCAAATAAGATGGAGTTCCCGGGTCAGCATCCATGTTTAGTACTCAGTTTGGTTGGTGGTAGGACATTTTAAATGTCGGCCTGTCTAGCTACTCATATAGATGAGTACATACAGATGAGACATATAGATGTCTGTCGCCAAAAAGCAATGTTAATAGCATTGTTGTGTTCCGGGTCAGTACGCTTCCACCTCATCTTCACTTAACATCAGTGAGATTGAACAAGTGCTAACTCGTAGTGCATAAAAGAAATCTTTTTATTTTTAAAGTTATCAAGGAATTTATCATTTTGGAAATCTGTCGCTTCAAGAATCAGTCATTTTGGGAATGACATTCTGTCACTGAAGGCCTTGTTCACAAACCAACAGAAATTGAATAAATTTATAGGGCGAAAACGTCATCCAGAACCTCCCGTAATAACATAAGTAGCAACAGTATTCCCGTGTACTGCCTCAGGCCTTTGAACTTAATGGGACTCTTGGGATATGGGATACGTCATTTTCGAACCCCTTTATCTCTAATTGAACCCCAAAAATTGGCAAAACGTTACGTGATATAAAATTTTACGTGATGTGACGACAGGACTCGTGCAAAGCGTATAAATTGATTAATTAAAGTTGCAATTACTAGTTATTTGTTTATTATTGCTTGTTTAATTAATTGTTCCAAATTTTGTGACACTTTTTTTTTAACTAGATTCGCGTTTTACCACAATCTCACCTGATGGAAAGTGACCATGTGGTCGAAGATGAAGCACGCGATCCCAGTAAATGCCTATTCACTCTGCTCTTAAAGATCCCAAGGTTGTAGGATTCAGGAAAGACTGACGCCGGATGGCTTGGCTGTTCGGATGATGAATGAATAATAAAACTTCTTAGTGCGAATGTTCGGTATATTAACTATATACGGGTGGAATCCCTCCCCACGCCTAGTGGTCCGAAGATGGAAGGGCGACGGTGGAATAACACATAACGAAACTAATAATTTACGTATGGTATGACTTGTATTGTTCATTTTTCTTTTTGTATGCCATTTGGTAGATCACAGTGATCCAGCTATTTTAAATCTTTAGCATCATGTTTTAGCTGTGTATCACAAAGAAATAAATGAATGCATAGTTATACACAATTGTTATTTTTAAAGAATGAAAGAAATTATTTATTTGCCAGAATACAGTTTATAAGGTCTGATAAGAAATTTAGGAATCATGTATTCAATCTGCATGCAGATGTGCAAAATATGATTTGTGACACTTTACATGGCATTTTGATAATTTAAATATTCCTTAAAATCATAGAAACACTTTACCTGAAGCCATTTGTATCAATCGAATTTTAAACATTTTGTCATTAACTAATTTTATTTCGTCAGGCAGATTGTTATATTTTACATTATTTTTTTTAAGCTATTTGACATTAACTTACCCAAATCTACACCAAATCCGTTTCAGTGCAATCTGTGAGGCTTTGGAACCAGTTGCCAATGATGTACGAAAGTCCGTATCTATAGCTATATTTATAACACTTAACTACTAGCGCGTGGTTCATTTGGACCCCAGTATACATTCAAAGTTGTGTCATTGCTCCAATTTTCTAAGTATCTTATATAGGTCTCCAATTTTATAAACATCTTATAAAATATAAAAACCTTTGTGTATAATCAAAGCCTGATTTTAAAGGAGCAACCCATCGAGTTTCTTACTTGTTCTTCTCAGGGGAAAATTGCATTTTGAACAAGCAGTAGCTTAAAAAATGTAAAATCTGGGGGCACGGCCGTGCCCCCACCAAGTCGAGCAAAAAAGCGTCACGGCCGTACCATCCTTTTCTCGAAGCAATTCAGACCATTTTCGACCCCCTGTAACTTCGTTGTGGATAAAAATAGAAGACTGAAATTTTCAGTAACTATGCAGGCATTGTAAAGACACGTATATTTAAAATTTCATTCAATTTGAACCAGTATTTTTAAGAATTATAACGGGTCAAATTTCTTAATTTTGTCACTCACTGACTCACCGATCATCAAAATTCTAAGGCACTTCTAGCAGACCTAGAAGCTTCAAATTTGGAATATAAGTAGTGTTTGGTGTATGAATCAAGAAAAAACTAAAAAATCTAGAAAAGACAGCAAAGAAAATTAAGCCCATACAGCCAAGTCTTCAGTTAATTAAATTTTTCAATATTGGCTTTATTCGTAACGATGTTTTATTATTTTACGGCAAAAATTGTAACATCAAAGCCTCCCAGAAAAACCCATAGAGACAGGGAGTGGGCTCTTAGAAAAACTGTAGCTGTAGCTCAAGAAGTAGTACCGGAAAAGAGAAAACGGAAGGCTACCTACAAAAATAAGAAAAGTTCATAAGTCAGAGAGAGGGCTTTAAGAAAATTCGTTGCTGGTAGATATACATATATACAATAAGTAGAAGGTATCGAAAAGGAAAAAGTAGAACTGTCTACAAAATACAAAAAGAAATGAGATCCCATCAAAAACAATACTTGTCAAAAAAACCAAGTCTCGCAACTCAGTTGTTCTGCGGTAAAAAGTTGTCAGATCCATGTAATACCAAGTCGGTTGTTAATTTATTCAGTCTCTACTTAAGCGACTTTCTGTCTTAATACGTCCAGTCTCTAAGACCACGATCGTGGTCCATAACAATTGAAAATCAATTGTGTCTGGAATCTCCGTACTCGAAGCATTAAGTTGTTACGTAATAATTAACAGCATCTTATAGTGACGCATATCAATATTAAAATTCTTTAATGTTTTATATAAATATATTGAGACTTGGCCATCGCCTGAAAAGACGTGTAAATTCAATCGCCTGAAAACACATGTAAATTCAATTATTTAGTGCGATGGCCAAGTCTCGATATATTTATATAAAACATTAAAGAATTTTAATATTGATATGCGTCACTATAAGATGCTGTTAATTATTACGTAACAACTTAATGCTTCGAGTACGGAGATTCCAGACACAATTGATTTTCAATTGTTATGGACCACGATCGTGGTCTTAGAGACTGGACGTATTAAGACAGAAAGTCGCTTAAGTAGAGACTGAATAAATTAACAACCGACTTGGTATTACATGGATCTGACAACTTTTTACCGCAGAACAACTGAGTTGCGAGACTTGGTTTTTTTGACAAGTATTGTTTTTGATGGGATTAACTATTTTAAGTGTATTCTGTGTACCTACAAAATAAAGCATTTTTGACTTTACTTTGACTTAGGCACCTAGTAGCTTCCTAGCTCATTGCGTCATAATTCACTTGCATGCGCGTCCCAGAGTTGCATTGATTGTCATAAAAGGACCCCGCACACACACTTCTGTGACTTTTTAGAGGTGTTGTTGAAACATTGCAAAAATATATGAAGCGAAGTTTGGAAATTGAGAGACCTAAATCTTCTACGACAACTCCTCTATCAAGTTCTAAATACAGATTGTATCGTTTGTCCAAGATGTAAAGACTTAAAAAATCTTGAAGAGCCAACTTGTAAGGACCATTTTGATTATGCTATGTGCTGATCGTCTACAAAAAATATAGTTGATCGATTTTTTGAATATACTTACAGTAGTTCTAAACGCAATGAAATTCGCCTGAAAAGACGTGTAAATTCAATCGCCTGAAAACACATGTAAATTCAATTATTTAGTGCGATGGCCAAGTCTCGATATATTTATATAAAACATTAAAGAATTTTAATATTGATATGCGTCACTATAAGATGCTGTTAATTATTACGTAACAACTTAATGCTTCGAGTACGGAGACTCCAGACACAATTGATTTTCAATTGTTATGGACCACGATCGTGGTCTTAGAGACTGGACGTATTAAGACAGAAAGTCGCTTAAGTAGAGACTGAATAAATTAACAACCGACTTGGTATTACATGGATCTGACAACTTTTTACCGCAGAACAACTGAGTTGCGAGACTTGGTTTTTTTGACAAGTATTGTTTTTGATGGGATTAACTATTTTAAGTGTATTCTGTGTACCTACAAAATAAAGCATTTTTGACTTGACTTTGACTTAGGCACCTAGTAGCTTCCTAGCTCATTGCGTCATAATTCACTTGCATGCGCGTCCCAGAGTTGCATTGATTGTCATAAAAGGACCCCGCGCACACACTTCTGTGACTTTTTAGAGGTGTTGTTGAAACATTGCAAAAATATATGAAGCGAAGTTTGGAAATTGAGAGACCTAAATCTTCTACGACAACTCCTCTATCAAGTTCTAAATACAGATTGTATCGTTTGTCCAAGATGTAAAGACTTAAAAAATCTTGAAGAGCCAACTTGTAAGGACCATTTTGATTATGCTATGTGCTGATCGTCTACAAAAAATATAGTTGATCGATTTTTTGAATATACTTACAGTAGTTCTAAACGCAATGAAATTCACAGTGATAACAAATAATAATAAATATCTTTCCACATACACACAGCGCCATCTAGTTCCACACTAAGCAGCTAGGCTTGTATTATGGATACCAGATAGTTGATAAACTACACAAATACATTATTTTTGTAAATAAATACATACATAAATGAAAAACATCGATAACTCGGGAAAACATGTCTGTATTCATCATACAAACATATGTCCCTAGCGGGATTCGAATCCGCGACCTTTTGGTTTAGCAGCAGAGTTTCTAACCACTACACCAAACAGTTTTTAAATCGTAACGTATATCGTTATCACTTATTACCGAGGCTTTCAGATTCCTAAATAAAAAGTTCAAATTTTGTTTTTGAAAGTGGGGTACGTAAGAACCCCACGCGAGCATCTATATATGTGACTTTTTTGAAATTAAAAAATTATGGAGCGTCGAGTCACTATAAGTCAGATGTCATTAATGTTATTGGAAGTTGCAAACGTCTAATAATCCACGCGACTGTAAAAGTTCGAACAAAAACCTGACGTCACTACATTCGCTGACAACAGCCGTCGCCATGCCAATACCGGGGATAACAATCTCGCTGCCAATTCCCTGCGATTAGGGTTACCAGATGAAAAACTAAAAAGTCCTGACAAAAAAGTCTGATTTATGCAAACACGAATACGAATTTCTAACTACGAGAGTGCGACCGACGACGTAAATTAGGTATATTTAGTGACAACACGTAGCTTAGGCAAAGTATATTAAAAAAATGTATACTATTAGGCAAAGTATATTAAAAATCTATACTCGTGGCCGCGCTCCAAGTACTTTATGGTAGTAATTGGTGGTAGGGCATATTAAAGGTCCGCCTGGCTAGCTACCACCATCTTATCTAAATTTGCCACCAAACAGCAATGTTAATAGCATTGTTGTGTTCCGGTTGTCAGAGATAAGATAGCCAGTCCCTAAGATGGGGTTTCCGGGTCAGTATGCTACCACCTTCAGCCTCATCTTCACTTAACATCAGGTGTGATTGGGGTCAAGTGCTAACCGGTTGTGGATAAAAAAAAAACTTTGGCTTGGCATTGGCAGGGCATTTTTCAACCACTTGCTGATCTGATTGAGGTAAAATTTGGCTTTATGTAAGTTCGGTGACAATGTAACATTATGGTACCATGATGGAGCCGGGATGTAGGGACTAGAACTCCCTGACGCCAAATGCTAGTTTTTTTTGTAGCCATGAGCAATATCCATTACGGTCCAAAGATGGAGCCAGAAGGTTGCTTGACTTTAGTTACTCGTCTTTTTACTAGAATATTATGCAATAATCATGATGGAGCATTAAAAGCTTGTTTTTAAGAGTATTTTTAATGTAGAACTTATTCCGTATTAATGGTAAGTAAGAAGAGAAAAACTTTTCTAATAACAAGTAAAGCACAATTATTAAGATTTGTTTTATTAGTACGTGCCTAAATCCTAAACAATCCTGAAGGGTTTCGAAGACGGTAAGCGGCTTGCTGTCAAGCACACAGAAAAGTTTGTGCTTCATGAGCGCATCAAGCTGCTTGATCAAGACACATGCCTGTTTCCCTGGTAGGCAGAGATCACAGACATCCACTTGCCATGATCCTGACACACCTCTTTTGCTTCATTCACTTTCATAAGATTGTTCATACATGCTCGTCGGTTCAGGGTACTCTTGACTTTGCCTTTCTTTAGGACGTCCCCGATTTGATCATGGCACGTTCGCCGTGGTCTTCCCCTACTAACACTACCATCCACATTCGCATTGTAGGTATATTTTTTACATTAATCTTCTTTCATAATAACCGCCTCCTTGGCTCAATGTAAACAACATAGGGTTTACGAATCGGAGGTTGCGGGTTCGATCCCCAGCGGGGTACATGTTTAGTACTCGGTTTGGTTGGTGGTAGGGCATTTTAAATGTCCGCCTGGCTAGCTATCAGCATCTTATCTAAATCTGCCACCAAACAGCAATGTTAATAGCATTGTTGTGTTCTGGTTGTCAGAGATAAGATAGCCAGTTCCCCAAATATTTGGGTTTACGGGTCAGTACGTTTCCACCTTCGGCCTCATCTTCACTTTAACATCAGGTGTGACTGAGTTTAAGTGCTAAGTCGTTGTGCATTTAAAAAAAAATTCATCCTCTCCATATGCAGTTCTTATATTTTTATTTATTTTTCAGTTAAAGTTGGATCTTTTAATTTTCGTTTGATATGTCTACCATGAACGCTATCACAAGATCAAGCAGTCGCGTCAAGCAAATATTTTAAACCTACAACAGACCTGGATTTAAATCACATTCCACGTGCCTGACGTGCTTTCATTTTCAAAGTTCAACCGGAATCCTGACAGTTGCTTAAAAATCCTGACGTCTGGTAATCCTACCCACGATCAAATTCCCAACGTTGCCGGGGATTTTTTACCCAATAAAACTTTTGATTAAGCTTCAACCACAGGCTTCATTCAAAGCAGCTTTATCTACGAAAGGCAGGCGGAGGGAGATATTATTTACTAGCTTATTCCAGACTGTTTCGACCTCGTCCTGTATAATACGAGTTGGTAAGCTGATTGGTGACTTGCCATCCACGTATTTATAAGCGTTCCGTACAATCCGCAAAAAGGAATACTGCCTGTCCGTATTTCAAAACCATTTATCTCATAAACTATTTGACATAAAAGTACGTGTGTAATCGTGTATTTAAATAAGGAAAAAACGCGATTTTAGAGGTTACATTTTGTTTGGAATTTTGGATGTTCGCAGCTCAATCACGGCATCTCAATCATGAAATTTGGAACACATGCAAAACATGCCCTGGATTCATACGACCATACAATCAATACTAACTGCATAAAAAGGTAAGTCTTTTTAGGCAGATAAAGTAGTTTTTAAAGCGTGTTCTACAGGCATCTATCGCTATAGGACCATCTTTATGAGAAAGAAATCAACGATTCAATACATAAATCCAATATAAGTTGGTCACATTATATCATCATCATCATATTATGAGCCGAAAGACGTCACTGCTGGATAAAGTCATAACAATATAATACTGGTCATAACTTTATTCTATAATTGAATGGTGGGAAAAAGACATTTTCATTTTTCATAAAGGACTGCATAGTTTTAAGAAAAGGAATTTGCCCATGGCCCGTATCGCTGATTGACTAAGAGTATGTACATGGAAGAATAATCATAATTCATCACATATTTTTATAGTTGTTCGGGGTTCAGAGGGACGGTTTCTGTTGTGGGGTTCATAATTTCATTTTAATTTACATTTTACAAATCGATGTTTACAGGCACCCAAAGAGTACGAGTCCGAGTACGTTGATAGGGGTGCGCCAATCTGGCCCGTGGTCCGAAACACAAAAATGTCGATCGATATTTTTGTGTGAACAAACTACTACGCGTTTGACCAGCCTCACCTGGTGGAAAGTGAAGATGTAGCCGACGATGAAGCGCGCGATTTCAGCAAATGCCTGGACTGTACTTGAAGATCCTAATGTTGCAAGATTGAGGGAACACCGACGCTGGGATAAAATTATATATGTATATTGTCGTTGGCGTTGCTTGCGACTGGGACGATGCTAGCCCGTCTCGGGGTACTCAGTCATCAGTGACCATGGAACCTGAAATGCTACCCAGTGAAGGGTAAACATATTGCGTGTCCCTCACGCCATCCAACTCGGCCCTCGCATGCAATCAGGATTTATTCAGACTAGTCTCAATCCCTTCTGCTCAAATTCCATGATCAACACCTTGGTAAGTAATGCTCATAGAGCTTTCCAAGTGTCGGTGATAATAGGCAACACAAGTCACTTTTATCACTGCATGTAGGTACTCTATCCGACTGAACCTCTATTCACAGTGCTTACGTACTTCCGGCGATATAGTGCCGCCAGGGCCCAGTTTTCCCCAATTTGCGCTTTTCCAGATTATGTCCCCAATTTGTGCTCTGCGACGACAAAAATATATTTTACTCAACCCCAAAAACGTTATGAATGGAATTCTCACACGAAATTTCAGCTTGTACGTCTGCTAAAATCAGACAAGAATAAAGTATTTTTGTATGAAAAAGGGACTACCTTAACGTCTTTTATTCTTAACAATTTGCGGTTGCTTCGTACCCTAATCTTGGCCTTTCCAAATGTATCTCTAATTGTCTCTTTAAGGATTCTCCCATGTTCGCCTAATGAGTACATTTAGGAAAAACTAAATACGGGTAAAAACACAATATTTTATTGCGGGTTAAGTGTTCCTATCATTAATTTACGGTAATGATCCCGGCCTAAATCTACCTTCTCAACCGTTGTTCGCTATAAGCCTCTTTCTTCTACTTTTATTTTGTTATGGTATCGCGTGAGAATGTAGTGATTCTCACTCGTTCCAGATTTGCGACAGATTTGCGATTTTCACACTAATGAGCAAGTGTAATTGTGACAAACCTATAGATGTCTACAACGATATTGAAATGTCTAGTGAGTAAGAATTGGAGTCCGCTCCATTTGCACTTGCACATAAGTTAGACAGGCATACTAATGTCTGTTAGGCTAGGCTGACGCGTAGAATACCAGTCGCCCGCTAGTAGCAATACCACAAAATTTGGGTCTTTACCTATGAAATTGGTGTTTTTTTTTCTTCGTTAATCATATGTACCAATTCCTGCGATTTTCAAAGCTGTATCCAAATTCGTTTATTTGGAAAATGGAATATTATTTCAAGGTTTCACATGAAATATTTTTTCATTTCTGGGCTAAATCACATAATAAAAATTTGAACAGAGCTCTATTCATGTGATTCCCATAATCATTTCTTAAATTCGCTGAAACTTTTATAAAGTGGTTACTTTTAAAAATTAACGCTGCCCATACTTAACTTAATGTTATCCGATAATACACACAAAGTTTAGCTAAATTTGGATTTGCCGTTCCCAAAAAAAAAATCAAAAATGTTTGTATGGAAAAACAGTGTAAATGAAATTATGCATTCCAAACGTCAATTTCATACGTAAGGACCTAATATTAATTGTAATGCGTGAAAGGGGGGACAACAGTTTTTTGGTTTTATAATAAGGAATTTCTGCAAGCTTCCATTACTTTTAAAAAGGCAGGCGTGGCTAAAGGAAGGTTTTTACCGTTGTTTGCGACTGAGACTTCTAATATCTATGAGTAGTTTATAAACTCCTCTCATCTTAAGACTCTGGCGAACGGTCGATCGCCCGTTCTAACGTAATACCACTACAGACTATAAAACTGTAATAGAATTAACTTGATAGCAGAAACTACTTTGCTTAGAAGCATTAATTTAATTGCAACTATTTTTAATATGTGTTATACTTTTTTTACAGGATACATTTCGGGGAGTGTGCGTTGGAATTACATAATCTTATTCCACCGTCACCCTTCCATCTTCGGACCACTAGGCGTGGGCAGGGATTCCACCCGTATATAGTTAATATACCGAACATTCGCACTAAGAAGTTCGATTCTTCATTCATCATCCGAACAGCCAAGGCACGGAACTCCCTTCCGGCGTCAGTCTTTCCTGAATCCTACAACCTTGGGATCTTCAAGAGCAGAGTGAATAGGCATTTACTGAGATCGCGTGCTTCATCTCCGACCACATCGTCACTTTCCATCAGGTGAGATTGTGGTCAAACGCGAATCCAGTCAATCATAAAAAAAACTTTTTACCCGACTGCCCAAGAAAGGAGGGTAATGCTTTTCGAGTGTATGTATGTCCGTTCCTTTGGCGCATTCTGTAGCCTAAACGGCTTGATCGATTTCTATGTGCATGGTGTCGTAAGATTCGTCTTGATACCTGGAGTGTCATAGGATACATTTTATGGTAAAAATCCAATATGGCGTCCGTAAAATACAAAATATCCTCTCGCGATTTTTTTTAATACTTTTTTTCCTAATACTTCTTTTAAATTGAAGTTAAACAAGTGTCATAAACAGTGGTCGGAGTAGGTAGAGCTGTTTTTGCTACTCGCGACATGCGGACATAACATGGATATGCCAAATATTTCCCGGAATCCCGGGAATTCACGGAATTAAAAAACCATTGTTTAAGTAGTTTTTATAGGAGTAGGTAGAGTTATTTTTGTTATTTAGAGTTATTTAGCTTTGTTAGAGAAAAACAGAAAACATTTTCTAAATATTAACTATGTACAAGAAAAATAGTATATGTAGGTAATTAAAACTCTACATCCTTTTTTATTCTGATGATTGACAATTTCAAAATCCCGGGATTTCAGAGGCATATCCATGTTAACATCAATGTTTGCGGTCATTCACCCCAAACAGCTCTACCTACTCCGACCACTGGTCATAAAAGTAGGTATATAACAGGTATATAATCATGGTAATGAGTCCATAGGCAAACGAAGGTGACTGATATAGCCCAGCGGATTAGTAAGTTGAAGTGGCAATGTGCAGGGTACATAGCTTGAAGAATGGATGGCCGGTGTGGCAGTAGAATTCACCTTCATACGGGTTCTTCTGGGAATCTATGGGGAAGACCTGTGTTCAGCAATGGACATGTGTCTGATGTGATGATCGCTTGTTGGATTACAAGCTTCAAATTATTACAGCTCGAATAATTATATAGCGAAATAAATGACGAGAGTTCATAAAAAGTTATATTTTATTAATTAGTTTATTATAAAAATCCATGAATTCTTTCTTCCAGTTAATGGTTGAATAGTTAGAGGCACAATGAATACTAAATTAAAAGTCGAAAGGTCGCGTTTGATGATTTCTACGCTCGGACCTACTCGCGTCCATAAAGCAAAATCCGAAAGTTTTCAACTAGGTTTGTTAAAAATACTTACTACTTAGGATACTACGTTTTGCTGGACGAGATGAACAGACAGCAGGTACGGTAGAAGCTATACATACGTTTGGGACAAAATTATTAAACCTCGCCGTAAAGGTACACTGCAAGAGCTCTAGACATAACTTATTAGTAATCTGTGCTCTAGATAACATTTGAACTTTAAGGCAAACCGCCGTTCGATGGTGCTGCTGACTTCCAATGACGACAACTCAACGAATGGATAAGAAAGTCCTTGCAACAAGACATCTATGCCTTTAATTAAAGAGTATGGAGATAGTACAGCGATGAAGTACTCTAAGGTCACAAGGAACATGTCTATAGGTAGACTATGCTGAAGAAGGAGGACGACAGACCATGAGGAGTGGATCTAAGAATCGTTATCACTCCGAAACTGTTGGACATACTCAGCTTCGCTTTGCCGATACAATAGTCATAAAAGTTCTAGACTGGTGACCACGTTACGTACCGGTAAATGATCTTGGGACGTCGACGGAAGACCTGATTAAGATCATCAGAATACGCTAGATGCAGGCTGTTTTGCTGGTGTCCTAACAAGGTAACTAAAAACACAAAACTTAAGACTGCCATCACTAAAATAAGTAAGACGTATCTGCTGCTCTTCAATTGAACAACAAGGTAGCAAGAGTAACAACCTACTTGCTTTTATCCCGTTCTACTTTTTTCTCTACCCAAAGGTTGTTTTATTTATTTATTTATTTATCATTTATTGCACACAAGAAAAAAAACATACAGATACAACATAATAGAGACGACACAACAGGTTCTGCTTATTTCTACAATGAATTTCTTCCAGCAGACCTACGAAAGAGAGATATGACTGCAAGGAGGCAGATAAGACGTGCACAATGGAAATCTAAAGAAATGGATAAATATGATAGATTTAAAAAAAACTATTGTCTGGTAGAAATCGCTTAATAGCGATAAGACCGCCTGGTTGTACAATTTTTTTTTAAGCTTTATTTATGAAGTGCATTGTAGAATTTTTGTACTTATAAAGTGTACTTGATTGATTGATTGATTAAGTTCTTAAAAATTTCGAATAAATAAAACTAAATAAAATGATTTTGTATCGAGCTAGCGTTCGTCGGAGTCTTAACAGCTGTAACCCACCCCGTTCATTCATCTTCCATCGGCACATCTGGCTGTCCAAGTTTTTTCGGTTATCCATCCATCATCCATTCCGATAGTGACAACTACTTCCACGGGGCATTTTGATAGATTATATCTGTAGTACTTACATATATGTATATGAATACATTTGCTTCTCTCAGTATTATTTAATGCGGTAAAAAGATTTCAAAAAACTTTTACGAGCGTTTATCCTGTGGTACTTCATACAAGCTATCAAGGCCAAAATTTTTCTAAATTAATAAACCGATTTTAATGAAACTTTATACACATAAAGCACATACATAAATCTAAAAGTTAGCAGAGAAAATTTAGAAAAAGTTTCATCATTACCATCATCAGCCCGAAAAGATCCCACTGCATGGGTATAGGCCTTCCCTCGTATATGAGGGAGTATGGGTCATAGTCCACCACGCTGGCCCAAGCTGGCTGAAATTTTATTTCTCAGGCATGCAGGTTTCCTCACAATGTTTTCCTTCACCGTTTAAGAGCAGTCGGATAAATGCACATTAGTAATTAAATTAAATTTTAAAACTCAATGGTACATAGCTGCCTGGGATTCGAACCCGGACTTCCTAAATTGGGGGACCGCGTCTTAACCGCTGAGCCACCGACGCTCAACCGATGTCAAAAAAGTTGATTGAAACAAAATTGGAGCGATTTTATTTGAAAAAAATGCAATATATTCTTAGAATGTGATATATCCCGATAATGTGAATAGTTTCCGCCGGATAAACAAATTCCGCGTTAAAGATCTTCCAGCAGGCGAAGCCGCGGGCGGAAAGTTAGTGTCTAAATAAATATAATTCCAGTTTCTGTTCATTCCGACAAAATAATAAGTACGCAGTTGAATTACAAATGTCGAACCGTACTCGACACCGGATACGGAAGAACATCAAATTTCAAATCAACACCCTCTCGCGTTTCAATAAAAGCAACATTACTTCCTTCCGTTCGGTAACATGATATACCTACGTCGGAAGAGAATCCCTCCCCAACGCCCCAACGATACGGTAATAATACGCGGCAAATGACTTTTCTTGTCGTGTAGCTTTATTTTCTGCTTCGGAAAATGTTTGAGATTAGGTGGTTATTAGATTATTAGCTAGGTTGGTGAAGTTCTTGCCAAAGCCAAAGAACAGGGTACAGGGTACACTCTAAAGGTAATTTTCCCCTGAGAGGAGATCAAGCAAGAAACTCGAGGGGGTTTTTTTAAAAAGTGGTTTTTATATTACAAAAAGGCACCTCCGCCTCCGCCACCTTTTGACCGCCTCCGTGGCTCAATGTCAACAACATTGGGTTTACGATTCGGAGATCGCGGGTTCGATCCCCAGCGGGGTACATGTTTTAAGTACTCGGTTTGGTTGGTGGTAGGGCATTTTAAATGTCCGCCTGGCTAGCTACCACCATCTTATCTAAATCTGCCGCTAAACAGCAATGTTAATAGCATTGTTGTGTTCCGGTTGGCAGAGATAAGATAGCCAGTCCCCTAAATGTGTTGGGGTTTCCGGGTCAGTACGCTTCCACCTTCGACCTCATCTTCACTTAACATCAGGTATGATTGAGGTCAAGTACCAACCCGTTGTGCATAAAAAAAAAAGGCACAATAATATTTCATTGGTAATAGTGAAATAGCTTGGCATGAGAGCGAGCTGGTTATGTCCAAGGATGATTATCATCTAAATAGTCTGATATTTTATGCTTTCTCAATAAGTTGCCGTTTATATCTACAAATTTATTGACAGGAAGATTTTGTATAACACGACCAGCAAGTTTATCCTTATTTCTTGTAGTGACATCATGTTTGTCATATTTTTTTCCTAAATGATGCTATATTTCTTTAAATATTAGGTTCTTGCCTATGAAATTGGCGTTTTGTATGAAGAATTGCATTAAGACGTGCTCCCATGCTTAATATCAAATCCAACTCGTATGGGTGACGTTTACGAAACTGCGCAACGTCATAAAGACAAGAGTTCTCCGACCCGGGAGAGGATGACACCCCCCGGTGCGACCGGGGAGGTGTTGTCGTATCGGGCCCTGTCGCGCCTCATACCACTCGCTGATCGCGATGTGAGGCACGACAGCGCCCCCCGGGAACGGGTGCCCCTAGTGAAGGGGGGCAGGGCGAGAGGGGACCTGGAGTCGCTTATGCGTTCCCACGTTCCCAGGTCCTCTCTACTGCCGAGGAAGGTCGCTGCGGGGTTTTAGTGGGTATCCCTCCCGGTAGGAAAAAATGCATTTCCCAGCATAAAAAAATAAAGGTATGCGAATACTCTAGGACGGTAGCGTCTTTGAACAGAAATACACAAGTGCGAAGAAACCATACAGCGACAGAACACTTCGACGAACGTTAGTTCGAAAGAGACCTGGTAGCGAGCAAGCAAGACGGGTCGGAGCACCCCGACACTGTTGGTTAGCTTCAGAAGGTTCGCTTCGCTCCCGCTTTAGCCTCCGATGTTAGGTTGATCATGTTGAACATACCAGGGTCTTCTTTCATGTAAGCGTTCGCTGAAGAAGTATTCCGTCAGTGTATAGTTTATAGCACAAGCAATGTGTCGACCAACAGAGTATCGGACTACAATTCTCAGCACGTTTGAATTTCGATGTTCATTTCTACTTTACGCACTTTAATTTACGCTTCCCTCCACTTGTACACTATCACTGACTTTTGCCATACAATATTCTGCCTTTATTAAAAGCTTAAAAACTCGAATGCACAAATTTCAAGAAATAAAATCAAAAATTTAACCTAACTCATGACACTTTGACTGTCATGACAATAGTCTGACGTTACCTTATTTATTTCCATGCAGCTGTTTGAGTGTTACGAGAGAATAGAGAATCCCAATGATATACATACATAAAGTCAGGTAAGCCGAGACCACAGACTTCCACTTGCTACGATCCTGACACACCTCTTTTGCTTCATTCACTCTCATAAAATTGTTCATACATGCTCGTCGGTGTAGGGTACTCTTGACTTGGCCTTTCTTACGACGTCCCCGATTTGATCATGGTACGTTCGCCGTGGTCTTCCCCTACCAGCAATACCATCCACATTCGCATCGTATGTCTCTTTCGTTAGTCTTCTTTCATTTATTCTCTCCACATGTCCAACCACCACTGATATACAATTACGTGAAAAGTTGATTTCAGTCCTTCATTTATAGTAAATTGTTCCTCATACCCCACTAGTAAAGAATATTTACCTGCTCATCCAAGTCTGTGGTCTCTGCGTAGAGGCATGATTTTATATGTATATATTCTTTATTTGTTTAATTGTAAACGCTATATTTTACAAAAGAAAATACATGAGTTTGATGGTGCTCTATGGTATATGTCTCCTTTAGCAACAAGATAACATTTAGACAGCTCACTTGGCCGTGAAACCCCCGCCTTGAGCAAACAAGGCTTTTATTTTCATTACCCTTGTGATTGCGCCACGGTATATATATCCTAAGCCAATATCACGCTAAATTAATTGTATATATCTACGTGTTTAATCGAATTTGGTATCAGATGTGCTAAGGGTCGATCCTCACTGTATAGACGATTGAGAAAGGAAGGTAGTGAATAGGCAAAAAAATCACTGATCTCGTGCCATACACGATCTTCGGGTACATTGAAAATGAATTTAAAAAAGAAATTATTGTTTCCCAATATGAAAAAAATTAAGACTTTATATTCATATTCTTTATTGCACCAAAATATTACAATAACAGAGTACAAACAATAGGTCACGTACAACAAAGTACGTACGTACTTTATTGACATTCTTTCACCATCTTGTAGTCCTAGTCGATGCGCGTCTTTTGAGCTCTCAACCACCCGCCCCGTAGCCCCAAAACTCGCGACAGCAGTACGATTTCACACTCTCAGCGTTATACTCAAGCGATAGAAAAAACATTATGATAAAAGTATCACTTGAAAATGTTATTTTTAATCCCCCGAAAAGCGACGGGTGTGGCGTTATGTGTTCTGATCTCAGTAATGCGGCGTAAAGCAGCATTCGGGGCACTGAAAACCAGCGCTGTGATTCGTCGTAGCACGAGATGAGTGATAACCCATTTGTGCACGCCCCAACACGTGACAGCATTGTCGGGATCTTCTTCATAATTGTATTTCTATTTTAGCTATAATTTACTACTTCTTTGTTTTTGTATCGTGTTGTGGCGTTCACAATAAACTATTCTTATTCTAAAGCGGATTACGAATCTCAGTAATGCGTAGACCGATTTGAATGCGGTTTTTTGTGTTGACTAAACGAGGGAACCGAGTGAAGATACATAGCTTTCAACATCGTTTTATGGTATATCTGGATGATATATTCGATGCCTCAAATCATACTCATAACATAACAGTAAGTATCATAAATTTTGGAGTATAAAGCCAAGATGGTCTTATGTATGGACAGCTGTAGTTTCCCGGTATCAGTCGCCCGCTATTTGTCGTAACTAGAGCCACATCTTTATACAAACTCGTAAGCAGCGTTCCCTACAACAAACATTGGCCTCGTCTCATGGGATGTCACGTATTCGGGTCCTGTAATAATCTCCTTACTGTCAATTCCAGCATGGCCTTACCCTTCGGTTGCACAATTAATCTGATACGAAAGCGAGGTCGAATTTCTCCAAGAAGAGTTGGTAAAACAAGGTCACAGATTGATACAAACAAATAAACTTTTGGTGCTGCGGGTGTCCATGGGCGGCGGTGATTGCTTTCCATCAGGTGACCCGCATGCTGGTTTGCCGCCTTATCATATAAAAAAAAAATTTGATCAAGTTTCAAAAGGAGACGGGAATTTCTGGATCTGGGATTTGTTGAAATAAGTACCGTATGGTGTCGGCACGTAATAAACATAAAATCATGGCGTCTCTTCCCGTGGGTCGTGTCGTAAAAGGCGACTAAGTGACTCCACCAAAAACATATACAGAGTAAAATTTAATTCGTATAATTACTGTAATTACTGGTAACTTCAACTTTCCCCAAGGACCCATAACCGAATTCGATCAAAACCCATACAAAGTAAACCATTATAAAACCAAGTCCAACAATTTCCGGCTATGGTTTTAACCGCCTCCGTGGCTCAATGTAAACAACACAGGGTTTACGAATCGGAGGTCGAGTTCGATCCCCAGCGGGGTACATGTTTAGTACTCGGTTTGGTTGGTGGTAGGGCATTTTAAATGTCCGCCTGGCTAGCTACTACCATCTTATCTAAATCTGCCGCCAAACAGCAATGTTAATAGCATTGTTGTGATCCGGTTGTCAGAGATAAGATAGCCAGTTCCCCAAATATTTGAGTTTCCGGGTCAGTACGCTTTCACCTTCGGCCTCATCTTCACTAACATCAGGTGTGATTGAGGTCAAGTGCATAAAAAAAGGTTCCTGGTGTAAGTTGTTCGTAATCAGGAGTGGAGTCATCACCCGAAAATTTTTGGAGTTCCATACTTGGTTGGTTGGTCCATGGTTTCAGAATGGTTTGTATGGATAATCCAAAATACACCCCACACACACACACACACACATACACGCTCACAGATATGTTCGCACACAAACTCAACTCGATACCAGAAGAGTAATAGTAATAATTTTTGACTCATACGCAACTTATTTAATAATATTTTCTTTTATTTTTTTTCCTCATTGCCTATATACAATTAATTAAAAATTTACCTATTAAGTACCTATAATGTTGTCTACCTGGATGGATGGTTACTATAATAATAACAATGCCGGGATCGAACACTGCTTCTTATAATAAACCAGAGCAGAATGTTCTTTATAGATAGATGTACACTATTATATATAATGAGAATACAATACAAGTTATATGCTATACAATAATAGTTAGGTATAATAATGAAATTAAAAATATATACAATAGGTACTTTTTGAAGTCGGTGCCTGCCTAGCCTATAAAATACACAATCAACAAAACAGTAAAAATACGCCCCGAATACAGAACCTCCTCCTTTTTTGAAGTCGGTTAACAAAGGAATTTTCATACAATTTAAATACAATACAATACAATACAAATACTCTTTATTGCACAATTAACAAAAGATACATGAAGAATACAGCGTACATCATTAATCGCACAAAAAGGCGGCCTTATCGCTAACAGCGATCTCTTCCAGGCAAACCTTAGGGTAAAGATACAAGCTACCAGTAGGTGAGGTTTGCACTAATAGTAGCAATAATACGGGTGTATTTTATATTTTATTTTTTAAATATTCAATTAATGAAGTTATTACTGTTTACTTTCATTCGATTGTGTATTTTATAGGCTACGCAGGCACCGACTTCAAAAAGTACCTATTGTATATATTTTTAATTTCATTATTATACCTAACTATTATTGTATAGCATATAACTTGTATTGTATTCTCATTATATATAATAGTGTACATCTATCTATAAAGAACATTCTGCTCTGGTTTATTATTTTATACTTTTCAGTTATTATTATTGCAGTAGTTTAATTAAATTATTTTTTCCGGGTTTTTTGAAGTCGTTTTTTTTAAAATCCTTTTTATTTAATTCTTTTTAGTGTCTGGTCAGACATTACAAAATAATAAAATATATTAATTGACCAATATGGGCAGGCCTATGAAAGGTGCTGCTCGTTTAAATAACTGTCGGTCAAAAGAAACCGAAACTGAGAGGGTACTACGGCTTAAAAAAAATGCCTCACGGAACGCAATTTCGCGTTCCCAGGAGACGCCCGAAGCTCGCCGAGTACGTCTAGTAGCTATGAAAGATTACGCTAAATCACGTGTTCGTCGGGAAACTCCCGAACGGAACGAGCATAAACTCGGTCTTATACACGACCGGCTTGCCGAGGAGTCCGCTGAGCAGCGTGAGCACAGGCACGGCCTTATAATCATGAAAATCGGACTAATCGATGTACATACATAAAGATTACAGAACCTCCTCCTTTTTTGAAGTTGGTTAAAAAAAGTTTTTAGTATTTATCCGTGGTTGCTAATCTCCATGATAATTTTTGTGCGATGGCGAACCTTCTCGCTCTTACAGGTTAGGTGGGCACTTGGGGTGTACCAGCTCGACTTGATGATCTTCGATTTGTCATATTTATAGTTGATAATCACACCGACGTAAATTGGCTTAAAAATCTCGGACTAATCGATGTACATACATAAAGAATACAGAACCTCCTCCTTTTTTGAACTCGGTTAAAAAAAGTTATTAGTATTTATCCGTGGTTGCTAATCTCCCTGATAATTTTTGTGCGATTGCGAACCTTCTCGCTCCTACAGGTTAGATGGGCAGTTCGGGTGTACCAGCTCGACCTGATCATCTTCGATTTGTCATATTTATTGCTGACAATCACACCGACCTTCTCTACACTTTTTCCATACAAACCCAAACTGTATCTACTTAGTTTCCCTGTGTAAAAACTACAAAATCGTCTAAATGTGTAATGCCATTCTGATGTTTACCATGATTACACAAAAACTACTGGACCGATTGCGCTGAAATTACAATGGGACCAACTCGACGGTATCCCCTTTCATTTACAAAAAGAACCATGTGAATCAACCGCCAAATCTCGGAGATATCGGTGTACATACATTAAAAAAAAAAAAAAAAAAAATACGCGCCGAATACAGAACCTCCTCCTTTTTTGAAGTCGTTTAAAAATACAAGAGCAATCTTAGTTTAAGGAGCAGGGCCCATTAATTTTACTTAAGTATATTTGTTATGTACCTCCTAATTCTTTAATTCGCTGATTGTAACTTAGCCTAAGTTTGAGTCAATAAACTTTTTATTTATTTATTATTTTTAAATTCGATTCGATTATGGCTTCTTGAGGAACGTTGTTCTTAATTAAGAGTGGCGTCACCAGTTAATGGTTTTTTTTTTTATGCTTCAATCACACCTGTTGTTAAGTCAAGATGAGGCCGAAGGTGGAAGCGTACTGACCCTGAAACCCCATCTTATTTGGGGGACTGGCTATTTTATCTCTGACAACCGGAACACAACAATACTATTAACATTGTTGTTTGGCGGCAGATTTAGATAAGATGGTGGTAGCTACCCAGGCGGACATTTAAAATGCCCTACCACCAAACCGAGTACGACCTCCGAATCGTTAACACAATGTTGTTTACATTGAGCCACATAGGTGATTAATAACTCGGTGATGGAATTACACGACTTCAAATTCATCCTGTAGATTGCAGGTTTTAGCGGCGATGGGATCACCCCCAGTCGCGTGTGGATTTCTGTTTATATCGTAAAGTGAACCGTGGATGTTGTTACAAGCATTAAACTATTAATGTTTGAACATGTTTGGGACATCTCTGACCCAATTTTTTTTTTTATGCACGACGGGTTCGTACTTGACCTCAATCACACCTGATGTTAAGTGAAGATGAGGTCGAAGGTGGAAGTGTACTAACTAACCCGGAAACCCCAACACATTTGGGGGGCTGGCTATCTTATTATATCTTAATAATGAAATATTATAATATAAAATAATAATTTTGTAATATAAAAACCTTTTTTTTAAAAGAGCGACTTCTCGAGTTTCTTGCTTGTTCTTCTCAGGGGAAAATTGCCTTTTGAACAAGCAGTAGCTTTAAAAATGTAAAATCTGATTATTTTAAGTGTACCCTGTGTACCTACAAAATAAAGCATTTTTTGATTTTGATTTTGATATCTCTGACAACCGGAACACAATTTATTTACGGAACCGGAATTTGGGATAAATGTCGTGAGGTTATGTATTAGGTCCTTAGGTACCTAAGATATTGGCGTTTTGTACCATCTCCATACAAACACTTTTGATTTTTTTTGGGAACGGCAAATCCAAATTTAGCTAAACTTTGTGTGTATTATCGGATAACATTAAGTTAAGTATAGGCAGCGTTAATTTTTAAAAGTAACCGCTTTATAAAAGTTGCAGCGAATCTAAGAAATGGTTATGGGAAGCACATGAAAAGAGCTCTGTTCAATTTTTTTTTATTATGTGATTTAGCCCAGAAATTAAAAAAATATTTCATGTGAAACCTTGAAATAATATTCTATTTTCCAAATAATATAGCTTTGAAAATCGCAGGAATCGGTACATATGATTAACGAAGAAATAAAACTCCAATTTCATAGGTAAAGACCCAATATTAAATATTAAAGCCTGTAATACATAACCTCACGCCTGCCTTAAATGCGTTAAGAAGGGTTACATTTTTGTAATTTAAAATAAATAACTGCTACATTAACTACCTGTTTGGTGTATAGTGGTTAGAATCTCTGACCACTATACCAATAGGTCGCGGGTTCGAATCCCGCTAGGGGCATATGTTTGTGTAATGAATGTGTATTTCATTTATAATAAGTATTTATTTACAACAAAATAGTACATTGTGATATAAGGGCCCAAAGTTGATCATTGCAGCCGAGGCTTGATTGCTAGCCCGAACCGTAGGTGAGGGCTACAAAAAAAGCTGAGGCTGCAATTATCAATGGGCACGTGTGTCACACGACGTTTTATAACACATTTGTGAGGAAATAAATAAAACATGGGGCTACTGAAATGAATAAATCTTTAATTATTTGTTAAAACAGTTATAAAAACCAGAACAATTTGAAAAATGTAGTACTACGTTGCCAGTCGGCATTTGTAACATAGTCGTACTGTTAACTGTCTTCCTCTCACTCTCCTGAGTGAAAGTAGGAGAAATGAGACCAGAATAGGGCTCTGGCTCTGTAGTTAAGGGCTGCGGCGGCGGAGGTGGCTGCGGCGGCGGAGATGATGGCGGGATGTATGTGCTCGTTGATGGTCGAGAGTCAGCACGGCCCGGCTCCAAATTAATATTTTTTGTAATACAGGAACTGATTTTTTCTTTATTCCTGACTGAATCGTGAATGTAGCCCTCGGCGACGTTGGAGGAACGCCACCCTCCGTGGCGTTTCAGTGTCAATATATCCGCTCCTGAATCGGCGAGCAATGTAGCCGAGGACCTTCTAAAACTGTGCCCTGTGTATTCATGTGCGTTCTGTAAGTTGAGAAAAGTGGCGATTTGTTTAGGCATCATTCCAAATTTATTACGGCCGATGGGTTGGCTGGTGCATTTACCATTCTGGTAATTTAGAAAAAATCGATTAGTCTTCGCTTTTGTGGAACGGAGTGCTGCGTATTTCGTTACGATTTCATAAAAAGGTTGTTGTATTGTAAATGAGCGTGGTATTTTATTCTTTGTGTTCTTGATCTGGACAAGGAGAATTCGCCCATGGTCCTCGACATCATCAGTGGTTATATTTGTCAGCTCTTGACGTCTGCATGCACCATTTATGCCGAATATTAATGCAACCTGAAAAGAAACAAAAACTGTGTAAGTAGGTATAAAATAAAACCGAAGTAGGTACTTATCTAGTTATATCGTAAATAAATACGAAAATTAAAGGAATTATGTTTAATAATTTAGTTTTAACTGACCTTTGTTGCCAAATATCGGCTATCCGGAGCTTCTTTCAAGTATTTCTCAATATCATCAGCCGCAAATACTTTAGATTTCTTGCTGGTAAAGCCTTCACCTTTTCTTTTCAGGTAAGCCAGCAAATTTGAATACGGCTTAATATCAACACCATGTTTCGTTCTCACAACACTTTTAAGCATTGAATATTGACTCCACAACGTGCTCGGCTTATATTTTTGTGAGAGTTCCATGAAGTAGGCTAAAAAAATGCTTTCTGAAAATGAATGAGCATTTTTGTTTTTTTTCCAGAGTATGAAATTTTCGTACGCTTGCAAGTACACCTCAACTGATTTTTCAGGTAGAAGGCTTAAAGTAGCTTGTTTCGCCGCGTTTTTAAGATCCGGGGGCGTAGATTCCATGAAATCCTCGTCGCTTGAAGACATTTTTGCAAATTTTCACAGAGCGCGCGAAATAACTTTTACTTTTTTTGCTCACAAATTAGCGCTGCGCGCGCACAAGCGTTTTTTTTTAATTAGGCAAAGGATACTGCAGACAGCCAGTACAGACAGCCACTAACAAATTAGGAAATTAAAGTTTTGTGTTCTTATTATAAATAAATGGTTGTTATTTCTTGTCGAAACTGATTGAAATAAAGATTAATAATTTATTTTAGTGTACAAATACCTCTCAAAGTATTTAATTTTTTAAAATTTTTATCAATTTTCGGAATAAAAACTCTTTGCTAGGATTAAAAAAATTACCATAGACGAAACTTCTTGACATTTAAAAAAAAAAAAACCGTACTACTTTTTAGCCCGAGGCCAAAATGCGCCACTTTTTGAACCTGTTTTTCATAGAAAAAATACCACTTTTCGAGCAAATGTGTTATAAATGTATTTATGTATATCAACCATCTGGTTCATTCATAATGCGAACATCCAAGGCAAGGAACTCCCTTCCGGCGTCAGTCTTTCCTGAATCCTACAACCTTTGATCTTCAGGAGCAGGGTATTCACTGCATGTAGGGCATCTACTGAGATCGCGTGCTTCATCCTCGACCATATCGTCACTTCCCATCAGGTGAGATTGTGGTCAAATGCGTATCCAGTTAACCATTAAAAAAAAAATCCGGTATCCACAACACAAGCCTATAATTGCTTATTGTGGAACTAGATGGCGCTGTGTGCATGTCTAAGGATATTATTATTATTAGTATGCTTGGCCAATTAATTTTGCAAACATTTCTAGATTGTAATGGTGTTCTAATTTTTACAAGCTTTTATTTCGCTTGCAATGTTCGTATTCATAACCCGCAACCTTTTGGTTAGTTGCTAACCACTACACAGGTATGATTTCATAATCATCCATGGACATCACCAGCTCATTCTGGTCATTCATGATCTAATATTTAAACAATCATTTTATACACTACCTACCGAGAATTACCTAACCATTTCAATCGACTACATTCACTAAATCTGTTGAACAAATCCAGACCTAGTACGGAAGCTGCCAGCTAACGAGGCAAATGTATGGAAATTGGTGGAATCCAGTCAAGGCTGTTGGCAATTCGATTATCCGGCCGTGCATCCATCACGATCAGTTGCAGGCCTACTGTCAATCTCGAAGCAACTACCATGGGTTCGGTTTTAAAATTGCGATATTTCCTTGCGACTTCATTTTTCCGTCTTCCTTGCTGTGGAGACAACAACGTATGGGTTTTAAGAATTTGCGCACATCGGAGTCGAAATCTTCGGGTCCGGAAGTACAACGATATCTCGTCGCGCTTGCTTGAGACCTGCGCGATAAACGTTTATGTCGCACCAGGTAATTTTTGTCCTGCTCATTCGTTTGGACGGAATATACAACTATCCCACTCTCATTACTACGTCGCGCGCGACAAACGATGTCATGACAAACGGGGGCTGGGTGACAAAAGAGCTGCCAGCTACCTCGGGTAGTGAATTAGCTTTGTCAATACTAAAGATCCCTAAATACGTTGCGACTACGTCACGACCGCTTCATATTTTTCCTGAACTCTGTAGCACGTAAAAAAAAAAATATACCCGTCTTCGCGTGGTACTTTACCGACCGACTTTTACCGACTTTGCACCAAAAAGCAAGCAAGATTTGAGCTTTCTAACGGCTATAAGCTCACCCCCAGTAACGTAGGTCCGGACTTCATTTGGAGGCTCCACTGAGAAACAGCGTTGGGTTGCTGCTGCTGAGTTGGAGACCGTTTTAACTCCACATTGACATCGACAATTGGATGGCAAACACAATGTTTACTTTTTATATGTGTCTCGACTGTGTAATACTTGTACCTGATTGGTTGTGTCATAATTTTTTCTATCTTTCGTACTATGTATTTTGTATAAAGGTCGTGAAATTATAAGTAAATCAAGCAATTATCGTCTGAGCTCTACTAAGTACTAACTCAATTACGCAGCAACATAAGCAGGATTTATAAAAGTCATTCGGATCTCGACAGTGAACATTGGTAACACCGCCAGTTTTCCGGTTAACTGAAAATAGCAACGGGCGAGCTTCAATTAACTTTTAATGAGGACCTATCTCACAGGGGACTGTTAGAGTGCTGACGAATTGTTCCGTTCAAATCAACAGAACGTTTCTGAGCGATGTTTTGTTTAGGTACTTCAAATATACCTACTTATAGCGCTGCTCTGTAGCGTATGCAGTCAAAAAAATTAGACAAATATCGAACGTAAATACTGCTCGATGAGTATATTTTAGTTATTTCCATAGCCTGATGTCTTACGGTATCTTGCTATGGGGAAATGCCGCGGATATAAATAAAATCTTTGTTTTACAAAAACGAGCCGTTCGCGCAATTTATCAATTGAGACCTGCAGTGTCACTTAGAGACAGATTTAAAGAGTATAATATTCTAACCTTTTCGTCACAGTACATTTTTGAAAATCTAATATAGGTATGTCAAAAAAAATATGGCATCATTTAGGAAAAATAGTGATAAACATGATGTCAATACAAGAAATAAAGATAAACTTGCAGGTCATATAAGTCGCCTCCACAAAGTCAGTAATTCATTCAAAGGGTTATGTATACGCTTTTTCAATAAAGTTCCTGTTGATATACAAAATCTTCCTTTCAATAAATTTAATGATACTATAAAACAGAAATTTATTAAGAAAGCATATTATAAAATATCAGATTATTTAGATGATAAACAATCATGGACGTAACCAGCCCGTTCGCATAACCAGGCTATTTCACAATTAATAATGAAATATTATAATATAAAATAATAATTAATATTTTTGTAATATAAAAACCTTTTTTTAAAAGAGCGACCTCTCGAGTTTCTTGCTTGTTCTTCTCAAGGGAAAATTGCCTTTTGAACAAGCAGTAACTTTAAAAATGTAATATCTGACTATTTTAAATGTACCCTGTGTACCTAAAAAATAAAGCATTTTTTGATTTTGATATATCGGATGAGTTTTTTACCGTAAGGAATCTGCCGCCAAGCGGCAATGTTAAGCATTGTTGTGTTCCTGTTGTCAGAGATAAGATAGCCAGTCCCCCAAATGTGTTGGGGTTTCCGGGTCAGTACGCTTCCACCTTCGACCTCATCTTCACTTGACATCAGGTGTGATTGAGGTCAAGTACCAACCCGCGTTATGCATTAAAAAAAAAAAAAAAACTATGCTCAAGGGCAGATCTACGCTTCAGTAACATTCTGAAATACGGGTCTTGGAGGTTTTCTAAATTTTAAGTTTCCAGTTATTGTGTACTAGGTTACCGCCCGCGGCTTCGCCCGCGTGGAATCACTTCATCGCGGACATGTTTCAATTCTTTATCCCACGGGATCTGCTCACTCTGAAAACTCGCTAAAGTGAAATGACGACCTGTTTGGTGTAGTGGTTAGCAACTCTGACCACTGTACCAAAAGGTTGCGGGTTCGAATCCCGCTTAGTGGCATATGTTTGTGTGATGAATACGGACATGTGTACCCGAGTTATGGATGTTTTCATTTATAATTAAAAATGTATTTATGTAGTCCAACCATCTGGTATCCACATCACAAGCCTATAGTTGCTTACTGTGGAACTAGATGACGCTGTGTGTATGTCTAAGGATATTTATTATTATTTAAAAAAAAGTATCCTATGTCTTAATCCAGGGTATATTCTACCTACGTAACCAAATCATCTAAATCCGTTCAACCCTTTCGCCGTGATTGAGCGACAAACAAACAAACAGCCAAACTTTCACATTTATAATATTAGTTGGATAATGCAGGACTTCTAGGTCAAAACGAGCAGGAGTTATATTTCCAGCAGTTATTTATAGAAATCAATCAATATTCAGTGTAACATTTGCCTACTGTTTCCAGTTAACGCGGATATAAACGTTTTACAACTAGAAGTTCTTTGACCACGCACAATGGATGAGTGTTGGTCTTAGACTCGGTGTACACACTTCATTCGACATAAAACAACACAAGTACATAGGTACTTGAATGTTAGCAGTTATGAAAACTATTTTGATTGTTAGCAGTGGCCCCGGTTGTGTGATCTGAGGATGAGGTCTGTTTAAGAAACGACAGTGAACGCCATACTACTCACTTAAATTAGAAATAAATAATGAAGTTAAGTAATTGTTGTGCATAAAAAAGTTAAATGTATACATACAAAATCCAAAAAATCCGACAGCATATTTTGTATTTGTAAGACGAATCTAACGACACCATGCACTTCGAAATCGATCAAGCCGTTTAGACTACAGGATGCGGCAAAGGAACGGTCATACATATATACCACACACACATACGTACAGGTAAACAGTGGTAGACAGAGGGCAGATCGATATTCGTTCATCATCATCATCATATTAGACAAGACGTAGACTGCTGAACATAGGCATCCCGCATAGGTTTCCAAAATGACGCTTATGTGTTCCCAGGTCCTCCCTGCTGCCGAGGAAGGTTGCCGATGGGATTTAGTGGGTAGGACCGCTCCGATCTGGAGCGGGGAGTCCCACAATTCCCCGCCGCCGATCCCCGTCGACGGCGGGTTGAACGTGTAAATGTGTTTCCCCTCGACAAAAAAAAAAAAAGTTTTCCAAAATGACCGGTTGGGAGCAGCCTGCATTCAGCGGCTTTCCGCGAACTTTATTCGATCATCCGTCCAGTTTATGAGTGAACGGTGCATGGTCTCCACTGTCCTTCTATGCTCTAACATACTAACCAGCTGGGCTATGTCGGTGACTTACATTCTTCTACATATTCTTCATTCCTGACTCGATCTAATAGTTGAACGCTGAGCATCGCCGTCTCCATTGCTCTGTTCGTTGTGTAACCTTATATTCTACAATGTCTTTTTTTTCATGCCCAAATTGGTTAGCACTTAAACTCAATCACACCTGATGTTAAGTGAAGATGAGACCGATGGTGGAAGCGTACTGATCCGGAAACCTCATCTTATTTGGAAAATAAATCGTTTATTAGAGAAGTAAATAATTTATTCAGAAAAACAAAATCTAAATCGGAAAATACAGGAAATACCAAATAGTATTTCAAGAAAATAGTAAATAAAACAAAAAAAAAGAAAAATTAAATGCCATGTCGTATCAGGAATTCAAATAAAAGGCGGAATGTAGAGAAGTGTGTAAAGTGCGGTTTTGTACTCTCCAGTCTCTGTCCTCTGATGTCCACAGAATACCAGTGTCGTGTCACTAAATTCTGTGTAGTTTGTGCTTCGGTGAGTATCTGAGTCGAATCAGACGGGAAGAGACGGCACGATGCCACCACTTCGCTTCCGACCACGACTCCACCCAGCACACGCTAGAGGACTGCCCGACCAGATCCGACGAGATCTGTCCCCGCCAGCATTAGACGCGGCTATGCTGATGGGCGAGAAGGGTTGGAGGGCATCGGCCTCCTATTGCGAAGCAGTTTTGCTCCAGAGAGCGGGATCGGAGAGGTCCCCTTCATGTCGCGCGGACATCGTGGTCGGCTATATCTTGGGAAGAGTAGTTGTCGGACACGACCCGTGAGAGGATGACACCCTCTGATGATGCGAAATAAAAACTTTGCCTTTCTTTCAAATAGGAATACACCATATTATCGTGAATTGATGATATTATTAAAGGATCGTAAATCGTTATAACTTCGTACAGCTGGAATTACTTCGAAAATAGCAATTAAGCTAGGGTTTGCAATAAACCCGGGTCTATTTTGTTTATGGCCGAAGTTTGGAATTGGCCAATGTTGAAAGCGAGTAATTAACGGAGCTTAATAGCTCTTATATTGCAGGCAGGTAGTCCGAGAAATCCTAACGTGATCATTCTCAAAGGTCTTCTACGCCTGGTGGGACGGAAAAAGGGTTGCCGTCAACACTTAGATGACCTTCGGGAGTCCTTGATTTTTCTTGCACGACTGTGGAGCATTTGGGTCGATCAAGCTTTGTCGAAATGTCAAAGGCTAGATGTCACTGTCACTTGATAATCAGTTTTTAGGAAAGTATCAATTACTGTCACCTTCTTAGGAGTGCATATAATGCATGAAACTGATGTTCGTTAGGACATGAAAGTTTTAGAGTGCACATCACACACTGGCAAGTGCAGTGTGGGATATCCACATACATGGTAGTCACTAGATGCAGGCCCTTCAGGCGCAGAGCAACTTTAGTAGTAACGTCCTGTAGCTGAAATTATGATGATGAATTAGAAATTTGAATGAAATCTTCAGTTGCCAATTGAGACTGTAAGGCTGTAAATTAATTTAATACACTGCAATTCTGGAGGCCTACTGAAATATTTAAAAGCAGCGTTACATTAACATTTCTTACAGTAAGCTTCTTCATAATCATCATATCAGCCACATGACGTCCAATGCTGAACATTGGCCTCTCCCATTGACTTCCAGAACGACCGATTGGAAGCGATCGGCATTCCGTAAGCCGTCCGTCGACCTTGATGGTCCACGTTGGTCAGCGCTCTATGCCCCAACTGCCATCCATTCTGCGCGTTGTGTCCTGCCCATTGACACTGCAACTTACTATTCCTCTGAGCTATGTCAGGGTCTTTCGTTCTACGGATTTCCTCAGGCATATTTCAATCTAATACCAAGGAAAAGTAAGCTTACTATTAAGTAATTTATTTTTCAGCCGCGTGGTAAATTATGGCCCAAGCCCCTCTCCCATAGAGAGAGGATGCTGGACCCCTACAATGGGGACGTATACGGATGTTGATGATGACATAGAGACACGCAAACTCTTTACCCTCCTTTTGGCTGCAGCCGGGTAAAAATTGGTATTGATTTAATATGTACTCAGCCTAACTGCTCAGCATTCGAGCAGCACGGAACGAACTATATGTTTGATCGGCCGTGATTTAGCACGCGAGCGGCTGCTGAATAGTAATAGGCTAGCCCACGTGTTGGGTGTGCACCCTACAGTTTAATCTATTCAAAGGCTGGCTGGCATATAACTAGATGACCGATTAGAGTAACCAATGGTGACGGATTCAAATCCCGCTCGGAGTAAATCGTTGTGTGATGAATAGTTTGATAGAAAGGGTAAAAAAAAACGCACAAATAAAAATAAAGAATAGCACAAATGGACATACACTGTGGGACACATCATTAAAAGATCGAAACACTGTTGATGTTCTATGAGAGATACACAATAATTGTACTGTTTGACTAGAAGTAATTTACAAGAATCTAAAGCAACCCTCTAAAACTGAACAATGAGAATCTCCTGGGTAAACTCACATATAAAACGGGTATATATTATATATACATTATGCTTTAACACATCAAAGGGTAGGTGGCAATTAAGACGAAGCGACGTTAGTCTCCATTTTCTTTGAATTTGTACGGCGACGCTTCAATATTAAAGTAGGTACAGTTAAAAGCAGAAACGATATAGATGGCTTTGCGTATGAAATTTTGTATTAGGATTTTTTTTTATGCACAACGGGTTAACACTTGACCTCAATCACACCTGATGTTAAGTGAAGATGAGCCCGAAGGTAGAAGCGTACTGACCCGGAAATCCAAATAGTGGAACTGGCTATCTTATCTCTGACAACCGGAACACAACAACGCTATTAACATTGCTGTTTGGCGGTAGATTTAGATAAGATGGTGGTAGCTAGCCAGGCGGACATATAAAATGCCCTACCACCAACCAAACCGAGTATTAAACAGTAACAAGCCTCCCGGCGTCTAGTAGGTAATCCAAGAATGGAAAAGCAATAGCTTAGCTCAATTTAAACAACATAAGGCTTACGAATCGGAGGTCACAGGTACATGTTTAGTACTCGGTTTGGTTTGTGGTAGGGCATTTTAGAATATCCGCCTGGCTGGCACCATCTTAAAGTCTACGGCCAAACAGCAATGTTAATAGCATTGTTGTGTTCCGGTTGTCAGCGATAAGACAACCAGTCCCCCAAACAAGATGGGGTTTCCAGGTTAATACGCTTCCACCTTCGACCTAATCTTCACTTAACATCAGGTGTCATTGAGGTCAAGTGCTAACCCGTGTATATAAAAAAGTAACCTTTCAGCTCTTATCCCATCGACTGTACCATTTAAGCGGAGAAGAAAATGATTAACAATTTATTATTCTACATGCTCACACACTCGAGATTTTAGTAAGTTTATTTTCAAAATTGAAAAATTCGTTCTTTACATTATCCTAGCGGGAATCGAAACCAAGAATTTAATCCCTACGGAATCATTCTCAGCCCTCATCCATCCAAATCTGGGAGGCCTCTTCTCTATTGCGCTAATTATCACAGCCCAGTCAGCCCATTTTAAATGTCCGCCTGGCTAGCTACCACCATCTTATCTAAATCTGTCGCCAAACAGCAATGTTAATAGCATTGTTGTGTTCCGGTTGTCAGCGATAAGATAGCCACTCCTCCAAATGTGTTGGGGTTTCCGGGTCAGTACGCTTCCACCTTCGACCTCATCTTCACTTAACATCGGGTGTGATTGAGGTCAAGTACCAACCCGTTGTCCATAAAAAAAAGTAAGATCTTCAACTGCAGTCGTACTACGTAAAAATTCGATCGCTAATAAATTTGCAGTGTACCTCGCTTGCTTTCGACCGCTAAATTTGGTAGGTACCACGAAGAAGAAGAAGGTACCTTCCTAGGAATAAATTATGAGAAAACCAATCGTTTGTTGACCCATTTAGCGACACACACATGTATAAATGTGAACACAATGAAATTGGAATCGGAGGAAAATGTCTAAAAATTTTACGTGACGGCTATACAATGTCATTGGCTTTGACGCTCCTCTTGGCCACCATTTTATGACTGCATTAGGCCACCTTCCGTCATCCCAAGTACCCAACCCACCTTAGCCACGTTATTCGCTTACTCAGACCTTCGGAAAACTTTCTAATATTAGAATCTAAAGCTGTAATCGATATTCATCCTGATCCGTTGCGAGGAAAATTGTGCAGGGGATTTGACTAAATGCTGTGGAGATTTATTCCAATTGACTTGTATTTAAGCCCCTTTCATACCTCAGGTCTGTATCCACCACAGACCTTTCACTTAGAGCGAGGTTATGTAACTTAACCTCACATAGAAAGAAAACATACATATGTTTACTCTTATTTTAAACCCTTTATCACAGCTGCTTAAAACTTAATGTTATATTGTTGTTTTGTTTATGATTAATACATAAACAAAAGAAGAAATCCTTCTGTGGGATAAGTCCGCCGTCGTACTCAATTTCTGTATCAATGCAAAATTAATGTATTGCCTTTCTGTACAATAAAGCGTTTACAAAGAAACAAACATAGACGTAGTGAACTCATTATAACCGTTTTTATACAGATTTCCTTTCGCTGGTCGAAAGGAAATCTGTATAAAAATGGTAATAATGAGTATTACGGCACAGTCCAGAGGAGGATAATGTATTCACCGCCTATGTATGTATTTTACCACGTACAACCTACACGCCTCAGCCGATTTGGACAAAGGAGGTGTCTTTAGATTCGATCTGGTCCCGGGAGTGTTACAGGGTACATTTTTTTTATGCACAACGGATTGGTACTTCATCTCAATCACACCTGATGTTAAGTGAAGATGAA